>OU452219.1:26966651-27566651 GCA_911728455.2 Marthasterias glacialis | reverse complement strand
ACCAAGGTGAATCTCAGGTGAGTTTGAACCCAAGACAAAAATGACTGCTTGTGGGATAAATATCAAAACTTAACACAAACTCAAATTTAAACACAAAACCATTGCTGGCTCTCAAATAAGATAACATGAAACAACACTAAATACTACAATGATTCATACTGGTTATTGTTATATATTTTAAATTCAGATTGCGGGGGTGTCTGCATCTGCGTCTACAGAAAAAGATGACGCTGAAGCCAATGTGACGGCTGAAGGCAGTGTAAAAAGAGGTACTACTTAGTACTTAATTATGGTCACAAGGATCTTCAACATCTGATTAAAAAATCGTAGTTTTATATTTACCCCGAGCCCCCCCCCAAAAAAAATAATACTAATAAATAAATAAACAAACAAACAAACAAACAAACAAACAAACAAACAAACAAACAAACAAATAAATAATAATAAAAAAATAAAATAAAAAGTAAACAAAACGAATAGAAATAATAATTTTGTTTAAATTAACATAAAAATAAAAGCAAAACTAAAAAGAAGCAAATAAATAAATAACTAAATCAAATAAAATAACAAGGAAAAAAACTAAATAAATCAATAAACAAACTAAATTCAGCATAATGAATATTTTCTGAACAAATTCAATACTGAAACACACTGCTTGCATCATAAACCCTTTGATTTTACATAAAAATAAATAAAATAGTAGCAAATAAGTATATAAATAAAATAAAATTGAATGCCTGCAGCTCGAACAAGTGTAGCCGCGTCCTTCACATTTCAGCTTCTCAGATACCAGTAAGGATGATTAGCCCCCCTCCCAAAAATAACTTAAGTAAAAAAAAAAAAAAATGCACAAAGCAAAGCTTGAGCGCCCTTAGTTTGCGAGTCAAATATCTTTATTTTGAAATGTGGCTTTGTTTTTTTGACAGATTCACTGGTTGCTACAATCACAGTGGTCACCAACCTGATGAAATGGCAACTTAAATCCAAGAAACAAGCAGGAGTCAAATTAAAATCCATGGAAAAGGTTAGCATATCCTGTTGAATTGTTTCCAAGAAATTAATGCTGCTTGTTCAATCTGGACCCTTGGGGTATGTCTATACATCTGACAAGAGCTTCACCACTTCAGAAGTGAAACTCAAGGAATGTTTTGTACAGCTTGTCTTAAAGCCAATGTACGGAATTAGTAATTATCAATTACAGGAAAAAAGGAGAAAAAATTGTTTCACTCTGAAAGCCTGAAGATTATAAATGTGCTCAGCAATCCTCCCACATCACAGGCATCTTTGACTAATATTTACAAAGGCCACAGAAGATGCAATGAGTGACCTTATGGCACCGAGCCCACATGATGTAAATGACAAACAAATCGCCAAGTCTAATGTTTATTCGAACATTGGGACTGTGAAAGATGGATTTGTTTCATCACAAGCTCACTCAGGTACATGTCCAATATTCTCAAAATTTAAAACATGTGAAGTTGCAGAGTCTATTCTAGCCCTAGTTGTATGCCAGTCTCTGTTGCACTACACCAACGGAGCAAAGTCTATTCCTACCATGGAAAATTCTAAATGTGTGATTTGTTAATTAGTACAAAGGTCACTTAGAGGTCATTCAACGGCGCAGTCGGCAAGAGCAAGTTGAGCTTCCATTTCCCATTAAGCTCAACATCAGGAAAGAGGTATTGCCGATTATACACAATATCGTCAAAGGTACTTCTCAAATAATCATCTCATTCAAGTATATCTTAAATGGTGCATGCGAGGAAGATTATATGCAACTAGTTCCAGGCAATCTTTAAGACGAAACGTCTCATTTCCATGCTAATTTCTTTTTCTAAAAATACTGTTAGAAAGCGCCCTTTTGCTACTGCCTTCTGCATGTAGTGTTGTTAGTTGCCCTCAAGCTTATCTTTAAAATTTGCCTTCAATCATGCGACACGGCCCAACAACTTTCCATTTTAACTTATAATCAATTATTAGTGAGGTTTGGTTGTGGTACAGATAATCGTTTGATCATATCTCAACTTTCAGATTACAAGCTTGCCCTTGGCCCTAATCACAGACTAACAAGAGAGGCAATGGCTAAGGAGCAACAGCTTCAATCTGAGCTGACAGAGGGGGATGGAGTGGTACTCTGAGGATGCATTCTCTGACTTTTTGTTCTTTTTAAAAAACAAATTTCAATTTACCACGTAACCAATTTCAACTTCAACAACATTTATTTCCATTTCACAAATCTCGTGTCACATACATAACGATGATGTCCATAAAGACAAGAGTACGCTATGGAGATATAACAGTGGGGACAAGACAAATTAGTGAAATGGATGCAAGCCCTGGTAACTGTTTGCTTGAGTTGTGGATGCCATACAAGACAAGACAAGACAAGACAGACGGCCGGAAGTAAAGACAGACGGTGAGAGCAGCAAAACACTCATCATGAATAGCTGCATATTTTGTATGATTAGATAAGTTACTGTACAATAATTACAGTAGGCATTTAGTGTAAAAATATAAAACAGAAAAGTAACTTACAAAGACCAAATTTAAAGGTAAGTTTTAACTTAAAATTTAAATTGGCCTCATTTTTGACTGCAAAGGGTGCCCTTTGGGGCAGATTGGGGGTCAAACCATAGAAATAGTGCGGTAGTGCGGTAAACCAGATGCAGTTAGAAAGCAGTTAACATACGTTTAAAGTTTTTTTTTATTGACAGTTTTACAACGTAATTCAGTGTAAGATATTTGCTTGGACAATTTGTATTTTTTAATGTTTTGAAATATTTGTGTACTTTCAAAAAAGGAATGAGTATTCCACCAGTTTGCTGTAAAAAATACAGCCAATACATTAATAATAGATGACCTTTGAATGTCACACAGAAGCTTGTTCCAGTTGACCGCACCCGGGTACAGAATTCTGTTTGAAAACATTCGTCTTGTTTTTAGGAAGATGAATGTTTGTTGAAGTTCCGGTGTTTTAGTCATGAATGTTGTAATTAAATTTAAAAAGTGATTGGAAGTGAGTGGGAAGTTGTTTGTTCTAATGATATGTATTAATGTATTGTTAAGTGGATTGAGTTCTTTGACTAAAAGATGAGCTTTTGGAACCAGGCGAATGGCTTCCTTTAGAGGGATGATTAGTTTGTTGGTGTGTTTACAAAACTTATTATTTCTCAATTCATTTGCAGGATAATATATCAGCATGGCATGAGTTAGAAAACAACTCAATCCCTGCCAAAAAGATCATGAGACAAGATATTATGAAGCCTCAGGAGGCCATTAGCCAAAGCTACTCCACCTTAGATAATTTGAAATAAGATGCCCCAACTGGGATAAAGTGGGACAAACTACCCCAACTGGGATAAACTACCCCAATTGGGATAAATTGGATACACTACCCCAACTGGGATAAATTGGGATAAACTACCCCAACTGAGATAATGTACTAATTTCCTATTGTTGGAACCCTTGTCTACTGCAGTCGGTGGCCTCCAAATTGCCTATAAATAAAGTGCCCGGTATGATGTGACATGGCCCTGATGATACAAAGCAGAGATTAAAGAAAACTGTACCAAAATTCTGTGAGACTGCCAAACACCTGTTGTACAGTACACCCCAACAAATTAACTCAATGAATTTGTTTATAAACATCAACGTTTAATAAAAAGCAATGTGTAACTTCTATAAATTATCGTACATAGGTATATTACAATGTTGGAAAAAATAAAACAAGTCAATCATCATATTCAACGATCAAGGCCAATCATCATATTCATTGATCAAATAAAACAGTTTTGAAAAATAAAGTAGTTGATTTGGAACCATAATTTCATAGACACCTTAAATTGTAAAAAAAAAAACTACCAGGAAATATTCATAAACACTATTTTTTCTGAAAATGTGGTCCACATACCGAACAGTCAATGAGTGATAAAAGAAGAATTCAAGAGGAGAAACTACAGCATTTTATGCAATGCCATCGTTTCACAGCTGCAGAACCTCAACTCACTAATATGACATGCCTGGAATAACATCCCATGGCCTCTCTCTTTCTCTCTCTCTCTGGTGACCTTTTCAAATATAATCCAATAAACTGAAAATTTTCCAACTAAAGTGCCCTTTGCAACAAAAAGGGCCTTTGCCTTTCAAAATTGAAATTCAAGGCCTTAGATTGAAACAATTTCAACACCTTACCCCCCCCCCCCAATTGTCCTCCGAAAAACAAAAAAAAGGCAATGCCCATCCTCCCCTCAAAAATTGAAAATGCATGTACTTTAAGCAATAACATTTCTCTGTTACATAAAGAACACTGTAAAAAAGGTATTGAATACATTTATATGTAATTTGCCAAACGGTGTCTGCAAGGATCTCCTCTCTGGATTCTGCATTAAACCTCGTGAAGTTTGTATGTGAAAAGGGAATTGATTTCATCTTCAACCTTCCCGAATAATGAACAAATCCATTCAGAATTGACAAATTTTACAGGACTTTTTCACTTCAGTTATGGGCAGCGTGTCGCTGGATGTAGTTTAAACTACAGCCATTGCAGAAATGACGCATTTGACGGGCCTTTTCCACTGTTGCTATGGGCTTGTGTTGCTCCATTGCTAGCTTTGTGTGTGTGTGTGTGATATTAAACGGTCAATGCAGTGGTAACACTTTTGGGTCCTTTTTAGAATGGGGAAGTGCTTTTAGAAAGGGGAATGTATGCTTAAAGGCTAAATTACATGATTGATTTTCATTTCTTGAAAACCTACAATGTATGTCACTTCTAACTGTTTTAAAATTTCAATCCATGTTTAAGCATGACTTTTTTGTTTGTCCCGTCCCCCGGCGGGATTCTTTTGGCGGAATTGTCGGAATCTCTTTCTTTGAGGGTGCCACAAAGAAACCCTGAATTGACAATGCCAAGAGAAGAAAGATTCTTTTGTTGAATAGTCTGTTTGTTTCCCGATGCAGCGTGAATTGCAAAACATCGGCTGTTACCTACAGCATAGGAGTGGTACTAAACACGGAACCATGGCTCGATTGCTGGCTCACTTTGACTTACCTCCATTCAGCCAAAATACAATGAATGAAAAACGGTGGAAAACTCTCGATGCCGCGTAATCCTCTTCTTGGAACAAAAGGAAAAAGGTCTATTATCAGAGATTACACAAAAATCGCCTCTGAATGGCAACAAAATGCAAGAAAAATCACGACCTTTTTTGTCCTTGTGTGGGTGAAATGAAGCGTTAGACGGCGTGTGTATGGTCTGCACATGCTCTGTAGTTGAATGATCGGGTGACCTTCTGTCTATTGGTCAGAAATTGCATAAAGGCGTCATAAGACGACTTCCGTATCTAGGCAGGGGAAACATTTGCTTGTTCTCACGTCATCCGGTGTCAACTGTTTAACGCATGAAAATGTTACATGTACACAGTTTTTGCTCACCGACTTTGATCACCTGATAATACCACGACTTTGCCGTCACTTGGTCATTGTGTAAATCATTTTCAGATCGTCGAGAGTGCAATGACATGACATTAGGCCTACAGAATTTTTTACAAGTCTAAATGTTTAGGTGTACTAACCACCCAATTATAAATTAACTCAACTAGCGGGACTCATGCTTGCGCGCGTTTCTTGCTAGTCAAGAATAACTCTTGAGTTTCAGAATATTTGTTGTAACTGAAGATCACAAGTATAACACAAATTTTTCCAAAGAATTTTACATGAGCAACATTGCACTTGATTTTACATATTTTAACTCAACCTTGTTCCCTTATCTCGCAGCGTTTTATCCCAGCATGCCTAGCTCCATTATAACCCCTGGAATTATTTAATTTAAATGTGCAAATACAGTATATGGTACAGTTTAAAAAGGCCTGTAGTCGATTTACTATATGAATGCATTCAAGCATGGTAGCCAAGAAAAGAGACATAATCACAGCCCCCGATTTCAAGAAGCGCTACGGCGCGTCGTAAACGCAAGATACGACCTGCTACACGTCTTAAGTTGTGATGCGTATAAAAATGATTTCATCAAAGTTACGATGCGTCGGATACGTCGGAAGTTCCTTGACAACGAGGAAGAACACGTCGTAAGTTACGATGACCCAAAGGGTCGTCTTAAGAATGCGTTGTTTCATTTGATAGCGTGCAAATGCATGCAGAATGGCGTTGATGCTGCTTGCTCACCGAGAAGCCGGAAGAGCATTGCGTAGAGAGAGACCGTTTTGCAACCGAACTAACCCTCTCGACAGTCTAACTGATGATGAAATATCTCGTCCGTATAGATTTACCATGTATATAATTTCTAAAAATGTAACCACAAAGATCGACAGAAATTCTTATTAAGAATGTACCTTTTAGTACTTTTAGCAGACGACATTTCACTCTCCTCATATGATTTTCCATTATCTCTCGCCGATGCGTCCGTGGTGCGTGGAACGGCACCGAGTGTCTGCAATCTTGAATGAACTATATATACACGACTGTTTCATGACCGAGTCGTGTACAACACAAAACAGCCACACAACTTTAGCAGTTCACCCTCGTCCAAAAGATTGTTTTTATTAAAAGTGAAAATGGTTTCGAGTTGTGACACGTTGCGCATACGACGTGTATGGTGAAGCGGAATGTGGAACTCGTCGCGGCTGCATCTTAGGTGCGCGACGCATCGCAAACCCTACGATGCATTGCTTCTTGCGATGAGTTTGGTGAAATCGGGGGCTGGTCCTCTTTCATTCTACTGTTATCCAGCTACTTGTTGAACCGTATTTAGTTATTTGAAGGGAGATAGCGTCAAAGTAATTGCATCTTTGACAAACATGCGCTGATTGCCCTGCAGGCCCTCAACAGTTTTCATCAAGCGTGCGCGTAACGTATTCACTTGCAGAAGCCAATTAGCACTGTTTGTCTCCCTCCCAGGGGTTAATGACGAGGGGGATCCATCGGGGCATTACCTGCGGGAACAAGGCTGACTTTGACCCCACTCTCTGAATAACATCTGTTCATAGACCATATTAACCCTTGGACTCTTAGGATTCACATCTCATCATCATCATCCTCCATATCAAAGCTTTCTTCAGGGTAGTCGCCAACAGTCACAAACTCTGGCTTGACGAAGCCACCATACTTGGGCTGGCACTCAAAATACTTCTTGCCTTTAACGCTGAAAAAACAAAAAAACAAACAAATAAGCACAATTTGAGTGAAAAAAAACCCAAACAAATCTCAAATGAAATTCCATGATTGACTTTTTTTTTAAACTGTATGTAAAATGTATCAGCTATACTGAAAACAAAATCGTTCAAAATGTTAACAGTCATTATTTGGTTGTTGCATCAATTTGTGCATCGCGTAATATGTTGGCTCAATCAATTGGTGGAGGTACACCTGTCTCTCCAAACAAGCAACAACGCTTGGCAATTAATGTGGTTAAGGTACGGGTATTGGTTCTGGTTAGGGTTTGGGACAGGGTTATGGATAGGTTCAGGGTTAGAATAGTTTTAAGTTTAGGGGAAGGGTTAGGATAAGGATATGGAGAAGAGTTTCGAGAAGGGTTTTAGGGTTAGGTTTCAGGTTATGGATAGGTTAAAATTAGAGTTTAGGTTTAGATGGAGAGGGTTATGTTTAGGGTTTGTTGAAGGGTTAGGGTCTAGACTTAGGGTTAGGGTTAGAGATGATGTGAGGGTTTGGGGGTAGGGTTAGGACAAGGATATGACGCAGAGTTTCGAGAAGGGTTTTAGGGTTAGGTTTCAGGTTATGGATAGGTTAAAATTAGAGTTTAGGTTTAGATGGAGAGGGTTATGTTTAGGGTTTGTTGAAGGGTTAGGGTCTAGACTTAGGGTTAGGGTTAGAGATGATGTGAGGGTTTGGGGGTAGGGTTAGGACAAGGATATGACGCAGAGTTTCGAGAAGGGTTTTAGGGTTAGGTTTAGTGAGGGTTTAAGTTTCAATTGGGGATTAGAATTTTGGTTTGGGTTTAGATGTACGGTTAAGGTTTGGGTTGGGTCTAGAGGCAAGTCCAAGGTTTCGGATAAAGCTAGGGTTAGGATTGATTTGGAGATGTGGATGGGAGTAATAGTGAATGAACATGTGATGTAAGTTCCACCAATCAAATGACAAGGATCTGTATGTCAGTTATAAAAAACTAAATATCCATCATATATAAAAAGGAAATAGCAAAACTAAATTACCTCCCGTCATTCTTTCCCAGAGGTTCATCGTACTTGACGCCAATCCAGAATCCAGGTTTGAAGTCCGTTTTACCTGCAATCGTACACGTATAAAGCAATGCATGCTGAACTAAACAAGTCTCATTTCTGGGGCCCAATTTCAAAGAGCTGCTTTAGCACAAAAACTAGCTAAGCACAAACAAATTTATGCTTTACTAGACTAAGGTTACCAGCCAAAATGTCACACGTACAGTCTGTGACTGGTATCCTGCTTATTTTTGTTTAGCGGACAATTTTTAAGCACTTTTCTCTGCTTAATTAAGCAGCTCTATGAAATTGGGCTTTGGTCACGTCACGAAAGGCCAACTTCCAGGCAACCATTTTGAGTCAGTGTCCTAGAAAAATGACATTCACATTACAGTATTTCGCATGATTTAGTGTAAGATAGTAAAACGCAGTTAGAAAATGTCTCTTGTGCTGCCAGAGCGTTCCTCTTGCATGCAGTGCAGTTGATTGACAAAAACGTGCCTACAAAATTTGCTTTGTATTGAAGATCTGTGCCCAACTTCATGGCTCTGCTTAACACAAAATTCTGTGCTTACGGCACCCTTTAAAGCACGCGATTCTATGAACTGTAAGCGCAGAATTCCGCGGTAAGCAGAGCCATGAAATTGGGCCCTGCCATTTCAATAATACCATGCAATGAATTCAGCAGGCCATCTCAGAATAGTGCTAACAAACAAATGCAATTCTTATCAGTTATCATATGAGCGTGAGTTGAATACGGGGAAATATAGCATTTCTGCATCCCATATGCCATGAGGCCGAAGGTTGAGTGGGATATGCATGCATAATACATGCAACGGTTTACCCTCCGTGGAACAGGGGTCGTCTAGCGACGCCATTTTGTAATTTCTGACCACAAGAGCAAAGGTCACCCGGTCATTCAACTGCGGAGCGTGCGCAGACCACGCACATGCCGTGTAATGCTTTGATTCACCCACACAAGGACAAAAAAAGGTCATGCGTTTACTCGTATTTTGTGGCCATTGAGAGGCGTTTTTTGTGTAATCCCTGATTATAGACCTTTGTCCTTTTGTTCCAAGAAGGGAATTTAGTTCCCAAGAAGGGGACGGGACAAAAACAAAGAATCCTGGCGGCAACTGGTTAAGGCCAGATGACCAGGGGTCATTCAAATGGTTGGTTAGCGTACTAGAAAATCCTTACCAAGAGTAGGAGTCTTAAATATGCATATTTCCACTCAATGGAAAAAAACAAAACATGATTGGTTACTCACCAACATACATGACAGTTCCTCTTTTGACTGGCGGTGCAGACGGTATGCTGACCTGACATCTTGACCCCACTGTTATTGCTCCAGCTAACCTCTCCTCTTCATCTTCCTTCTCTTTCTTCAGGGCTTCTTGCCTGGCTTTTTCCTCAGGGTCCTCCTCTTGGAACTGTCCAATCTTGAGCTTCTTTTTGAACGCTAGTACAGAGTCTAGAATATGAAGTTTAAAAACAGTTAAACGGTATACATAATACAAATAGAAGAAAGGCCTGGAATTTCATCCGACAGAGGGCAGGGCCATTTTCATTTTGCAAAGGGCAATTCCATTGGAAAATCATGCAAGGTCTGTTGGAAACTTTTGAAGGGGCACCAAGGCCAAGACCAGGGCGAACCAGGGTGTAATTCCAGGCTTGAACTAAACACAGTTCGTCCTCTTTTAGCTAGAAACTCAAATCAAAATAAGGTGTCCCTATTTGCAGTGCTTTTGAAAAATTGACTGTAAAAATTTGTTGTAAATCAACAAAGTGAATGTCCAAATGGCTTACTTGCAATACCCATGAAAGGCTCGAAATACCAACTGGACCACTGGCCACAGCCCAGTAATTTCAGCACTTGGCCAGTAACTCCGCAACTGAACAAGTCAAGTAGTCTGGTGGTAGGGACTGAAAACTCAATCTACATGCAAGGCTCCTATCCAAAGTGGGATCTGAACTGGGGTCCACACGGGTGAAAAGCAGGGAAAGAAAACCACAAAGCCAACCTGATTCAGTACCATCTCTTCTTCCCAGATTTGTTATGGATGCATCATTTATTTTTTGTTTTTTCTTCACATAAACCTAATCCAGATTTCTCTGAAATTCTTCTTCCAAAACAAAGTGGAAAAGAACTTGTTCCAGCCTAAAGAGCAGTATCATTATGTATTTATTATTTATTACAGATTATTATTTTGATTTTGTCTGTGTACAAACCTGATCGCTTGGCATATTCATCATTTGAGATTTCATATTTTTCAACTTTGGACAGATCTTCAAACTCCCCTCGTAATCTGTTTGGGTCACTGTCTACAACCTAAGAGAAGTATTAAAAAGAAACAACTAAAAACAATCCATTTTAAAGGTCGATAGACCGTGTTTACAACCTAGTTAACAAAAAGACTGGCCTTGTGCACTTCAGGGCATTTAACCTATTAGGCAAGATCATACGCTGTTGGTATATTTACAAAATTGCTGGATAAAATCTTTCCCTGGTTTGGGGGAATTTGCTTGGGATACTTTGTCAAATCTATCAAAATACTACACCCTTTGGTAACTTTTTATTTATGACCCACATGTTTGGACTCTTATAAAATAGACCGATCCATTAAGTCCTGTCTACTAATGTATTGACCAATCACAGCCTTGACAACGTCAATGAAAGTCTGACAAAAGTCTGACACGTTAAAATCCCATTAGAAAAGTAAACAAACTGCCGCCATTGTTCTGACACACAACAGCACACACAACTGTACTAACTTTTGTTTTGTTTAAATTTTTTTCGTATTTCTGGTGTTGCAAATCCCACAACAGTGGTCCCTGTGCAGTCGTGTAAAAGTGGTTTGACATTGTTCCTGTCTGCATTGTTCTTTGGACTCAAGGCACTGCTCAAAAAGCCACGAAACTAAATCATACCGTTCATGAAAAACATGTACATGCATGTATCTGATACATGTGTGTGGCCGCAACCGAACCACCGCTGCGATCGTGGCAAGAAAGTCACACCATGTGCTGTTGCTAGGCAGTTGCTAAGGTAGGCGGGGCTTAATGGATCGGTCTGTTGGTGTGCCTGTCCACACGCTAAGTGTGTAAGGGTAGGTGCAAAATCACTTAATATACTTCACTATATGGTAACTCAAAACCCAATTCAAGCAAAAACTTGAAATAGATTTTGGAGGATTTGGGTGGTTAGTTTAAAAGAGTAACATCAGATTCGAGAAACGTTGATTACTCACGTGTATCCTCATGCCGTCATCCACTGGATAAAAACCAAGGACAGCAGAGTCATCGGTCATCGTGATGACTAAATTGCCATCCTTGTTGAAAAGCTGAAGACTCATGGCTGCACTTGATGATCCGGTGATCATCTCCAACTTACCCTGAAGTAACACAAAGGAAAACAGTCCTATTTTTATAATACAACCGACTTCAATTCAAATCGGACTGTGGTAAATGTAGTCCAAAGAGACAAAGCCCAAGCTCAACATTGGTATTGGAAAGAAAAACATAAATGATCACAGATTTACCTATACCTTACATCGTATAATGATAATGATGGTGGAAACATTTCCTTGAAATATATCTGCCTGAAGTGATATCGTTTTTAAATAATAAATGAAATAAGATCCAAAATGGATTTTCGTCTCAGGTTTAGACCAAAATACGGACTAAAAATGCGTAAAAAAATGCTGAATGCATTTTTACCGTTTTCTCGCAAATGAAACAACAAAACAAACTGAAATTATTATTCACATTCTGGTTTTATTACACTTAACCCTTTAGTCACTATACTGCCCGAAACCGCCTGGCCTTTTACTCATTGACCCGCCCGAAACCGCCCGAGATTACAAAACACTTCGCATCTCGGGTTTTACACATGCTAGCAGATCACACCAAACAGCCGTAGATAGAGCATGATCTGAGGACCACGTTGGTCCTAATATAACCTATGGTCACCATTGAAAAAAATAGAATGATCCACTTCCAAAGGTTCAAAGGTCGGAAATCAAAGTCACAGCAATTTAGTTTCTCCGTGTAGTACAGACCGTATTGTATGTACAATGCATTTTACGCACCATAATGTACACAGCGGACGGCGACAATGCTTACTTTTCGTTGTGCTTTTGCGATGTTTTTACACATTATTACAAGTAATTTACACACCGAAGGAATTCAATTATTACCTGTAAATACTAAAGACATTGTTGGTCACTTCCAAAGGTATGGTTTGATTTATTTCAATCACTTTCTTAACATTTTGTTCTGGTTTGAAACGACGCTACAGTTCAAAAAGTTGTGTGCACATCTTTCCGTACTACGCTAATGCAATCCGTACACATTACAGGCTCACTAATTTAGTTGTTGTGTCGTTATCTTTACAAGCTCAAAGCTTCAAATTAGTAAAAGCAGACACACAATTGAGTAAATCATTCGAAAGATAATTTTATCCTTTACAAAATAAACCAAGCTTGTAAACACAAAAAATAATCACAACAAAAGTTGTATCATGATCTCTAAATACTGCATTAAAACCGGTGGCTTTTCCCTGCTGGTTCAGTGAGTAAATGACTTACGTTGAAGTTGCGTGCAGTTGCTAAAGGGTTAATGATATCTCTTGATTCGTGTAAAGAATGAAGCCATTTACAGACACTTTACCAATGTTGAGCTGGGGCTTTAGTTTAACTTACTTGTCACTCTGGTGTAGCCTAGTGCCTAATTTTGATATTGTGCCAACTGGCCTAAAAAAAACTCTTCCATAATACAGAGAGTAAAAAAATGCTGCGGACTAAGATTATCACACATGAAAACATGATCTTAATTTAATAAAACATTCAATTTTAGAGAATAGAGAAAGTAGTATAAGTAGGCCTAGCCCCACTAGTGTGGCAAGGATCTTTGACATCGGTTGAATCCTTAGCCACACGTCCAAGCCTATCTTTTGTGTAGCTCATCCCCCAATCCGCCGCACCGAAACCTAACGGGTGCGGCGCTGGATTTTAACCAACTAAATGTGTCCACGTACCTCTTAGCTTCCCTCCGGTACTTTGGCTGTTGAAATTACTAACCTTATTAAGGGCAAATAATCATTTGAATTTTGCTCAAAATTACTCCACACAAATAGGTATCAGCTAGCGATCGGGGCCATTTTGATTACCCAGAATGCAATGCCATCACGAAGTCACGGGTGCACAAAAGATAGGCTTGGTCTTGGACGTGTGGCTAAGGATTCAACCGATGTCAAAAATCCTTGCCACACTAGTGGGGCTAAAGTAGGCCCAGGGGCGCTGTACTACTACTAGTCTTTTTGAAATTTTGACTTTGAGTTGACAGTCTAGGCTCTAGCGCCCCCTGGCAACCGTATGTGTCTAGGTCATGTTTCACTTTCGGCGATTTGCTACGGTTAAAAGACATAGCTGGAAAATTGCTTACTGAATACTGGCTTCTCAACACGCCAAAGATGATACCAGGCATTCAATGGGAGACTTTTGAGACGATAGCAGGCGTACCACAGACCGGTCCTTTTCCATTGTTTTCATCACTGAGAAATGTAGAAGGACCGTCTGTGGGACGCCCGCTATCGTCTCAAAAGTCTCCCATTGTAATGTACTTACGATCATTTTCTGACTTCTGTGCTTCTTGGCCTTGGGTTTATGAAAAATATATATATATTTTTTAATTGTTTAATAGGCCTACTGTACTGCCTAACGACCATTCATTCATGGATGCATTGCAAGTTTACCTTCAATGTCCCGATTGTCATGTCCTTCTGAAATCGCTTTTCCGATGGGAAACTGTTCAGAGTGCTGGTAATTTGCAAGTTGACGTAACTGGCAGTGACCACAGAGAAATCTTGAGCCATTTTGCTGTTTATATTGATTTTGAAATGAGTTTTTTGACGTGCGCAATGTATCTGTCGGCAACCTCAACGTTGTGTACTGAACCTAAATTCGCTAATGACGCGGAGTCAAGTATCCAGACCTGACCATTTAAAAAAAAATAGCATAACGACTATTATAATATGAGTAGAGTGTGAGAACGATTGCGAAACTACGGGGTGGGGGTTCTGACTATTCTGGAGATAATGATATCAAACAGCAGAGGGCGCTATAAAAGAGTTAAAAAAAAAAAATAAAAAAAAATCAGGAAAGTGGTTTGTGTTATATGTATTTATATCAATTCCCTAAACAATACTGTTGAAAAGTTGTTGCTACCTGTACATTGCACCAAAAATGCCCAAAGAAAGCAGATCTGAATTATGAGAGCTGGTATATTTCTAAAAAAAACCTTTGCCACTCACCCACCGACCTCCACATCTGTAAAAGCCGTTGCTGTCATTAAAAGCAGCAATCTCCCCACCCACCACCCCTATGCCCTCCCATCCAGCTTCCACAAAAAAAGCCACCCTCCCTTCCTAATCCCACAAAAATTCAAATTAAAATGTATCTGGGGTACTATAGGTTAAATTTTTTGATCGTGCTGCAATTTTATGGCAGAAGCCATGGTTAGAAACAGCATTCTTAAAACATCCTTAAATTCATACCACACAATCTAGCCACAAGTCGAAAACCCCAACCGCAACAAACAAATCAAACAGCAAAAGAACAAAGAAACAGAAGTACAAATTCAAAACATTGTATTATTTTGTACCTCTTATGGGAAACAAAACAAAATGTCTGCAGTAAATGCCACATTTTTTTTTTTTTTTTTTTTTTACAGCACAGAATTATTAAATGATCCTACAGGAAACAACAAAAACCCTATAATGTGACGTATGTACGGTGGTAGTGGAAAATGAATACACTTGTGTACCATAACGTTCAATAATTAGTTTTAATTAACACAATGACCCTCATGGTATAATTTCAGAATGGACAAATTCATTAAGATGTTTACAGATGATTGGCGAATAACACCTTCCTAATTCACACAAATTTAATCAATTTCTGATTGGTGTGTCATGTTACAAGTCCATTTTTTTGTCATTCTCGGTTGCTTAATTGTTATCATAATTACCGTACCCTAAAAACTTGAACTTTTACAAGGACAACACACCTGGTTTCTAACACGACTCCAGAGTGTTCTATTTTTTTTTCCACATAACTGCTTAAATAGGACTTTCTAAAGTTCTTTTCTATTATTTATATTAGTTGAATTGCAGACAGGGTAAACCTCGTACTGAAGTTTTGTAGAAAACATTCTTGGCACATTTCTCAGGACAGAAAGCTTAACTATTTGATTTTCAACCCAAAATACTAGCTTGTAAGTTGATAATGAAACAACTTTTACAATTGGAAGTCAATAACTTTCCCCCAAAACACTTGATTCCATTTGTTTAAGACCTGAATAAATGCAGGTAGAAATATCAGGATCAATTTTAACATTGTCCAAACTATTACTGATATATTACTAAATTATTTGTGATGTGGTGCTCCGGTTTAAAGTAACTTCTTAGATTATACAACTGTTACAAAGGAAATGACAGAAAGTAGAAAAAACAACTCTGCAGATGGGAGGCCCACAGGCACACAAAACACAAAGAAAATCTTTTACGTTTACCTATAACTTAAAAATATTAGATATGTATAACGGTTTTTATGGAACTCATCTCATCCCAGTCTACACCACCGATGTCAAAAATATGTACGTTGTCCCTTTAGATTAGTAGTAGAGTTATCGTTTCAATTCAATAGTATAATATAATGTACAAAGTTGATAACTTTTTTTACAGTGAAATGCCAAACATATAGATAGTTTATCTTTAAATGCACTCAGCTATGGATCTACAGTGTAATTGTTGCTGTGGTTTTCTCAGGTATAAAGTGCTAAATTAAGGCTAAATAATAATAACGACAAAACATTTTTTTTAAAGACTGTATTACCTCTATTTAAGTTCACTGCAAATGTCCATATTCTGACGAGTAGATGAGGAAGAGAAAACGCAGGAGAGAGAAATGACATAGAGCATATAAATAAGGAAGCTACCATGGGAAAAAAAAAACTTTTTGAAATCAAGGGATGATGTTGTTTTTTAGGGTGGGCACAAGGCAACCGCGTTCCCAGGGGTATTGATCTCACCCACCGCCCCATTTATTTTGATCGAGCCAACCTCGGTACCAAAATAAATGGTGCGGCGAGATCAATACCCCAGGGAACGAGGTTGGGCACAAGGGAACTCTTAAGGGTCTGGGCCCAATTTCATAGAGCTGCTTAAAAGCAGAAAATATTGCTTAAAAATTTTCTGCTTTGCAGAAATGAGCAGGATACCAGTTACAAATTGAACATGTGGCATGGTAGTGTGGCCGGTAACCTTATTCTGGTGACCATACCTTTTGTGTGCTTAGCTACTTTTTGTGCTTGAGCAACTCTATGAAATTGGCCCCTGATCTCGGGGTTTCAAAAAATCTGTTGTGTGTGCGTACTTGTAGTGACTTTCAAACCGAGGACTTATAACAAAAGGGACAATAGACCCGCAGCTGCTATCACAAAGGAAAACAATGGGGTCCCAAGTTTTGTCAGGACAAAGAGTTGAACAAAGGAGGGTCCAAGACTGGCGGTCATTACTCACTTGAGGAATGCTTCTATCGAGCCAATTCACCTGACGTCATCGTCACAGTAATCTTGGTTGCGCCATTTTGAAAGTCAATGTCCCAGTGGGTTATACAGCGTAGTGTGAATTTTAGGCGGTGCAGCGTTTATGCGCTTAATTTTTGACTCCCGAATTTTAACTGCTAAAAAGCATTTGCCATTTTTTTAAATCGAATTATCAGAATTTATGGATTTCTGTTGTTAAAAACGAGAGCACTGGAATGTGCCACCCCTTTATAAATTTCAATTAAACGGTGATGAGGTTATATCATTCTGAAAGTAACAAAGTCAACCTTGTGGCTTAAGAAGACTTTGAAGAAAGGGGAAAAAACATATCCTGAAGACAAGTGACTCCTGAGACGTTTGAGGTCTGGGCTGCATCCAGCTTGGACAGAGGGATTTTTGTTAAAATAAAAACAAGAATGCAGGCGATACCATTGGTTTTTATACAAAATAAATTGGACATTTTGTGACTCTAGGCGGCAGCAGACTTATCAGATAAATATGCAAATGCTCATGCTGCTGCTTAGTGCCCAAAAAGCTTCCAACTGGTTGAGGGAAAAACAAATCTACAGAAGAAACAAAATTAAATAAAATGTTTCCTTTGCCAGAGTCAAAACATTTGATTCATAGTGATGTGCTGTAACTAAAACAAAGAATAATTAATTCACACAGCATTTGACTTTTTTACATTGTCTGCTGTGGGCTGTTTGAACTCAAGGTATAACACTCTATCAGATAATACTAACTCTTTGGTTCATCATTAACAATGATTAAAAAAAAAAAAAAAAAAAAAAAAAAAAATCAAATAATGAAGTAACAGTTTGTTCTTAAACCTCTGGTGTGCCGAGTACCAAACAGTTTATGAGCAAAGCAGTACCTACATGCATTAATTTACAAGCCGTCTCTGGTTTAAATAATAATAACAATAAAAAAAAAGAGTAGTTTCCTTGTCTAAACTTACAGTAATCATGTCCAGACAGTGAGTCCCAATTTGTCCCCAAAGTATACAAAAAAGGTGATAGGAAAAGAGTACATACAAGTACAAACACTGCAGGGGATTTCTGTTCGTTTCTACTTGGAAATGCTCTGAGGTACGTTTTGAAATCTAACAAATGAAACGTTTAAGACTTGTTGATACATTGGATTAAAAGACTGTGTTCAAATGAAATGATCTCTTGAATGGTCACGTTTTTAACGAGAATGATGAAGGTTTCAAGAAGCATGGGTCGGTGGGGGGGGGGGGGGGGGGGGGGGGGGTGGGGGAGGGTCTTATATACTTATTTTAGATCAAACTAGGGGAGGGTTACCCCTCAGAGGGCCTTGGGATGGGCGAAATGTACCGTCAGGTTCTCCCAGATCAGGAGAAAGAGGTTTGCGACTATTTGCCGAGAACAAAAACAGATAGATAAAACAACTTGGTCAACACAAAAAAATATGTTATGCATCATAAAATGGGTATGTTTTGAAACCCATTTTTAGCCCCCCGACATCCACCCTAGCCTTTTGTCCAGGCCTTCATGGCTTGGACAACTGTGTAGCCGCAAAGCCACTACAGTGGAGACCAAGTCAGCGCGCGTGAGTGGTGAAGCCAAAAGGCCTTCTCCAGCTTGTTTTTGTTGAATTTATTAATAAGGTTTCAAACAAGAATGAGTTTTTACGTAAATAAGAAAAGTGCTGAAAGGTTAACCAATCACACTGGGGACAAGGTTAATGCGTGCTCATCCATCGCTTATGGCTGGTTTGGAATTTTTCTACCCCATAAGGGTAGCAAAAATCTAGAAATAAAAAAAAAGAAGAAATTCCTGACACGTTGGAAAAGGCCTCGTGGCCCCGCCACTCGTGTTGTACACGCTGACTTGGTCTTGACACCAGTCGCTTCGTGGCTACACAGCTGTCTAAGCCACGAAGGCCTTGCCAAAAGGCTACACCTAACCCAAATCTTAGCAACAAAAAACACACACACAAAAACTATTTAAAAAAGGGAGGGAAAAAAAAAAAAAAAAAAACCCCATATCAAACACTACATGTAGTAGCTACCCATAAAAGCACTGAAATCCTGAATCAGCTGAAAAAAAGTACCTTACTTGATGTCGTCAGAAGATAGTTCTCCCTCTCCAAAAATGAGTGATATTTTTTCGTTTATAGGCTACTTTACTGTAACAATTATTACCATGAAACATTCATTACAGTGAATACTATGCTATTGATCCTTCACTTTGGACCTAGCCCAATTGAGAACACATACAAATTTATATACGGTATTTACAACACACGTTCTACCGTGAGACTCGTTGTTGCATTTTATCACAGCGGCAACTTTTGTATTTGCTATGTCGTGAACTGGCTCTCTTTTTTTATTTATTTTATGGCTTGTCTAAAAAGGCATGATACATCACCGGCAATGACCACAACAGGAATTTGACAATTTTTGAACATGAAAGCTGAATTATAATCTCCTGAGAAATTTGTCAAATTCTCCTGAGAAATTTGTCCACCAAACAACACCTGATTTCAGTTTTCAATTTGTCATATTGAAAGTAAGCACACATGAACTTGCACGTAATCCTATCACATAACAGTTACTCCTTGTTGTTTTTTCCAACAACAAAAACGCGACCGCCTAGTTTGAAGAAATTTTTCAAAAGTTAGCTGTGTTGTGTGTTTTACCATAGAAATAAACCAGAGAACCGGGACTTCCTGTACCTCCAAGTGTAATCGCGTCGTTCCTGATGGCGTCTCGAATAGTGTATCCTTGGGAAAACCCGACATTCGCTGAAATCAAACAGAAGACAGCGCATCAAAGAAGCGCGCCTGAAAAGTATGGTGTGTTTTCTATGAACTAATAATGTCCAGCCCAATCATGAAACTGCATGGTGCAATCACTGTGCGTGTGTCCATACTCCATGGCGTTTTTGTTCTTAAACGCCTTCACAGCGATGGTAACTAACCGCATCTAGGCACAGCCGAGGCACGCCCGAGTGTACACTTTTTTTGTGCTCCGTAGACACCAGCAATGGCGGCAAAGTACCAGTTCTCTGGTTTATATCTCTGGTGCTTACTGAAAACTAGAAAAATTAGAGTGAATAGTTCTCATCAAAATACCAAATCATGTGTCAGACCTTTAAGAGACGAGGATTTCACATATGCAGCTTGACTTCCCAAAGATTCAAAATCAGCCAAAGAGATAAAATGCCACGCAAAGCTCGGGGTCAAACCCATGTCAATCATTCTCAATTCTGTAATTAATTTACCAACATACCCCCCTTCTATGAAACAGAGTTGAGTTACGAGGGAGTACGCTTTTGTGCAAACCTTTCAAAGTGATGCCGTCTTTAACAGTCCTAAAACAAGGGGTATTTTGGGTCTCCCTGGAATCTCTCCATCACGCGTCCTTCAACTCCGGCCAAATTACCTCGGACTGCTGGCATCCCCCCCCCCATCCATGTTCCTTTAAAATAAACTAGACCAATTTGCACAATGGGTAAAAAGCACGTGCTCTCAACATTGACACTGGGGTGTGGAGGTACACAGTGACGAAGCAGCAATCCAGTACTTCTAACCAAAATTGTGGATATGTGAGAAGGTATCACTATGAATGGTCTACCCTCCAATATCAGAAAGGTGTGCTATGCTTAAAGCACACAGTTTTCGTTACCTAACCCCCCCCCCCTCCACAAGCCCTGACCACCCAACCCCCTCCCCTCCACTCATCAATTTATTTTGTTAACTCATTATTAATACAACACACAATACCTCCCTGGTAAAGGGGGCCTGTACACTAAGCAAGATCACCCTTGCATTATAAATGACTACAAGTAGGCCTAGATAAATCGGATCACAAAAATAGTGGAGGACGATTCCAGTCTACTTCCAGTCCCACATTGTTAGCTGCTTGTCTTTAAAATAAGAGACACAGCACCCGTTTCAGACTGGCACTCCAGAGTCGCGCCGAACTAAATAGATTAGGAGCAACTCTAGATTTCGGTTTCAGACAGGCGAACGTAAGTAACATAAATTTGCATTAGGTTCGGCTCATGACAAGATCGTTCCGACCGACTGCAACAGTTGATCTTACAACTTTTAGCGCGTCTAGTCGCTCCTAACTGTTTTAGACGTCAAACTTTAGACGTCCTTAATTCAATCATTTGGTTCGGCGCGCCTCTGGAGCGCCAGTTTGAAAGGACCACATTTCATGATGCTGCTTATCGCCGCATTTTTGGCAGTTACAGTTACCATTCTCTACTTACAGAAATAGTGCCAAACTTCTACCCTAGCTATGCAAGCTAGGAATGCTCAGTAACGTGAACTGCATGTTTTACAATCTCTTTTCTTTAAGGAGCTGAGCAGTAACAATGTGTATGACTGAGAAAGGCCTCCTTTTTCTCAGTAACGATGGTTACCGACAGCTGAGCTGGTCAGTTTTTTTTTTATCAAAATATTGTGACTTTCTCAGAAAGTAGATGAGATGACCCATGCATAGCTGACTGATAAGCACTGACTAGATTCCATGTGAGCTCAACACAATACCATTGAATTTTGTGTTGTTCCTACTAGTAAAAGATATTCACAAGGAGAACCAACTACAATTATTATACCACGGTAAAAGATTGTGAATTTTCATTGGTCGTGAACCAATCATGTGATATTCCACACAGACGCACCTAACTGGCGCACTCGCTCAGGAGGGGAACATGAGTGATGCACCCTCAGGGTATATCACCTTGATTGTGCCCATCGTCGGTCTATTCCACCGCCTTGTACAATATTAGAAATAGCTCCGGGTATGAGGTTGTTGGTAAGTTCCTGTTAAAGTATTTCAATTTGTTCAAATAAACAACGAAATGCAAAGTTCAACAATAAGTTAAGCAAGTATAATCTAATTCCCTTTATGATGTTTTTTTTTCAACCCTCCAGCAATCTATTACCATGGTATAACAAAACAATTGCTGTGTAATAGGGTGCATGGGTTTTGTACACCCACAGGGGCAGATGGCACCCTCGGCTTTGCCTCGAGTGCCATTTGCCCCCCCTCGGATGTACAAAACACCACGGACCCTATCACAGCGTGCAACAATAGACCTTATGCATTGACGTCATCACGCCATCATCCTAGAGGTAAACCAATGATGAAACAATGAAAACGCACAGATTTGTACGCACGGCGCACAGGATTGGCCAATGAGCAGCCTCCTTTTGACCTCTGGGCGAGGGCGCCCTACTCAAATGGTCGTCATGTGCATAAGATCTATTGTGTACTGCCCGACACCAATAGTTGGTCAGATGGTACTGTTTGGGAAATACCCTTTCAGTTTTGAATACGAAAATTGTGCCGCTATATTTTGAGTATACCAAATGCGGTCTGACAACTTTTGTACACAAGTTAAGAGATATCTTTATCTGCACCAACTGGGAGCTGATAGTGTAAAAGATACAACAGCAACTTCCTACTGCAGTACCTGGTGATTTTTGCCCTTCCTAACTTCCTCAGTGGAAAAATCGGAAAGGGTCGCAAGGATTTATCGAGGCCCATTTGATTTAAACTTATCCCCCAGCTCTATCATACAAACACTTTGGCTAGAGCGTCCGCGCCTCCGCTTGCAATGTACGGTTTGGAAGGATGGAAGGCGACGTCGTATATCGACTCGTCAAATTTCTTCCGATGTGAGGTGATCTCCTGGACGCAAGTCTTACTGTCAAGGTTCCACAGACGAATCGAGCAATCGTGACCTGAAAGACAAAATGCTAAACGCTTGATCTTTATCTTAAATAGGCTGTATTTTTGACAGCAAGAGGGCGCAATACTAATTCCATTTTAAAAGTACACAAATAATTCAAAACATCAAAAATACAAATTTTCCAAGCAAATATCTTACACTTTTTACATTGTAAAAACTGTCCATAAAAAAAACCCTAACAAGTTGTATATTAACTGCTTCATTAGAAGTCTAACTGCATCTGGTTTACCGCACTATTTCTATGGTTTGACCCCCAGTCTACCCCAAAGGGCGCCCTCTTGCAGCAAAAATAAGATGATTATGTAGTATCACATCAGAATGTTTCTTTGCTTTCCTTTTTGTGGATGAATTAAGTATTGCACAATGTACATTTTAAAACTAGGATTCCTTGAAAGTGACGTCATCAATTCAACTGTAGCTTTGGGGTAAGATACAAACATAACATGGTTTGAGGGTGGACAGTCGATACTACCTCCCAACGGTATCGGAAGTTGACAAACTACTTCCAAAGGAGAGCCGAGGGAACTACTTTGTCAACTTCCAATACTGAGGGGCGCCAATATCGACTGTCCACCCAAAATAAACCATGTTATATTTGTTTCGCTATACCTTATAACTTCTCTAAATCGACATCACTGAGCTTGAGAAAATGTGGACTGACATTTACTTGTAAATAAGCCGCCATCATTTTATGTGTAGCAGGTAGCTTAGCATGTGCGATGTTTACACGTGAGCACTACACCCCTGCAACAGTTCTCCGAGTGCTTTGTAAAGCGTGTGCGTAGTATACTGTTAAAAATAGCCGGTGCACGAATACTGGTACCCGCTAGGTAAACACCAAAAATAGCATCTGGCACGTGATGGCGAATGTAAGAATTCGGCTCTCGTTCATGAATACGTATGTTGTACATTTATAGTAATACCTATTATTACTCAGAATTCTATAGGTTACATCTTTGTGTGTGAAACATATATAGAGTTCTGTTGATATAAATGACATAGCATACAGCCGAAAAACCCTGATGACATACAGACATACTAATCCAACTATCCAAGAAGATAACTTACTTCCAGAGAGCAAGTACAATCCATTGGGATCCACTGCTAAACTGGTCACTGCATCCAAATGGGCAACCATACTATGGACCAATTTACCTGTTGAGTAAAACAATCGATTTATGATTAAGAATCTTGAAACAAGTCTTTTTGTTATGTTGTAAAATATTAACCTCAGCCCTCTCAGGTCCTCATTTACACATCTAGGTTAAGAGAAGCAATTTATGGTGAAATTTCTTGCTCAAGGACACAAGTCTTATAGGCATTCTGCCCAGGATTCAAACATATCTGAGGTAATTTCCTTTGACCATGTTACTAAATACCATCTTAGCCCTCGAAGGTCCTCATTTGTACACCTAGGTGAAGAGAAGCAAATAACGGTCAATTGCCTTAACTCAATACAACAAGCATCATGGTTGGCCAAGCTGGGATTCAAACCCACATTCTGAAGACTCTGCCACCAGAGTCTGGTGTGCTAGACTACTTGGTCGTGACATTTCATATCACAACAAGGGAGAAATAAACAAAATAATCCACACAGGATAGTAGTCTTTGATTTAGTTGTACAACATTTTGTGGTGAAAAGAAACAAAACAATCCACCCAGGTTAGAAATCTTTGCAGAAATAAGGAGGGTTGAGGGTTACGGTACTCACCTGAATTATTATCAAAGAATCGGATGTGTCGATCTTCATGGGCAGTGATAGTTATGGGGAGCGTTGGATGACTGGCCAATTTATTAATTTGTGTATGCTCATTATCTGCCAATCAGAAAAAGATTTTCACGATTAAATCATATTCATAAATTAGCCGTCTTACGTCTTGATCCCTGAATATGAAGAAGTTTATATGTGGACGTACTGGTTAAGCTACCAGACAATTTTTAAAGGCAACCACGGCCTAACTTCATTGGTTAAGCAGACAACAGCGCTTTAAAACACTTTTCTTCTAAGCAAAAAGGCTAAGGTCCAAATAATTATTGCTTATTCCGGGGCCAGGCATACCAATCTTATCTATTAGTCCAAACATTTTGGTGTTTGAGTCACCATAAATTGGAGGGTAGAAGATTGAGGTTGCCTGTGGGTCAAGCAGGCCTAGGGAAAAAGGGTTAATTAACCAGTAGTATACACACAAATGTTTCCCCTGCCTGGAAACGGAAGCGGTGTACAGACGCCATTGTGTAATACTGGAATACAGGAACAAAGGTCGCAAGGTCATTCAACTGCTGAGCGTGTACAAACCACGCACACGCCGTCTAATGCTCTGTTTTCTGGCTATTTAGAGGTGGTTTTTGTGTAAACCCCGATTCCAGACTTCTGTCCTTTTGTTCCAAGAAGAGGAATACGAAACATCGAGAGGCTTCCACCATTGTTTATTCATTGTATTTCGGCTGAATGGAGGTAACTCAGAGTCAACTGGGAATCAAGCCATGGTTCCGGGTTTAGTACCAATCCTATGCTGTTGGTAACGGGGTGTGAATTTGACATTTTCTTGGTCGAGTGAAACAAAACGCACAATGCAATGAGGAGAATCTTTGTTCTCTTGGCTTTGCCAAATCAGGGTTTCTTTGTGCGAGCGGTACTCGCAAAGAAAAATAATTCTGGCAATTCCAACAAAATAATCCCGCCAGGGGGACGGGAAAAAACAAAAGAATCCCGGCAGCAACAGGTTCATGAAAACCTATTTAAGAAGAAGGTCAAGTTGCCTGATAAGCACTGACTAGATTCCATGTTTGAGATTTTTACCTGAGGGCATTTTGCTTTCTAATGTGACTACTGGTGCTCCTGTTTCCAAGTCAAATATGACGGTATCCGACGACTGATAACCCACGGCTATTTGGCTGGAGTCACAGCGTACAAAGTCTATTGAGGTGGGGTTGCCATAGGCTGTGGAGAAAGGAAAAAAAACAACAAGGTTTTAAAATTGCAACCTATTCTGTAACAACTTAAATCGCGTACGTATTTCCAACACTAGTTTCTGTAAACGGTTTTTCAATATGCTATGTATGGATGTAACAGACTGAGACTAAAAAATATCCTTTACCATACTAATTCAAGACACTTTACCATAATTGATTCTCATCACCCAGGAGTAAATGGGTACCTGCAAGGGTAGAGATTGTTGATGTAAATAATCTGATTTGGCTGCCGGTGCTATACATACTCCAAAGGAGTTGAGAGGGTTTTAGGAATGCTTAGGGCCTGATGAACAGGGGTAACAATACTGTAAGGCGCTTTGAGAGGCCAAGCTGGCTTGATAAAGCGCATAATAAATACACGTTATTATTATTACTTATGCCTGCCTGAAAAGTGAAGACAACTATTACACATCATCTGTATATGGAGACAGAAACTTAAACCTCATTTAACATATTTGTGTGCTTTAACAACAAATTCCCTTAAGTGATGTTTGAAGCTTTGCATGGTGTGAAGAATAATAAGGAACTATAATTAAATACTAAACTTGCGGGTACAACCATGTAATTCAACTCTTTTAGGAAAGAGTGGTGGCTCTGAGAAGAGCCAACAGAGCATACTGTTTGAAACGTCGAGACCACAACGGCTCTTCTCAGAGCCACCACTCCTTCCTAAAAGAGTTGAATTACATGGTTGTACCCGCAAGTTTACTATTTAATTATTGTTAAAAAATTCCCTTATTTATCTTATGCCTCATGAAAACTACACTGTATCACTGTATACACTCCGATGCTGTAGCATCCTTTAAAATCGTTTCAAAAAAAGTTGTTCAAAATACTTATGGATTTGACCAAACAACTTTAGTGTTGTTACCAAACTGTGAGAGCTAAACTTCGAATAAATAGACTGTGTAAGTCTCGTGGGTATTTGGGACCAGTTGGTCCCACGCACACTGCTTTAACATGTGAAGGAAACAAGAGTCACATGCTTCTACGGACCCTCATGTTCAAATATGCACGACACTCGCAAGGGCTATATACAAGTAGAAAGGGCAAAAAAAAATACTTGTTCAACTCTAACAAATGTTTCACTTCACTTGAGCCTATCATGGAAAAAAAAAAAAAAAAAAAGGATTAGGACCAACCTGTTTCTGCTGTGTATGTGCTCAGCAACGGAGACTTTTTCTGCGGACACCATAACCGCACTGTGGCATCTGCAGCACACGATATCAGCTGGTTCTTAGTG
Organism: Marthasterias glacialis; assembly: GCA_911728455.2. NCBI lineage: Eukaryota > Metazoa > Echinodermata > Asteroidea > Forcipulatida > Asteriidae > Marthasterias > Marthasterias glacialis. Next base: position 27,539,910 of record OU452219.1, on the reverse strand, counting down.
CCGTCAAATGCCAATCCCCAAATGGCATTGGTGTGGCCGACGTAGGTGTCTGCTAGCACACCACAGTCTGGTGGAATAGAGAAACGGAGGTAAGAACACCGAGTGTTGAACATTTACTTCATAAAAGGACTTCTGTTTGCACTGATGTTAATTGTACATCTTAACCCTAACAGTGCCTATTCCATCAAACTCTAACAGCAGGTTTTGTTGGATTTTGTTGGACTGGGGACTGCATGAGTAAACTGATCATGCTTTACATGGGTTCCGGCATACCACCATAATCACAGTACCAGTTTGGGTGTTGAGATACCCATATGGTGTTGGAATTTGTTAGAGTGGGGAAGGATCCAAGTAAATTACGCAGGGGAGTTAGGGTTAATGTACTTACTTGATACAAACTCCACCAACATTACATCTGAGATATCTAAAAATGCCATTCAATCCGTTTCTCTTTTGTTTTGTTCTTCCATGTAAAGCAATATTCGTTTAGACAATTCCACCCTACCATTGGCACCTAAAAGGGGTCCTTGTCCTAAGCCAAATGGGGTTCTAGATGCCACTCCCCATCTCCTCACTGTTCTTCCATGAAAAACATTTACAATTATGTTTAAACACGCATAAATTAAACCAACCAAAGCAAGTTGAACTCAGATGAAAACTAGGTAAATCAATTAATCTGAAAAATAAACTCATTCTCAATACAGCGGTACCCTGTAACAGTGGTTCACTGCCCAAACGCTAAATAAAACACTTGAGGACCAGTCAAAATTCTCTCCAAGTGATCCTAGTTCAGTGTTGAAAAGCATCCCTATTTCATATGAAATATGGACAAGAGCAAAAGCTGACGAACTAATGAAACGACAAGACAACTTTTCCTGCTGGCTGGTCACTGAAAAAAGATAAGGGCAAACTCTGAGAGCTACATATATTTAATAGAAAATGACCCAGTATATCTACAAAAACATCCCATCGTGTCCATGTTTTAAACTCAAAAACAAAACAAGTTAGGAGAGCGTGATTGTACTTACCATACGAGTCATATGGGTCAATATTAGAGCCAGGTATATTCCAGCATCGGATAGCTGCATCAGTACCACCGCTGAAGCATTGCTCTCCATTACTACTTATAACAAGGCTTAGCACGGGACCCCTGCAAATGAGAAGATTCAAATCAAACCTTTGTCAGGCTCCCATCAATGCATACGATTGCTTTACTTTAGGATTGGATGTCTCCGAAGTAAGCTTAGCATAAAAAATCAGAAACCTTTCAACTGATACTAGCAATGGGTGTTGTGGGTCAAAGAGCTGTAACTTCGTCCAGAGCTCCTGGTTTCTGGATGAATTGTACAAGTGAAATGTAGGCCTGTGAGATATAACCCTTTGAATGTCCGAACATTTAATATCATTCACTGTTGCGTTGAATGATAGATTTACCACTTCAGAAGTTTACCACATACAAATCAAGAAATGGAAGGAGTTTAACACAAATTTGTAAAGTAAAAGAAGCAACAAATCGGGGTATGGTAAAAGTTTACCAAAAATGTATAAGGACGTGGCAGGGATAACCACAAATTCATCAAGTAACTGAAGCAACAAACCTGGGTATGGTACAACTACCAAGAAATGTACCATGAAATGGAAGGGTTTACCACAAAGTCATGAAGCAATTGAATCAACAAATCTGGGTAGGGTAGAAGTTTATCCAAAAATGTACAAGGACGTGGAAGGGATAACCACAAATTCATCAAGTAACTGAAGCAACAAACTTGGGTATGGTACAACTACCAAAAAATGTACCATGAAATGGAAGGGTTTACCACGAAGTCATGAAGAGGTTTACCACAGCAGATATAAAGAAATGGAAGGAATTAACAACATATTCATCAAGTAATTGAAACAACATCTTGGTAAAGGAAGAAGTTTACCAAACAGAACAAATAAAAAATGGAAGGAGTTAACCATAAATTCATGAACTACTTGAAGCAACATTTTGGGGGATAAATCAAGAAAGTGCAACTTCACAACAGATTTACACGTGAGTTAAAGAGTGGAACGAACTTTGGAGAGTCGATGCAAGAATAATCATAACCGAAAAAAAAACAACCACAAAGTCCAGGTGAAGTGACATTGGCACATGGTGAAACATTTGACAGGTTGACAACAAGTCTGTGAAGCGGAGGAGATTAAATGAAGTCTTGGGGAAATTGACGGTTTCCGCCTGGAACACGGAGAAAGAACAGGCCAGTACTTACGAGTGTCCCCTGAAGGTGTATATGGGTTCAACGTCCTGTGAGGCGGCCCTGGGGAAAGATCAAAATCAATCCAAAATTAGACACTTGGTTATTTTGAACATCTCTTTTTTTTTATCCCTACTAAAATATCCGTCCAAGAGAAACTGTTTAAGAGATACATGGATACACGTGGAATGATTCAGGGAACTATTTTGAATTGAAAAATAAAACTAAAAATCGTGCTGATACATTGAAATGGAAAACCAAGGAGTATTTAAAGGTATGCTGCACAATTTTATAAGAATTTTACTTGAGTATGTTCATGTCTATATCCTCTAGTTTTCAATAAACCCACCGTACAACCAGCATGTGAATGTTTTAACCATTTTGGGAAATGCACAATGCAGGGCGCCCTCTACAGTTCACACTGGAGAGGCCACTTTTTTTCAAAAAGCGGTCGCCTAAAAAACAAAATCACATTGCAACACGGCGCCGCCTGGGCAGTTTCGGACCTTTAATAACTGACATGAATGTAAAAAACAATCACCAGCCTCACCCCCCAAAAAACAAAACCTATCTTATGCCATAAACACAGGAGAGAAATATGACCTTACTGCTCATCTGCTTGCAAACTATGAATAAACATAAACAATTGGAGGGGGCAGCAGCCCAGAGACCCAAAACCTTGTCAACCCTTTTCCCCCGAGATAGACTGCGAGAGTAGCCTCTCCTGGGCAGACTGTGGAGGGAGCACTGTATTGTGAATTGCCCGCATCAGGTAGCAACATTTACAAGAAGAAACCAGATATATTGGTCTATAAATTATAGTTTGTACGTTTTTTGTGTGTACCTTGGTATGTGCTTACTAGGAAAATTTTCTTGGTCAGTGATTTTGTGCATGTTTGTATCTATCTTTTACAGTATTTCAGATGGAAATATTTCTCCGGTAGATTGGTATTGGCATAAAATTTCAAATGAAACAAGCTTTCACATTGAAATTAATCATTTCTTTTTTTAAATCGATGATCACACTTTGCCTGTAACCTGGCCTACATCAGAGGCAACTAGTCAAATAAACAAACTCTTAAAATACGAATCAATGTTTTTCAACATGTCCATCCCAAAGGCAATAAAACATTGACCTTTTTCTCAACAAGAGTTCCCCAAACAGGACACCGTTCTGGTATCCCACCCACCCAATGCGACACCCTCCTTATCTGCAGGATGTGTGCAGCTTCCCAAGGATCGCAGAGCCTCTTTCCCCGGCAGGACGCCCACGATGTTTACCTCTAATTAAACTCTTCCCTCGGCTGCAGGTGTTAAGGGGGAAACCTGCAGCCAGTCACACTCAATTAGCGTGACGCTAGGAAGAACTCCCAAAGCAAGACAGACACCCCCCCCCCTTTCCACCCAACAGAGGGACGGCTTAATCATGCAGTGAGTGACAGCAAACAAGAAATGCATAAACCCATAAAAATGCACAAGATTTTCAAGAGATTTCCATGTTGTAAGCAAGCTGTCATGAATCAGTTGCCTGCTTGCTGATAAACTCTTAGACCACTAGAAGTATAGGCCCTTTTAGAAAATACTGCTTTTGGCTTCGGCTTTTGGCAGTAATTTATTATATGGGTTCAAACAGGCCTTCAAGTCAGAGCTGAAGGTGAAGCCAAAAGGGCCATAGACTTCTATCACCATCATTGTTGTGTTCCCTGTATGCATTTGTATGCTACATGACAACTAAATGTCATACAGAATGGAGCCAGACTATTTCCCCTTCTGAATGACAACTAAATGTCATACAGAATGGAGCCAGATTATTTCCCCTTCTGAATGACAACTAGATGTCATACAGAATGGAGCCAGACTATTTCCCCTTCTGAATGACAACTAGATGTCTGACAGAATGGAGCCAGACTATTTCCCCTTCTGAATGACAACTAGATGTCATACAGAATGGAGCCAGACTATTTCCCCTTCTGAATGACAACTAGATGTCATACAGAATGGAGCCAGACTATTTCCCCTTCTGAATGACAACTAGATGTCTGACAGAATGGAGCCAGACTATTTCCCCTTCTGAATGACAACTGGATGTCTGACAGAATGGAGCCAGACTATTTCCCCTTCTGAATGACAACTAGATGTCTGACAGAATGGAGCCAGACTATTTCCCCTTCTGAATGACAACTAGATGTCTGACAGAATGGAGCCAGACTATTTCCCCTTCTGAATGACAACTAGATGTCTGACAGAATGGAGCCAGACTATTTCCCCTTCTGAATGACAACTATATGTCATACAGAATGGAGCCAGACTATTTCCCCTTCTGAATGACAACTAGATGTCATACAGAATGGAGCCAGACTATTTTCCCCTTCTGAATGACAATTAGATGTCATACAGAATGGAGCCAGACTATTTCCCCTTCTGAATGACAACTAGATGTCTGACAGAATGGAGCCAGACTATTTCCCCTTCTGAATGACAACTAGATGTCATACAGAATGGAGCCAGACTATTTTCCCCTTCTGAATGACAATTAGATGTCATACAGAATGGAGCCAGACTATTTCCCCTTCTGAATGACAAATAGATGTCATACAGAATGGAGCCAAACTATTTCCCCTTCTGAATGACAACTAGATGTCATACAGAATGGAGCCAGACTATTTCCCCTTCTGAATGACAACTAGATGTCTGACAGAATGGAGCCAGACTATTTCCCCTTCTGAATGACAACTAGATGTCTGACAGAATGGAGCCAAACTATTTCCCCTTCTGAATGACAACTAGATGTCTGACAGAATGGAGCCAGACTATTTCCCCTTCTGAATGACAACTAGATGTCATACAGAATGGAGCCAGACTATTTCCCCTTCTGAATGACAACTAGATGTCTGACAGAATGGAGCCAGACTATTTCCCCTTCTGAATGACAACTATATGTCATACAGAATGGAGCCAGACTATTTCCCCTTCTGAATGACAACTAGATGTCATACAGAATGGAGCCAGACTATTTTCCCCTTCTGAATGACAATTAGATGTCATACAGAATGGAGCCAGACTATTTCCCCTTCTGAATGACAACTAGATGTCATACAGAATGGAGCCAGACTATTTCCCCTTCTGAATGACAACTAGATGTCATACAGAATGGAGCCAGACTATTTTCCCCTTCTGAATGACAATTAGATGTCATACAGAATGGAGCCAGACTATTTCCCCTTCTGAATGACAACTGGATGTCTGACAGAATGGAGCCAGACTATTTCCCCTTCTGAATGACAATTAGATGTCATACAGAATGGAGCCAGACTATTTCCCCTTCTGAATGACAACTATGTCATACAGAATGGAGCCAGACTATTTCCCCTTCTGAATGACAACTAGATGTCATACAGAATGGAGCCAGACTATTTCCCCTTCTGAAGGAGAAAAATTCCTGATTTATTGAATAGTGGAGTATTGGATCACAGGGAAAATCCACCACATTACTCTAAATGTTTTGAGACATGTACAGACAGTAGTGTTATCCAAACATAACTCTAACATTTGACCTCCTCTGTTCTTCAAAACTGGTGAAGCTGTTAAACAGCACGTGTGCATGTGAATTAGATGGACACGATTGTTTACAGAGCTTATTATTTACCACCCAGCTGCAGAATGGGTTAATTATAATGATCAAAGTACCAAATTATTCAGTGAGGCCATCACAACATGGATCTTATAACTGAGACATACAGTCATGCTAGTGCAAAATTAATGTCAACAAAAGTACATGGTTTGAAACTGCCAGTAATGTCACATGTTGCTGAAAACGATCCTTGGCCTACGGATGTGACATTTTTTGAAGGGAGTCTTTCTTGTGCAAGTTTCAATGTTCGTTAAAATACCAAGCTTTTGCACTGACCAACGATATAATCCAGAAAATTAAGTGGCTTTTAGAGGAAAAGATTTACTTTTTAGCTGGGACCGTCTTCTGTAGATTCCACAGCTTGAGTGTGTGGTCTTCGGAGCCTGTGATGAGGACCGTCTCCACGGGGTGAAATGCAAGCGTCCGTACCCCATCAAAATGACTCCGCAACGTATACTTGGGATTCCAGGTTTTCCTGAAAGTTTCTTTGTTGGCAGTTATCTGGAGATAATTAGATAAACAAACAACATTTTAAATCTTCTGAACGAGTTGTGTGCAGAGTATATTTCCAGGGTTTTACCATGGCCTGAGCTCTCATCTCAGCCTTGACTATGACCTAAGCTCCACCATCAATCATCGTGTTCTCAGCTGTGCTGTGAGGAGAATGGCGTTTGTATCTCGCCATGTCTTATTTCCGCACATTGGGGCAGGTTTCTATCCCTTCTGTAGCCCACACCTTGAGACGCCTTTGGGCATTTGATGGTCGACTTGCATAAAATAAAATATAAAAGCTTGACAAAAAAATCACTTCTTCCTACGACTGTCAGGCACCTCAGAGAGTTCTTTTTTTCCCTGACAGGCATGCAGAGCTATGTTTGAAATGTATGAGCCGTTTATAGAGCCCCTTGTGAAGGTGATGCAGTGTAATCTGCTGATAACCATGCCAGAAACACCAGGGCAAACCCCTTCTCTTAGAGTGGACTAGGTCTTTTACACACATTACATAACACATACGACTAAAGGCTTTACATCCCATCTGAAGGATGAAGCAGTTATGATTTAGTGTCTTGCCCAAGGATGCAACAATGACAGCATAATGTCGGGGGGGGGGGGGGGGAGGGTTGATGGGTAGGGGTGGTTAGTGTTTAAAGAATAAGCTAACATTAATCACACAAATTCAACAACTCCCAATTTCTTAGAAAACCAGAGTTAATGAAAAGAAACAATTTGACGACATGTAAACTGATCAGTTTGTCTGGTATTTATGCCCATTACAGGGATTTTAAATCATTTTGGGCAAGGTCAATCATTTTAATAGGCCAACTTTTTTTACTGCAGGAGGGCGCCCTTTGGGGTAGACTGGGGTTCAAGTCATAGAAATAGTGTGGTAAACCAGATGCATTTAGACTTCTAATAACTGAATAAAGCAGTTAATATACAACTTTTGAGGGTTTTTTTATTGAAAGTTTACAATGTAATAAGTGTAAGAAATCTGCTTGGAAAATTTGGATTTTTAATGTTTTGAAATATTTTTGTACTTTCAAAATGATTTACACCGGGTCAATATGCTGACCTTATTGCATGGTACAGGTCAAAACAAGGGCACTCTGAATATCCCATGTCACTTTGTATCATCTTTCTAAGTGCTCTAACTGTCAAATCACCTTAAGGAGCTGAGGCTTCTTGGAATCAGAGCCACTTCAAACAGACTGCTTTTAGAAGCTTACAATTAAAAGCCGAACGGATAAATATCGTCCCAAATAAATAGCCATCTGAAGTCTTCTAACGATTATTTAAGCTCAGCTTATCACAGCATTTGAACAACTCCTCCAAAAACCACAACACTGTGAGGAGGAACGAAAAGAGAATTACACGGAAGATGTTGCAAATGGGGATTGCAAGTCATTCCAGTAACGGCCAATCTTTTTAATGGATGAGCTATTTGCACCAGATCATCTTGCTGGCCAAATTGGAACGTTTGAGCTCGACATGAGCGCGTGCTGAATCACCCGAGTCCATTTGCATCAGTTTTCCAACGACTCTAACTGACAGATCATTCACATCGGCTACTGCTTGCTACAAGCCCCTTGTCAGTTAAGAGAAGGGGGTGGGGGGGGGGGGGGGGGCGGACGTGGACATTCAGAACAACTCAATGGATCAAGAACCAATTTATTACAGAATCCACAACTTCCTTTGACACCTCCCATAACCTGTTGATGGAAGTGTCGTTTTGCGATGGAGATAGTACAGACCATTTTTATAAGCTTGCTAAAGCCGTACGGATGAACATTGGACAAAACTAAAGGCCATCAAAAGTATTCCGACTAATTTGAAATGAACAGATGCATAATCTCTTCTCTACATGGCAAGAGGCTGTTAACCCCCCCCCTTACTGTCTGACCATTCAATATCATCCACTGTGGTGTGGAATGACAGATAAACTATGCCAGCCTGCAATATGATATCGTGTGGTGAATACGTATCTACAAACAGAGTACGTGTAGTACACACATACACGACCTGCGCAGTTTCAAATGGTTGGTCAACTCACTGAAAAAAACCACCATATTTCTAAGAGTAGGAGGGTATTAACCCTAACCAATCCAAATCCTTCAAATTCCTTTCCCCCAAATCGAAGGATTTTGAAGGATATAGGGTATTAGGCCAACTGCAGCCGAGAAGGATCCAGAAGGGTTTGGGTCATAGTGTGTTTCTGCTGTGGAAGGATTAAGTAGGATTTAGGCTATTAGGCTGTATTTGATGAAGAAGGATTTCGAAGGATTAGGATCATATGTGATTTTGCTAAACTGTGATATAGTAGGAATTGGATCATACGCATTTTGGCCAAACTATATTTAACACATTATCATGGGTGGAAAGGATTTCAAAGGAATTGGGTCATATGCCATGTGGATAAAATATACAAGGATTTCGAAGGGTTTGTGCTTTATGGTCTTTTTACCCTCTCAGACTGAAGGATATTGTAGGACTTGGGCAGTGTGTGAGCAAATGGTCCTAGTTAGTTAGGGCTAAGAGAAACAAAATTAACATCACTGTCAAAGAAACCTTGCACATTCATGCTTGTTTATTTTGACTTAGCAAATCAAAATAATATTATGCAGGGCAATTCTTCCTCACAAACGGCAGCATTTTAGACAGAAATATCTTTCTCAAGACCATATGCTGTTGGAGTCTTGCGCCTATTTGAACATTGAATAGCACAGTTTTATTTTCTTTTGCCTGTTTCAAGCCCCTGGCCAACATTGGTAAAGTGTCTGTAAACGCTTCCATTCTTTGCACAAATTAAGATATGTGTAATAAAACCAACCTATGGAAACTGTTGACTCATCTTGTGGAAAACGGTCAAAATGCATTCAACATTTTTGTACGCATTCTTTGGCAGAGTTTTGGTCTCATGAGAAGAAAATTAATTTTTGGATCTTATTTCATTTATTATTCCAAAAACCGATTACACTTCAGGCAGAAAAATATATAAAGGAAAGTTTTCTACCAACATCATCTTGATACCATGTAATATGTATATGTAAATCCGTGAACATTTGTGTTTTTCTTTCTTACCAAAGTAGAGCTGGGGCTTCGAGGAATGTGGGAGCCCATACTTCTCAAAAATGTTCAACTCCACAAGAACTGAACAATCTTTCATATATTAGTACTGGTATCACCCGTTTTATAACACATTAGCATTTAGGTCAAAAAGCATCAATTCAATCTTTTTTTACGGTCATACTTACATCATAGCTAAGCGCATCAGCCTCGTTAGAGACAGTCAGACCTGCCAGCTCACCGAGGCCGAGGGCAGCCTCTATCGACTCCTCATCACCTATACCCATCATAGGACGTCGTCCTCCCATCCCTAGAGCCCCATGCATATCCTCTGTTGGTGAAATAAAGAAGACGATACCATGTCACTGGGCTTGAATTAAAAAAAAAAAGGCCCAATTTCATAGAACTGCTTACGCACAAAAACCCACCAAGCACAAAACAATTTAGCTAACCAGAATAAGGTTACCAGCCAAAATACCATATTACATGTACCGTCTGTGACTGGTTTCCTGCTTAGTTTTGCTTAGCAGCAAATTTTTTAACCAGAACGCTCTGCTTAAAAGCTCAATGAATTTGGGCCCAGGACTTGTACCTGGTAACTTTCAGCGGACAGACGAGACCTAAACTTAGTTTTTTACAATAGTCATATTCAATGGACTTTTGGGAGAAGATTTACCCTCAAAAATGAGAGATTCTTGTACCTGTTGGGATAAAAACCTTAAGATTGTTCAGTTGAGAGATCAATGGCTCAAATCTAAATTACTGGACAAAGGCCAGCTGCCCAGTGAGTATTTTGAGTCATGTGTCGTCATAGCAGTTTAAGCTGTTTGAATGTATTCACGGAAACTTTTTCTTTTCCTAAGCTGCCTTTATGAAATTGGACGCATGGCACCTCTCAGGCAGAAGCTAAGCAGATCAAGTCAATGTGTGCAAACATCGGAACAATGTGCACAGCAATTTTTAGCACACTTTATTCTTCTTACTTTTATTGCTGGACAGAAAACAAAAACTCTTCAAAAAAAACCTTCAAGTATCCAGTATGCACAGAACATCCTTTTTAAAAACCAAATCTAGACTTCTAGTGAAACAACAAAATGGATGCCATTTCAAGACAATACATCTCTTACTCTAACATCCCTGTATTTGTTTCCCACATTCGAGACAGCTTTTCATTAATCAACGACTTATTTTCTTGATATTTACCATATCTTGAAAGTCGAAGGCAACATGAATCTCCTTTCAGGAAAAACTAGAGTTTAAGACCCTTATATTTTGACAGTAAATCTTCTTTGAGTGATGGGAAGTGATATTGAAGGACTCATCAACCTGACACGTGTTTGGATCCACATAATGCAGGCTTCAGAGTGGTTCATGAATACAAAACCTTGTGTAAACGCTTTGACGGGGAGAAAAATAAATCCTTTAATATCGCCTTAATTACATATATATTGGAAGCTAAAAAACTGTCCATTGCATTTTCAAAAAGGGATTTTGTTTTTTTCTTCGGTATAACAGATCGTTTGATTTTGGTTTGGAGAAATTAGTTCCAGGAATGGATTTTATTTCACATGTACATTTATGACTTTCTCCCTCAGTACAACAAAGAGCAAAGTGGGTCAAGGGTAAACACTGACTGGCACACACACAAAAAAAGTTTCCTTTATCCTACGCGCAAAAAAAACCCACAAGTTCCTTCTCCCTTTTCTGCTGACCACAAAATAATAATAATAATAATAAAATAAAATATTTTGTTACATTTTAAAGTAGAATACAGGATTGATATTCATCAATTTTTTTTATATTAGTATCAGTCTGAGAGCTTACTGATTATGAAGTTTATACCAGTACCAATCTTCCATAGAAATATTAGTCTGAAATACTGTGAAAGTTGAGAAAATAGAATTTGAAGTCCCTGATTTTAATTTCGGTTTTAATAATCAAAATTAAGCACAATGTGTTTACATGCTGAAAAGTGAGCACAGTTTTTCACTATTTTCTCCAGACTCGGACGACAGATTGAGCCCAAATTTTCACAGGTTTGTTTTTTCCATATATATATTGATTCACACAAAGTAAGAACACTGCACTCTCAGCTTCACCAATCCTGTATTTTACATTTAATGCATGGGTCACTGTGACACAGTTCTGATGTATACATAATTGCTGTGCTGTATATTTACAACTAAGATATGAGAGGGTGGGTGGTCCTAAATTAGTTATCGGAGTTTAAATTGAAGGAAATGTGGGGCTTTGATGAAGGAAATAGTTGAGCGTATAAAAGCTGACTCACTGCCTGTAGTGGGTAGATTTTTATTAATTGCACAATTAAAGGCTACCTGTTTACAATAGGGCATTAAGTATTAGCTAGTCCAGACTTTAAGCTTGCAAAACATACAGTGTACTTGTGCCTTCAGTCTGACAAAAATATGTTGATGTGAAGTTGAAAATGATTTGAAATATGAAGTTATTGGCACTGTACTGACTAATCCGAGCAGCCCGTTCATAGGCGATTACACCACCTCAGCTATGTCCGCCGCATGCGTGCGTCGACACACACGGACTGTGAATCATCCATGCTGATTGGTACGTGGCGCTGACGCGTTATTGACGCGCGCGCGTGGCGGCCGTAGCTGCGGTGGTGTGAAACACAATAAACGAGTACTGCTGGGATTAGTGTGTACAGGCCAGTACACTGTAACTCCTTTTGAACAGATTGCGACAGGTTTTGTTTTAATACTTATTTAAATACATCCATGCAGAACATATGAAATTAAAATATTTAACACTTTGGTTTCCTGATTGATCTGTTTTAGTCCATCATTTTATTGAAATCCTTGGGTAACACTACTGAACAATTATACGTGACTTCTACTCCCTAAATCAAAAAGCCTTCCTATCAACTAGCTGCATGCAAAGCATAATTTACTTACCCTGGGTTGGGAAAAAAAGCTTCATTTTAAAGTGTGACATGTATATATTTACCAGATATGTGTGTGGATGTATACAATGTATGACACCAACCATGGCTACACCATTAAGTTCTCTTTGCAGATCTGGGCCCCATTTCACGGTGCTGCTTATCAAAGAATCCTGTGCTTACAGCGCCCTGTAAAGCGCATGATTCTATGGGACGTATGCACAGAATCCTCTGCTCACGGCGCCCTGTAAAGAGCATGATTCTATGGGACGTAAGCACAGAATCCTCTGCTTACGGCGCCCTGTAAAACGCATGATTCTATGGGACGTAAGCACAGAATCCTGCGCTTACGGCGCCCTGCAAAGCGCATGATTCTATGGGACGTAAGCACAGAATCCTGCGCTTACGGCGCCCTGCAAAGCGCATGATTCTATGGGACGTAAGCACAGAATCCTGCGCTTACGGCGCCCTGTAAAGCGCATGATTCTATGGGACGTAAGCACAGAATCCTGTGCTTACGGCACCCTGTAAAGCGCATGATTCTATGGGACGTAAGCACAGAATTCCGCGATAAGCAGCGCCATGAAATTGGGCCCAGGGTTAAAAAACTAAAGCATTGTTTAATTTCTGTTGAAAAGAGCTGGATAATTTAACCATAAATAAGTTTCCTATCAATTTGACATCAATGGGAGTGCATGGAACACTAGTTGGCAGCAGACATACCAGGTAAATTTCCATTGTTTACGTAGTTCTGAGTGTGTGTACATTTCCCAAAACAATGGATTTACCTGGTAAAGCTTGGTTCCTACTTCATGCAAAAGCGAATGCGACATGAGGGTAGGTCAGGCAAATAATCAGTACACGCTGTTCTCAAACTGTGATGCAAGCAAATTTGCTTCGCTTTCACAATTCCATTGAAGTATGAACCGGGCTTCGGTCTGCTGTCACCTGGCATCTTTAATGGCTGCCAATGTTGTCCAAACAGGACACAAAGGTACGACTTTGTCCAGCAACCTCCCGCAGCAAAACATTTAGCCTGAACATAGATTGTGTGAACTGAATTCTAACATTCAGTAGCTCATGACGATTGAATAGCACCTGATACAGTTTGTGTAGCATTTGCTAAGCTGTACAAGGAAAATCATACTCATGACTGGAGCTGTTTGAGCATGTGCACAAGTTTCCATCATGAAGTTATGCTCAGCTATTAAGAGTCTGGATAGGCCAGTAACAACACATACCTCCTTCCTCCGGCATGTCGATGTCAGTTCCACGAGAACGACCTAGCATGACGTTGTGTGATGGTGGGGGAGACGACCTCTCTTCCCCACCCAGGTTGACCAACATGGCCTGTAGTGCTGTTTTGTTGGGACCTAGTGGGGCAGATCATTCAATTCCATCTCTTAATAAACTTCCACACACCAAATTTTAAGGCTCATTTATAAACCAAGAACACAGGGGGTCAGAAGGTGTAAACATTACAGTGCAGCAAAGCTTCGTGGAGAAAAATGGCAAAATCATGGGTTTTTTCCCAACCAGAGCTTAAAAAAACCTTGAGTCTGCAGTACTCTATAGCTATGATGAAATCAGCCAAAAGTCAATTTCTTGTTATTGCTTCATGTTAAGATATAATTCATAAATGTAATCAGAGGTCTGCAAAATAGTTTGGGTTTTGGGGGTCATTTTGTTTTTGTTTTGTTTTGTTTTTGAGGACTACAGTAAATAAGGAAGTACTTTGGAAATCCTCAAACAGGTATGGTGCAGAAGAAAATACAGACAAAATGATAAAGATTTTAAGACTGAGAACTGTTCACTCGATATCCACTGGCATTTTTCAAGGCGTTTATATTTACTTCCTCTTCACCCTTAAAAAAAAAAAAAAAACTGACAATGCTCCAGCAAAAACACCTCAAGCAGCTGCGTTATTAATCAGGTGGCTGAAAGGATCTGTTCATTTCCTCTTAAATCAAGCACTTTCCATATTTTACAATCTTAAAGATGGTCGGGTATCTTATGGAAGGGGAGGGGACGGGAAGGGAAACTTGTAAATATAAAAGTGATGGAATCACGCCAGATGATAAGCACCAATTTCTATAACGGTAAGGAATTTAGGCCTCATTGAAATTGGTATTCATACATAGTAACAAGTTTGGGGCAGTGGGGTCATTCCACATTTGTTTGAAGTACAACATAATCAGAGCATCTATGTGCAGCAAGGTTATGACAAGTGATCTGGGTGAAATGTTAACATCTTGAAGTGGGTAACTTCAACATAAGCTGCGGTAATGAAGAGCAAATTGAAAGAAGCAACATCTAGACTTGTATCGACCCCTCGCATACGTCGCCATCGCTGACAAACAATAGAAACGCGCACATGGTTACGTGCCACGCACGACTATCAGCCAATATGAGGTCTTCCTTTGACCTCAGTGAGGGCGCTGTTTGAGCTTGTGTCGTCATATGCAAGGGGTCTATTAAGTAAGAATGATTCAGTAGTTACCCAGGTGGGTACTTTTTTTGTTCAGAGGTACATGTACATGTTGGTTTAACTCTAAGTACCACTTACATGTAGATTCATAGTTAGTAAACGGGGAATACACAAAATACACACACATATTGGTATGCAATTTGTTTCACACAATATCATGTGGCCATCTCGGTTGTTCTCCAATTCACAAGCAGTGATGAGGCATGCTTTGACCATGGTAATTAAGTGGTGAAAACGGTTTGCCACAATGAGGTGATGGCAAAAAAACAACAGCAGCAGCAACACTGATAGTAACAAAAAAACTACATAGGCTAGCCTGCAACTCTGCTAAAGAGGGCATTCAGGCTAAGTGGAAACCGATTACCAGCCAAAGTACAGAGTGTATTGTTTGTGACTGGTCCCCTGCTTAGCTTCGCTAAGCAATATTTTCTGCTCAACAGCTTTATGAAATTGGGATCGGGGATGATGAAGACTGCCCCTAAGCGGCCAACATCAGTTTTCGACATGAATTTTAACCCTAACTCCCCATAGAATCTTTTTTTTTTTTTTTTTAGACCCCCCTGAATGCTCAATTAGCCTCCAGTCTACAACAACTTAACACCCAAATGTTTGGACTTTTGATAAGATTGGTTTGCCTAGCCCCAGGCAAGAAGTAGCTTGTTCACACTTGACCATACTGCTCCAAAAACATGTGAAGGATTTTTGAACTGTTACGGCGTGTTAATATGTTTCGAACTGGGAAACATGCCTGATATGGACAAATTGATTCAAAACAGGTTACAAGCTATTCCAATGTAATGGCATTGCTTAGTATTTTACTGTCTTACTGTTTGCGGAGAAAATGCAAAGTGTTAACAATTCTTGCACAGGCCTGGAATTTAACAGAGGCCACGACCTCTGTTGCCCCTTGCCTTGGCAGTGGTGCCTCTTTCAGTGACTTTTACAATATGAAAATGGCTGTTCCCCTTCAATGATGAAATTCCAGACCTGCGATGTTCTGCTTGCAATGAGCCACATGCATTTATTGCGAGGTCTGCCCAATTGTGATAACAGCTTTGTAGCCACCCAGCGATGACTAAAAGATGTCTCTGAGTTGAGAAACACCCAAGAAAATATGACCCAAAGGGTGGAAAAAGTAGCGAGTGTGGAATGTTTGGATTTTCTCCATGACAATTTTTACTAGCACTCAAGCTGTCAAGACATCTTTCCTAAAATAAAGACGACAGCTGGTGCGAACAGCGCCCTCACAGACTAACAACACATGCATTGACTTATTAGACCTGAGGTGGATTTCACAAAACTAGTCCTAACTTAGGACTAGTCCTAACTGATGACAAGTCCTGTAAGTTAGGATTAATTATTCTTCTTAACTCGAGATAAGACTAGTCCTTGCTCTTTGTGACATCCACACCAGGGCCTAATGTCATAGAGCTGCTTATATCATAAAATATTGCTTAACAATTTTCTGCTAAGCAAAAATAAGCAGGAAAACAGTCACAGATGATGCATGTGACATGGTGTTTTGGTTGGTAACCTTGTTCTGGTAAGCAAAATTGTTCTCTGCTTGAATGTAGATATTTTTTTGTCCTCAAAGGCAGCTTTACGGAGGTCCCAATCTCATAGAGCAGCTTAAGCAGAAAATATTGTTTACAAAATGTTCTGCTACGCAAAAACTAAGCAAAACACCAGTCACCGATTGCACATGTGACATGGTATTTTGGCTTGTAACCTTATTCTGGTAAGCATAAGTTTGTTTTGCTTAGCTACTTTTTGTGCTTAAAGCCCCAGCTTAACATTGGTAAGAAGAAAAACAAATGTTCACAGATTTACATGTACCTTACATGGTGTAAAAATAATAATGGTAGCAAACTTTCCTTGAAGTATTTCTGCCTAAAGTGTTATTGCTTTTAAACAACAAATGAAATAAGATCCGTAATTAGTTTTTGTCTCAGTGAGACGAAAACTCTGCCTATAGAAACGCGTACCAAAAATGCTGAATGCATTTTTACCGTTTTCTCGCAAACGAAACAACGAAATGAGCTGACATTTTCACAGGTTGGTTTTATGACAAATATCTTGATTTGTGCAAAGAATGGAAGCATTTACAGTCAGTTTACCAATGTTGAGCTGGGGCTTTAAGCAGCTCTATGAAATTGGGCCCTTGGCCTTGAAAACTACAACTCTAACACTGTACACATGATATGGGGGATTAATGAAATTACAATGCCTCAGTTTAGGACACTTAGATTGAAAGCCCAAGAAACCAAATAACAGCGGCACGAAAACCCACACAAACCTGACTTAAAACGAAACACAGCTTGCTTCTAAGGATCTACTACTAATAACAAGCACGAACAGCACGATGAATATGGAAATGATTCCTCAAGCACTAACATAAAAAAAAAAAAAAAAAAAATGTCCCAGCAACATTTGGGGGGAAAAAAATGAATGGAACTTCAGAAGTGCAGTTTTGTTTTTTAGACGAGTACGTGTTATGTCACTCACGCAGAGCCATGGGGGACTTACGTTGGATAAATTTCTTGTCCTTGCGTGATTTTTTGTACTCCTCTTTGAGCTTACTGATGGTGTTGGCATCCACCCCCCACTCCTCACCCGTCGGAGACAAGTCAGACTTTTTGTCTGTGGACGGCAAGCATAAAGAGTTAAACACCCACCATCACTTGAACCTCTTTCAAAACAACATTGAAGCAATTTGGGGTGTGTAGATTTACAATTCAGCACTGACATGGATAAATCTCTCTACAGTTGTCCTAGAAACCTCTCTAATTTCTTTATAATGTAAGTTCAGATTACGATACTGTAGTTGTTTAAAGTACTACATTTTAAGAGATTTCTGTGGACCTAAAAAAAAATTTAAAATTGTTATTGGGATAAAGTTTGACTGCATGTGCCTTAAACAATATACTTTCTGAACTAGCTGAATGTTGTGCGAAAGGCTTATCAATCCAAGTTGATCCTTGATCGTAAAACAACTCCAGAAATCCAGTTCCGGTGAAGTGTATGACTTGTAAGAGATTGGTGGCGGCAGACTTCCGGAATAAAACTACAATAAATTACAAATGCAATGGAAAAATCAGAGACTTCCACTGTTGGTGTTAAGTTTTGCACAATGTGGTCACTCTAGAGAATGTATCGATGCAAGACAACTGGCACACCAACTCAAGGATTAACGATTTATGCAGCCTCTTTGCGTGACTTGAAAGATTGGAGAGCCCTGCCCTAAAACTTACTCTGAGACTCATAAAATCTTGAAACTCAACACAGGAAAAACAACCATTAAAGTTGGGAGAGTAGGGTTAGCACCTCAGGGTTGGAAAAAACAACACCCAGGGTGCGTACTCCCATTCCTCCAGACCGTACTCACCCAGTCCCCAATCTGCCCCATCACCGGCCGTCCTAGCCTCCCCCGCCCCCTCCGAGGATTCACTGAGGATCAGATCAAACTCGGCCAGGGCCTCCTCTGTGTCGGGATCATTCAGTACATCATCCATGCCTGCCATGCTCTCGTTGCCGACCACAGGCTGGTAATAATAACATGACAGGAAACATGACATTAGCGACATTATGAAATACTGACGTGTGCACGAAGGGGGTTCGTTAAAGGGGAGGGTGCAGAATTTCGGATATGAAAAAATGATATCGAAACTAACCCCACCAGAAGAGGGCCCACAAACTAAGAGCAATGCTGGATCTAGAGCAAGTTGTTAGGTAGCATCAGGATATAGGGAGTCCAAAGTTGCCGTAAATTGCATCAAAATTGCTCACTTGCTAACCTTTCCTTGGACATGACAGTTTCTAAATTCAAATCAGGGCATCCAAGGGACACCCAGACTGGGTAACGCTTTGACCTCCAGAGCTGAGACCTTTGTTCTAGCCGACACTGCCATCATTTTTCTCTCGAGCAGAGTTCATGTGGGATGAAGCAAATGAATGAATGTTGTCTTGGCGTCTTTTGGAAACTGTGTTTTATAATTTGGACCCCACACTTTTATCTGTCATCTAAATGTAAAATGTATTGGAAGTTGAATACCGCTGTGTCCAAAACTGGCAGCAGCTACGACTGTGGCTGTTACTAAAGGTGTTGCTAAGTGCAGCCTAAGCTTCAATGCATGTTATTGTGATCATCCAGCCGTAGCCATAGCCAAACCGCCAATATGGACACAGTCTTACTTGGACACTTCCCCCTTGTATCCAGGGCCTAGTTTCATACAGCTGCTTAAGCAGAAAATACTGCTGAACAAATTTCTGCCGAGCAAAGATTAGCAGGAAACCAGTCACATGGCCTGGTATTTTGGCTGGTAACCCAGTTCTGGTAAGCATAATGTTGTTTTGTGCTTAAGCAGCCCAGAGCCTGGCTGCAGCCCTCATGTACCTAATTAAAATTATCAGGAAGTTTTTTATCACCATTCAAATAATTTGTTCTTTTTTTTTAAATGTCACTCTACAGGCAGCAGAGTGACGCCTACTGCTGTGTCTCTAATTACTTCTTAGTGGCAAAGACATGGTCCCATAATGATACTTGATGATTTGATTTGTGATTCTAGTGAGGGTTTGGTTTACTAGAACTTCCTTCACTACCCCCTTGAGAAATCTTCCTCATTTGAGCAGGTCATACAATTTTTTTTTTTTAAACAGAGGGAAAAAATAACCCCTCACCTTCTTCTTCTTTATGATTGTACTCATTTTGCTCCTCCCATCAATTATATCCTCATCTTCAATCATCCGACCTTCGCCCCCATCCTTATCGTCATCGTCCGCCCCATCCAAGAAGTTGAAGGAGGTGAGGACAGTGTCAAGATCGTTCTCGGGCAGCGGATGTTTCTTGTCTTGTCTGGTGGGGTGAGGAAAGAACATCATCCAGACTCTTAGCATGAGACATGTATCAGTTTCATTATGTCAATTAGGACTTGGAAGAAGAATTAAAGGTATGATACATCAGTGAGTTTGGGAAGAGTAAATTCATTCCCGTCCTCTTGTTTCCGAGAAACGCAGCGTTACAGCTAAACTGTGAAAAATTCATCAACTTATTTATCATCAACTATATTTCTGTGAAGACAACAAAAGATGGCTGATGCTTTGTCAGGGATTTTTCTTGGTGTTCTTAAACATGCTTATTTTGATTGCAGCAATTTAAGTAAGCAATGCATTTGCCACTGGTTTTAGTTTTATAAGCTCCAAGAAATTTATCATAAAAAAAAAAAAAAAAAAAAACACATTTATTTTAAAGGTCAACAAAAAAAAACTAAAAAAAAATATTGGACATTTAGATAAATTCAAATCAATGTAATTTCTAGAGCTTCATGTCTTTGGGTGGACTTCAGTGATCCAATTGCAGTGATGTTGTTGCAAAGTACTGTATGCCGACTGAGTGCTGCAGAAAAATACAATCCTTAGGTAGGACTTGAAATCACCGCAGACTAAAACATGACTGCATTATTTACATATCATCGTGTTAGCGCAAAAACAGTGTATATAAAACCTAGATACGTTTTCCTGGAGAGACGGTAATGTATTCAGCCAAATTCATAAATGATTCCAACTGTGGCATTCGACAGAAAACACAATAAAGGAGACCACTTACCTACAATATGTTAGCAGTTTTTCCCAATGGTTTAAATAAAATAGTAAGTAGCTGAAACCAGCCATAAGTGTTTCAACATGTGAATGCAGGCCTTGATCTTAACCGAGGCCACCGAGGCCATTGACCTTATGCCCTGTCGAGTTGGCCAGCATGCCCTTCAGAAAAATTGCACTGTCACTACCAACTTGGCCAGCATGCCCTGGTACAATTTCTCTGATTTGGCCAGCAAAGGCCTGCCCCCGTTTTTCTCAAGATCGAGGCCTGTGAATGGACATGCAGGCTTATAATATGAGTTGGTTAGAACTATTCAGGGTTTGCCCTCAACTTTTTCAGCTACTAGCCAGCAGGACTAGTTAGCTTGTCATTTCACTGGTCTGTCAGCGTTTTCACTGGTCCTTATTTCATATTATAACACCTCTTCCTTTGATTCTATCTGTTGATTGGCCGAACGTGCGTCACGTGGTGTTGTGTATTTTTACTATCACACTGCACACCGACCAAAAGAACTATTAAATGGTACTATCCAACGACAACCTCGAACCCGGTGAAACGATCAAATAATACGTGCATTTGAAATACGATATGAGAACGAAGGCAGTGTGGTACCCCCTCTTTCTTTTTGTCAAGATTTCCTGTCAGATTTTTTACAGTTGTTTGAAGATTGATACGCACAGTTGTTTAACGAATATTACCACAAAATAGATGAAATTCAGGTGTTATAAAACAAATATTGACTGCTTTATCTCGTGGCGTAGTAAAACTAGTCACTCGAGGTGATCCCCGGAGCCGCCTATCTTCCCGAGGCAGAGCCGAGGGAAGATAGGCGGCTCCGGGGATCACCTCGAGTGACTAGTTTTACTACGCCACTCGAGGCAGTCAATATTTGTATACTATACTAGGAACGTGTTTTAACACGGAAGTAGCCAGCCGGACCACTTGGTAAGAATACTGACTGGTCCTTAGGTGTTTTAACTAGCATTTGGCCAGCGGACCACTGTTAAGGGAGAACGCTGCTATTCATTTTTTAATTACTCTCAAAATTTCAAGAAAAAAATTGACGGAAATGGCAGGTAACTTTTTCCGTCCATTTTTTTTTACGGAAATTCAAGAGTGATTTAAAAAAGAAACGTCTGAAACATAAAATGAATCAACTTAAATTATTTTCAGTATACGCCTACACGTCCATTCACATGTTGAAACACTTATGGCTGGTTTCAGGGATTTGAATACAAATTACAACTGTAATAAAAACGGATACAAAATTGGTACCCTTTATTGTGTTTTGTGTCCCTTCCTGGTCAAATTGAGAAAATAGAAACAGATTTAAGGGCCTGAGACTGTAGTGGCCCTTACAGTACTTTTCTTTGTGCCACTCAACTCGCCCAGGCGGCTCTCATGCATTCCTTTAGTTACGCAACGCCAGGTGCATTTTATAGACCACAGTCATGCATAGGTACAAAAGTTGGCTGCACGCACTCACTCTCTCTCTCATTTTGTCTTCGCTTAACCTGTAGCAGCATCTACATCCTGCACCCCAGAGGAGTATGCATGGTATATTAGCGCCTTTCATTTCTTGGAGAAGACATTTTTTCCACTTAATTCTTTTAGGGCTCTTGTTGCTGTGGCATGCTGTTTGGCAGTAGTATACAGCTGATAGGCAGTGACAAGTGTCCTTATTAAATTCATTTCAAGCGATAGAGCATTTGATGTTTAACGCACAAGGGTTGCGCGTTCATTTTCCATTTACAAAAAGGCGATGCAGCCATTAAGTAGCCATTCATAGGTTTCATTTGATTGACTGACGAGCAAATAGAACACGCTACCAAAAGACCAACCTTTTTGCAGTGTCAACCTGGCGACCCTGCTTGACCGGGCTCTCTCCATTGACCACTGGCTCTATTGACATGTTGCCGTCCAGGCCTGGCATGTTCTGCTCGTTGGGGGCCAGGCCCAGCAACGAACGCACCCGATTTGACCGCACATCTAATATTGTGTCTGTATAACCTATTTCTTGTAAATATCTGAAAAGGGGAAAAAATCAGGAAGAGGAAGATTTTAAATAACGGAATAAAAGAGTTGTGACCAAGGGTCAAAGTGCATGCAATGCTCAAATGATGTGCGTACGCACTCGCGCGTACTAATAGACTGTACATTGATCACTGGTATGTATTGACTGCGCTATGAGTAAATTAGCGCCTGCTTAATTGCTGACTGGTTGTAAACACTCTCGACCATGTCTTTATCAGCCGTTTAAACACCCCCATGTAACATGCTCTCGAACAATCAGAAACGGATAAACTGTCTGGGGTATTTATGAATCCAAGTTTAAAAAATTTCATGTATCAATAACAACAAAGCAAGACAGTTTGTCTTGTTTTGCTGGGTCTAAAGTTTGGCAAAACACCATCAGAGATGTTTTTGTTTTTGTTTTAGTTTTTTTTTTAACGTCAATTTGAAAGGTATTTTTTTTTGGTAGAATATATAAATGTTGGAACAGGTTTTATTGACAAATAGTACATGCAGGTTATTGTTACATGTACCAATGAGTAAATGTACAAGTTTCCATTGGCATGGCAACCAAAATGCAATCTTGTAAATAAACATCAAGTATAACCCACTGGATATTAGATAACAAGGTAACTTTTAATCAAGTACTCCCACATATACAATGAAAATCAGATGCACAGTACATGTACTCAGAACAAATAAAAGGATGTCAACACAATGTTTGTATGGAAGACTTCTTCATACAGTCTAGCTTTTAAGACATGGTTTTTAAACTAACCATTGAAATTGTCAAATTTGTACATACGAGGGTGCTTGAAAATTTGAGGAAACAACTAATAATAGTAAATACATTTACAGTTTAAGTTTGTGAGTTGAAGCCCACGCAGGGATAGCAGATTGAAAAAAAAAAAAAGGAAAAAAAAAAGGACTAGATTCTAACACGACTTTCTTCATGATGAGAGCATCTGAGAGAACTACATGTGCAGATGTACTTGTAAAGATAGCCTGGCCTACAGGGACAGGTACATGTCATGGTTCTCCACATGCACAAGCTAGCACATTACGGGCTGATGCTCGGGAGTAACGGCTGATATCATATCATAAAACCATTATAAATGCTCCAGATTGCACAGCACAGCTTTTCAAACCAAACATAAATAAATGTTAAATAAAAACATTTAGATGACCTAGTTTCAATTCAGCGTGCTTCAACTACACTTCCAAAATTTCAGTCCAGAATGCCCCCCCCCCACCCAGTTTTGAAAATCCTGGGGGAACCCTACATTTTGAAGTTCCAAATTTATCATAGAGCTTCATATTGATTACAGTGCAACCTTTCTATTAGCATTACAGTATGCACTCATTTTGAAAACCTCCTGGGTGCAGTCATGTTTGAGGCTGGTGCGTGACCGAGGAACAAATTCGACTTGCAGAGAGAACTTGCGTTCGTGATAAATGCAACTGCCGGGTTTGCCTGCAGAAATACATGTAGGCTCACTACAACAGTTGTATAAATCACAAGATTTATAAAGGTTTGTACACAAATACGGATGCACCACCATGGCCTCAAAACGCAGGGCAAGTTAGCACTCTAGCCACTACATATAGCCATGGCGTATGAAAAATAAGCTTTCTTCAAAATATAAGTCATCATTTATGTACATGCAGAGTGGGAATCATCCCCTGAAACTCTCTTTCTAGTCTCTAGTCTACACATATTGTATTATGAATAAAGCCAAAGCAAAACCCAGTCATGTGATGGAGTGAACTGATGAATGACAGCAGCCCAGACTTAATAACAGAGCCCCATTCATACAGAAGCCCTGATGATCAAAAGAATTTGTGTGAAATATAATGATACGGTGTATCCGTTACAAACCATGTATGCACACAGTACACTGAATCTTTTCTGTCAATGGTTACAGAGCACTGTGGATCGAATTCCTGCCAACCAGGCATGACTTGGGGAAGTCTCTTTTCTTTCAGAAAAGGATTGCAGGATGCTTCTACATCCTTACAACAATCTGAAGGAGGCGGGGGGGGGGGGGGGGGAGGGGTGGGGGGGCCTCTTGAGTTTTTTGAGATGCCCCCAGACAATAGTTTTAAATATAGTGCAGGCCTCATACTTCAGGAGGAAACGGAGACAATTGCCCCCGTTGCCCCTGGTCATTGCCTTGGTGCCCTTGAAATGCTCTGATAGACATTTACAATTTCCTCATAGAGGTGCCCTTTATCAAGAAGAAAACACCTTGGTGCCCTTGCCCTTTCCAGAACAAAGCAATCAGGCCTGATATTGTCTGGGTGTCTATTGGAGCTGTCTCACATGTAAAAGAAAGATCAATTAACCCTACCCCCTTACTTATTGACCAATCACAGCCTTGGCTACGCCACCGAAAGTCCGACAAAAGTCCAACACGATAAAATCATATTGGAAAATGTAAACATGTGTACTTACAGCGCGCGCGTTCAGGTCGTGCAGTGTGGCATTGAAGAGACACACATGGTGCTGTCCACGTGTACAGTGACGATGTAGCTAATGCTATGATTGGTCGATATGTTTAGGGGGCGGGGCTTAATGGATGGGTCTATTTGGAAACCCCTGCATACATGTTAACATCCAATCTAAAACCCTGCACAAGAACAACCCTCTACACGTAACCATACAAGTACCAATACAAAGTTTCCCATCCAAGTACTGACCACAGTCAAGGGCACTTGACTATCATCGGGGGTGAGAATCACTGCTGACAAATTAGGTATGAAACTACATGTAGGATTAACATTTTAGAAGGCATGTCGAATTGATGGCCATCTTTCTTTCCACCTCTTGGTCAACCCCTGGAGTGATAGATTTCTAGGAGCCTCTGGGAACAGTATCCTCAGAGGTAAAGAAGCAGATATCCAGAGGAAAAACAGCTACTTCTTTCACCAGGCAGACATAAAAATAAAACTGAACTAAGATAAAAGTCTGAAATTCCTCATCCCTGTAACATGCCCCAGACAAGCCACTCAAACCACGCCAACACACAGAGCCGTCTCCCAACCCCAAACCACAGTGCTTATTTTGACAATCATGCTGCTGGTTCTTCCACGGCGCGCTTATTAACGTCCAACATGAAATCCAGGGACTGTATGAATAATGACTCTGCATTAAGTCCTCAACATGCAGCCCCATTACGCTCTGTCTAGTCCATAAACTATCACTCCACCAACAACTACGACTGAAACACCACACCGCAGCCATCCGGCAAACAAAAAGGAAAAAGGAAAACACAAAGTTTGATATAGATGTCAGACGGACAACTCTACTTACTGCCTAAGCAGTTGCCTGCTTTGTTTAAAGTTGATTTGACTATTTGGAGAGAGGGCAGACTCTTCTTCGCCACCTTCTTCTGCAGGGAAGAGAAAAACAAATTGTAAATTCATGAAAATAAGCATCCTGCATATCTATAGTTTAATACTACAGATAATGCGATGAAGGTTGCTACGCGTCCATGGAGAGATTGCTTATGATAAAAATTTCATCAAATTGGTTGAAGGTCGCATTACATTTTAGTAATGAATGTAGTGAATTGTTGTAATTGCATGTCATGCCTTGCGATATTTTGAGGGACAATGCAGCAAATTCAGTACCATATGGCCTGTGTATTTTCTTCACAAAGAATATTTAAACGATGTGAGTCATGACATCACGAGTAAACAAATAGTAATTTACTCAAAGGAAAACAAGTTATACACAGGAACATGGAAGAAAATAAACAAATATTGTAATCTGTACTGAAGAATACAAATTTCACCAAACAGAGGTGTGTCCAGTTTGGAAATTATACCAGATATAATAAAACTCATTGGCATTACATGTATGTCTTTCTACACATTTTTTTTTCTTTACATAAAAACAGAAAGGTAGCATAATATGTTAAGAAAGGGAAAATGCGAGCATGCTTTTCACAGCTAATGCATGGCGTGTCGTGGCCGAGCGATCAAGCGCACCGGGCTCAAGCTCTGGTGTTTCTGATCGGCAGAATGTAGGTTTGAGTCCTGGTCTTGACACTTGTGTCCTATAAAAGCAAGACACTTAACCATTGACCATCAGGCGCACCGGACTCAAGCTCCGATGTTTCTGATCGGCAGAATGAAGGTTCGAGTCCTGGTCTTGACACTTGTGTCCTATAAAAGCAAGACACTTAACCATTGACCATCAAGCGCACCAGACTCAAGCTCCGATGTTTCTGATCGGCAGAATCAAGGTTCGAGTCCTGGTCTTGACACTTATGTCCTTTAAAAGCAAGACACTTAACCGTTTTTAATTTGTCCTTCAGATGGGACATAAAGCTGCGGGTCCCATGTGTTGTGTAATGCACGTAAAATAATCCAGTACACTTATCCTTAAAAGAAGGGGGTTCGCCCCAGTGTTTCTGGCACAGTTGACATCCCATGTGTTCAACCGACCCTTCCCATGTGACCCCCTGAGAAGGGGTGTTTGTGCAGTACCCATCAAGACAAGAATACAATGTAAGAACAAAATAGCTGTTCTTCAATTTGCTTCATGTACAAAGTACACGAAATTCTAAAAAAGTCATCCCTTTTTTCCTGATAGAATTATTGCAATCAATGGAAAAACAAAATATCTCTTTAGAAAAACAACACATCTCTTTAGGGCAACAGCAAACACCAGTAAAATAAGGACACTCCTCAAAAATTCATGAGAAACATGCATTAGACTGTAACATGTGTCACATGTTTTTAAAGCAGGTCAAAGCATTTTTTTTGTGACAGAATTATCAAAATTGATCAAAACAAAACCCCAAATAGAAAAATGTCCTCAGAGTAAGACCAAACAGGTGCATGTAGCGGCAAATAATGACACATTTAAACTCCTCTACTGTACGTATTCATGAGAAACATGTTGTGGTCTGTAAAACCGTTCAAATGTTTTGACCTGAGGACCAGCCAAAAATCTGTCCAACAAGTCGAGCTAGCTCATTGCTTGCCGATGCCACATGCATCCTGCTGACTCTTCATATAATAAGTCCCATGCAAAAGACAATCTTGAAAAAAAAAACCTTAAAATATGGACCAGAATCAAAAACTATACCAGTTAAATGACAAGCTATCTGGTACTGTTGAAAAAGTTAATGGCACACCATGTACAATCGGACATACATCTACATGTACTTATAGATTACACTGGCACAGTACAGCTTGTTAATTATTCATTGTTTATCACGCAAACACCCTACATGTATCTTTAATTAAGCACTACAATTGAGTTTTAAATAAATGTGAACGATTTAAACTGGATGCAAAGAGTGCCAAAATTATTGACTTTACCTCCATCAAATGCAGGGGGCTTAATTTCCTGGCTGAGCTCATGTCCGCACTTGAGCTTCTGGTATTTTGACCTGGGAGCAGAGGAGACAAGACAACAACAAAAATGCATAAATTACATATTATTATTATGATTATTAACACTTCTGGTAATGAAACCAAGGATGCCTCATAAGTGAACTTAATCACTGTAGCTCTCAAGCCTGAGGGAAACCTGTAGACAAGGATGCTTGCTATGTGAACCAGAAACACCGGGGTAAGTTCCCCTATACACGTACTGTCAACACAACCATGGCACACACTGTAAACAAGGTGTACCAAGCTTGTTTCCTCTAGTACTCAACAGACACCCTTTTCATGAGTGCCTGACCCGAAACTACCCCCCCCCACCCCACTCCTCCCTATTTTCGTGATCAAATGCAAAGTGTTGCCTTTGAAAGGTACGCCTTTTGGGGGATAATAACATCTGGTTTCCAGTGCTTGTAAGGTAAACAAAGTGATCCATTGTACATGTCTATGTAGAGAAGCCAGCCAAACTCTTTGAGTTGAAATCGTGCACTTTCATTCGATATAAAAACACATTTTACAGTTTCAAGAAGGAACTCTAGAAAAAAGTATGTTTGCATTTTGCGGTCTGTGACAACTACTGCCTTAACTCTGCACTTTGGGAAGGAGGATGCTATGCCGATGCTGTAACATGTACATGTACATGTAAGATCGACACACAACCTTTCACTATGGTACACCCATTTTTTCCCCCCAATCTAAGTGATGTAACCATACAATGCCGAGAGAAGGGGGCACACTAGTCCGACCTCTTTTGGTAGAATATGAATCTGTATAATTATTGTGAATGTACACATGGAACGAATAAGAAAGATGTCAAAGTTCACAAATAATATTAAGCAGAGGAGTCCCTCAGTTTACTTCAACCACTTTTACTTGAAACACATTTTGTTGAGTATGTAACAGCTACATGTACAGTACCATGTATGTACAACTCAACATTTCAAGTGCATTCATTTGTGTTTCTACACATAAATACTCAGTAAAGCGCCCTCTTGTGGTAATTCATAAAGGTTATCCACAAACAAAAGGTCATCTACATGTACAGATTCAAGTTCCAAATAAAAGACATACATACTATTATAGTTCAGGCCTCGATCTTAAGAAAAACGGGGGCAGGCCTTTGCTGGCCATATCAGAGAAATTGTACAAGGGCATGCTGGCCAAGTAGGTAGTAACAGTGCAATTTTTCTGAAGGGCATGCTGGCCAAATCGACAGGGCATGAGGCCAATGGCCTCAGTGGCCTTGGTTAAGATCAAGGCCTGTAGTTCCTTAATACACTGTGTTTTCTAAAATTGAAGCTGTCCCATCCGTTTCAAATGGGCTAAATCATTTTACATGTACCAGTCAAAGTCATTTCATAATTTCATAAAAATCACTTTTGAAAATTTCTGAAAACAGTTAGCAGATGATTAGTTGAATAGACATAAACAGTTGAATACTGTGTTTTTACACACGCTTTTTACAATATTTAGTAATACTGAAAAGAGATAATTCATTAATATATATATATATATATATTTTACCATTCCTATACTTTGTCTAGTTACTCAAGACTGGCCCTCATTAATCAGTGCCAATAGGCCATATTTTTGACGACAAGAGGGTGCCATACTAATTACAAAAGTTTCAAAACATTAGAAAACACAAATTTTCAAAGCAAATTTCTTTGCTGATAACATTGTAAATCTGTCAACAAAAAACCCATCGAAAGTTGGATATTAACTGCCAAGTCTAACTGCATCTAGTTATCACATTATTTCAATGGTTGGACCCCCAATCTACCCCAAAGGGCGTCCTCTTGCAGTCAAAAATAAGGACTATTGACCAGGAAGTATTGAAACTAAGAAAACATGCTCCATGAAATAACTACAGTACTAACCCTATGAACAGTCTCCACAGACAAGTCCAGTGCTCGAAATTTATAAAAACCGTTTGTTGTACTCTTTTGATTCTGGTCTTGTAAACAAAATTCTGGTCTACTAAAAATTTTGAGCTACAAGCCCAGAGGTCATACTGATCCCCCCCATCCCAAACAAATTTGAGTCCTGTGAAATCCGATCTCCCAAATAATTTAGCCGTTTTAAACATTAAACGAAAAACACTTTAACAGGTTTTGCTCATTTGCATGATTTCTAAAACAATACTACAGCTGCCTCAACAACTGTGCCCTAACCCTCCAAGAAAAATCCCCATACATTTCTCCACAACATTCCCTTTAGTAAAAGAGAAACGACATGCCACGGTACAAAAGCACATCAATAAAGAGGCATATTAATGCAGCGGCCATATGACAAGGGGGTGGTCATTAATCTCTATGCTGGAGCACTATCGCTGTCCCATCCAACATCTTCCTCCAACACAAAAGGATCATTTTCTGCATGAACCACACCAGTCAATGAACTAGGATGACTGGTATGGTAGGAATGCCTCAAACCCTCTTCAAAAAGAGAGAGAGAGAGAGAGAAAAAAAAAACTAATTATGTAAAAACTTAATAACAATGACTGTTGAGATACATTGCAGCAGAGACCAGCGGCTGAACTAGTTCCAGTGAATTGATTTTAGTTGCCACTGAAGATAACTTTTTGTGGATTTAATTACTGCCCTGAAGATTTACATATACGTGTACTGGTAGAAAAACAAACGGACAAACAAAATCAATGAAGACACTGGCCTCATACCAAATTAAAAGGCTAGGATGAAGCGATTTCACCAATAGAAAATGTTCACCCGAGTTGAACTGTGCTTTAACCAAAGATGACAGTCAGGTTTTTGTCTAGAGCCTGAAAATCATACACTGACACCCTCATTACACATGAAAAAGCCTGAACTCCATCTATAATTTTACAAGAAAAAAACCTGACTTCAGGCTATAGCCTGAAAACTGGCATCCCTGTATAACTCTGCAAAATGTTCTGCCTGTAAATCTTGCCTTGATCTCCCGATATGCTTCAGTCATGTTCCATTGGAGTATGACCCTAGCCTAATGTAAGTGTGTGTTTATGTGCTGATGCAGCCAACAGTCATGACACCATATTGCGTACCCAATGTGTAAATGTATTGCACGTGTATGTGTACAGACATGCCATACATGTATGATTCTGCCACAGCAAACCAGACTTTCCGTGTACAATTTACATAATTAAGCAAGCACCCTCATGTCTCCTTCCACGGCGTACAGTTTCAAATTTTCAAACCGCCATTTGATATCTTTGTTTTTGCACCCTGACTGTTGTTAAAAAAGCTGTCAAGACTAAGTGTGAATTACTTGATTAATAATCTAGCCCAGTTTCCAGGCCATTAGTCAATTTGCAAATTATTCGGCAGTCACACAGCACTAATGAGATGGTACTGGGTGGCTGTGTGTTGAGTGTGCAGCTCACAGCGTTTTGACATTCTTGGCCTTGGTGATGGTGGTACATAATGGGATGATCAGAAGATGTGCGGGGGGGGGGGGGGGGGGAAGGGGGGGGAATCCACCATGAACGGATTCACCGATGTCAGTTGGGTCTTTTAAAACGTGTGCCCAGATGTAACTCACAGTTCACTTTAAATGTAAATGTGTACTCTGTACATTGTGTACATACCTTGGAATAAATTTGTCATACAGTTTTTGTTTGTAATGTACATGTGAGTGTGTGTACATGCAATGTGGATGGATAGGCCTACATGAGCATGCAACACAACATGTTCAGTGTACATGTACAGGGCAACTCCACAGTTACCACAGATCTACATAATCAGATACATTTCAAGGTTTGATTGACCACAGAGCTCTATGGATTGACACAGGTGTATGTTGAGAGTTATTTATCAATAACAAACCTCAACATCATGTACATGTTCGAAGTCACAAAGGTCTTTCATAAAAACAGATTTCTGGTGTTTACATGCAAGTTCAATGTAATGTGATCAACAGTGAAATAGGCTGTGTTTTTTGACAGCAAGAGGGCGCAATACTAATTCCACTTTGAAAGTACAACAATATTTCAAAACATTAAAAATACAATTAATTTCCAAGCAACTGTCCTACACTGATTATATTGTAAAACTGTCAAGGAAAAAAACACCCCTCAAAAGTTGTATGTTAACTGCTTTATTAGAAGTCGAACTGCATCTGGTTTACCACACAACAAGTATTTCTATAGTTTGACCCCCAATCTACCCCAAGGGCGCCCTCTTGCAGTATAAAATACGGCCTATTGCCTAAAAGACAATTTTTTTTTTAAACGTCTGCATACACCTACACATATGGTACCTATGACTGACAGCACACATGTACAATGCTTGGTGCATGCAAGAACTGTACACCAAGAACAAAACCAAAACTACATATACTACCCTAACCAAGACAAAAAGTGATTCTGAAACCAAATCCAGATGCTCACACAAACTACATGAAGCCCAAATATACACCCAATGTACATTGCACATGTAGGTACACATTTAACATACCCCAAACAAAAACCAAGAGATGACACATGTTTATCTTGGTTGAAGGTACAATGTACATGTAGTATACATGTCTGGTCATGATAATTGAAGAGAAAATAAGACTCGATACCAGTACCCATTGTCAATAGAAACACTGAACTCTGGCGTACATGCAGGCCTCGATCTTAATTAAAATGGGGGCAGGCCTTTGCTGGCCAAATCAGAGAAATTGTACAAGGACATGCTGGCCAAGCTGGTAGTGACAGTGCAATTTTTCTGAAGGGCATGCTGGCCAACTCGACAGGGCATGAGGCCAATGGCCTCGGTGGCCTCGGTTAAGATCGAGGCCCGACATGTGCTATGATCTGCACAAATCTTGCATAACAATTAATTGATTTGCGAAAAATAAAAACATCTCATACTGTATGAATGATTAGTGGGGGTGTTGTGGCCGAGCGGTCTAGTGCGATGGACTCAAGTTCTGTAATTTACTGAATTATGTGGCTTCGAATCCTGGCCTGCAGTTGGTTTCATGAAACTTTACGCAACTGCATACATTGTAAGCCCTCTTGTGCCACATTTTGTTGCCCAACTTATGTATTAAATGTTGCGCAAGTGGACTTGTAAACGCAGTTGTGTAAAGTTTTGTAAAATCGGATGCTGGTCAGTCAAGGCACTTGAGTCCTTGAGCAAGGCACTTTATCATAATTGCTTCTCTCCACCCAGGAGTACAAATGGGTACCGGTGAGAGATGGGGGAGTAACCCGTGATGGACTGGCATCCTGTCCAGGAAGAATAGAAATATTCTCAGTTATTTAATGCCAAGAAAACCAGATAAACACCAGCCTGATGAGCCGTTTTGGCTGAGGACAGACTTTACTATACTGTATGAATAAGAATTCATAAATACCCCAGTCAGTTTGGGACTATTTGGGCATTCCTATTGGTTGAAAGGTGGTCACATGACTGTTTAAGACCGGTTTTAAGCGGATGATACAGACACAGCTAAAGCTGTGAAGGCGCGTTCTGGAAGGGAAAATGCCCTCCAACAGATACATGTACATGTACTGTATAAGCACTGCATATCAAAGTGTTAGCAAGAAGGGTGTCAAGGCATAAATGGATTTTTTTTTTTTTCGACACCTTGTTTTCAACACACAGCACTGTAAAAATCAGAGACCTAATTTGCATCACGTGCCCGTGTTGCATTGAGTACAAGAAGGGCGCCAAGACCTTTGTCTTTTTTCAAACTGATTTACAGAGCCAGATTTCAAGCTAATTTGATGGAGTTCAACCTGTACGAACCAGTTTAGTCATGATGTACAGTACATGTAGGGTCTCCTCTCTGTAGTTGTGTTTTCAAGTTTGATGACTTTGCGAGGATGTTTGATGTGGTTCAGTTAATAAACGGGCAGTTCGTGATAGCTGCATGGTGTCATGCATGAAAACTCATTGACTTCAACTGTCTGTTGTACTCTATGGTTGCATACATTGCTTAATAATTTTGGTCGACTTTGGTAGCCAATCGAATACCGAGCTTCACGACTGTCCGTGCACATTCGGTGATTTTCATCCACATCCATGTAACGGTCTACATGTATTTAAACTAGGGCTCGATTTCACAAAGAGTTAAGAATGATCTTAAGTGCAAATCAATCTTAATTCCTAAGCAAAAAGTGATGTCACGATGAAAATTATTATGGCAATACTGACAACTCATGAATCTTAGTGCTTTGTGAAATCGACCCCTCATGCCTAACCTGTGACCTAATTTGAAGTGACAGTACTGAGAAGTGATCAACTTGGAGGGCCAGCATGTATTTTGGATTTTCTTCAAATTGGGTTGCCCCGTTCCCAGATCCCGCCGTAACACCTTGACTGCGTTAACTTTACCTTTCTTGTTTGAGTGCAAATTCCAGCATCTTGATTCTCCGAACCAGGTCATGCTTCAGGTTCTCTTGTCCTTTACGTTCTCCTTGTAGGAAAGCAATGCGGGCCTGTAGTTATACACGCAAAGTAATCAATCAATCAATTAGTACACGACTATACAAAATAATCCATCAAGCGGTAATCAGTTAATCCCATAACTATGCAAAACAATCAGTCATTCAATGCATCCACAAAGTACAGAAGGTAAACAAATTAATGGTTTTTATCAAGCAAAGCCATACTATACATCTGAAGGGAGAATATTAACACCCTAACCACCCCTAGCCCGTCAAATTCCAACAGCATGTTTTGTTTGTTTCTGTTGGGGTGAGCACTGCACCAGTTAACCAGTTGACACCGGATGATGTGAATTAGGCGCAAATGTTTCCCCTACCTGGAAACGGAAGTCGTCTTAAGACACCATTATGTAATTTCGGACCATCGTACTGAAGGTTGCCGTATCATTCAACTGCGGAGTGTGCGCAGACCATACACACGCCGTCTCACGCTTCATTTCACCCACACAAGGACAAAAATAGGTCTTTACTTGCATTTTGTGCCCATTGAGAGGCGATTTTTTTGTAATCCCAGACAACTGGTTAACTGTTTAATGCTTTACAAGGGATCAGGCCAGCAGTTTGGGTGTTGAGTTACCACCACAGAAATAAACCACAGAACGGAGACTTCCTATACCGCCCCCATGTAAGTGCGTAGTTCCGTATGGCATCTCAATCAGTGTACCCTCGGAAAACCCGAAACGTTCCAAAATTGAACAGTAAACAGCCCATCAAAATAGTGCATCTGAAAAAAATGGCAAGTTTTCTATGCGCGATTCGCAGCTTCAGCATGCCCATGTCCAGTACAATCATGAGCGTGCCTGGCGTGATCGCGGTGTGTGTGTTCATGCCATTCCACATGTTTTTGTTATGACACGCATTCACAGTGATGGTAACCGAATGCGTTTTGGCACAGTCGAGGCATGCCAAGGGTACACCATTCTGTGCTCCTTAGACACCAGCAATGGCGGTGAAGTCCCCGTTCTCTGGTTTATTTCTATGGTTACCACATGTACATGCACAGTATATAACAACAGAAATGGACAGGGAGGGGAATTTTTAGAAAACAGTCTACTTACACCCATGCACCATTCGCTAAAAGACATTATCATTTAGCCCTACATGTGTTAACAGTATCCACACATGTATTATATATATCCTACGCCTACAACTTGAATTAATTGCTTTTGGTTCCCCTTTTGTACCATGTTGCAATAAATGTGACATTTTCCTGAAAGTTACCCCCGCCCAAAAGGATATTTAAAGTTGCTATGCCTTTTTAAGAGTGAAGAGTCCTGCATGCGAAAAAACTTCAATGTGGATTAGTTCTTTCACGTGCATGTACAGTATAAAAGATGGCATTTCAAACCTAGTTGCACTCAACCAACGGGAAAAATGCACCAATAGCAGGCCTTGATCTTAACCGAGGCCACCGAGGCCATTGTCCTCATGCCCTGTCGAGTTGGCCAGCATGCCCTTCAGAAAAGTTGCACTGTCACTACCAACTTGGCCAGCATGCCCTTGTACACTTTCTCTGATTTGGCCAGCAAAGGCCTGCTCCGCTTTGTCTTAAGATCGAGGTCTGCAATAGCCTCTAATAAACAACATTACAGTAGAGAGAATAAAAAGAAACAAGTATCGCCATTTGTAACGAGGAATTTGCTTTAAATGTACAGTATAGTGTACTACACACATCTGTAACTAAGTAAAGCATTTAGTGCACACTGTACATGTACAATGTACACTGGTTGTCATCAGTGGCAATAAAATGTGTGATCTGTTTTTTTATGATATTTTAAAATAGTTTTATGAATCTGTATGACATTGAGATTATTGCACTATACACTAACCATCTGGTTAGTGATATGGTGAGTCACACAGGTTTAAGATGTTTTATGTAATGTGTACATGTACATGTACATCACAGTGAACAGTGTCGTTGTCAGTCAAAATGCATACAGTGCCGCACTTGTGGTATACAATTGTATGAACCTGCGTTTGTTATACCCAACCCAATCCTTGACCAAGTGGTTCTCCTTTGAACCCGATCTGTTACGAGTCATATTATGATGCTTTCAGATCAGGTCATGTATAGCACATACCTTCACAGCAATGTTCAGGTGTGCTACTGGGGCACAGGGGCTAGCAACCCTTGTGTCCGTCTCCTTCTTGCTACATATCTTTTTCTCTTTCTTTATTTTATACATATTTTTTTCTCCTGTTTTTTCCCCCTTTTTTACTCTGAACTGCAGTGAACCATTTGATTGGCCTATCAGAATGACCTCTTTAGTCAAATACTGATGTGGCTATTGTTCACAGTTGCTTTTATAAAAAAAAAAAAAAAAAAAAAAACAAAAAACAAAAAACATGAACATGTACATTGTACATGCATACACAGCGCCAACAATACCGATCCAGTGTACAACAATAATTCAAATTGATATTACTATCATATATGCCACGGCCAAAAGTTAAATTACTCATGCACATTGATACCCAGTAACAATGGGAGACCTTGCAATGCTAGATGGCAGTAGACTTACCACGTAAATTTCCGTTGTTTCATTGTTTACGTAATTCTGAGCATTAATTAGAACAAAGGATTTACCTGGTACATGTACATGTACATGTGAGTCTGCCGCCAACTAGTGTCCTCCAAAGTACCCTATTAATGTGACTTCACCAAGTTAAACATTGTGGACCTCATATAAATACATTTTTAAAAAGCGACGTGTTACATGTATGTGGGCCCTACTTATTTTGAAAAACCTAGAAAAATTACAAATTTATAAACAAAACAGAAATATAATTTTTGTTAAATGTACACAAGATCCATAAATGTTAATTTGTACATGAATTACATACATGTACATGTACATGGGTGGATGTTTCAGTCAATGAGTCATTGTACCATACATCAATTGATGCTACATGCATACAATGATGTAGTCATGGTAGTAGGCTAAATCATTTACACACAATGACAATATTGCCAATACACAGCACATAAACATAATTGTAGATTGTATACATTTGTGTTACACACATTGAATTGATCTGATCATATCAAACACTTTACAGTCAAGCTTGGGCAGATACAGAAATGTTGATGTTCCGTTCTTGTTTTGAAACAAAAACCAAAAACAATTGGTTCCGATTCAAACAGGCTAATATTAGATAAAAATATCAGCCTACTGGTTCCAGGCCCATAACAACTACATTACATAGACCTTAATAAGCAAAGTTAGGTCGTGTCCGAATCAAGCCACTTTGGCTACGGCTAATGCTAATGGCTGCAGCGGCAACGTTGAAGAATAGGAGTTTTCAGCAATCCAGCCATAGCCACTGCCCAAACCATCAATTCAGACACGGCCTTATTCTCACAGACGAAAAACAGTCTAGTTACCACAATGAATATTAAAGCATATAAAACCTTTCCATTTAAGAATGGCTAATGTTTTTTAATGGCAAATTCGAAGACAACACCGAGCATAAATGTATACTCAAAACCAATGAATATCTGAAAAGCGTTTTACATCGTCATCTCCTGCCTGTGTGCAAAAGATACAAACTATATCCCATTTGCCCTTTGTTCGTGTAAGCAATCTCTCTGATCTGCATCACAAATTAATTCACAACCATGTAATGAAATATTCCAGGATTTACCATTTCCTGAAAACAGCAGGAACAATATCACTGGATGGGAAAAAAATCTACATGTAAGGGTCAAGTCAGTGGAGGACATACATGCTGTAATACACATGTACTCATACTGCATGCATGTAATGATATGTACAATACATGGAGGCCTATGCATGTAATGTACATACATGTATGTATGTACCCATTACACAAAATTTTGTCCTGAACTCCTAAAACTTCAGTACTGTAGTCGGAATTTGTTAACCACAAATGCGGGTTTGTACTAAATGTAGGATTTTTTTTATATGTGTATCTTTTGACTTGTGAACAAATGAGCTAAAAATTGAGCCATGCATTTTCTTGCATTTACTGTATGAATTACAGTGTTACAAAATGAATGAGATTGTGTGACAGAAATACAGGCATTCATTCATTTATTTCTACTGGGGAAACAGGGGTTGGCAAATACTATCGCCTTATGCCAGGACTCTAAAAATCTGGCATCTCATTGTTTTTGTCAGCGGCTAAGTCTGACAGCCAACCTTGCTTTCCTCATCGGGCACAAATAAAACCAACAAGGGGCTAATTTTGTTGTCCACAATCAAAATTCCCTTAAAATAGTCTAAAGTCCAATGTTTCTCAAGAATCCGATGACAGATTGAGCTTAAACTTTCAGTCCTGTCACACGTATTTCATGTGCACATGTATCTTAGGTCATACAAAGTGCAGACATTGGTCTTTAACAAATACCAATGTTGGCCACGTGCTATACAAAAAAATGTGTCAAAACACTCAATACATAAATGTGGATGTAAACTGAAACTGGTGGTAGAGTTTTCAAGACAAAATCAAGTAGATTAACTTCCATCTTCTATTTTTCAATAAAGAAAGGAAACCATGCACGTCACAACAAATCAGACAACCAGAATTTGTAAATTGACAGGGCCAATGTAAACCTGAATTAGTGTGGAATTGCCCAGAGGTATATGTACACGTAGAACAGACTGTGCGCATTTGTACATTTTAGAGGAACTTTGGGTTCCCATGTACGTTGCTTTAACCTCAACTGGAAACAAAAATCATGCATTTTAATGGACCCCATTTGATTGAATCCGCATTAGGCCTATTGACCCCTTGCACGCACGTCACACGCGCCGACTGTGCCACGCTCACCAATTTGGTGGTCAATAGGTTTACGTGTAAACGCCGCGTCTCCTAAAATGCGCTCTTCACCGAATAACTCAGTGACATTGACCACCAAAATGGCGCAACCAAGATTATTGTGATGATGGCGTCAGGTGAATTGGGTCAATAGGCAGAATTGTTTTTGTGGGTTGTAAAAAGCAAATCTAGTGTTTGGCAGATTTACATGTAGATCTGATTGTGAACTCTATGCTGTAGTCTGGTGTACAATTAAAAACAAACTTATTAACCCTTTTTTTTTTCCTTCAGTGATATTTCTCACTGCAAGCCAAACATTACATTCATATAACTTTACACTCATACAACGCATACATCAATTGAAGACCCTGAAGTTGCCCCAAGTCCAACTGTTAAACACACAGGGTTTTCTCTACAGGGGAGCAATAGTGAAGATAGAGGTCCCATCGTGGCCGAATACGACACGCACTACAGTTTAGGCCAGCCATGCCTCGCAGCGTGTACCAATTACTGTCAGCAGCAGTGGCAGAACCCATCAAGGTGAGGTGTACTGTCACTTGAACTGTAAACGGAAAATGCAGCGGGTCCTGAATGCGTGGAGAGGCTACGGCATATTGGACCAAGTACCAAGTGGATTGCGATGCAATGGTCACTCGGAAGGAATGAAAGGCCAGCATGCAGTAAGGACTGTATTATTAAATGTGAAACAGTGATGATAAACGGCCATACAATGTACATGTAAATATGTATATGATAGGGGTGTGATCTACAAAACAGAAACAGCCCAAGAGAAATCCATGCCTGTGTGTAACACACTATACATCAGTACATCTATGCCTAATGAAGTTCTTCACCAACTATGGTCTACTACATGTATTTACTTAACTCTTGGGAATTTAACAGTTGATACTATACATGTAGCTGATATGGACACACACAAAAAGGGGGCAAGGCATTTATCCTGTCCATCTTTAAATTGAAATTGAATGGAATAACAAAAATACTTCACTTGCACGTGTACAGTGCACTTTCATGTCAGTATGCATGTATGTGTACTTGTACAACTGTACGTACGTATAATAGATTGTTATTGTATTAATTTTGGGGGGGGGTATTAATATTTGTACACTTTTATTTACTGCATTCAATATACATGTACATGTATACAGATAAATTCATTACAATTCTTTTTATAAGCTATGATAAAACAGAAAAAAGGAAAACACTTCTAGCTGCCATCACCTTGGTCATGTTCCCTGTGGCAATCAGCAGTAATGAGTACTGATTCTAATCAACCAAAAAGGTACCAGACTACCTTTCCTATTGCGCTTCAGTTTCATACCATTGCTTTGAATTGGAGAATAAAATAGCTGCACATTTGTACATTGCATTAGCCAGATGCACAGTACATACAGATAATGTTTAGCCTCTGATTCAGCAGTCCAAACCCATCAACAGCTGTCAGGATGAATGTGTGGAATACCAGTCAATGACCTTTGACCCTACCCATACAAGTCTACCCTTTGGAGTGGGTTCATGTACAGGATCCTGAACCGCTCTCCTTGCATTATTCATCAAAGATCCTCTAGCATCACTATGTATAGAGCCTCGAGAGAAAGTATGTAAACACTTGCTTTAAGAGAGCCTATCCTACAGAATGCATTTAAATTGTGTACTACATGAACATTGTACATGTGTACTGTAGTACAATCAATGTACATGTGCTGTACATGTACATGTATAATACATGCATGTATAGATATAGATACAGAGTAAAAAAGTACTCATTTTTATGTCAGCCAGTGTTCAGGTACATGTATGTGTTCATGTTGTTTACAATTTCCTTCCTCAATGTATACACATGCATACATACAATGTACGTACAATGTACGTACAATATACGTACATGTAATGTACGTACATGTAATGTACGTACATGTAATGTACGTACATGTAATGTACTAACAATGCAATGTACATACAATGCAATGTACATACAATGTAATGTACATACAATGTAATGTACATACAATGTAATGTACATACAATGTAATGTACGTACAATGTAATGTGCGTACAATGTAATGTGCGTCAATGTAATGTGCGTACAATGTAATGTGCGTACAATGTAATGTGCGTACAATGTAATGTGCATACACTGTAATGTACCTACAATGTAATGTATACAATGTAATGTACCTACAATGTAATGTATACAATGTAATGTATACAATGTAATGTACTTATTTGGACATCAACATAAAACAGACTTTGAATTTCACAGACCCATTGAAGTCATCACATGTTACCCTGGGGTTCTCCCATTAATAATTATACACATTACTGTAGTTTCTAATCCGAATGGCCATTGTAAACTGGAAATGGCCTTCAAAGATTCATAACGCGCTGTTATTATTATTACCATGTAAAATCATGGAGCTATACATTTTGTGTTAGAAGTATGATGTTTTAATTAGTGCATTTCAATGTACATTAATTCAATTCCAGCCCTGAAACTTCAGGACAGCAACGACGGCAATTGCTGTCGTTGCCCCTAACTATTGCTGCAATGCCCTTCAAAAATCCCACTTTTCACAGCAGTTTTTGCCGTGCCCTTTTCTTGTCATTGCCATCGTGCCCTTCCTCCTGACAAAAAAAAAATTATTCAACAATATCCAAGTGCGACATTCATCTCTAAAAATGACACAGAAATGAGCCAAAATAGTAACTGTCCAAAGTCGCGATGTCTGCGATACATTTTACCCACAAATTTAACCGCCGCAAACACAGTACACGGAAACAACGATCATCACAAACCAAAATAGTATGGCGTGGTCAGCTTCACAAGTTCACACCACGTGTATGCAGCAGTGGAGTCAGTACCCAGACTGTGAAACACGCACACACGTCCACACATGCACACTTTTTCAATCTCGTAAGCGCTGAAAAATTTGCTCAGCCCTAGGATGTGGGACAATGCGAAAAAGAAAAACTATCGAGAAGAAGTTGGTTTGCAGCTTGGCCGGCTTGGCTTGGGTGCACGTGTGGTGCGCTGTCAATGTCTGATGTTTACAGTGTTTGTTGTTGTGGTGTTGTTTCTTACAAAATGCCGAATCAAGAAAGAACCAAGCAAAAGAAATTGGATCAACTAAATAGTGCAGCATCAAAATGCTGCAAACTGGACACCTTTTTCCGGTAATTTTTTTTATGTAGGTTTTTTTCCGTGTATTTTAGGGCTCTACTCGGTCTGTCTTTGTCATGTAGTGTATGTGATGTAGTGGAAGTCACTGGCAATTTTTACACAGGCAACTTTGAGGCAACCAATTACACAACAAGCCAAACAAACATTTCGGTAACTGAGAGAAAGTTTATTTTGTTATGAACACCTTTATGCCATTATGTTCAAAATAAAACATCTGAAGATTTTGTCATTTTTTGACAAGTGAATAGTCACTCTCTTTCATACCCCTTGCCAAGGCTTACCAACTATACAGTGCTTAACTCAGTGTACGGGTAAAACAAATAAAAATATTCTTTATCCCCGATGCAAATTTACCTCCTAATATAAATACGTTCATTCCTTCTTTCACTTGCACTATCATAAGTTTCTGTTTGAAGACAAATAAAATATGTCATGAAGGAAACCAGCAGAACAGAAGAACTGAGTGATGTGTATTTATTGTGTAAGAATGTAATAATCTATAAAATATGTGGGTTTTTTTCCAATATTGCCTTTCGCAACTTTTAACGATTGCCTTGATGCCCTTTGAAATTTCTGGAAATTGCATTAGTGCCCTAATTTTTTACAAAAAGTCAAGGCAACACTGCCTTGCCCCTTTAAAGCCGAAGTATCAGGGCTGCAATTCACTGTAAAGACACATTTGCAATGTAATAATGCATCGTGACTGAGGAAAACTCATGTCACAATTATCCAGACCAAGTAAACAAAAATCTTATGTGAGCACATTTATGAACACTGTTCATAAATCAATTTTTTTTAGTTCGGCAAAATGCAAACCTCTCCCTCACCAACTGGCCCCACACCAAAAAAAACATACAATAACAAAAGTCATATCACTGAAATAAATAAAAAAATTCAACAACACACCAACCATTTGCACAAAAACAAAAGCTAGTTAAAATAAAACTTGCAACCCTCTAAAATGGAAAATCATTGGTCCTTCATTCAATGCTTCATTATCTCAAAATGGATTGTCCCCACATGTACATGTACACGTACACAAAGTCTAGATGTTATGAGGAAGTT
Organism: Marthasterias glacialis; assembly: GCA_911728455.2. Classification (NCBI taxonomy): domain Eukaryota; kingdom Metazoa; phylum Echinodermata; class Asteroidea; order Forcipulatida; family Asteriidae; genus Marthasterias; species Marthasterias glacialis. Next base: position 27,496,576 of record OU452219.1, on the reverse strand, counting down.
ATTGTACAAGATTCATACCCTTAAAGAATAATGACTTTTGCATATGATACAAGTACAAGCTCGAACAGCGCCCTCACTGAGGTTAAAGTATGTTGTGTATGCTTTTTTATTTGCCCTGACGTAAACCTTGTTAGAATAATAAAACAAATTAAAAAACGTTTAACAAAATGATTTCGTTACCATGGAATTGAAGCAGAACCTTTTCTTTCTTGCCTTAGTACAGTATTTGTAAACAGCATGTTATATTACAGCATGGGTTTGTCTCGGGACAATTTTTCATGGATCAACATACATGTAGAGGAGGTTGAATAAATTGACATGCTGCATGCATCACCGCATCTGTATGTAGACAGATTTATGTTGTGGCAAATGGGTTGAGTATAGATTTTACCTTTGGGCCGTACACTGTACACACACACACACACATGTAGAGGCCCCATTGTAACTTCTCCTGCAGTGTCTCTAAAGACCTTTCAAAATTGCAGTGCAATGACTCATTCAACTGATCATCACTGGACAACATGTCCTGTACACACACATGTGCGTGTGTACAAATAGGTGCACCATACAAGTACATGTACATTTACTGTACACATACGTGTACATACATGTACGCTGATGGGGCCATGTGCACTTGGTGGGGGAACAATTTCATTCAGAAATTTGTTGAACAAATGTTGGTTGGTATTGGTTTATTTACATTCATCTCGTGGCCCGTGGGCCAAATTACAAGAATGTTACAATATAAAACATCAAAAATACAAAGCAGTTAAAATAAAACAAATAGTTAAAAAAAATTAAAAATACAAAAAAAGGACCAGCCATAACAATACGATAAAAATTGCACAAGAAAAGGGGAGGGGAAGACCCGGAAGTAACAATCATGAATTAAGTAACTTAATATAGTGAGGAATCGGGCTCCTTCTGAATCGATCAGTCCTACAGGGTAACAATGAGATATGTTGTGAGTTGCGCAAATTCCTGCCATGAGTGTTTTTCCTTGTTGGGGGGATGAGGTTTTGTGTTTGCCTGCAATTAGCCAATGACTGCATCTGTTTTTGTGTTACACATGAATGTCCGGGAAGGGTTTCATCCAGCAACTTTCAATTAGCAAAACATTTAGACTTAACATGTTCAGACTGAATGCTAGTCCCACCCTTGCAAGAATTTTATAACTGTTTAATTTAAATCTCTTGTTTTATACAGTGCTTCAAATTGTTTTTAAATTGTTCTTATACCACTGCACTGTAGAGCTGAGTTAGTCAGGGTGGCGTGGGTTGGTCGTGTGAGATATGATTTTGACTTAATTTAGTCAAGGTCGTGTCTCATACGATCGACTTGCGCTATTTCTACTGATTTGGTTTTGCAGTGTGGCTTTGTGCAATTTTACTTTTATTTTAAGAACAATTTTTGCTTTACTTTTTAATGGATTTATATGTATTTAAAAAAAAAAAAAAAAATCTTTGTTTTAATTGTGAATTTAGTTTATTGTTAAACATTGTTATTTCAGCCATGCATCTATGTGGCTGCCAACTATGTTTTTTTTAATAAACCAGAATAATAATAATAATAATAATAATAACAATAATAATAATTAATAATAATTGACTATGTAAGTGATGAATTTTGAGTAACTACTGATGCATTGTGGGGAGCATTTTGCTATGCCAAACAAGGGTAGTCATTCCCTGTGGATGTACCAGTATGTGTATCCATGTGGATGTCATGTTAAATGTTCACGAAAGCGAATCACACATTTTGATGACCGAACAGTTTCACGGAAAATTGTGTTAAGTGGGCAATCATTCTCTAAATATCCTAACATGTACATGTACATGTAAATGTGTGTATGTTTTGCATGGGAATCATGACATAACATGTTTACAAAATACATGTAGCCCACTAGGTGAAGGGTCATCAGGCACAAAGTGTACACAGACCTACATGTTCTTGTATGGATGTAAAGTCTTTTACCTTGTACGGATGACTTTACAGTTTCGAAAATTGGTTGCACCATACAAAATGGAGTATTAGAAGTCGAAATACATAACATCTTGTTTAAAATATTATTTTTCATTATCTGTATTTAAAATTTGTTAACAGCAGCACTGTACATGTATGTATGATGATAATAAGTGGGTTGTATGAAATACTTTGTAATCTTGTTAAAGAAAATTGCCACATGTACACATGTATATTTTTTTTCAATTATGTAATAATGTATTTGGGGGAGAAATCTACCTTGAACATGTATTACATCATGTATATTACACTCTGTGGTCCATGTTGACATTATTTTGTCTCCATTGTGTTCACTGAAAGCATTACTCATCTGCTCTGTACAGATTAGTATTGCTTTAAGATACCCATCTACATGTACACTACGTAGGCCTACGTACATGGGCAAACAATACCCTTTTTTATTATCTGAGTGTTTATAATGCATTATACTCTTTTCACTATTTATAGCAGAGCGCAGTTCAAATGAACAGAATTGTCAATCTTCTCATCTGTGCACAGTTTACACTCTCCACTTGTCTTTATAAAATACGATACCACACTCTACCATCATACACACTATACATGTGGGAACCATCGGTTGATATTAATAAACAAGTACATTTCAACCCTGAGGGCTTAATGTGTATAAGCACAGCCTTGTACAAGCTTAATATTCAAGTCGTGATGAAATCAAGTGGGTGGGGAGCACCATTGTGACAGGGGTAATAAACCTGTTAAAGGCAGGGTATACCTTTGGTATTTGGAATCGTACGTATGTTTCAATCCCATATAAATGTAGATACTATTTAAAACTAACCTCTGAAAATTTTGTTTAGCATTCTTGAGATATCGGCAAAAATCTGGACGGTTATTTCCACGCAGAAGGATCTGAAAAAGCTGGAACTGCACGTTTTTCATTACGTGAAAAAAGGCATCATGCCTGAAGCCTTTCTCAGTTTCAAATGTTTTAGCGAGAAGTTAACCTCTTTCTCAAAAACTACATTACTTCAGAGGGTGTTGTTTCACACAATGTTTTTATATTATCAACAGCTCTCCGTTGCTCCTTACCAAGTAAGTTTTCATGGTCGTTTATTTTTGGAGTAATTACCAAAATTATGCCCTGCCTTTAAGCCTATGGTCTCACCCACTCGATACACCTCCAATCTGAAAGGCAGGGGTATGTAATTGAATGTATACGAACAAAACAAGCCTAACCAACAAAGTACACAGATGTAACAGTCATTTCTGTTCAACCATCAGTGGTATGACAGACCTATGCATGTTCATTGTGCAAAACAAACATCATGGTTTAAGCGATTTCATTAACAGCAGAACCACAACACACAAACAACCCTCACAGATCAATACTCTTCAATGACAGTTGGGGAAAGTGTATCGTGCATGCATCATCAGCCCCAAATTACACCTGAAGTTTATGGTTAGACTTCACAACTGTCGCTTATTACACAAGCACTAAAGCTGAAGAGAAACAAGAAGATGTGAATGAACAACAATCGAACAAACTGCTTCATTAACCGGTTGCCCCCCGGGGATCTTCCCTTTTTCTCCTGTTCAGCCTGAGGGGATTATTTTGTCGAAATTGCCGGAATCATTTTTCTATGAGAGCGCCGCTGGCACAAAGAAACCCCGACTTGACAAAGCCAAGAGAACAAAGATTCTATTGTTGCATCGTGCGGTTTGTTTTCTCGTCCGAGAAAATGTCAAATTCATGCCACGTAAATTGCAAAACATCGGCCGTTACCTATGGCATAGGATTGGTACTAAACCTGGAACCATGGCTTGATTCCCGGCTCACTCTGACTTACCTCCATTGAGCCAAAATACAATGAATAAACTCGTAATCCTCTCGTAATCCTCTTCTTGGAACAAAAGGACAAAGGTCTGGAATCGGGGGATTGCACAAAAACCACCTCTATTATTTTGTCTTTGTGTGGGCGAAACGAATGTGTGGTCTGTGCACGCTCAGCAGTGGATTGTCCGGGCGACCTTTGCTCCAGTATTCCGATTTTACACAATGGTGTCTGTACACCGCTTTTGTTTCCAGGCTAGGGAAACATTTTTTGGGGGGACGGGTGGATGCGGTGAAAAGTGAAGCGCATCATCAACGTTGGTACCTTCTCATTCACGAACGAGCTGCACAAGTGAGCAGAGCTCCTTCAAATTCAAATACAATTTGTGTGCACAACCGTCCTCGTATGCGCACTGTGTATACACCGCCAAATGAGACGAAAACTAATTTTGGATCTTATCTTATTTCCTATAATATTCAAAAACGATAACACTTCAGGCAGAAATATTTCAAGAAAAGTTTTGTACCATCATTATCTTCATACCGTGTAAGGTATAGGTAAATCTGTGAACAATTATTTTTTTCTTTCTTACCAATGTTGAGCTGGGGACTTCAGCAAGGACAAAATGCATTGCCTTGCCTTTACCAAGAACAGAGTACCACCAGGCTTGGTATTTTAAAAACACTTTTGCATGTTTTTTCTTTTCCTTAAATTCGTTCAGACAGCTCTCCTGTGGGCTTCACACACAAGTCACAAAAACTCTGCATAGGTACATGGAGTTACAGAGTTAAGATCCATGACCAGGGGCAGAAATTGTCTGCACTGATAGCGGACATAGAAAAGATAGCAGATATACATGGTAGGAGGGTGGGACGGCCAACATCAAAGTCGGTGTCTGAGTGGTGAAGAATAATCAGATCCAAGATAGGGAAATCTAAATTCTTCTAAATTAAATTAAAGAGTTCAACACTTTATGATTTGTAGTTTTGAAGAAGAAAAAAACCTAAAATATCAAACTCATGACCCTCCCTCTAAATCTCCCTTTTTTCGGGGGTTACTGTATAATCCACGATTTCAGACTTTTGTCCTTTTTTTATACAAAGAGGATTACGAAAGATCGATAGGCTGCCATCATTGTTTATCATTGTATTCAGCTCAATGAGAGGCAAGTCCGAGTGAACCAAGATTGATTCCGGCCATTGGGGCCAATTATCGGCTGTGGCTTACGGCCAAGTTTTTGCGCTTCAATTTGATCTCACATCTTCTCAGAAGAAAACAATAAATCCCTCTGCTTTAAATGAGAACAATTGTTATCTTTGCTTCGTTGACACAGTAATCTCAAAAACAAATTATTCCGGACAAATTTTGGAATCCCTGGTGCTAAGTGGTGAAAATCTGCATGTATACATGCACAAGTACACTGTCCAATCACTCACGCTATGTACACACGTCAGTATGTCAGAAATCTCCAATGGTAATTCAGTTAATACCTAATCTAGTTGTGAATTTATGTTGAGGGCACAGTTCGCGGAAAGTTTATTATTTCAATGGTTGTTTGTGAATAGCTGGTAAAATAACTGGTCAGTGGAGGTGGACGCGGTCATAAGTGCGCCATCAACGTTGGTACATGTACCTACTCATTCATGAACAAGCTGCACGCGTGTGCAGAGCTCCGTCAAAATAATAACCTAACGTACATTTTGCGCAAAACCATCAGAATTGACTGTAAATCATGTATGTACTGTTTATAGTTGTACACGTGTACATACGTAGACCAACAGTTTGGACAATACTATTATTTTTTAACGTTACATTTTTAAAGTGAACAAAAATGTTCAAGTAGACCGAACAGATTTTGCTTCATACATGTTAAAGATATACTAATTATGTTTTAATAAAGGGCAAACAAATCTGGGGTAGATTGATACATTTTTCAAAATACATGAAGTTTCAAACAGCTTATATGGGTGTAAGAAGAAATCAACCAACGGCTTACTTCATTGACAATACACGTAGCTCGATACAGGGTGATTAGTGTGTGCAATTTGTCCCCATTTTTTTTTCCCTTTCTTTTTTTTCAAAATTTAAAATCAAGAATTTTTTTATTTTTATTTTAAAATGAGTAATCAGTCTTGTTTACCAGTACTTAAACTGTAGCTTGAAACTAAATATGATTTGTATTACAATTACAGCTAATTGCCCATTTAAAAGAAAAACGTTTTAACTTTTTACACAATGGTTCGAGTCATGATTTTCTGGTGTTGTGATTGCGCAATATTGTGTCCACCCCCCCCCCCTCCCCAAGTGTGTTGCTTGACCAAAAGTTTGCACAAATGTGATAGAAACAAAACTTCATAATCTATTTGTAATAAATTTGAACCGGGCTCCTCAAAAAGCTCTGAGGCAGTGGAGTTGAATCAAAGCTGTGCCAATACAATGCCTATTAGGGCCAATGACGCTCTTTTCTGGAGGGTCGCAGGTTTCGTTTTAACAAGTCAATGGTACCACTGAAACAAGTAAACAGAGTGCTTTGAGGCCTGGGGCCAGTTGGTGATTTGTGAGGGCAAGGTTTACGTTTCGCCAAAACGGAAAATCATTGACCCCTTGCTTCAATGTGTCTTTCATTAATTAAGAATGATACCATAGGAGAACGCAATACTTTTAGCTATACTTATAAAGTAAGTAGTAGGCCTACTATCCTCCTGAAGTAAATTCCTTCTTATGCTAATTATAACTTATCAAGTCTTTGAAAAATAATTTCAAACCTAACCCCACTCTTTAACTCATTCTAAAATTTAAATTGAAGAGCTGGTACATGTACATGTTCTTGTTGTGTCACAGAAATAAACCAGAGAACCGGTACTTCGCAGCCATTGCTGTCATCTACGAGGCACAAAATAGTGTACCCTCAGCATGCCGAAGGCGTTCATTTACTGTCGATGTGAATGCGTATGATAGCAAAAACGCATGGAATATGAACACACGCACTGCGATCACGCCATCCCCTTTCATGATTGTGCTGGACATGGGTATGCGGATCACGCATAGAAAACATGCCATATTTTTTTTTCAGGTGTGATCGGATTTTCCCCCAGGTTTTTCCCCGAGGGTACACTATTTGAGACGCCATAAGGAATGACGCATTTATAGGAAGTACCGGTTCTCTGGTTTATTTCTATGGATTGTGCTCTCTTCTCAGCACCAGTCAGTATCGAATTAACAATTTAGACTCATTAAGAACTGAATACCATGTACATGTACATGTAAGTCTTTAGGAGTAGATCTCCTGAAGGCAGGCCTGGAATTTCAGCCTTTATAGGGAAAGGCCATTTTCATTTTGCAAAGGGCATTTCCATGGGAAAATCTCAAAGTCTGAAGGAAACTTTTGAAGGGACACCAAGGCCAAGACCAGGGCAATAGAGGTCATGCCTCTTTGTTATCCCAGGCCTGCTGAGATGAGCAAATACAGTGTTTGAATCGTCAAGACTTTATCATCACAACCCCACTTCTTCTCAGATCCAACACTTCTCCTGAAAGAGATTCAATTCACATGGTTGTTTCCGTACATCTACTCAGTCATTTCTTACTTCCTACACCATGCAAAGCTTAAAATATTATTACTTCATTTGGACTAAAATACATCACAAACATCAAAACTTGTCGTACCTCATCAAAATCAACCAAATCAACAGTCAATTTTATCTGAAAATATGCAAAGGTCAGAAAATTGAAGTGCGACTTGAGTCCAATTTGCCCTAGAGGTAGGCCTAAACAGAATAAATCACGCAGAGAAAAGATGCTGAATTGGACTGCCACTTTTTCACTCATGATTAATATTAGCCTACTCATTCTATAACCACAAATATTATTTCATTTACCAAAACAAGATATTGTTTGAAATATATTACTGAAAAAGTGGCGTGCAAACACAGCATCTTTGCCTGCACGTAGGGGCTGACTACTTTTTTTTTTTAGGTTATCACATGTTCCAAACTTCAAATTCAATTTGTATTAATATTAATAATAATATGCCCCATGGGAGAGTATTTGTTGATCTAGCATTGACTGCAAAAATGATATTGCTACACACAGATCATACATAAAACTACATGATCCAACATTTCCATAACTGTCCGTGTCAACTGTCTAACCTTGACACGATCAACTTGTATTGTACATCTGTACAAATTATCATAAAACTAAAAAAGGCCCATTTTTGATTCAACAGTTCAACTTTAGTTCAACTGCACACTCACATGAATGTGGTATGTCTGCTGACATACCTTTCATGACATAAGTACTACTGCCATACTTATTATAATTCTGACGATACACATCATCCATCATAAATGATTTTTGTGCACCACCAGACACCATTTACCAACCATTGTCATTTTGTCAATGGTCTTACCTGTAGTTCAGCCCTTTCCACTTCCCACTGCGCCCTCTCCATCTCGAAACGTGCCCACTCATGCTGGATAAAATGTAATATTCCCGGTATTGTATAGTTCATTCGTTGATTATCTTCATGTTGTTTATTTGGTAAGCTGTTCATCACATTTGCTGGACCAGAATTTAACTGGTTTATGTGGTTCTGGGGTGGTCCTGTATCGTTATCCATCGTGCGCTAAGTATTTTTTTTCCTCGTCACATCACATTCACAGTGAGGTCGGCGCCATAGTTGGGTAGTTGGAGGATTTTTACACTGGGTGTGATTTACACTAAAATGCCGGGAGTAGTTCTCACACTGAGCGTGAACTGCAGTCGGTTTATTCCACTCATATTTATCCAGTATAATCCAGGTATTCCTTGTCAAAGATAGGAAAGCTCAATCTACGGCAGAAATTGGCGAAAATTCCCAAGAATTCAAGGTTTACTTTGACCGGGCGTCGTGATGGAGGATGATGTGACGTCAAATTGACAGGCCTGTAATGTTAAGTGTTACCACAAGAGGGCGCTATTCAACATTTTAATGGTAAAAAATTTAAATCAAGGTGTTAATCATTACATTCCGTGTTAAGTGTGTTACTACACCGCCGGAGTACGTTTAGTTACAGTTCATCTTGTCAAATGGCGTACAGCACAACACAACACAAGTTCCTCTGTTGCTGATACTTCAAATCCAATTTTGACATGTAGGAGAAGAAAACAGTCTGGTAAATTCCACTATTTTCAACAAGATATTTTTGAGAAAATTGTTTTCATTCAGTGATACCGTCCATAGGCATGATAGGTCAAATGGAGAGAGGTTAATTATATTAAATAATTAGGCTACCGGTACCACATTTGCCATTACTTAAAATTACAAAAAAAATATATATATAAAAAACAGCAAATAAGTATTAGCAGTAACAACTATATATACCACCAGTAGTACTACTTCTAATGCATGCCAAAAAGGGAAATCAAGTCTCAATCAATGACAAAACCATGAACATGATGAAACAAAATTGCCATGTTCATATGATGTCAATAATATGGGTAGTTTAAACATGGAGGAAGGAAAATTCCTTCCTCCATAATGATTTAAATAAAGTTGTGCTGCGGTATTATCCATGGGTAACCACAGCTAACCAGACGTGGCTGATTATGCGTTTAGTAGGAAAGATAAATCTATCTTCCAGATACACGGAAGAGTAGATTCATTTCCACCCTCCAGTTTCCAACATGTCCAATAAACCCACTATGCTACAACTAAGCATCTTTGCACCCAAATTGGGCGGTCATGTTTAATCACATTATAATTTGTGTCAACTCCTTCAGTCAGTGACCTTCCAGTGACCTGTCGGTGACCTTCTCTTTGACCTGACCTGTGATCTGTGGGTTGACCATGTTGAAATTCATCCTGATCATCTCGAAGCAAGGTCAGACTCGTCTTGCCCAGTACTATGATGAAAGACGAGGGCTGTCTGAGAGGACATCCCTGGAGGCGGAACTGATCAGGAAGGTGCTCCTCAGAGGAACCAAAGGGGTAAAGACAGAAGGAATTATTGGGCACACTCTTAATTTGAAACACCGACGGGAACTAAGCAAGGCAGTTGTCATGGCCCGGGATTCATAAAGCTGTCATCACAAGAAATGAGCCAAGCAAAGTTTAATTGATTTAATTACAATGTAATTTATGTAATATTCAGCCTGATACTTCACTGAGGCAACAGAGGCAATTGCCTTCGTTGCCTTCGGTCATTGCCTTGGTGCCCTTGAAATGTTCCAATAGAAATTTATAATTTCCTCGTAAAGGTGCCCTTTATCAAGGAAGAAAATGCCTTGGTGCCCTTGCCCTTTCAAGAACGAAGCATACAGGCCTGATTATTGCATCGGGGATAAAGAATATAATTTGAGTTTTTCCTTGCATCAATGTGTTACCCTTGCATGTATCCAATGCAATTATTACATCAATTAAATTGTTTGTGGTAACCACTGCTAATTACAGAATTCGAACTGACCTCTCGTCACCGGGCACGCTCCGTGGTTTAGCAGTTGAGACATCTGCTCTAAAATGTTGGGGTCATGAGTTCAAAACTGAGTAGCCTGTGGATTTTGTTGTCAGCAGGACTTTGGAAGCACAAAATATACAGCGCTTATAACACATTGGTGTATATGGTAAAATCAAAATGCTGATTCTACGCTGAAACCTCTGACTCCCTATAAAGAGACCAGCATCTCAAACACTCTTCAGTCTCCTGATGATGACTAGAGCAGGCTAGTAGAAACGTTGAGACCAGTTAATAAACTCACTCCGCGTCAGTGAAGTCATCCGAGAAGTCCCTTTACCACTAAGCGAAAGTAGTAGTAGTCCCGGCCAATTTCCTACCTCCCCAGGTAGTACTTGATAAGCAGCACAGTTCTTTTAAGAACCAAGTCATTCCCCCCAATTCAAAAATCTACTCCGCGGTAGTAGAATAATAACAGGACAAGTTCTCACAAGAACAATCTACTGTATATAGCAAAGTAGATATAATCACATGGTGTTACCGCAAACCAAATATACATTGATACCTCACCATTAGCCTTTTCGAGGTATGGTGGACACTATAGGAGTGCACTGTGTGGTCTTGGTGCATACAGACAAATTTACCCAAACTAAATAGTGTCCTGGTAATGTGTCCACCATATCACAAAATGGCATATGCAATGCCTCAAAAGCAATAATCAAAATAATATAGCTTATTGATGATGATAAATATTTGATGATATTTCTTTGTTTCTTTCCCCTTAGTGTTCCTTTGTGGATTATCAAGATTTTAAAGTTGTCTATCGGCGCTACCTGTCTCTTTATTTCCTTGTCGGGATTGACAAAGAAGAGGTAAATGTTATCTTGATACAACAATGTAGTCTCTTAGAGCGATCATTAACCAGTTGAAACCAGATGACGTGAATACACGCAAATGTTTCCCCTGCCTGGAAACGGAAGCCGTATTAAGACGCCATTATGTAATTTCGGACCACCGGAGCAAAGGTTGCCCGGTCATTCAACTACGGAGCGTGCACAGATCACACAAACGCTGTTTAACGCTTTGTTTCACTGGACAAAAAAAGGTCTTATAAAGCCCGGCATTTTGTGGCTATTTAGAGGCAATTTTTGTGTAACCCCTGATTATAGACCTTTGTCCTTTTGTTCCAAGAAGGGGATTACGCGGCATTGAGAGGCTTCCACCATTTTTCATTCATTGTATTTCGACTGAATGGAGGTAAGTCAGAGTGGGCCGGCTATCAAGCCACGGTTCCGTGTTTAGTTCCACTCCTACACCGTAGGTAACGTCCGATGTTTTGCAATTCACGCTGCGTGAATTAACATTTTCTCGGTCTAGCAGCAAAACGGATGATCCATCGAAGAGAATCTTTCTTCTCTTGGCAGTGTCAGAGTCAGTGTTTCTTTGTGCCAGTGGTACCCTTAAAGAAAAAAAAGATTCCGGCAATTCCGCCAAAAGAATCCCGCCAGGGGGACAGGACAACAACAACAAAAAAGAATCCCGGCTGCAACTGGTTAAGATAGTCATTAGGAATATTGAACATTACATTTGTTGAATCATGAATGTTTATGAGGCCAATAATTCGGCCATTTGTATACATAAGAAAGGGCAAAAACCCATACACAATTTCTGAAGAAATGTCTGGCACAAGGGTACCAGTCTTTTTTGCTGATCTGAGGGTAGTCTGGGTGCAAGACCTCGTGGGGTGGTTCTCGTGGGGTGGATGACAGCCCCCTCTCGCGGGGGACACTCTGACAAAAAAAAACGAGAAGGTCCAGCATGGGGCAGTTTGTGTTGCAAACGGGGCATTGACGCACTTACCTGTTATGTGGCACAGTCACTGCATGTGATGTCTGGTAAGGGGTCAATAGTCGGATATCAAAGGCACAATTCCCCCGAATATTTCCCCTGTCCGCCCCACTATATTTCTGGCAGGTGGCATGGAAATTCTAGAACTATACTTTAAAAAAAAAATGTGTTTAATGGATACTGATCAGTGATCATCCCCAAGGCATGTAATGATTTTTATTTTATTTTTTTGTCTTAGAAAGTAAATTTTGTATTTTATTTTACTTTTAGAATGAGGTTGCCATTCTTGAATTCATCCACTTGATTGTAGAAACCCTGGACAAGTATTTTCCAAAAGTGGTAAGTATTTGAGACTTCTGTATTCACCATTTTTAAAAAGACACACAGAGCCTGGACTTCATGCAGGCACAATGGGAGACTTTTGAGACGTTAGCGGGCGCCCCAGTAACCGGTCCTTTTCTATTGCTCTCATAATAGAAAAGGACCGGTTGCTAGGGAGCCCGCTAACGTCTCAAAAGTCTCCCATTTGTACACAGCTCAGTGGGAGAAAATATAAAATCTGACGGTGATTTCACCGTACAACTTTTGTATCAACTTTGGATATGAGGAAGGGTACAAACTATTCAGCTGTTGTTTGTACATTTCTTGATTTAACGTGGTTACTATAATACAAAATGTAAAGTTTCTCACACGACCAGTGTCGTATCTTGCCTGCCTGCCTGCCTGGAAGTGCCCCTGGAATACACAAGGTCACTCTCTTTTGTAAACATTTTGTCTGTCATTGCATTTTCTTTCTCTCATTCTACTTGTGAAATCATTGTACAGTGCTGCATCTAGAAATTAAAAGCTATTTATTATTGTTTGTTTTTTATTTACAGACAGACTTGGATGTATCCTTTGAAAGAGTATAATGGTGTTTTGCCCCCCTTTTTTATAATGCTGGAAATGTGCTCAAAGTTCGAGACCAATTTATACATTTGTGTGAACCAACATGAAAGTTAGAATTGTTTTATTTTTGCTTCATTCTCCACAATCTGTCTGTGATAAAGGAACTATGTAACAGTCTGAGAGTCATTTACTTCCCACCCTCCTGGCTGTAATGTAATTTTTATTACACACAAAAATGTCCTTGAACTCCAAAAGGAGTTTGTGGCCTAGCGGTTTAGATCACCGGACTCAAGTTCTGGTGTTGTTGGCAGCAGAATGTGGGTTCGAACCCAGTTCCTGGCACTTGTGTCCTTGAGCAAGACATTTGACCATAATTGCTTTGTCCTTCGGATGGGACATTAAGCCGTAGGTCCCGTGTACTAGGATTGGTAGTGCACGTAAAAGAACCCAGAACACTTATCGTGGAAGAGTAGGGGAATTACCCCGGTGTTTCTGGTTTACATAGCAAGCATCCTTGTCTACATGTTTCCTCAGGCTTGCAAGCTACAGTGATTAAGTTCACTTATGAGGCATCCTTGGTTTCATTACCAGAAATGTATAAGAAGGATTTTTTCCTCATTAAGTTTATTTCAAACAAACAGAAAAGTTAGCCTTCTTAACCCACGGCTTTCCTCACAGATCATGTTCAACCTGGATAAGGTGTACAACATACTGGACGAGATGGTTATGAATGGATGTATCGTCGAGACAAGTAAAACTAAAATCTTAGAACCTGTCAAGCTGATGGAAAACCAACGATGAAGGAGGCAGAGCTCTAGTAAATGAAGGAGTGGTACATAATCACTGTCTGGGAGCATCACTGTATGGCCAGTGGTTTTGAACACGGTTGCGACGGGTGGCATCACTGAGAGAGGAAGACCTAAAGTCCTAAAACCTATAAAGTGGCGTGTGGTGGCCGAGCGGATAAGAACACCGGACTCAAGCTCTGGTGTTTCTGATCAGCAGAGTGTGAGTTCGAGTCCTGGTCGTGACGCTTGTGTCCTTAAGCAAGACACTCATCCATTTTTGCTTCGTTCTTCAGATGGGTCGTAATGCCGTAGGTCCCGTGTGTTGTGTAATGCTCGTAAAAGACAGTAGTAGGGTTAAAAAAAACCAGTGCACTTATCGCAAAGAGAAGAGGTTTGCCCCGGTGTTTCTGGTTTGATCGGCTGCAGATTGCGCCACAGCACTTTGTAAACCACTACATGGTGCTGTGTAAAGGAACAGGTCTCATACTTTAAAAACATAACTCATCATACCTTGTAGGAAAAAAATACTGAGCGCTTTGAGACGCCCATCGGGTGTGATAAAGCGCTATATAAGAACTGTGTATTATTATTATTAAAGCTGATGGAAACCGACGTTGAAGAAGATTGATCAAAGGTAAATGAAGGATTCGTACTCCATTTCTCTGCCTGGAAGCAAGGCATGGAATGCATCACTGTTAGACCTGTGGTTGGGATCCACTTCAGAGAGGCTTAACTAAAAATCCTGAAGCCTATGAAGTTGACGGAGAACCAACGATGACGAAATTTTGAGGAGTCATTTGCCTCACTGACGGAGCAATGTGTGGAATACTTTCCTGTATGGCCAGTGGTAAACCTCTACATGAAATGGTAAAGCACAGCTACACCATCATCTGGACAAGTAACATTCCAATCCCCAAACGGGATTGAAACTTTGCATGGTCAGAGAACAACTGAAAATAAGGTTTGGGGTAACACTAATCTCGCAAAATCTTGGTGGATCCAATACATCACACTTTCGTCTTTAAATTATTTGCGTTTATATTAATTTTTTTGTATACAGAACACAATCACATACAGCTGATATCATTAATTGTACAAATATCTAAAACACTCCAAAAAACCATGCCATTTTCTACACTCTGTTCACAGGTTAAAAAAAATTAAAAATAAAAAGCAAAGTTGTTTGTAATATATTACTCGTTTTGAGGCGATTTTTGTTATAGATTTACAATGTACCCTGTCCATTAGCCAATAGACCTTATGCATATGATGTCATTGGCCCATCCTGTACGTTACGCGTACATAGCCGTTTGTTTTCCCCATTGTTTTATCATTGTTTTACCTCTAAGATGGCGGCAGAATGACGCCAATGCAAAAGGTCCATGATCTGCATTAGTTAATATGAACGCAAATCCAACAAGAAATATGCCTTGATTTTAGTTCATTGTTTGGTAGAGAAAGCATTCATAAAATGGAATATGCCAACCACCATCTTTGTCATGTTCCCTGTTCGCAATACAGCATCAGTAAGTGCTGCTGTTCATATGACAAAAAGGTGCCAGACTATTTTCCTTTCCGGTCTCAGTATGGTTTTATTGAATAGGAGATGAACGAGATAGTTTCCTCGATAATAAACCTCAAAAATAGATGTCAGTTTTTGCATCGGGGATAAAGAATATTGTTTGTAATTTTGACCCATACACCAATGTGTGTAAATCTCTTATGCACAAAATTTTGACATAATTTGCCCTAAGTAGGTGAAACTTAAGGATAAATAATTAATTAAACAATAAAATGACAGTGAAAAATTAAGTACATTCATTACTGGCTCCACATGGTTTTGGAAGGCATCATGAAATTTGACGATGACGCAGCAGACTGGCTTTCTTCCAAAGCACCCATACTGAATAAAGTTGGCTACCACACGCACAAACGAACTGGTTTGTACAATCCATTTCTTTAAAGTTCAACTGTCATTGTTAGATCCAAGCAGATACAGTGACCATGGTCAAACTGAAGACACTTTGTCCAAATCAAGTGACTTCAGCTATGGACAAGTTCGCGCAAGGACCATTTGTCGACTAGAGGTCGATGTTGCCTGGTACCCAACACATGTTTTTGAGGATGAGTACCAGTTAATATCAGCCACTAGTTGACAAAAGGTCCTTGCGCGAACTTGGCCTATGGAAGCAGCCATTGTCAGCATCGACAAAATTCTATAGACCCTTGGTCACAGATCACACACTTGCTTTCAACATTGTCATTTTGGTGATCTTCTCTCCATAAAGAAAAGTACACAACCATCGTCAACTAGCATGAGTTTGATAAGAGTTGAACTATGATTAACTATGGTCCTTCATCGAACTTGCTCACAGTTGGCCGTTGGAAAAAATCAGAAGAACATCATGCCTGTCAGATGGATTTAAACATGTATTTATGATGGAAATTGTTATATTTATTATAATGTGCATTTGCTATGGTACATGCAAATAAATCGTACTGAAAGACCTTAAATTTCTTGCATACAAGAACTACTTATTTCGCAACTTCCCTTCATTGGTCTTTCAAGTGATATCTCATTGTAGTTTCTTTGCATTCCGTTTATATTTGTT
Organism: Marthasterias glacialis; assembly: GCA_911728455.2. Taxonomy (NCBI): domain Eukaryota; kingdom Metazoa; phylum Echinodermata; class Asteroidea; order Forcipulatida; family Asteriidae; genus Marthasterias; species Marthasterias glacialis. The sequence goes on along the minus strand of OU452219.1, from coordinate 27,480,194 downwards.
TTCCCCAAAATCATCCTCAAACATTTACCATCAAGTTACACGACCAAATTGATGGGGTTTAAATGCCTGATTAAGGTAATCTTTTATGGTGAGACCCACATACGTAAATGTTGTCCAATCACAGCCTTGGCTACGCCACCAAAAGTCCTACAAAAGTCCTACATGATAATATCCCATTGGAAAATGTAAACATGTGCGTGCCTACTTAAAGCACATCGTGCAGTGTGGCATTGAAGAGATTCACATGGTGCTGCCCATGTGTACAGTGGTGATGCAGCCAATGCTGTGATTGGTCAACATGTTTAGGGGGGCGGGGCTTAATGATTGGTCTATTCTGAGCATGTGCACACTTCCAAGAGCAATGCGTTTACATTGTAAGTCTGCTGCTGCCACCGAGTGTCCCCAAAACTCTCCCGCTGCCAACAAAAATACCCAAAGTAACGAGAAAAACCTATGCATGTGAAAACATTTTAAGCGCATTGCTCGCCGTTCATTATTTTTAATAAAATTAACCCTACTACTGTCTGACCATTCATTATCATCCCATGGTCTTGAATGGTACACTATGCTAGCCTGCAATATGATGTCATGTGGTGAATGAATCTCCACAGTACGCTCATGTACACAGCTCAGTGCACAGTTGTGCAACCATATAACAACCAATAATATAATAACCAATGCAGTTGAATGGTTTTGAATCATGGGTCAACTCACTAGCAAATGTTACACACACACACATTGGCCCCATGAGACGTCAGAAGAAAGAATAGTTACAAGGCGACAGTCAGACCCGATACTTGATTGTTGCGAGGGCGGGGCAGTTTTTCCCTTGGTAAAGGGCATAATCGCGAGGGCAATTAAAATTTCTACAGGAACATTTCAAGGGGCACCAAGGCGATGGATGACCAGGGGCCTGGAAGCGGATGCTCCTGTTGCATCTGTGAAGATTTAGGCCTGTACAGTGATGTGTCTTTGACTTGTAGATCTTAGGCAGTCACTTGGGTCACCATCTGACTAGTATAGTGTCCCCGTTCTCTAAGGAATAGTGCATCAATTGTCTCATATTATTGTCCATCTCAATCTCCTTCCCAGGTATCTAGTGACAAAACAGACAGAAACTTTGTACATTTCTAATAGGTATAATACATCACTGGTTTTAGAGAAGCAGACAAAATTTATACCATCCTCAAGTTTTTAATAAAAATAATGTGTATTTATTATGCGTTTTATCGAGCCAAGTAGGCCTCTCAAAGCACCTTACAATATTATTAACCCTGTTCATCGGGCCCTAAGCATTCCTAAAACCCTTTCCACTCCTTTGGAGTATGCAGCACCGGCAGCCAAATCAGCGCACAGGTTGCTAATCATTCACATCAACAATCTCTACCCTCGCAGGTACCCATTTACTCCTAGGTGATGAGAAGCAATTAAAGTAAAGTGTCAAGGACACCAAGTGTCAAGGACACCAAGTGTCAAGGACACCAAGTGTCAAGGACACCAAGTGTCAAGGACACCAAGTGTCAAGGACACCAAGTGTCAAGGACACCAAGTGTCAAGGACACCAAGTGTCATGACAGGGATTCGAACCCACACTCCTACCCATCAAAACTCAAGTTTGATGCGCTTGCCACTCGGCCACGGCACGCCACATACCATTTATTAATCACACCAGTGGGCGAGTAAACACCAAATAATGGTCAGGAATGTTGTGCATGTTTGTAAGGGCCTGGAGTAAAACCAAGTGAAGTGAGATCATTTTCTCCCACATGGCAGTATTTCAGCTGGAAATATTTCTCAGAACACAAGGCACTGGTATCAAGTTAGCAGAAATGTTAACTCATTAAATTATTCTCATTTTTTAGAATATCCTGGTCACAATGAAACCCTGACATAACAAAGCAAAGACAACAAACATTCTCATAAAATGCACAGGGACTTTTCGTTCTCTTTCAAGAAAGTATGGAATGTAATCACTGTGAAAAGGCTCAACCTAGGTGCTTCAAAGAGAACCTTTGTTCTCTCTGTCAAGTCAAGGTTTCTTTGTGCCAGCGGTACTCTCAAAGAAAAATGATTCTGGTAAGTTCGAGAAAAATAATCCCTTCAGCGACTAGTTCCCGGCAGCAACTGGTTAATGAAATGATGATTGGAAGTTTGCACTTCAATAAGCCAGTGTTGTGCCTTCACTTTACAGGTCATTGTAAGGTCGTTGTAAGGTCATAAGGTCATACCTTAAGGCTTGTGTAGGTCAGCTTCTGGGCAGTAACCTCCACTTTGAGCAACCGGTGTATCAGATTCTTTACCCTCTGTACTTCCATTGTATCTATAAATAGTGAAGAAAGTTTAATAATGATAATAACAATAATACGCAGTTCTTATATAATTCTACAGGTATGTGGAGCTACATTTGAAATATAGACCCATTTATTTACATAGCACTAACACTAGGTAAGGGTTAACAAGGTGCCGTGGGACAATCTGCAGCTAACCTCACCAGAAAACACCTGGGTCAACTCCTTCTCTTAACGATAAGTGTACTGGGTTCTTTTACATACATTACACAACACACAGGACCTATGGCTTTACATCCCATCTAAAGGATGAAGCAATAATGGTTAAGTGTCTTGCTCAAGGACACAAGTGTCAAGACGGGGACTCGAACCCAAACTCTGCTGGTCAGAAATACCAGAGCTTGAGTTCAGTGAGCTTGATTGCTGGCCATAACATGCACATAAAAGCATATACTTTATTTACCATGGTAACAAAGATTACTTTATCATTTTATACTTGACACTTTTTTGTTTTACTTAAAAAATTATTGCAAGTGCAACTTAACCTGCCAAAATACCCTGAAATGTACAGTGCTTGTGACTGATTTCCTGCTAACTTTTGCTCAGCACAAAATATCAATTTAAGCATTAAAATCTGCTTAATAGCTTTATGATTTTTAGGTGTTTTTTTTTTCGTTACCTGGCAGTTTCTTCTTCAGTGTTTTCTTGGTAGGCTCGTCTGGGCATTTGATTGTGACTTCAACAAGGGACCCCTTCAGCGCAGACGACTTGACAACCAGTTCGGACTCCTCTGGTATTCCATAAACTAAATGCCAAGACGAATTGAAGTTTTATTAAGAGAGTCTTTAAAGTCAGCTTTGAGTTGAACTTAAAGTACAGGCAAACTTCAAGAAATACAAGACCCTGTATGTATTTTGCATGTCTTATTCCAAGACATATTGAGTGACGACATACTGTATTGGTTTTTAACCAGTTAACAGTGTACAAAAAACAACAACTTTTAAATGGTTGCGGTACCCTCTGCTAAATATAGCATTCAAACTGCCTCTTGCTACTGTGTACATGGTGTAAGCACGGTGGTCTAATGGCAAGACATCTGCTCCAGAATGGCAAAGGTCTTGGGTTCAAATCCCAACTGAGTAATACGCCTGTGAATTGTTTTTTCCCCACAGGTCTCGCAAGAAAGCACTGAGCATATTGTGCTTAACACACATTGGTGTATGGATAAAACAAGAACAATATTCTTGATACCCGATGCGAATTTAACATCTGTTAAAAAGCAACTACATAGGTGCTTTTGACTTACACTATCCATTCTCATCAAGCCTATATCTTTTCCTCAACTCCTCAGGAGTTTGCAGCACTGGCAGATAAATTGGCGAAGAAAACATGATAACAAACAAAGCTTGTGTAGGGTTAAGTATCGACGTATATAGGGCCCAGCCATAAGAACCCAATGTGTCAGCCACAACATAAAAGAGTACTTAGTTCACATTTTCAGTTTGTATTCATCATATTAAACTGCCATCAGATTGTGCCTTTAGATTTGAACAGGCTTTTGTAACCACATGCAACTCAAATAGACGCAGGCGTTGACCAAATTGATTACATTTGACGAATGATGTCACATACACAATGTCTTAATACCAGTGGATCCTGCAAACAATTCATCCGTTTTACCAACATCTAATTGCATTCTGATTTACCTGGAAATGCCGTTGTCAGTATTGTCTCGGTAAGCTTCTAATATTAATAATAATAATACAGCGCATTTCAATACGCTCTACTTTGTAAACAAAATCACAGCGCTAAAGGCCATGTCACATGAGGCAATTTACAGGCAACCCAACCAGTTCCAGGCAATCTCCGATAAGAAAATTCATTCACAATTCGGTTTTCTCATTATTTTCTTGAGAATATTAAGCACACTGCTAAAAAGGGTTTTCTTGGTTTTCTTGAAATAAGAAAACAAATCTGGCTTCAAGAAAATATTTCTTGTGTCACTCCCTAGAACAAGTTTCCAGGGAGTGACACAAGAATGTTTTTCTTGAAACAAGATTTTTTTTTCTGATTTCAAGAAAACCACTTTTAGCAGTGCAACAGGAAGACGAATGTCTATTGTGCTGCCGAAGTGTTCCTTGTGGATGCAGTGCAGTTGGTTGCCTCCAAGCTGCCTGTAAAGAGTGCCCTGTGTGACATGGCCTTAACAATAAAGAGAATCTGAAGAGAAAACACACAGTAAAATCAACAAGAGAATAAAAGAGTGGTGACCGAGGTCTTCAACGGCCGTTTAAAACTGACAGAGTCGTGGCCATGTGATAAAGGACCGAACCGAAGGCCACGACGGAAGAAAAACCAAATCTTGCATTCATCTTGAGATGACAACTTACAGTTTAAACTTTTGATATGAGACAAAGGGATTACATCCCAAACTTGTTTTGCCGTTACGTTCACAATACTTAAAATTATGTTGAAATTATGGTGCAAATATAAAACCTATACTGCCAGGAGTTGTCCTGGAGCGCACAAAGGTAGCTCTTTTTCTAAACAAATTAACATGGTCGATACAGACCTACCTTCTAGCAGCTTGGGATATCTCGGATGAAGCTGAAGGAATTCTTGGCTGGGGTTGCTCTTCCCTTCTTCTCTGCTTCCTCCACTCGCTAACCACTCCTTACAAGTCTTCCTCACGTAATCAATCTCCGAGCCCTGCCTCTCACTGTAATTAATCTACACATCAGTAAAGTTTTACATACATAACTTTCCTTTGATTAAATTCATTCAGCCTGTGAGCATTGGTGTAACCAGAGGGAGGTGGAGAGCAGGTGGGGCCTTGCCCCTTCCCTGCGCCCCAAATGGGATGCACAAATGAATGGTTTGATACATTAAATAGCCCCCACAAATTATGTTTTTGCCCCCGCTTGCCCCCACCCCCTAAATAAAATGTCTGGTTACGCCACTGATTGGTAAGACACTTGAGTTTTCCTGTAAAACTTGCTTCAGTTGTGTCTAATTTCAGGCACTGTAAAACTCAAAAACTCGCAGTAAATTTCAACATCATCCACTGTGATAAAGTATGCCAGCCTGTAATATATTTGGGGGAATTTATCTACAAAGTACACACATGTACCCAGTAAGTTCTTTGCACAGCTTTGCCACCATAGAAAACCTTGTGCAGTCGGATGGTTTCAGCTTGGTCAACTCGCTGGGAAATCGTTACCAAGCGTTGTAGCGTTCCTGATGAAATCTTGCCTGTTGAAAACCAGCACTGCCCCCCCCCCCATCCTCTGCCCACCCCCACCATCTTCAATCACTCTGAGAAACTAAGTGGTAGCATACATCTAAATCATGCACACTTTCCGAGAAAAACACCAAGAGCATCCTCATAAGTTTCCTATCCTGTTTGTATTTCTCAATTAACCCCAGTTTGTCGCCCTTCCTCGTCCACCCCCACACCCTACCCCTCTTGGGACGTGATGAGGTTTTGGAGCGGGAAGTGCAGTGTAACGAATGTTCATGTACATGTATGTATACCATTCGTTTACATTGCACTTCCGGCTCCAAAACGTCATTACTCACTGACAGGAGTGGAGATATTTGAAATGTCTGGAGCGAGCAGACTCCCCAGGCTTTTCCCCCACAATGTCTATTAGGGATGTTTGAAGCTTTGCATGGTGTGGATAATAGGAAGTTAACTCTTACTAGTAAATAAGTAAAAGAATTGCAGAGACACCATAAAACACTCTTTTGTGGGCTTTTATGTCAGGTGTCCTCTGACGAAGGACGAAGCACACTGTCCGAAATGTCGAGTAAACCAACGGCTCTTCTCAGAGCCACCACCTCTACAAAAGAGTGTTACATGGTGTCACCGCAAATCTTTTACTTGTTTTTTTTTTGTTTTTTTAATGGAAGTCGCCAGACACACAAGGCCAGTAAGCCACTCGAGGTGTGGGCTACAAATCAACTGTTTTTTTCAAGGGGCCGTTGCCACCTACTCCTGGGGCTGAAACAGGGTTACCCCCTTCACAGTCCGTAAGGATGTAGGCTTGGGTATCATCCACAAGGAGCCTGACTGGTAGAGCAGAAGGCTCTACCTCCCAAACTTTTACAGAGCAATTATGGTTAAGTGCCTTGCTCAAGGATACAAGTGTCATGACCGGGACTCGAACCCACACTCCAATGACTCAGCCACCAGAGCTTGAGTTTGACGCACTAACCACTCGGCCATGACACGCCATTGTCTCTCCACCATGCAAACCTTCAAGTCTCGAACATCTATTACTAGTAAACTTGCAGGTACAACCACGTGAAAATTATACCCCCCCCCCCTGCCACCTTTTTTGACTTACCGCACTACCATTGCAGACTTTGAGACTTCCAATCTTCGCCACCAGCAGCTCTCTGATTGACTCAGGCTGCATGTCCTTCATGAACGGGTTTCGCCTGATCCGTAGCTCAGTCAGGCTAGCCAACTTCTCCAGATCGGAAATATCCCTCCACTGCAGAAACAAACAGAAATCAGTGTTTGACTTCATTGCATCTATCCACCCCATGAAAGCAGCTGTATCTTAAACCCATATGTGACTAACTACAGAATTTCCAATAAATACACAAAATACTGTATATGAACAGTAAGTTCTGTCTTTATACTTGCATTACGTATGAGCTGAGATTGGAAATATGGCAAAATACATATCACCTTAAAGGTTCGGTGAATAACTAAGTGTTGAAGTTGTTATGTTACACCTTACAAATATTATACAAAAATTCAGTTGGAAAAAAATCGTTTTGTGCCTTCCTGTATATTTTTACATTTTTCTTTAAAAATAATAGTCTTCAGGAACGCCCACAAAAATAGGTCACTTGCTGACATGGCTGGATTCCTCCTGTGACGTCATCATTACATAATATATTCATAATAATAATAATAATAATGGCTAAATTTATAAAGCGCCTTATGCCTTAAACGACCTCAAAGCGCTGTAACAAGATAAACAAAATATAAGAACATTTTGAACATTTTGATTTTAAAGGCAATTTAAAACTACATACAAATATTACAGAACGGACTTAAGGAAATCGAAGGAATAAATTAAACAGGTAAAAAAACTGAGCCAGTCAGGAGAGATTAAATTTGGCTATTCTACAAAAGTAATCAATTATAGCTAAAATATTGACAAGAATGATCATAATAAGTACAATTTAAACAATTGACAATTTAAAAAGATGTGTTTTCAGAGCCTTCTTGAAGTCATTAAGTGATTTTGCAAATTTAATGAGCACAGTTCAGAGGACAATTGTTCTGGGACGAGGTCCACCAAATAAATATTTGTTCAAAAATTCACTCATGGATATATATTATGTAATGCATATGACGTCACCGGTGGAATCCAGCCATGTCAGCAAGTGGCCTATTTATGTGGGTGTTCCTGAAGACTACCAGTACTATTTTTCAGGAAGTAAATCGTGTAAAAACATACAGGAAGGCACGACATGATTTTTCCAAATAACTGTTTGTATAATAATTATATGGTGTAACATAATAAACATCATCGCTTACTACTTCACCAAACCTTATATTAAAGACAGTCTTTCCAACACCATACAGTTTGTTTGGTGTTTGTTTATTGTAATGCACCAAATCTCTGCCAAACCAGACTCAAACAATACACCGATCCATTAAGCCCCACCTGTTAACATATTGACCAATCACAGCCTTGACAATGCCACTAAAAAGTCCGACAAAAGTCCGACACGTTAAAATCCAATTAGAAAAGTAAACAAACCGCTGCCAGTGTTCTGACACACAACAGCACACACAACTGTACTAACTTTTGTCTTGTTTTGCTTTAATTTTCTAGTATTTCTGGTGGTGCAAATCCCACAGCAGTGGTCCCTGTGCAGTCGTGTACAAGTGGTTTAACAGTGTTCCTGTCTGCATTGTTCTTTGGACTCATAGCACTACTCAAAAGGCCACAAAAAACTAAATCCATACCGTTCACAAAAACCATGTACATGTGTGTATCTGATACATGCGTGTGGCCGCAATCGAACCACTGCTGCGATCGTGGCAAGAAAGTCACACCATGTGCTGTTGCTAGGCAGTTGCTAAGGTGGGCGGGGCTTAATGGGTCGGTTTATTGTCTAACAAGTGACAGAGAGGTGATGAGAGGCCAGTTTAAATCCTGTAATTAGCGATTTAATAGATGTAATAATTGCGTCAGGGATAAAGAATTGCGTCAGGGATAAAGAACATTATTCTGGTTGTCCCCTTACACTGAAGGGTAAATTGTAGAAAAAATCTTCGTCTTTTTCCACTTCAAGCTAAATTATTATTATTGGTTTATTGACTTCCTTAAAATAGACTCTCACAGCCAAACTGGCTGAATTTCAGCCATTTTTACAATTACATGAAGGAGTAAAAAGATAGAAACATTAAACTACATCAAAATTAAAGGAGACGGTAAAAATAAATAAGTTAAGCTCATATAAAAATATCAGGAACTATTTACAAGTGAAAAACAAAACTGAATTACACAGTTAAATATGTACTACGGACAAGAAGTGAGTAGTGAATAGAAAATTAACACACACAAAATTGATTACCAGATTGATTACATTCAACCTATATGAAGTAATTCAGTCATGCCTAAAATCTTGCACAATCTTTGTGTTTACTAGAGGATGTTTTATGTGGTTCAAAGATGACAAATTGATTCAAATTAAAATAAAGAAAATTCACTGAAGTTTTCTTCCCGGTCTATTGCTTACAACAAAATTTGATTTTACTTACACCGTTGATGAGATTATCACTGACAGAAAGAGATCTGAGGTTGCAGAAATGTTGCGTTTTCGTTGTCGGAGGTGTATCGTCAAACTTGACACAAGTCAAAGAATTGGAATTGAGAATTAACATGTTCAACCTGTGAGAGGGTGGAAACAAATGCCTCATTGAACTAACTCTTGAATTTCATATGTCTTGGTATCAATTTGAATGCTGTAGACTTCTATACGCTAATCTGAGCAGTGGTCGTTTATAGTGTTTTACACCACCGCAGCATGGCCGGCGCAAGCGCGCGGACTTGACAATAGCGCGTCAGCGTGCATATGTATCACTCAGCATGGAGGTATCACGGTGCATATGCGTCGACGCACGCGTGCAGCGGCCATAGCTGAGGTGGTGTAAACACCCATGAAAGAGCTGCTCAGATTAGTCTATACACAGTGGTTAACATCGGAAACCTAATTTGCATAGTGATCTACAACCCGTATCTGAAGGTTTGCCTGCACTCTTAGAAAAATGGCGTCGCCATCTTCTTCTGTTTTTCCACCTCTAGCTAAATTGACTACATTTCAACCTGTATGAACAACTTCAGTCACGCCTAAAATCTTGCATAAATTCTGTGTTTACTTGAGGATGTTTTATGTGGTTCACTTAATGGGTGCGCTCAATTAGCTTCCCCTGGTCGACCCAGGTCTGACCCCAGTACATTCGAACAGCTTTGACATGGCTCACCAGGGTCAGCCCCCAGTAACCTGCTTTTGTAGCAGATTTACTAGGGGCTGACCCCAGTGCATGCCGTCATGACAAAAAAAATTCTCAATGGTAGCCATTTTGTTCTTATTCAGAGTGAACACTTTCGAGAAGTTTGACACACATTTTCAGTCTAAAACTGCGACTTTGTGAGCATCTTGTAATTTTTGCTGGGCTTGTAAAATTGCTATTAGATATTAGAACAAAACTCATCAAACTCAAATCTAAACTGTTTCGGTGGCCAAACTATTTTTATCCATAATAAAATTTCAAACGAGTGGGAAGTAACAACTTGTAAAATGGAGGTATCAGCTGTTGCATGCAAACAGATCAGGTTGAGCATCATTCAAAAATATGCAGAGATTGATCCATGTTTTTAAAATTTCCTTTCCTCAGAGGTAATATATTTGATTGTTTAGGCTCACCTGGGTAAATTTGAAAAGTGCATGATGTCATCCCATTCAGATATCTGGTTACCTTCTACATTGAGTAACTCTAATGTCTCAAAGGTACCTGGGCGCAATCTAAAAAAAAAGACGACAAGCAATTTACATCAAAAATATATTTGTATTATGCACTTTTAAAGTTATGTTAAAGAGCCTTACACTTTTACTGCCCCTGTTCATAAGGCCTTTAGTATTCCTGAAACCATCTCAACTCTTTAGGAGTATGCAGCATTTAGCAGGCCCTACTTATTGCACAAACAATCTTTGGTTTTACCTACCAATCGACAGAGGGCGTCCCAATTTTGCATTTCATGTTTCTGAATAGAGTGTCCTATCTTGGTTTTGTAGTGTCTTTGGTTGAACTATTATGGATTTTCCTCCCATATCTAAAACTGAACATCACTCGAACATTAGTAGAATACTCACCGATCAATTTGGGAAATCTGATTGAAGCACATATGAAGATTCTTCAGTTGAGGCCACATTGGAGCACAGTCTGCCACCTACATCAACCGAACCAATAATAACAACATTGGAACTGTGTCACAGTATTTTGGACAAAGTCTACAAACACTGAATGCACGTGAGTGCATTGACGCAGAATATAACCAACGAGGTGAAATCTTGACTAGTCCATTTCATGAGGCGAAGCCGAGCGAAATGGAAAAGCCAAATTTTACCGAGTTATTATATTCTGCGACATTTTTTTTTAATGGAAGTCGCCAGACACACAAGGCCAGTAAGCCACTCAAGGTGTGGGCTACAAATCAACTGTTTTGTCCAGGGGCCGTTGCCACCTCCTGGGGCTGAAACAGGGTAACCCCCTTTACAGTCCGTAAGGATGTAGGCTTGGGTATCATCCATCAGAAGCCTGGCTGGTAGAGCAGAATGCTCTACCTCCCCAACTTTTGCGGAGCAATTATGGTTAAGTGCCTTGCTCAAGGACACAAGTGTCATGACCGGGAACAAAACGCATTCAACAAAAATACTGCATTTCTTACCATTGGCCATGTCAGATTCAAGTAATTCAAGAATAGGTCCTGCAGGTTTGCAAAGGAACTGGTCAAACTGGATGGAGTGGTTGGAATCTGCAGCCTATTCTCACTGCAAGAGAAAAAAACAAATCACTAATGAAAGCATAACTTTTATATAACAACAGTTACTCTTTTTTCACTAGGTTAGGGGTACATTTCCATAGATTTGTGCACAAAATTTACCCTTACTTGCTGTTCACAGCATGTAAGTTTAATGTACTACATTTTTTTTAAATAACATGAATGACTGCGACTTTACTTGACCACTAGAAAAATATAACTTCATCTGGTTCTCCAATTCATGGAGGTTACAGTCGTCATCCTCAATTGTCAGAGAACAGCGCCCTCATTGTTTGTAGCACGCTCAGCTGTAGCACCCTATTTCTAAATACTACCCATTCAAAAGCTCTGTCAAATAGATTGTTTCAGCCCAAAGAAGCAATTTGTTTTCTTTACCTCAGTGTAAGTCTCTTCAGTTGTTTCAGCTGGCTGCATAGTTCAGCCACAACCTCCCATGTTGGAATTAAATTCTTGGACAAATCCAGTTCAGTTATACCTTTGAGATGAATTAAGGAAGCTCAGCTTTCATTAATACACCTAGGTGTGGAGAATAAAATAATTTTGTACACAAGTACAGTGACTGGCTATCACTGGAAATAAAACCTGCGTTCAGAAAATTCAACTACAAGAATGTAAGTGAGGAGTGTTAAGGTTGCTTAACTATGAATATAGACTTCACTGTTCACACACTATTAACCCTTAACCAGCTGCCGGGGGGGGGGGGAATCTTTCATTTTTTCCCGTTCAGCCTGATGGGATTATTTTCTTGGAATTTCTGGAACCGTTTAACTTTGAGAGTGCTGCTGGCACAAAGAAACCTTGACGTGACAAAGCCAAGAGGACATGGATTCTCTTTATTGCACCAAGATTTTTGTTTTCTCTGATGAGAAATTATCAAACACGTGTAACGTGAATTCCAAAACCTCGGCCATAAGCTACGGCATAGAATTGGTACTAAGCCTGGAACCAAGGCTGGAGATCGGTTCACTATAATGTACCTCCATTGAGCCGAAATACAATGAATTTAACAATGGTGGAAGCCTCTTGATGTATCAGAATCCTCTTCTTGGAACAAAAGGACAAAGGTCTGGAATCAGGGATAACACAATAACCCCCGCATAATGGTCAAAAATCGGCGTAATATTTAAGACCATGTTTCTTCTGTGTGTGGGTGAAACAAAGCCTTAGATGCCGTGTGTATGCTCCGTGCACACCCAGTAGTGGAATATCCAGGCGACTTTTATTGCGGTATTCCGATTTTACACAATGGCGTGGTTAAATGTTACCCATTTGCTGGCTCGGACAATATTTCTGTGTGTACACGACATCCGGCGCCAACTGGTTAAGTAACTCCATACATGTAGGTCCTCTGGCCAGGAGCTGTCTCAAACCCATCAAATTCTTACACTCTATAGTAGCTCAACACTCCCATACTTGGACTAGTATTAAACTGTTATGCCTGACCTCATTTTCAGTGAGTGAATTGGGGTTCGATGCAACCACTGTGTGTCAATTCAACACTTAAATGCTTGGTTTCTGATGAGATTGGTATGACTGCCCTTTTGTAATGAGTAGGTGGCTTGTGGGTACAGTAACAAATCCATTTTATACTCCACTTTGTGTTTAACTCAACACCCACAGGTTTGGACTCTGATGAGATTGACATGTCTGTAAGTGCATGGCTCGGGGGTTACAGTGACACATCCATCAAACTCAAGCAAATGGCTTTGGAGTCGCTGTTATTATTGTAAGGATACATGGTACTGTTTGCTCCAGCTGGGATGATCCAACACAGTTAATTCTCATGTCACGAAGTAAGACAAACTTTAGCGAGGAGAAAGAACTGTTCAGGGACAAAACAGAAGCAAAAACAAAAGTACATATTAAAAAAAGCTGCAAATTCCAAAGGGGTTTTTAATTAGCCTATTATTCCTCTCCTGATTGTCCCATATTGTTGTATTGACCCCTTGCACGCACGTCACAATTGGCGACTGTGCCACGCTCACCGTTTTGGGAGTCAACAGGTAGGACTTTATTAGTGAATGCCACATCGTCTAAAATATGCACTATTTTATAGCACACAGTGACATTCCAAAATGGCGCAACCTAGATTGTGATGATGTCAAAGGAATTGGGTCAATGGGTATAGTTATGAGCATCCCGATAGGCAGCATGTGCATAGGTTAACCGGAGAATCACCTTCTCACATTAGTCCTGGATGTGTGGAGCACCTACATGTAGCTGACACCAGTGGAAGTTATTGGAATAAACAAACTGTGTTAGAACTTGAATATTTCTCTGTCTTGGTCTTTTACTGGACATAACACATGAACATAAAAAGACAGTAATTCTATCGTGATTAAAAAATAAGATATATTTGCCACACTGCCAAAGACTTGATTTTGAACTGCCATAATACAAGTGGCACCGATGGGGCACTTAGGGTTATTCCCCATTTACAAAAAAAGAAAAATATCGATAAGGAAAGGGAAATTGTAATAGATGTAAAAATTGCATTTGGGATAAAGGATATTATCTTGCTTTTTCCCTCACACCGAATGTGTGATAAGCACTGTATACTCAGTAGAACAAAAATTTGTTTTGCAAAGGAATGTTTGAAGTTTTGTGTGTATAGACATTACGCACATGACGGCATTTAAGTAGGGTGCCCTCGCCGCGTGTACAGATCTGCGCATTTCCATTGTTTCATCATTAGTCTACCTCTAAGATGGCGGCTGGATGACGTCAACGCATAAGGTCTATAGAGGCAGGGAGATTAAGCAGAGGATTCGGAACAGGGCCGACCTAACCCCAAATACAAACCCAACATGAGCACTAAGCCCCCACCCCTCCCCAAACATATCCAAGGCACAATTTCAAAGCAAACTCCAAAGATAAATCTTGAGTATACCTCTGTTGTTTAGCCACTTCAGCTGCTCCAACCATCTCTACCACTGTGATCTGGTTGTTGGCTCCGCAGATGAACATATCTTCCTCAATGACATCTCCAGTGTCTTTATTATCAGGAATATAGCGTTCTTGTAACGCGGTGTAGAAGTCAGTGCCGAAGTCTGCCTTCTTCGGACGAATGAAGGACCCACCAGTTGGTGAACTTCATTTAAGACAAGAAAAGTTTGCTCAAAAAAATTGCTGTTCAAGAATATGTCTGAAATCTTGAAGTAAACTTAATACTTCTGTACTATTTACAGATGGTTTTTATTTTGGTTATTTTACAATTTTTAAGTGACCCAATGTAGGCATAGGATTAGGAACCGCTAAAAAAAGGTCTAGTTTTAGTCTGGAAGCTCACTGATTATGAAAGATACCATTACCGATCCTCCAGAGAAATGATTGAGCCTGAAATACTGAGAATGAAGCATTTAAATGTATGTACTTTTCCAAAGCCAATGTTGTACTATCCCCTTGATCTGCTGTGAATCAGACTGGCAGAAGCTTCCTCATGAATTATTTTTTTGCTTTCTTTGTTAAAGGTTGTTTTTGCAGGGAATAAAAGAGTGGTGACCGAGGTCTTAAACGGCCGTTTAAAACCGGCACGGTCGTGGCTGTGTGATAAAGGACCGAGCTGAAGACGAGGTCCTTTATCACACGGCCAAGACCCTGCAAGGTTTTAAACGGCCGTTTAAGACCGAATCACTATTCTTTTATTCCCATTCATAAATGGCCTTTTTTTTAAAAAGCGTAATAATGTAGATAAATCCGTGAAACTTTTCTGTTTTTTTAAATTTATTTTTCAATTCTTGCCATGTCCTCAGGCCCCATTTCACGAAGGTCGACGCTCAACGGTTGCGTGTACGCGCACGCATTAATAGACTTAACATAGAGATTGAGCTATGCATAAATTAGCACCCTTGTAAGCTATAGCGCCAACACGCGTGTGGCTATAATGAGTGCAGAACGTGCCTTCACAGCTCCAGCTATGTCCTTATCATCCATTTCAAACCAGTCTTAAACAGTCATGTGATCACCTTTCAACCAATAGGAATACCCAAATTGTCCCAAACTGACGGGGGTATTTATGAATAAAACTTTTCTTTCAGTTAAAGAGGCAAAATACCCATTAAAAGAGAGTCAGAAAATGTGCTAATGGCTGATTATTAAAGGTATACAGGATGCAGTGCATTCAGGTTGGCTCAGTGGTTTCTTTCCCTGCCTTTCACCTCTGTGGACCCTGGTTCGAATCCCGGACCGGAGCCTTGCATATGGATTGGGTTTTCAGTCCCTACCTGACTGCGCAGGTTTTTTTCTCCCATTTTGGGTTTTCCTCCTATGACTAAAACTGAAATTTCTTTACTGTCTTCTTTAAAAGTTGGTGTGATGTTTCCGTAAAATAACCCAGATTCAGTTACAGCTCGATCTTGGGTATATTATGGTAACTGTGTATAGAAAATGTATGATTGATGAAAAAAAAACCATAGTAATCAGCTTTCAAAATTAACTCTTTTTGGAGAGGGTGGTGGTGGGGGGGGGGGGGGATTATTCATGATGTACAATACCTGCATTGAAAGTATTGGAAGCCATCACGGGAGCCGTCATGTTTTCCTCTCTGAGGATTGTCCCATTCAACACCAAGCCATATTCCTGAATGATAAAATCCAATTTAACGGTAATGTCATATTAATAAATAATATTTGTTTTAAAAAGTATTTTTTTTTAAATCCTAACCTGATGTTAGGGGATTTTATCTCCACCTTCACCTACTCCTAGAACTATGAGGTTCGTTCTGCTGTCGTCGACGAACTTCATAAGTACCCTTCACCTCCCCCCTTAAATATCCCCTCAGTGTTAGTTAGTGTTACTGTAGTGTTACTGTTACTGTGTAGTGTATCATGCGATTACCCGTTTTCGGTCGACACCTATACCCGGTCACTCATTTTGATTCCTGTTTACCGCGAGAGGGCGCTAGATACACAGCGACTAGAAGTTTCATTCACGACCGATGTTCCTTACGATCACCCACGCAAAAAATTATTGAGATTCAAGTTTCCTGTCGTAAGTTACACCCAAAAGTTTATAAAATGTTAAATTTTCAGTATAGATCACTAATACACTTTTTACTCACAAGCAAATGTCTCTAAAAATTATAATCCACGGTCAAACATTCCAAATGAAAGTTTCATCGGTAAGGTCAAGTTCCATTTTCCCCAGGTAGAACGGTAGATCACGTGATTATGTTGCTAAGTGGGATTGTATGGAGTGCCAACATTGCAGAAACCTTAAGTGTATTTCAAGTGAATAATGACTTTTTGTGTTTATACTGCACTCTCTGCTTAATTGCAATGGGCCCTAGTGAAAGCTGCAATGGCTATATAAAGTTCATTTCTCCCCAAATTACTCATATTATTGGCCACTCTGAAATTCAAGATAATCAGATTGATAAATATTATTTTTTGTTTTAAATTAAAAATGTGTTGAGGAAATGGAACAGTCACTTTTTATTTTATTCAGTAATATTTTTTTTATGAAGAACAACAAAGTTGTGTGGCCCAACTTTCACTTAATTCCCCTCCCTTCCCCATTCTTTGAACAAATTTTGACAGATAATGCAGTTTCAAAACAAAAAAAAACATCAAAAACGTTCATATTTATGCCACGGACAGTGCACAAAATGTGTAAAATAATTGCTCAAAATACTTGTAGGGCCTGACATTGTACGTAGCTAATGACAATTAATTTATGTCAGGATCCAGAAAATATGTCATCTTTATTACAATTAATTTTAGGAATTTTATGATTGGTTTTATAGGTTTTTTAATGGCAATGTTATATTTCCTTCTCTTTATACAGACTGTGATACGCAAAGTAAAAGCCAGCTACAGACTATTTTATTCTCAAGAATGTCTTGATGATGAATACGAGGCTGTTGTTGATCAATCAGAAAAGCTTAAAAAAATAAAACATCAAAGCTACCAGATCTGGACCTGCTCCCTTAATGAGTCAGGAAGAACTATTCATCATTCATTATGTTGACAAAGCAGAAAAGTCACTTAAGTTTATTAATTAATTTAAATGGATTTGTATCAATTTAAAAAATATATATATAAATTCAGTAAAAACCATTACATTTGATTTTAAAACAATTTATGTTAAACCCTTCAAAGAA
The DNA here is from genome assembly GCA_911728455.2 of Marthasterias glacialis. NCBI lineage: Eukaryota > Metazoa > Echinodermata > Asteroidea > Forcipulatida > Asteriidae > Marthasterias > Marthasterias glacialis. The sequence goes on along the minus strand of OU452219.1, from coordinate 27,462,711 downwards.
AAATAAAGAAGTAAAAGAAAAGAAAAGGTGCCATGTTTTTCTCTTGTGTCATCTGAATTTTTCTCTTGGGGAAGGAGGGCACTTCAAGAAGTATTCATTTATTATGTTGATGAAGCAGAAAAGCCACAAACTACAGAAAAGAAAAGGATAATTGATGTATATAATTATACAAATGTATATAAGTTCAGCAAAAACAATCACATTTAATTTGAAAATAATCATTAATACCCCTTTAAAGTAAAATAAAGAAGAAAAAGAAAAGGAAAAAATAAATCTAAAAAAAATCATGTAAAGAAGAACTTTGTTATTTTATTAACCAATAATCGTCTCACTAGCCGCAGAGACAGTCTGGACAATCGTTATTATTTGTTTTTTGTTTTTTTGCATTTTGCGCGCCATACTAGTGCGTGAAGTTGACAGAAACTGCCCCTGAATGGACCGACCGAAAACGGGTAACGCGACGTGTGCACGGCGAATACAGCACCACTGTAAATTTAGGACGATATTTCGGAATTTATGACTGCAACTTCTGGTATTTCAGCAGATTATGAATTAAAAGGGTCTTGTTAAAAGGTGGGTCAGATGGTTTAAAAAAAATTCATTAGTTTCCGTTTCCGAACGATTTTTACCGTTAAGTGACCGAAAACCGGTCGCTCCAGGATACTGTTAGTGTTACTGTTAGTCTTTTTAATTTTAGCCTACCTTTTGTAGGTGGAACCTCGCCTACAAATCTAACTGTCCCCAAGTCACCCTCACTGACGAAACGAGCACCGATCGCAACTTCTTGTTCCTGTGAATCTTCCTTAGACGGCGACATGATCTACGTGGCTTTATCTTTTAAAATCTTGCAACTTTTCTGAAGCATCGACTGCCAACAAGCCGCTCAGATCACTCTCTTAAAATAGAACAGCCGTCACCTCTTGTTTACACAATCAGCAAACTATTGAGGGCGCTATTTAAGTGCGCTGTAAAAAGTGTTTCCTCGGTGTGCGTGTGGCAGACCGTGAAACCTTGGCGAACAGTCGACAGTTCTCTTTTTCCCCCTCAAATACAATGGAAGATGACATATTTGACAGTCTGGACGATCTAGGGTAAGAACTTATGACATTACATGTTGCAATAATAAAGAATATTTTATGGAAATGTGTGTGCTGCTGAGCGCAAACTAACCCGCGCAAGTTCAAAATTTGCCTGCGCAAGCTGAGTACTTGCCCTGGAAAGTTTTGAACTTGCGCGCGCAAGTTTGAAAACTGCCCGGGCAATGTGAATGTGCACAGTATGTAGCCCTGTCCCAAAATAAATTGTTTATGTGGTTTTGTTATTCACTATGATGACTCTGAGTATTGTGTAACCTATTTTTTTAGCCCTACTAGTGTAGCAAAGGATTTTTTACATTGACATTGTCATTGGTTGAATCCTTAGCATGCTTAGCCACACGTCCGGCCAACCCTAGCCCCATACATTGTGCCAATACTAGGCTGGACTCCCTCCCTCCGCTTCTTGGCCCAACGAACCCTGTCCTCTAAAACCAGACATCATCTTTCGAATCGAGACTTACTTTGTTTGGCAAATTTATCCCTCAATAATTGGTCGGTTATTACTTTCAGACATGTCAGACTCAGAGACAGAGTCTGGAGAAGATTTGCGTATGTCTGCCTGTGCGATAAGTCCCCGGCGCTTGCTGGAATTTTCTGTCAAATCTTCGTGCTGGAAGCCCATGTCAACGACAGGAGCCATGATGGTTGTTGTTCAGCGCGTAGGTCGTATTCTGCACTAGTGTTTTTCGTGTCGCTATGTGTGTGTATTCGTTCGTCGTGCCGTCATCCGTCGCCGAATGCAAACAGACAATGTAAACGCCGCAAGAAGACTGCTGGAATAAAGACTAGTGCAGGAATACAACCCGCACATACATCATTGCGAGTAGACAGTCATAGCCTTGTGTTACTTGCGATGATACGTGTACACAAAACAGTAGTTGAATTGTGTTCGCGCCCTCTCTTGTCACCCGGTGAAGGATTCAACCGGAGTCAAAAATCCTTCGCCACACTAGTTGGGCCATACTGGACCCAACATCAACAACGCTTTTTTAACATCTGCTTATTTTTCTTATTAGGCCTATCTGGCGTATGTAGGGTCCAAGTTTGTCCGAGTTACAGGACCCTACCGTCTACACGTTTTTTTTTAGTATTTTAACATTTTGGAGTGTAGATTGTTGAAGGGGCTGAGTTAACGTTCATGTGTTTGTTGGTACCTTACAAGATTCAAATTCGTGAGACAGGATCCATAATCCATCACAGACTTCTACAATATACTTTAACAGGGCTGTGTCGTCATGATTACGTGTATATAGCAGGCCTGTGGCTGTGCATGGAAAGATGAACTCTCACACACATACTGCACATACGCGGGCTTGTGGTAAAATCACAAAGGGTACCATCTTAATAACTGGGTTGTTTCATTTACTGCTATAATCATCACAGCCCCTTTAAAACTCACCTGAAGTATGCAGGAGATGTTGCCGACCAGATCCCGCCGGGAATCTTTCATTGTGAGAAGTTTAAAAGCTTCTCAATTCCAAACCTCCTCTTAAAAACTCAACAAATGGAAAAGATAGAAACATTTGTAGGTTTTGTAAAAACAATAAACAAAATTCTGGACAACTGAAAGTTCATAGCTACAATAACCTGCGTTCCAGCGGGGACTTTATCAATATTTGGTCCCTGCTCTACACTGTGTTTGTTTTATTTGTTCTATTCCAGCTATGATGGTCCTGTTAAGGATGATACTGTATTCCGTAAAGCCATCGAAGGAGGGCCAAGCTCAGTGGAGTTCACTGCTCTCATTAGCTGGTTAGCTGAAGGACTACACAGCCTCTGTGGTATAGAAAATACGGTATCTGCAACATCATGTAAGTAAATCTGATAGTCAACGATAAAGGCTAATGTCCGACTCTCGTTAACACTTTCAAGCAAGTTAACTAACCATTTGAAACCATTTCAGGTTGAATATTTGATTTTCTAGCTCGTCATCAGTGTGAACTATAAAATTTGCAGCAATGTGTTTAATATAATTACAAGCCACAACCTCAATTCCACCCCATGTGCCCGAGTAACAAAACCTATTTTTCTTTGCTACAGCTGCTGATGAGGCAGAGTCCTTTGAGTTGGAACTGAGCAGTCTACTGAGTGAGCTGAACTGTCCGTATAGCGCCCTCACACAAGGAGAAATGATCAACCGATTTGGCAATCAACAGAACCGCCTACGACTGCTTGGTAAGTGGAGATGATGATCGTACATGTAGCTTTGTAGGACATAAGACAATCATGTTTGAAACTGTTTATACCGACCCACCATGGGGTGCTTTCTAAGCACCCTGCTAAATGCATCAAATTGCAACACAGTTGTAATAAAAATAATACCAGAGTCTTATTTAGCGCACTTATCTACCAACATAGGTACTCAAGGCGATTACTATACTTTTTTTTAAGGCAGGTTTTTGAGTTTTTTTTAGTTATGAGAGCCATTTATGTAGCACTTTGTCATGGTTTACTAGGTGCTGTGGCGCATTCAGCAGCCACTGCCAGAAACATCGGGGCAAACCCCTTCTCTTCTCCAGTGTAACTGGGTTCTTTCACGTGCATTACACACCACACGGTACCAACGGCTCTACGTCCCATCTGAAGGACGAAGCAATAATGATTGAATGTCTTACTAAAGGACACAAGTGCCACGGCCGGGACTTGAAACCCACGCTCTGCTGATCAGAAACATCAGAGCTTGAGTCCAGAGCTCTTAACTCAGCCAAGAAAAGCCATGCTTTCCTTACAGCTGTAATTTTACTGCCAGGTTCTCCATTGTCTACACTATGGGGAGACAAAGGACTATTGCCTTTTGTACACAAATCTTACCATCAACTTTACCGTTTATGTTGATGATGTAACCGGCCAGTACCATATTTTTGCGACAATTTGTATGGGGTACTCACACACAGCCAGGCCCCTTGAATAACTTGACGTCAACAAGATTCCGTCCATACTTTGGGTGGATGCGTACCACAGGCCACTCTCTGAAATGTTGTTGTTTTCTAAACGCATTTCTTATTGTTGCAGATTTCCTTACTAGTGAACTGCAAGCAGCCAAGATTATTGCTAGCCGTCCTAAAAAAGTAGAAGCCTTGGAGGTGGATAAAGAGGTAAAAAAGCAATCACTATACTTTCGTTCAATCATTAAATTTCATTTTCGTTTTGACCAGTGTACATTTACACCAGTTCAATTCTAAACAATTTTTGCCTGTATGTCTACCATTGGACTATATTAGAGTGGGAAAAGATCCTGGTAAATCACTCAAGGGAGTTAGGGTTAAAAATACAGGCATGAACGAGAAGAAGAATGAGAGTGTACATATGGACGCAAGGTCCGGGATAAGCCACGGCTTGTAACAGCTTATCTTGAGTTGAATTGTAGAAAAACAAGATGTTAAAGGTCTTTTACATGCACGTTGACCCTCTGTGATGTGTTGTGGGGAAGGAGGCAGTCATTATCTGCTTCAGTCATCAAATTTCTGTCCTTTTTTTGATCAGTGTGGCTGGCATGTCTCCAGCCAACATCTGAAAAACATCTGTACGAGTCTAAAGCTGAGCAAACCACCTCCGGGCTTAACCGAGATCCAACTGTTTAATAAGATTGAGGGGGAGGTTCGGACCACCATCAGCGAGGCAGGGCCAGGTGTGGTCGGCAAACCGATTCTGAAGCAGAAACTCAGTGAGCAGCAATGGGTATGTAAAGTAGCAGGGACATAGGTTTTGCAGCATTGCATGGCGAGGTTTCAATGTATATTTGGTTTGCAGTAACACCATGTGATCTACTTTGCTATATACAGTAGATTGTTCTTGTGAGAACTTGTCCTGGTATTATTCTACTACCGCAGAGTAGATTTCGGAATTCGGGGGACAACTTAGTTCTGAAAAGAACTGTCCTGCTTATAAAGTACTACCTGTGGAGGTAGGAAATAAAACACTCTTCATTCTCCTGACGGTGACCAGAACAGACTAGGCAAAACATTGAGACCAGTTAATAAACTCAGTGAAGTTGTCCGAAAAGTCCCCTTGATCCACTAAGCGAAAATAGTAGTGGTCCCCGCCGATTTCTTACCTCCCCAGGTAGTACTGAATAAGCAGGACAGTTCTTTTCAGAACTAAGTTGTCCCCCGAATTCTGAAATCTACTCCGCGGTAGTAGAATAATAACAGGACAAGTTCTCACAAGAACAATCTACTGTATATAGCAAAGTAGATATAATCAAATGGTGTTACCGCAAACAAAATATACATTAGTAGGGGCATACAAATACAATAAATGCTGGATAACTTTACTTTGAGAAGTGAAGAAAAGTTTACCCTTTGACAACAAAGTATGTCTCAAAATGTGTGCTGTATAGCACATTGCAATTTTGATTTGCATGTTGTTTTGATTATGGGCAATTCCATAGTCACTTTGGTTACATTGACTGCAGCTATCAGGTGTGGTTTTTCTGAATGCATCCAGTGGCATGTTGTGGCCGAGCGGATAAGAACACTGGACTCAAGCTCTGGTGTTTCTGATCAGCAGAGTGTGGGTTCGAGTCCCGTTCGTGACACTTATTATTATTATTATTATTATTATTATTATTATTATTATCTACACAGTACACATTCAACCCACCTACTGTCTGACCAATCAATCTTATCCACCTTGGTTTTGAATGATAGATAAAGTATTCCAGCCTGCAGTATGATAAATTGCGGTGAATGCAATCTACTAATAACAATTGACAGTTGTACAATGTAATCAGTGTGGGAAATTTGCCTGAATTTTTTTTTATTTCTAATGTTTTGAAATATTGTTGTACTTTCAAAGTAGAATTAGTAATGCGCCCTCTTGCTGTCAAAAAAATATTGCCTATTGAGCCTGTACATTTTGTCGGAGATCCTCCCGAGGCAAGCCATCATCAATATTGCAGTATATGGCCATTTCTGATTGTGGCTGTGGCTACATCTGCGGTAGTCTTGGTCAAGACGGTGTTACATTTACGCCAATAGAGGGCATATCCTCAACCACCAGCAATCAGTTTGTTTCTGAGTCGAGAGTCTGATAGCCGGTTTGTCGAAAATCAGGGTTTTGGAATAGCGCCCTCTGTTGTTTGATTTGCGAAAGGGATGGTATGAGCGCGTACTATACTGAGATCGCGGTTGGCGGTTAGATCGCGATGGTGAATAATTAAAAACAACGTCTTGAGCCAAGACTACATCTGCGGCTGCATCATCACATTAACATACATTGAAGCACAGGCAGCCCTCAGCATCAGCCATAGCCGCATGTGTCAATTTGGACACCACCTATGCCGGCATTTTAGATGTAAATTTATTCTCACTGCGTTTGTACTGATTTACTAAACCCCCCTTTCGATGTTTGTTAGTTTGGTAGCCACCTATTTATGTGCCCTGGTCTTTTACAGGCAAAACTTGGTAAGATAAATGAGCGCATGAGGAAAGAGTACACACTCCGGCGGCAGATGTTGTTGAAACGTCTTGATGTTACAGTGCAATCCTTCCAGTGGTCAGAACGTGTCAAGGTGAGATCAGGAGTGTCATAGCTGAGCAGTCTGGTGCACCGTACTCAAGCTCTGGTGTTCAGTGCCAGAGTGTGGGTTCAGGTCCCAGTCATGTCGCTTGTGTCCTTAAGCAAGACACTCTTAAACCGTAGGAGCTTCTCCCTTCGGGTGGGAGGTCAAGCAGTCGGTCCTGTGAGGCGTGTCATGCACACATAAGAGCCCAGTACACTTATCCTTCAGAGGAGTGGTTTGACCTGGTGTTTCTGGCGTATCGCAGCCACGCCAATGTCTTTAAATTCCATACCGTAGTTTTTGCTGTACTTGTGAATTCCATATTGCTATAGTTAGCGTGGTTTAACCAATGTATCCCCTATTCTACCATCCACAGGGCAAACTGCTGAATGAGCTAAATGCGGCGTACCGCCCCAAACGTGGCAAATTACTCGCTGATAGCCCTGTCACCATAGCAAACCTCATGGCTGCTCGGGAAGGTAATAAAATCAAAATGGTTTTCCCTTTTTTTGATGCAAGAAAGTAAAAGAAGAACTTATACAATAGACCTTATGCATTGGCATCATCCAGCCGCCATCTTAGAGGTAAAATGATGATGAAACAATGGAAATGCACAGCTTTGTATGTGCGGCGCACAGAATTTATCAATGAACGGCCGCCTTTCGACCTCTAGGCGAGGGCGCCCTACTCAAATGACATCTATAGTAACAATATTAAACAGAAAATTAAAATTATTCACTTCGTATAAAAATCACAAATGTGATATACAATTGAGAGTGTTTGAAAGAAACCATAGGATATGGGCCGGTGAAATGGTGATGTTATCGGTCCCTCTTGCTACATGGACTGACCAAAAAGTTTACCCTCTCATTACCAAATTGTTTTGAAATGAACAATCGTTGGTGACCGAAGTGTTGGACCACTCATTAAGCATGAAGCAAGATTTCTTAACAGTAGGGTGACATACATGTAGGTGGCTAGTGCATAAAGCACTCGTCTCTCACCACTGTGGCCCTGGTTCAAATCCCAGCTAAGGGCCATTATATGAGTAGAGTTGTGCACTGTTGCTCTCCTGTGCCACGAGGGTTTATCCCCGGTTTTCCTTCTGGGAAAAAACATCTAACACTTTTGATCTCTGGCTGTGCTTCATGGTCATATATGGGTTGATGTGGATTGCTGCTAAAGGCATACCTGCAGCTCGAACATGTTGTAGCCGCGTCCTTGGCAATTCAGCTACTCAGCTGCCAGTTAGGATGATAAGCCTCCCCAAATTAATTCTTATTAGAACGCATGTGTTCAGGGGCTGATTTTACCAACTTTGTTGTCGCCCTGATGACTTTATTTCAAAGCAAAAATACAAGCTCAATGAGATAAGTCAATAAGCAGCCAGGTTCTCCATGTTACTTTCCCCAAGTGCGATCTGAAAACAGGCATGTGGCACGTCATCAATGTTTTGGCATTTTGAATCTTACGGCTCCATTTTGAAAGGATGGCATGGTAGCGACTGCTCGTTGTTTTTAAACCACCTTTGGGAGTACCACCATCCAATCTTTTTCTTTCTAACTGTTGTATAAGCTTGGCTATGGAGGGCGAACACGGACAAATCTACAGCCTTATAAAAATGACCTTTGTGCTCAGACTTGAGTTCTTTTTTTTTATGTGTGGTCCCGGTCGACTAAAGTTACCCATGTGATAAGGAAGAGGTGGCTTGAGGCCAGTTGACTAAAGTCATCTCTATGTTTACGAAGGAAAGGGTTAAATGAAATGGTTGAGGACTATTTTTAATTGATATGATTTCAGATGTTAATTTTTGCACCAGGGATACTGAATATTGGGTTCGAATCCCACCGAGGAAAATGCCTGTGAATATTTCTTCACAGGACTCGGGGGAAAGTACTGAGTATACAGTGCTTAACACACATCGGTGTATGGGTAAAAATTACAACTAATATTCTTCATCCCCGATGCAAAAATTAACATCTATTATAATGGTCGCGGTACCCGCTGCTAATAGGATTCAACTGCCTCCAGCTACCAGGCAGTCTCAGTAGTCTAGTTGGTAAGACATCTGCTCTGGAATGGCGGGGGTCGTGGGAGTCGAATCCCACCCGAGGAAAATGCCTGTGAATATTTTTTCACAGGACTCGGGAAAGTACTGAGTATACACTGCTTTACACTCATCAACTAATATTTGATACGATTTTGTTCCAGATCTGGCTAAGCTGAGGAAAACTAGCAGTGGCTCGGTCAGACAGAATACCAAATGCCCCATTAATAAAGTCATCATGGGCCATGTAAGTTTGCCGCTTTTTCTTGTAATAAATAGTTCCCGATATACGACATCTTTACAGACAACTTGGTTTGGGCTTCCAGCTGTGTCAAGCGTTGTAATTTTTCTAGGCAGCCGACTGGTTCACTGACCAGTCATGCGAGGAATTTGATAAAGCTCCTGCCGCGCGTGGTATTTACGTATAGTTGTTTGTTAAAAAAAAAGTTATTGATTCTTCTGATAAAGATGGCCGGTTTTATACTGTGTGACGTCATGTGGGAACTATCTGTTATTAACACCATTCTGTTTAAGAAGATCATGCCTGGAGTTTTGTCTTTGAAGGGGCGAGGCCTTTTTTTTTTTTTTTTTTGGAAAGGGCACACCCACAAGACAGTTTGTTAAGTCTATGGAAATATTTTGAAGGGACACCACAACCAAGACCAGGGGCAAACAGTGGCCATGGCCTGCATATAATTCTAGACCTTTAATCTTGATCAGTGGATGGATTTGTTCTTAGAATATTTCTCATGATTTTTTAAAGTCAAGTTGTCTCTCGGTGTAAACCACAGGTGCCTGATAGAGGAGGGCGCCCTCTTGAGGCCACCCCACCACCTAGAGAGATGCCGTCCTTCCGGAAGAGAACAGACCAGCCTAAGGATCAACGCCCTCAACGTGAGTATTGGCAGAATCACTGTTGTTTTGTTTTCCCTATTTTGTCAATGTCTTTGTTCGGGGGGCGCCAGTCAGAAGTCACTTATACTGCTGTATAGCCAGGGATCACGCCCAGTTTACGATACAACCTGGGAAGCGAAACGGCATTGTAAGTGGATCACCCTAAGGGGAGGCAACTTCTTTTATTATCAAGTACTATACCACAAGGGAAACTGACCGGGTAATGGGAGACTTTTGAGACGATAGAGGGCGTCCCACAGACCAGTCCTTTTCCATTGTTCTCAGCAATGAAAACAATGGAAAAGACCGGTCTGTGGGACGCCCGCTATCATCTCAAAAGTCTCCCTTTATAAATCAATTTTGGGGTGAACAAAGAAAAATTGATGAGAGCTGGATTTGAACCTGCGACCTCCGAGCTTACGTGCCAGTGCTCTACCAACTGAGCTATCATGCCCTATGTTGGCAGTCTCCCCATTGTGACGAGACACCCATAATACTCTCTCTGATGCGATGACTAGTCTACTGCTGTCTTTCAACCATGTAACAGTGTTTATAAACATTGATCTGGCAGCCAAGTTCATTAAGGCTTGTGTTTTAATCAGTGAATAAAAGTGTGGCGAAAAGGTTTTCAACTAGTTGTTTAATTCTTTGACTCCGGAATTTCTGCACGGTTATTGACGGAATTGTTTCTGGTTGTCATCTGATACTGAACAAAATCGAGGCCATAAATGGCTTTGCTGTCCATTTGGGTTGTGCGTGTGCAGCCATAAATGGACTTAATTGAGTGAAAAAGTGAAACACAGGTTCTTGATATTTTTACCGAGACTTAAATACCTTTTTTTTTTGTTAAAAACATCTAAAAATCTGACATGTTAGCCTCAGCTCACCTCGATTCTGCTTTAAATTTGTATCCATGTTGAGTTCCTCGCGCTGTACAAGTTTGAAAACTAATGCAAGCAAGTGCGGGCCAAAGTGGCTGGCTACCAATTTAAAATGGGCCGTGAAATGTGTGCGCTCTGCGCAATCATCTGATATCGCCCTCTTTTGACTCGATTTACTCAGTCTATCTTTAAGCACTATTTACCATGTCTATACTGCATGGTTAAACATGGCCACGTGACCTCCCCGTAACCAATCAGAACGGACAAACTGTCACTGCTTACGTATGTCATATACATTATTTATCACATGTAGATGTCTTCCCTCTATTTTACATTTGACAAAGATCTTCCCCAGAACAGGAGTCTTAAATCAAATATACAACATTTCTTTTCTTTTTTGTAGGTGGACGAGGTGACAGAGGGGGTAATAAAGTACAAGGAGGTAAGATTGAGTTTTGGTCTCTGATTGGTTACATTCATTCGAATGGGAGGAAAATAAGATGATATTGTGAGTTCAGTATTATAGTATTATAAATTCATTTTGATAATTTGTTTGAATTTCATAACAATAGTTTGGTATAGCTTAAAGCTCCTCGTAATTTTAGTTTCAGTGCAACTTCCCTAAAGTATTTTTTATTTTATTTTTTCCGTCTGATTTTTTTTCGGTTTCGATGGTTACATGTATGAAATTGAAACTAAGGACCTTACTGCTTGGGTGCTCTGTTGGGTGGACGGCCCCGTCCCTCGTGTGGCTGGGCAAACAGGCAGTCATACTCGTGGCTGATTGTGGTTTAGCGTGTCATGAACAGTGTTCTAGTTTTTAAAGCGTTTAATTTGGTGACGATGAGTTTTCAGTGAATGGTATTGAACTGTTTTTGATGTACAGGATGGTCAGGAGGAGGAGGCGGCCAAGGAAGAGGGGGAAAAGGAAGGGGATGGAAACAAGGGGATGCCTCCTCTAGCGGCATGTACCAGCAAGGAGGTAATCAAGGGGGTGACTGGGGTGGGTACCAGGGCGGGGTAGGTGGGTACCAGGGCGGGGGTGGTGGGTACCAGGGCGGGGGTGGTGGGTACCAGGGCGGGGGTGGTGGGTACCAGGGCGGGGGTGGTGGGTACCAGGGCGGGGGTGGTGGGTACCAGGGCAGGGGTGGTGGGTACCAGGGCGGGGGTGGTGGGTATCAGGGTGGGGGCTATCAGGGAGGGGGTGGGGGTGGCGGTGGAGGCAACCAGGGTGGGGCTTACCATGGAGGTGGTGGAGGGTACAAACGAGGTAGGGGAGGACAAGGGGGCAGAGGTAAAGGGGGAAAGAGATAAATTGGTAGGAGTATTGAGAAGTTACAATCGTGAACCTTTAAATTAAAATCACACTAAATGGTTAATACCAGTGCGCTAGTAATATTGTAAAATACTTGAGCAGAAGTTTGTAGAAACGTCTGTGTACGTTTTGCAGTGCCCCATATCGAACCACACTTTCCTCCACAAGTTACATTATTGAATTAAAGAAGAGTATTAGTAAGTTGTAGTGGAAGTCAGTGGAAGTCTACAGCCTTTATGCATAGAAACCAACCAGTGAGCACCAGTGTAGTTTTAGAAGAAAGACAGTTATGCTGTGGGAAGCCTTGATCTCAGAGGCTGCATCTTATACTTTCATGCCGCACTCGAAGACAGAAAAATGACTTGACTTTTGACGGAGAAATGTACCGTAGTAACTTCGCTCACAACCTCCACAGAGATGGAGTGATTAATGGGAGACTTTTGAGACGATAGCAGGCGTCCCACAGACCGGTCCTTTTCCATTGTTCTCAGCGATGAAAACAATGGAAAAGGACCGGTCCGTGGGACAACCCGCTATCGTCTCAAAAGTCTCCCATTATTTGAAGACCTTTTCATAAACACAGCGCCCTCTTCATATCCACGTAAAAAGTACATGAATGAATTTCAGAGTCTTGTAGCCAAGACTAGGCTGGGCAAAGCAGGGAGGGTCCATTGTTTAATCCAAAGAATGTCTGTCCTTGAAAACTTGTCAAACAAGACTAGTTTCTGGGTTTTGATTTGTCACTTGATAATGTATTCCAAAACACAACTGTTGGTCTGTAAATCAGGTAATCTGTTTTGTAACTCAATAAGTGTGTGAAAACTAGCATGTGATAAATCATTCTTTTAAAAAACAAACAAACAAAGAAAAGTAGCTTAAGGCGCCATTTTAAAATAATATTTTACATTTCAGCTTGAGTGGTCCCCTGAATAATCCACAATGTAAACAGATTTATTGGTTTTCATATTAAACTGCTGGTTGAGATGTCTGTTGTATATGTATTTATTTGTAACCCACAATCTCCTAGCCTTTTGTCAAATCCTTCGTGGCTTAGACAGCTATATAGCCGGGAAGACCAATACAAGTCAGCGCGCACGATCGAGTAGCGAAGCCACGAGGGCCGTTTCCAACTTGATTTTGCGGTTTTTGATGTTGAATTATTCATGAAGTTTCAGACAGAACTGCGCTGAAACGTTAACCAATCACAATGCGATTGAGGTTAATGCGCGCAGACCCCATCGCTTCTGATTGGCTGGGAATTTTGCTAGCCTGTTAAGGGTAGCAAAAATCGAAAAATAAAGAAAAACATAAGAATTTCCTGACAAGTTGGAAAAGGCCCTCGTGGCTTCGCCACTCGTGCGCGCTGACTTGGTCTTAGCTGCAGTTGCTTCACGGCTACACAGATGTATAAGCCACGAAGGCCTTGACGAAAGGCTACCTGTCTCCATGAATCCGGAACAAAGCAGGGACATGATTTCTCCGGATTGAGAGAGCGCCCTCTGTTGGTGATAGTTCGTGGAAGATGTTGAACCAAGGCTACCTATGAGATGATCAACTCTTTCACACCATGAGGTCCATTTATGACTGCAGGCGCACAGCTCAATTTGACAGCAAAGCTATTTATGACCTTGCTTTTGTACAGTATCAAATCACAAACAAAAACAACTCCGCCCTTACGCATGCAGAAATTCCGGAGTCAAAAGAGTGACCCCCAATCAGTAACAAGTCAAACAGAGAAAAGATGCATTTCTTCGTGCAGGACGTGCTAAGCATGCACACAATCGAACGATGAAGCTATTTTGGCTGATACTAAAAGTATATAGGGGATAATCTACTTTTGTAGCGTGTCGTGGCTGAGGGGTCTAGTGCACCAGACTCAAGTTCTAGTGGTCAAGTCATCGGGGTGTGGGTTCGAGTCCCGGTCATGACACTTGTGTCCTTGAGCAAGATGCTTTACTATAATCACTTCTCTTCACCCAGGGGTATAAATGGGTACCTGTGAGGGTAGAGGTTGATATTGTGTTTGAAAAAGCCTTTGGAGCGCCACGGCAGCTCGGGGCTGTATACTCCCCAGGGAGCTGAGAAAGATTACAGGAATGTTATTGGCCCAATGACCAGGGCACTAATGTCAAGCGCATTTAGACGTAATTGTGAAATGCGCTATATAAGAACTGGTTATTAATATTATTTTTATTATTAATCAAGCTGCTACAAACAGTAGGCTTCAGGTTTCATGGGCTTCGTTCCCTACTTGTCTCACACTATTTTTGACCTTAATCAACCGATGTCAAAAAAAATAAATACATTTATCATAAACTGATTAGATTTATCTTTGTTAGGGTAAATGCCTAAGATAAAAAAAAAATGGTATCAGAATCTAACAGTTGGCAGTTCCAACAAGAGTTTACTTAGTGCAGGTTTCAAGGTGATGGGTCACAAATAATCAGTGTTTGAAGACCTGGTCTCCGTCTCGGAGCAAAGGTCTCTGGTAGAAAAGGGAACCCAAAACAACAACAAATGGTTGAAAGCCTAATTTTCAAGCTTGCCTCGCAGTGTATTTTCTTCGTAGAGGAAGGTGTTGTGCACTTGCACTTTTGTCCCATCCCACCTAGTGAAGGCTTACAGGGAAAAATCATACACACATCAGTGCAGTGCAAGGGTAAACCAAAAATTATATTCTATATCCCCGATGCAGTTGTTAAAATCAGTGAAGTCAAGAGGCTGGTTCGTTTGAGTTTGTGGTGTTGGCAAGAATTTGTGGAGTCTAGAACCAGTGTTGACCATGGGGTGAAGTTTGAGAAAGGTCCCTCGTGCAAACTTTCTTTGATCTGTTGAGCAGACTCAACTTCAGCTCTTACATGGGAACAATGGCTTAAAGTCACTACATAGAGCTCTATGACTATGGGTCACAATGGAAGGACAGATAAAAATAGAGTGTCTAGAGGGGTTAGGAGAGACAAGTAATTCAGAAATGTCACTCTTTAATTTAATCATTCAAAAGACATGGAAAACATAATTGAGTTTCTTATATTTTATTATTTACAAGTGCACAGATTATATCCAGTACTCCAAAGTGAGATAAAGCACATTCTGACTACCAAGATAAAAATACAGTATTGCCCAAGGGTAGCAAGATCGGGAAAGATTTTGACAATTTTTCATGCAGAACATCAGATTTTATAACTTGATAGTATACTTTGTCCAGAGAATTATTTTCATATGGTATACAATTTGGCTAAAACTTTATTCCTTGTGTCTCATGTTTTCAAAAGAATCGTTTTCTTGTTCTCCACCCTTTGTTTAAAAATCACTTTTGGTGGTGTGTTTTTTGTTTTGTTTTTGTGTGTGTGTGGGGGGGGGGGGGGGGAAAAGTTACTTAATACTGTTTGTATATGTGTTTATATGCAAGCTTGTTTATGTTGAGATGCTATTAGCTGTTCTCATCAGGTTGACCTTCTGTCAACAAATGACCAAGCAATTTTATCATACTGCAAACATGAGGTTTTTAATCTGGTGTTCTCATACAGAGCTTGCATATGATAAACACCTTATCCCACAATGATAACAGGTAATTATAAGGATGTTACATTGATACTAACACACGTTTGTCAAATTGAGGACTTTTATTTTCCTCCCATTGTTTGGACTTGTCCTCGCGTCCCCAAAACACCCGGACCCCTTCCATCAAAGTCCTCGATTTCAACAGCTAGACACCTCCCCCCCCAACCCAACCCAACCCCCACCACACAAACACAGAGATACTTTTCTCTCTGTGAGACCTAGAAATTGTCAAAAACTTTGCACAAGCCTGCCCTTATTGTCTACCCTTTTCAATTGCCCACAAAGGCATTACAACTCCTTAGGAGTATGCAGCTTCGGAAACCTATACTGGCGCAAATTTAGCTGATTGACAAAAGTAACAATATCTACCCCTCAGAGAGCAACATGTCCCCCTTTATTGATGCATGGGTGGTGAGAAGCAACACTCATGAAGTGTCTTGCTCAAGGCCAAAAGTATCAAAAGGATTTGAACCCCCCCACTCTTTTAAGCCAACAAACCTTGAGTCCTGTTCACCTCAGCTCTAAACCATGACATACAATTGTGATATATTTAATAGCTTTTAACAACTTGCAAAAATGCTTCCCGATTGACCCAAGCTCAAACATGTTTCTGGTTGGGGTCGTCAAAACACACCCCTGGTTTATCAATTCCTGAATAAACACAATACTTTTTGTTTTTTTTAAAGATTACTGCAGCTCAAATTAAGCCTACATATCATAGGACTCAAAAATAGTTTGTTGACCCGAGGTTGTGCTAACGTTGTTGTTGTGTTTTTTAACGACTGATGGGGCAATGTTTTTATTCAAGGGATTAGCCACTATGTAAGAGAAAGATTGAGTTGTCAGTCTGTAGCCAGCAATTTAATGGTTCTTCCAGCAGCTGGAACCAGGCTTGTCCAGTACTCAGGTGTAGCTCTGCACAAAATGAAAAGAGGAACACTGACTTATTAGTGATTTCATCTTTCGATAGATAATCCAAGAACAAGTTCGGTCAAGGACCATTGGTTAACTAGAGGTTGGTTAGTGACGTACGTAGTGCATTACGCACTTAAGTTGAAATGCGAATGACTCTAGTCGTGTCACGTCAACGCGACCATGAGAAAATGGCAAAATTTTTCACTTTTCTGATAACTGGTCCCCTCTGCACTGTGCTTATGAAACTGCTATTGGTAACCAGCGATGCGACCAACCTTGATAAACTGGTCATGCATATAAATTTCAATTTGCCTTACAGTCATGAATAGTCGACTAGACTAGTCCAACCATCATTGACTAGCGTGAGTTCGATCAGAGTTAGTCAAACCATGGTTCTTCATCGAACTCGCTCCGAGATGTTTTTTTCTGGAGGAGCTCTTGGGGAAAACTGTTGTTGGCTTTTTCCAACTTAACCCTTTCCTTCCTTCACAAATTTCCCACTAAGTTCCCTGGGCCATTTGGTTTGCCTTTTACACTTGAAGGAGTACGGTGTAACACGAGTTGTGACAAACCTGACCACTCTTTTTAGGCAACTGATCAATACAAACTCCTGGGTGAAAGCTACTTCCCCCAGAAACTGAATCACATGTGATAGTTGCCGATGTTGGAAACCAATTCGCAGCTATCCTTGGACCGTGATGGCATGGAATGCATTGTACATTTTGTAACATTTTGCAAAACATGTAAAATGTTTGCAAAGAATACTTTTGTTTTTCTTTTCTTCTCTCCGTCATATGAAAAAAGGGCTATTTTAGCTTTAAAAAGATTATTGGATACTATGAGGAATGAGGCATTAAAGGTTTGCCTGGGATCGCTTCACGTTCGAAGAACTCTTGATGGTGAGATTCTCAAGAAAGTTCTATCTTTTGTTTTTTGGGGGTTGGAGTTTATATAAATACATTACCTTTCCCATTGGTCTTTGAAGCTACTCCTTTCAAGTGCTTTGAAACCTTCGTGGTTGTCTGCACCTGGTGGCCTACGACCTCTCTCCGCTGCTAACTGTTTCACACATGATAAAAACACCCATGATAACTCGAGAAGGGACAACAAATTAGAAAAAATAAAAATGTTGAACCTTTGTTGCAAATGCCACAAAATTGTCAACACAACCCAAACGCCCAAAGTCAAATGTTCAAATAACAATAGAACCATTAATTCAGAGAGAAAAAGCAAAACCCAAAGTGCATAATATAGATTTAAAAACGGCAAACCTAACTAATAAATATCAAAAACTTTGTACAAGCCTGACACATTAACATTATTAAGCCCAATGTGCAAAATATAGATTTAAAAATGGTGGACCAACATATAAATATCATCGATGTAGGGTTACAACCAAAATGATATTGTTTATTTATACCTGATGTGGGGGGGGGGAGGGGGGGGGCTTGACGCGGTCATAGTATATGTATCATTCAAAAGCACAGTGGATGATATTGAAATTAGGGAGGGCTGACTGTATACTGCTGTACATGCATTCTCAGTATGATATCATATTGCAGGCTGATATAGTTTATCTATCATTCCAAGCCACAGTGGATGATAATGAATGGTTAGACAGGAGGGTTGACTGTGCACTGTGTATGCAGTCACCACATGTCACATATTGCAGGCTGACATAGTTTAGCATTCCAAACCACAGTTGACGATATTGAATGGTTAGACAGTAGGAGGGTTGACTGTGCACTGTGTATGCAATAACCAAATGTCATATTGCAAACCACAGTTGATGATATTGAATGTTAGCCAGTAAGGGGGGGGGGTAATACCATTTTCATATTGAAACAAATACAAGAACAAAATAAATCAACCCAGCATGTTGAATTGTCAATCAAAACTAGCAACAGTTTTCATTCTTTTAACAGGATGGTTTGCTCCTCAAACCTTCCCCCTTTCCAGTTGATTTGTACCTCTTCTGCAGATGCTCTTATATGATAGGGCTCATAGCCACAGCAACCTCCGATATATCTCACTCCGAGCTCATAAGCCTTCCTTGTGAATATGTGGACATCCATACGCGTCAGTAAGCGAGGTTCCATGGCTATACATAGACAAAAGTATAGTGAAGTTACACAAGTTGTTGATTATATATAATCAGTTGTTATAGTTCACGTAACTGCTTGAACGCACTGATCGGCTTGCCTGTGCACCAAGATGTACCTGTTGTGAGTGATGTGCTTTCGTTGCAATTGCGCTGCAATTGCGCCCTCTGCCGGTGGTATTTGTGCGTGATTCATAGAAAAAGAATGCTGAGCTGGACCGCACTCTGTGTCTTGCTGTGAATGTGTATCGATGCCACGTGACATGCATGGATGGCAAAACGATATCATGTGACACGTGTGTACAGCAAAATGGCGCCGCCAGTTGACTACTTCCTACGTTGTTGTTGGTTGATCTCTCATAGATTTTGCCATACAGGTGAAAAAAAAAACACGCTGTCATAAACATGCTGAAATAAAAAAGTTCCCCTTGTGGTTTATTGCTTGATATTCGAAACAAAAAAAGTTGCATCACCCTTAAGGTTGATCCCCTTGCTGCCACTTCCCAGGTAATTGTATCCATAGAGCTATACTGTAACTCTATGGTGTGCATCATAAACTTGAGTGTGACTGGCACCACCTGATCAACAATATTGACTAATAGTGAGACCGCCAACATTAGGGCTGGATAGCTCAGCTGATAGGTCGGTAGGTTAAGCTGGTGGTCGCAGGTTCAAATCCCGCTCCAGTCAATTTTCTGACCACCCCAAAATTGAAATCAAATGGCCACTTGCGTCTCAGAGCCGAGTTGCATGGATAATGACTTAATCCCGGTTCATACTTGACACTGAAAGCGAAGGCGAAGCGAATTTTGGGGACGCAACAAGTTAGTATGCTCTGTTTTTCAATTAGGACGCAAGAAAATTCGCTTCGCTTTCGCCATTCACGTGAAGTATGAACCAGGCTTTACTCAACGTTCCATTTCCAGGTTGAATAGAATGTTACCTGAAGGACAGTATCAGTTTTTATTTGGGCATGGTTTACACTTGATGAAATCGATGTAGCTCACCGAATGGAAACTCCGGTAGGGCTATGTACCCTCGAGGGTCATTCTCAATCTCCTGAGTATGATATCCAACAGGCTGAGCTAGGAGGTATGCCTTTATCCCTGCCTCCTCTAGCCCCTGTTTCATCAGCTCCAGGGTCTTCAGTGTAATGGTAGGATCATACATGCAGTTGACTCCAACAACATCAGCACCTTAAATAAGGAGACAACATGGACTCTTTTTTAAGAGTGTTGTTTCTGAGTGGACCATTAACACCATAGAGCTATTTGGCGTGTCGTGGCTGAGCGGTCAAGCGCACTGGACTCATCTGGTGTTTGTGATCAGCAGAGTGTGGGTTCGAGTCCTGGTCTTGACACTTGTACAGTGTCCTTAAAGCAAGACATGTTCGATGATGTTCGGCCATGTAATGGTACATAAATACCTGTCATCAGGTAAATGTTCATCTTTTAACTTCTTACCTGCTGATTTAAAGTTTTTTTCTTTCCTTTTCATCTTTTCCTTTTAAATTGTATTTGGTTCTACTTGTTTTTAAGCAAATTACAATTTTAACTTCTCACTGTTAACCTGCTTATATACATTTCCGTATTTTTATTTGTTTTCATTTTTTTGTTTTTCTGTCCAGTTTCATACTGCAACTTCATATGACATATTATTGTTTTTACTGCTTAAGCCTGCCCATGTATTTTTTGTATAAGCCGCTTAAGGATAGTGGTGTTTTTTTTTCATTGATAAGCCTACCCTATTTAAATAAGAGCGCAAATAAATAAAGTACCTGCTTTTGCCATGCGGACAGCACATTCCTGTGGCAGAATGCCATCCTCATCCCCAGAGGGGGGTACTCTCATGGAGCAGGCTATTGGAATGTCCAATGTCTTCATGACCTCAATCGCCCACTCTGCCTCTTCCACTGTCCCAAAAAACTGCAGAGCACAAAATACAGTTACACTTTGAGCAGTGAACTTAAGCAAAACGGGTCTTCCAAATCGTGTGGTAGTTAAAGTAAATCCTCTCTTACATTCTACTATTTTTCATTATCATTCCCATCTGATTATATAAAAAAAAAACAGTTGGCAACCCAATTTGTGACTGGAAAAAAAACTAGTTTACAATAAAAAATGTTTAAGTTATCGGGCAAATTTCCATCCACGTTCTTTTGCACTACCTTTAAAAACTTGACACGTTTTACCAATGACATGGTCTTTTAAAGAAGTAGAGACACAGGCGTACGGCCGGGGGGGGGGGGCAGTCACCCCCCTTGAAATTTGGGCAAAACAGTGGAGAAAATTGGGGCAAAGCAAGAAGAAAAAAATATAAAGGTTTTTTTATTAGAAATTTGTACTTTTGTTTTTATCTGTGTAAAATTTCAGGCAAATCAACCCCTCTGCCCCCCTTAACAAAAGAGTCCCCCTATGCCAATGAGTGGAAATTGTCAGGTTATTGCTCACTTAAACAATTGAACTCAACTTTTGTAATGTACGTCCTCATAAATCAAACCGATTTTGAACCTTTACCTCTCCCAATAAACAGTCCACTTTCTTCTCCTGGAAGACATCAGCCTGCTTCTTGAATTCTGCCTGGATGTGTCCCTTGCTCTTGTCCTCACTGAATGGACGGACTGGTGAGAAGCCACCAGCCACCAGAGCATCCCCCTCTGACGCCACTTGTCTGGCCAAGTCACAGGCTTTGAGATTCAGATCACGAGCCTGTTGGGAAAACAACAACACAGACTCCAGTTGAGTAGTCTTTGGTAGTCTTTGTGATCTCTTAGCTTGAAAACTAAGACTATGAATTTGTACACGCAGTGCCGTCGCTGGTGTGCATGCTAAAGGATGTATAGCATGCACTGATTCTGGTTTATGTGCTAAATTCCTTGGATAGCATGGTGCACGGTTCCTGTTCGGAAACTTGAGCTTGTTTACTTTTCTACACAGTGTGTGGGTTTTACTTTAATAAAATGATAATATGTAAGATCTGTATAAATGTAAGATCTGTTTCTTTCTTGTTTTTTTTTTTCTTTTTTCCCTCTTGCAGGGCGATTTTCAATGCAGGTGCAATGAACTGTGTCCGTTTCCATTATGATTGAACACCGTTAGTTTTTAGAACCTCTATCAAGTGTTTCAGCGAGGCATAGCTATTGTTGCATGTATGTATTTTTCGGCTTTTTTTGTTTTTTTTCAAGGTGCACTCACAGGCATGTTTACTGGAGCTTCAACCACGTATATGAATAACCACTTACATGAATGTCGCTGCACATTCCTGAGGTGCCGTTGGTTTTACCTTGGAGCACTTTAAATCTTTCGTCATTTGAGTAGAAAGTGAAAGTTGTGAGAATGTCGGCACCTGCTCGTAGGTAGTCTCTGTGAAGCTGGAGCACTGAAACGACCAAAACAGAAAATCTTATAAATACTGCAACCCACACATAACCCAAAGAAGGGCTTTAATTTTAGACCCTGGCTGAGCTTCTCAGCACTTGGGTATAAGACAGTGTCCGAGTCATCAGAGTGTGCGGTTCGAATGCCAGTCTTGGCGTTGGTGACCTTGACCAAGGTACTTAAACTCGAATTGCTTCTCACCATCCAGGAGTAAATGGGTACCTGTGACTGGGTGGAGATTGATGTGAATGATATAAGCCCATTTGGTTTCAGGTGCTTAATATTGAATAGGCCTGTGCAATATGGCTAATTATTGAATGTTTTGCAGCGTCTTTTCCAAAATAATCGTTCCCCGCCCGAGTTTCCGTGTCTGTTTTGTGTTTGTGAACAAATCTCAAATGACAAGGATCTATGTTTGAGTTGTATAAACAAATATTCAGTGCATTTCATTCGTGCACTGTCGCACAATATAATCACTCGGTAGAATCTGGCTTTTCCGTTTCTCTCGGCTTCGCCCCTCTGTGAAATGGAGTAGTCCAGATTTTCATTAACTGTGCATCAAAATAAGCCCGATATATGAACATGCACAAACTCTCCGACAAAAACAAACCATTTTGTTCACGGTTGACTCAAACATGACCGCCTACATTAATTTAGATGAGATAGCCACAAGTTGGTTGGATGGTGTGTTTACTGACATCTAGAGAAAGAATTAATTTACTCTTCCAAAAACCAACCATATAGGGATGACACTGTCAGTAACAGTGACACTTTCATCATACCTGCTTCAGGATACTTGATGACAGCTTCCGGGGTCCACATGCCAGCAGTGACATAACCTCGTTTCTCTAAATTTACCACGTAGCTTCCATCACCTATAACAACACCATCTTGAAGACGCTCCAAAAGCCCTTTCTGTATCAAGAAAAGAAACAAGCTTACTTGATCTAACTATTGCATCAAGGATAAAGGAAAATGTTGTTATTATTATTATTTTTGTTTACCAACACCGATGTGTTATAAGCACTTTAAAGCCCCAGCTCAACATTGGTAAGAAGAAAAAACATAAACGTTCATAGATTTGCATATACCTTACATGGTATCAAGCTAACAATGGAAGAAAAGTTTCCTTGAAATATTGTTGCCTGAAGTGTTATCGTTTTTAAATAATACATGAAATAGGATTCAAAAACATATATAGATATATATATATATATATAAAACTAGTAGGGTTGATGGCCTTAGCTTTTGATCCAAACCGGACCTTTGTCAGAGGCAAAAACAAGCACAAACATATATATTTATCTTGAATTTATTAGACATGTAACTATGTGTATTACGTTTAAAGGAACCGACTGTACTTTGTGGGAAGAGTGAATAACCAGGTTGTTGGACTCCAACCAAACATTTCTATTCAAACCATGGACAAAGTTGGTTGGTTCCAGCATAGAGCAAGGACTGGTCCTTGCTCTGTGGTTTTAGTAAACCTGGCCCAACCCTGAAAAAGTCTCCTCCTGACTGCATAGAAAAGGGATGGTAAATAATCCAAGTCAAGACATTTTATCAAAAACATACACAAAAGCCAACACAAATTTTGTTGCATTTCAAGCTTTTTTGATGTTCATCAAATTATTCAATTTAAAAAGTATGGGGCTGTCAAAGAAGGCTGTCAAAAGAGGCAAACAAAAACCTTTTTAAACCAACAATTTGTTTACCCCCTGACTAGATATCCTTGGGGGGGTACTTGTGTTATAATTACACTAGCAATCCAAATCAATAAACCTAAATCCCTTGGGCAAATAAACCTTACCTTAAATGTTTTTGTTTGGGAGGTGATTTCCTTCCCCCATGATCCAACCTAGTGTGTTTCCCCTGCCAATTCAAACATGAGGTGGCCCACCTTGCTACCTTCAGTGACTCATTTTTGTTCGCCAAGGTTTACCATAAAGGAAACTTGTGCTAATGCAAAATATGTTCATTTTTTTTGTAATTTGAGTGCTTCCAGAGAAAAATTTGTCCAGTGTGAAAGAGTGTCAAGTGGAAGGTTCGGAGTGTCATTTTTAGAAATGCAAAGTGCAAAGAATAAAGACAAGCTGTGACCTGACTCGGTCCGCAGAACCCGACTCGATCCAGTTCGTAGCTCTTAGGGGATGATGTTGAATGTTATGCTGGTTATTATGTGCCTTGGGTTAAGGTAAATGACTACAGTCAGCAGCAAGTTGGGGTTGGGTGGCTAGAGTCAACGAGACTTAACCATAGTCGATCTAGATGTCAGCTGAACTCTAGTCCAACTGAATCAACCTAGCCCCGCGGCACTGTCCTCTAGTCAATTGGCGAGTTACGCCACAATTAATTACCGGTAGTAGTTTAACGATAACTAACTTCACGATAACGGATTATGTTCAATATGGCTAGTTTTTCTTTGCAATTAAATAATTAGTTAATTAATGCACTAAAGTAGAACAAAATAAGTGGGGAAAAAAGAAAAGAAAATAAACTTGGATTTGATGCACTAACATTTGTTAAATCCTATTGTCTGCTAAATAAAATACATTTGACTGTATTGACTATTATTTTCTTATTTCTTTTCACAAAATTCAATGTATAACACAATGAAATGTACAAAAATTGAGAACATTAGAAATGTAAGGGTAGGCGTCGAGAAGGCTAGACTGCGTAGGAAAATAATAAGAATTGTTCTCATAACCAAAAGGTTCAGTCTGCCAATAAGTCAATCTACTAGACGTGTTCGAGTGAAAAACAGACCACGTATGCGGTTTAAATCACAAACTGACTAAAAGTCAGCACCCGAACTTGCTCCAGTATGAGCGTGAACCATGGGAAACTATGTATGCCTGAATTTTGATAACCTGTGTAAAGTAGACACTGGAAACCCATAAATGGTGATCGACTGGAAACCCATAAATGGTGATCACTGAAGCTGAAAGCGTCAAGGTGGAACATCAAAGAGAAAATGTCAGATTTTGATCTGCACATAAATTCCCTTTAGAAATTCATTGGAAATTTGGAAGGGTAAAGATAATATATGATTTTCAATATATATCAATAACTTTAACTGCAAACATTAAAATGGCAGGGTGGAGAGTGTTTTGTCCAGCAAAGTTTGTTACAATACAACAGAAGATGATATTTTTTTTCAATTGCCTGCAAAGAACCAACATTTTTACATCTATTTTACATCCGGTTTTAGTGTGTGTGTGAGTGGGGGAGGGCATGCACACACACACACACACTGATGGGGAGAAATTAGGTGGGGCAGATTTAGGGAGCAAGAAGTAGTGCGGCAAGTTGCTAAAGGGGCTATTGATGATTACCAGCATAGAATAATACCCGTTAACTACCCTCTGTGGAACTCCAACCTGGTTTAATGTGTACCGGTACCACTCATGTCAACTAAACCTCTTTTTTCTGGAGAGGTGTTGGTTCTTCCATGTTATGATGTAGGTAGGTTCTGCAGAACCAGGGTTGTGACGAAGTAGAGTCTAGCCACTTTAACAGTGTATCTCTGCTCATCCTCGGGAGAAAATGCTCGAAGATGAGAAGAGCTCTTGAATTGTCAAGACGCTACATTATCTCAACCCTGTTTTTTTTTCTCTGAACCAATATTTCCCCCTCCCCCCCCCCCAAGAGATTTTATCCACATGATTATTACTCATAAACCTACTCAATTCTTCCTGCACCATGCCAAAGATTCCAAAATTACTGACCCAATAGTTGTTGAGGACTTTACACAACTTAATGTTCTTCTCCCCAAACCAATGAAGTTTAATTTAGCACGTGCAAGGTCAGTTATTATACCTTGGAGGTCTGCCTCCATCTTGTTTATACCTCTATGTCGACCCAACTGGCAATTCTGTACCAGGGAGCCCCCATTTAATACTGAAAGCCATTTCAGTAAGTAACTCTTTTATTGATACAACAATACATCAGTGCAGATCAGGGCAGACAAGGACCTTGCTAACAATGGTAAACAAAACATTCACTAGCTGAAATGGCGGCCTTTCTACCTCCATGTTCCAACAATAGAACTCCAGTTCCCCACCTTGCGCCTACAGCGCTCTGTAGTCTTTGGTTCCAATCATCAGACTGGTTCAGTAACAGATACTAGCGGGGAACCGTACCCCGTGGTGTATTTACCTTTTTTGTCGACGGTGATTCCATTTCGGCTACTGCAGACTGGCGATTATCAACTCCAATGAACAACGCCCGAGATCTAGTTTGAGATCTAGTTTAAAACACTGAGTTTAAAAGAAGTGCTGATGATTTCCAATGACTAGGCAGAACCAGGTGAGATTTTGTCTTTTGATGTATCCGATAATGCAGTGACTGTACGGACGGAACAATGATCAAAACAAATAGGCCTAAGCCACGTGCCACACCACACGGCGAAGACTAAAAGAGGGGCGGGGCTAGTGCGCCTGTGGACTGGCTTCACGTGTGACTTGACTCCTTCCAGTGGGGCTGACCACTTTGTAGGGTCAATAGGTCAACTATTGGGTTGATTTTAAATTTGCTGTAGACCTTTCTTTTGCAACGTCAAAGCCCGAGTTTTTGCCAACTAAGATGAAGAAACTACGCGAAGCCATCAATGCAAAGCAAAAACAGATAATCACAGTCTGCAAAAATGTTACGCAAATCTTCAAAAACTGTTTATAATTTGTTGGAAACAAACCAGCCAATAATGGGATGTGTTTTCTTTGAATGGAAAGTTTGCAGAAATGTTGAATTTGGTCACAACGTCTGTCAACAAGACTAGAATATTTTGCTACATTTGGCCATCCATGCCAACCAGCGCGGTTTGTTTATCAACAATAGAAAGGTCAATTTACCCCACCAGTCTTGGGCTAGCTAGGCTATGTGTGGACGAGCGAATATTTTATAGACCTTTCTTTTGCAACGTCACAGTCACATTTTTGTTTGCCAACCAAGATGGGAAAACTACGTGAAGCCATGAATGCAGAGCAAGGTAATCACGGTTTACAAAAATGTTACACAAATATTCAAAAATTGTTCAACATTTTTTGGAAACAAACCAACCAATAATGGGATGTTTTTTCTTTAAAAAATAGAAAGTTGCAAAAATGGTTGAGTTTGGTAACAACGTCTGTCGACAAGACTTGAATGTTTTGCTACATTTGGCCGTCCATGCCAACCAGCGTGGTTTGTTTATCAACACTGTAAAGGGCTGTACAGTTAAACAATTTCAATGGAGGGCGCCATTACACCCCCGCGCAATTCAATAAAAAGTTATGAGCTTCCACACACGAGTTGAAGGTAAGCGCTGTATCACAAGGCGCAGGGTTGAAATTATCATAATTTAAGCCAACGTCATTGGAAGTAGGTGTGGCTAATTGTGAAGACTTATTCATTATAATAGTATAAAGTTTTCCGGCGAGAGGCGCACATCCGGAAGGTTTTGGTACGGTTCATGTGTTTTGTTTTACTTTATTAGTAGTATGTAATGTCAATGTGCTTGGGATTGAACAGGAGGGTGTGTTGCACACCGTGTTGCATGCAGAGCTCTCTTGTTTTATGCACCAGACGCGCGAAACGAACAATGGCGCGAACTAATTTTGATGTTCAGATTCTCCCCCCCCCCAACTTCGTGTTAATTTTGGCGTCCATATTTGAGACTTGGGTACAAATCGTGAATATTTGCGTCAATAAATTATTTGCAACGTGGCCAAGTCGTGAACATTGGCGTCAATATTGCGACTTGGGGTACAAGTCGTGAATATTGGCGTCACTATTTGCGACTTGGGGCAAAGTCGTGAGTATTGACGCCAATATTGGCGTCAATATATAATATGTGCGATGTCCCTTTAAAGCCACCATAAAAGGCCACCCGAACTTTGCAAAAAGGTCGCTCAATTTGCACTTTGTCACGCCCGCAGTTGAAAAAAAGTGACTACTCTTTCATGAATTCATGAAACCGTTATCAAAAGCACCGACAAAAGTCAAAATCTTTTTCCAAACCTTGTCCCTCTCACTTTATTTTAGACTGTAATCACATGTTGATCAAGTTGCCTATAGACTCACCCTTGAGACAGAAGCACGTGGTGGACAATAAAACAAGTGTAAATCTGCTTGTCACAGCAACTGAAGGCGGGACATTGAATATCGAACATACGCAGTCGACCTGAACTGACAGACGAAATGGATCCAACCAAACAAGTATCGGTAAGTATGGACTGATAAACATTGCACGTACCAAATTTCAGTTTCATAGTCCAAACTGCCGATTTGAGTTGACTTCACTCTACCAAAATAATGCCTGGACGTGCAAAAATGCTCCTATAATATAAACATTATTCCCACAGTATTCTGTCCAAAATATAACTGCGACCCAATGTTCCTAATTATTCTCTTCCCAAAAATGTGGATTAAAAAATAACATGTTTTAGACACTTTTGATATTCGCTTTTCGAAAGATGATGGTTTTGCCTTCCTAGATTAAAGGAAGGCGGAAAATAAACTGCAGCTGTGGATTTCAAGCTTGTTTTCTCCCTCCATGGTAAACGCATGTTTACATCCAAAGCTTTCCATTTTTCACAAGCTTTGTCAGAATGCACCACTCACTTGAAACTCGCAAGTATTTCACATACGTGTGTGTCCCGCCCCCACTACCAATATTATTATACGACTAGCTTATTATTTAGTATGCCCGGCAAGTTCTGTAATTGATTTTTGAAGCGTGGAACTAAAATCGTTTACTAAAAATATCTCCACGGCTGAAACGATGGTCAAAATTAAGATGGACTTTGGTAATTCTATGCCCTTGTAAATTAAAAAGGGGTCATGTTTAATGGGTGCTGGTGTGTATACACAGGGATTTGTGATTGTATTTGAAATGGAAACAGAGAAATTTGAGAGTTTTTTGTTTTGTTATATATCAAGGAACTGTGAGACTTCTATGTTATTTAGTATTTACCATTTTTGTTTTAGATTTGTTATGCTATGGGCCTTTCTTTGGTTGGATGCATGATACTAGAAACTGTACACCGTGAACAACTTCTTCTTTTTTAACTGTAATTTCTTCAACCGTCAGATTTGGATAATAAAGAAAATCTTTAAAAAAACCCAAAAAAAAAACCAAAACATTAAAATAAAATAAAACAAGTCTGCGAATAAAGGCAACCCATTGTCATGATTCGAAAGTAAATAAACACTGTAATCCACCACTGCTTGCATAAGCCTTGACATCGAGACACCTTTTATTTCACCAAAAGTAGCAAGACAAACAAACAAAACAGTTTTTCCATGGGCCCCTGCGTGGCATTATAATCTTGGGAAATCCAAAGTTTTGGTAAATAAACACAACCAGTATTCCTTGTCGAGTATTTATAATACTGACAGTAAGTTATTGCATCTGACGTCTTTCGCGCAGGGGTTATTGGAGCGTCTGGCTGATGGAGTTTTGGTGGGTGACGGTAGCTTTGTGATAACTATGGAAAAGAGAGGCTACGCCACCGCCGGTGTGTGGACACCGGACGCTTGTGTCCTTCATCCCGAAGCAGGTAATGAGCTCTGTGGAAGAAAGTTTCGCGGCCAAAATAACCATCGAAATGGTCCTAAAAGACAAGATGCAGGGTGTACATGTCCGAGCAGTCTTTTTAGCGCACCGAACTCAAACGTTGACAGGGGCGAATCCTGGGCGTGGACGGCCACGAGAACTTGTGTCCATGAGCAAGAAACTGAAATGTTATTGCTCTTTTTCAGGTAGAAGTAAATGGGTGAATAAAAGAAATTGTTCTGATAATGGATTTAACTTGATGGGCTGCATTATTCAGCAACACACGCTACATACTCCCAAGGAAGATGAGATGGATGGGGTTAAGAAATGAAACAACTGGCCGAATGATAATGTTCATGAGCTGTGAGCTTAATGCAATTCAATTATTCCGTAATTTTTCCTTTAAATTCGCAACCTACTCCACAGTTCGTCAGCTTCATCGGGACTTTCTGAGAGCTGGAGCCGATGTGATGCAGACGTTTACTTTCTATTCATCAGAAGATCGACTGGAATATTTAGCACTGACTTCCAACGACGAAAGGGCAAAAACTCTGGTAAAAAACCTTTAAAAAACAACAACGACTGTAAAATCCACATAAGCGTTACCAGAGCGTGGGCAATGCAAATATATATATATATATCTTTTCTATGGTTAGACCAAATCTATTAAATTAATTAATACGTAAGCCGGCTTCATCCTTTGTCAGACTGCAGACGAAATTAACGCCGCTGCCGTTGACCTTGCCAGGGGTGTGGCACAAGAGGATGGTGCACTTGTTGCCGGCTCGGTGTCTCCTTTATCGGCAATAAGCTTTCAGAAAGGCAAGGAATATTCCCAGACGGAGTTCAGAAAGCAGATGGCAGTCTTTAAAGAGAAAGGGGTGGATTTTCTCTTGGGCGAGGTATGTTGAGAACTGACCACTTTTGTGATTCCGTCATCTTGTTATTCTACCATTCAACTCAATGTAACCAAACCGAGGCTGAAGATAACAAAAAATGGCGTAATAACTCTTGTCTTGTGTCTAACAGGGAATCGTGAGAAGGTGACATTCCAATAGAGAAAATTTAAAAAGATGAAAAATTTGTCATTTCAGTTTTTTCATCGGGTTGAGGAAGCCGAATGGGCCATCGAGGCGATGACCGAAGTTGGCGTTCCTGTGGCATGCACTATGACTGTCCCACCAGGAGGTGATAGGGCCGGTGTGTCTGTCAACGAATGCGCCGTCCGAATGGCTAAAGCAGGTATAGGAATAGATGATGACGTGACTCATGACATCACTTTGGGGATTCATGCAGGCACAAAGTGAAACATATTTTAAAGGATATTTTAAGATGCTAGGTCCGAATTGAGGCATATTTGACCCGAAGATTTACATTTTGAATACCGGTATAATATAGCCATTTGTGTTTTTATAGTTTTGAGAAAGTTATAAGCTTTCATTTAAGGTATTGCATGTGAAAATCCACCATTGATGCGTGGTAAATAATTAAAAACCAAAAATGATTTATTGTCAGGATCTCGACATTATCTCTCGTCCACCAGCCGTGCACAATATTGCATGTTATGTTTGTGTATGTTTTTCGTTTCGAAACAGCATTGTTTATCAATATTCGTTGAGAGAAAAAATATATGCACACAAAAATCGGGACATGCAACTTTAAGGGAAAGCTAAGCCATGTGTTTGTAAATGAATGCAAGCTTGGATGTGGAACCATTCATTATTCTGGGTTGAAGGATCTGGTTTTAGAATCAGGTCCCAGAACCAATATACCAATCCATTAAGCCCCGCCCCATACGTGTTGACCAATCATAACCTTGGGTACGGCACCGAAAGTCCGACAGAAGTCCGACACGATAAAAATCCTGTTTGAAATGTAAACATGCGTGGTGGGCGTACTTACAGCGTGGCGTTCATATCGTGCAGTGTGGCATTGAAGAGACACATAGTTATTGTGTTGCCCACGGTCGTGTACAGTAGTGATTTAGCCAACGCTGTGATTGGTCAATATGTTTAGGGGCGGGGCTTAATGGATCGGTCTATTACCGGTAATGTCAAAATAATAGCAATATAACTATGACCGTTTACGAAACCACGGCTTGGGCTTAGGCTTCGGCTTGGGTTCCGTCCTCCTGCTGGAGCCCCATAAAAAACACGCATTTTCTAAATAACTGACAGAGCCTAAGCCTAAGCCCAAGCCCAAGCCATGGTTTCGTAAACGGCCTATTGCACGGTCCCGGCTTCAGGTGCTGTTATGGTCGGTGTAAACTGTCAGTATGATCCAACGCTCAGTCTGAAGTCAATAGCTTTGATGAAGGAAGGCCTGGAGGAGGCAGGGCTCAAGACCTACCTCATGGCACAACCATACGGGTTTCATACACAAGACCCAGGGATGGAGACAGAGAATTTGGGTGCAGTGGCTTTACCAGAGGTTCCATATGGTAGGTGTGAGGGTCGGATGGTGTACATCTGCCTTTTGGCTTTCTATATAATAATCCAAAATCAAATTTTTGCATTTTGCCTTTTCTCTGTTTTTCGTCAATATGAAAAGTGGTCTTTTTCACCAACAAAGTGGCCATCTTGTTTTCTGATTTCGCGCAACCATGAAAGAAGACTGGACGCATTGAGAAGAAAATCGAGATCATAACACAAAACAAAAAAGTTTCTTTATCATGACAGCATGACTTAGGCCTAATTAAAGCCACGTCTCGATCTACATTGACGAAAAAAACGTATTGCGAGTTAGAAGTCACCAAAAAGTCACAAAGTGAATAGCCTTTAGCTGTGTACCGTATACGAAATCTCCCGTGGAACAACAAAATGCGAATACTTTTGACTCTTGCGTACATTTTTCCTGAAGCTATGGAGCCTCGTGCCCTAACCCGTATTGATGTTCGTCACTTTGCGAGGAAAGCCTTTGAGATGGGAGTTCGTTACATCGGAGGATGCTGTGGGTTTGAACCGTATCATATCCGGGCTATTGCAGAAGAGGTACCGGTGCATTTTTTTTTCATTTCAAGAAACTTGTGTAACTGATCCAGGATTTCGATCTTAACTCATAACGCAGATCCACAAGTTTTGTTATGTTCTCATAGATCGGAATGCTAGTGTCGTTGGGAACATTTTTGAGGACCGATGTATCATTTGTTGATTTTATGTCAGTATTTATATTTAAAAAAAAAATGCCTACCGTAATCAGCACAAGATGAAATAAACACACGAACGTGTCGCCAAAATAGCCCCACGTATACTTTGTACATAACCCAACCCCCGTTAATTTGAATAAAGTTAAACCACTGTAAGCTGGTTCTAAATACAACCTATTTCATACAGCTGCTATAAGCACAAACAGCAGCTAAGCACAACAAAAGTATGTTTACCACCAATAAGGTTACCAGCCAAAATAACATGTCACATGTATAAATATGTGACTGGTATCTTGCTTACTTTTGCTTAGCGAAAAATACTAAAGCTGTATTTTCTACTTAAAGCAGCTCTATGAAGTTGTGCCCATGTGTAGATTTATCCTCAAGCACGCCTACAATGTAGCCCTCGTGGTTGATTCTTTCTGTTTAATTGGCAGTTGGCCGAAGAGCGGGGGCGCAGCCCGCCTTGCTTGGGAAAACTCAACTCTTGGGATGTTCTCAAGTTACGTGGAATCGATGTCTACAATAAAAGGTGAGTGGGTGTCCAAAGTTATTCAAACCACCTTGAAGTCTGGAAAACAAACCAACTTCGAGAAGTTACACAGCATTGTCTTCGTTGCAGAGCGTATAGTCCGAACGCGGGTTTACCATCAAATCATTGGCTTGTTCAAAGCTTTTATTAGCCGTACGTGGTCACAGAAAAAGTTCCGGCCTAGACTGTCACTGCAATAATAGGCCTATTTTAGACAGCCAGAGGGCGCAGTACTAATTCCACTTTAACTACACACATAATTATTTCAAAACATTAAAAATACAAATTTTCCAAGCAAACATCTTTCACTGTCAATTACAAAACTGTCAATTACAAAACACCTTCAAAAGTTGTTTATATTAACTGTTGTATTAGAAGAACCCCCACCTATCCCAAAGGGCGCCATCTTGCAGTCAATAATAAGGCCTATTGCAAGTTGCTTTTAAGTTTCCGCAACTCTTCACCGAAAAGTAACGTGGTACATTGTTAAGACAGAGATGGCTTTTTCAGATTACATTTAACCTGGTGAGCTATACATACTTGGCAACTCAGGATGGGTCGTTTCTACGGAATGATTTCGTGTTTGTTTTTTTTTCCTTCTTTTTTCAGAGCAAACCGTGAATATTGGGAGAAACTTAAGCCAAGTACGGGACGTCAAATAAACACCTTTTCACTTAAGACAACACCATGAAAAAGAACCAGCGATCGAACAACTCGGATGTGGTGTTTTTATTCGTGTACGTGTATTTATTTTTAAAATTGTGACTGGTAGAGTTACCTATAAGAATGATTAACACACGTTTTAAAAGTAAAATGTAATGAAATAACAGATGAAGACCTGACCAGAGGAATGAAAAGATAATAGTAATAATTTTTTTTATATAAAACAATAAAGAATGAGATATAAAGCGTAGAAAGAGTTGGGGATGGATAACCAAATTCGGCGTCGGACATTTTGCCGACAGGAGGGAAGTTAGAATAAATCGCTTTACATTACGATCATTGGTTTGGAATCTTTTTGGGATCCGATGATATCAGTGAAATTTAACTTTTGCATTTCACTATAAGTAATGTGTTATAAGACTGGATTGAACAATCAAGTTGTCAGGTTGAGGTATAGTAGGTAAATAAACTCGCAGGGAGTGTCACTACTGTCAACATGCAAAAACGTAAACGCAATGTTATTAGAATTTATTTGAGTTTTTGTAGAGAACTGTATACAAATTCGACCTATACGCTTTACGTACAAAGTGATATGGGCTGCAAGCCGTGTTGGTGGTATTCCTATTGTGTGAATATATCTTTCTTCCGGGGTGCTCTGATCTATTATTTCGTTATTCATTCATGAGATTCAAGGGACTTTTCTCTTCTGAAAAGCAAATCCGAAAAAGCCACTGTCGAAATGATTTTCAATGGGGAATGTTTTGTTTGTGTTTGAATCGATTCTTAAAAAGGGAACCCTTAAAATGAAATTGGGATTTTTTTTCCAGGATGGCAATTTAGAACTGCTGAAAAAAGAATTGCCCCCAAACTCTAAGACCCTTTTTCCCTTTTAAAAAAATCCTCGGAAATCAAAAATATGAAGAAAAAAAAAACAAAAAAAAACATGATGAAGTTGAAGTAGAAAGCATCAGTTCTGACGTCACACTTTGAGGATTGCGACCCGGTGTGGACGGAGATCCTGTCCGGCTGGAGATTCATACGGCGAATTGTGTACTAACCACAGACATGTCTGTGTATTAACTCCAGTTAACTCCTTCCGATAGCGCCCTCTTTTGAATAAACTCCTCCAGCCCACGTTAATTTACCGTATGGTGGACACATTTACCCGGAGGGGGGACCCGTCCATGCTAGGGTAGATGCTATAGAGGGCGTGTGTCGAACGCTGTTATTATCCGACGTGGCACTCTGCGCGTGTGCATTACATCACATGGATACATGTCACTCATATGTTTCATTTTGCCGATTCAGAAGAGTCTCCTGTAAAAATAAAATCACCCAAAATCAAACAAATTCTGGACAGTTTTCACCCGTGAAGTGGTTTGATGTACACACTGGAAGAGGAGGTTGTAAGAGGAGTTGTTGAAACTTGAACAAAATGTAAGTTTCATGTGTTTTTGGAAGACTATCGTCTATAATTTGGAATAGAGAATATCATCTTCAGTTCATGTAATGTCCGTAAACTAGGCAAGTGCAAAATAGGTTCGTTTGAAGTTGTAATAAAGTTCATGAGAGTGGTTCCGTTGTTCTTCATGGATTATGAAACCTCGCCTAGGTCCTCACACCACAACGCACACAATGTTTCAGTTCAGTTTATAATTCTTTATGTAACATGGCTTTATTTAAAATTAAATACTAAATTAATTTAAAAGTAGCCTGTAGGTCCTGAGGTGTAGATCCATCTCGACTCAAAACCGACTCGACGCACGCCATCTCGACTCAAAACCATCTCGACTCAAAACCATCTCGACTCACAACCGTCACCAACTCGACTCAAAACCATCTCGACCCAAAAACCATCTCGACGCATATTAAAGAAATAAAGATGAAGACAAGTCCGAAGAGAATAGACCAAATAATTTTCAGCTCGGTACTTATTGTAGTTTTTTTTTCCTTCTTTTTTTTTGGTATTGCTTATGCGTCGAGTCGGTTTTGAGTCGAGATGGATTTGAGTCGAATTGACTTGAGTCGAGTCGGTTTTGCGTCGAGATGGTTTTGAGTCGAGATGGTTTTGAGTCGAGATGGATTTGAGTCGAGATGACTGCACACCAGTGTGAAGATACTTTGATGGATAAGACTTTTTAATTGCCATTTGATTTACTAGCCGCTGTCATGAATTTCTGAAAGTTAGGACAGCGTTTTTTCGGATATTTGTTAGGGAAGCGGATAACTCGCGCTAAATATAATGGGAATGGTGTTGAAACAACGGAACAACAATTAAATTACTCTAATTTCCAAGGTTTATTTACTGTTTAATTTCATGGGATTATCCAGCTGGTAAGTGAAAAGCATTCCATTGAATTACTGCAGCATAAAACGCTGCCATCTGACAAATATCCGCCGTGACAGAGGCTAGTTGTGTAGATACAAAAAGGGGCGATTCTGCCAGGGGGCGACTCTACACCGTCGGGGGCCACATTGTTGGGGGGGGGAATTTGTTATTGAGGGGGGCGGCTTTGTCGGTTTGTGGCATTTTGCGAGGGGGCTACAAGACTAGCACCCGATTGACAGTAGGCGGCCGGCAACGAGTGTTTGAAATAATCAAATCTGGCCCTTGAACAAGATGGCGCATAAATTCTGTGAAAGTGCCTATTTAATGATGCCAATCAAATAATGTCAATTAATGACCTGTTTAAAATATCTACAAACATTAAGTTAAGAATAAAGATGCATTATCCAATTGTCACTCTTGACTTATGACCAAAATCTTGTTTATTTCACTGTGTTTGGGTTAGTTCAGGAAAGTTATCAAAAAAGTGGCATTCTGATTATGCATCTTTTCCTTGCAAAATTCTGTGCCCTCCCTAAAAAACGTATCTCTGACTCTGTTTTGTATTTAACATAAGGACCAGAGTTTTTGTAGTTATGTGGTATTTTAAAAAAAGGTAAAATGTAGGATTGGTAAAGCTGATAGTGCAGTGTACTTTGTGTGATTCAATAGGCCTATATACATGGACAAAAAACACAAAAAAAAATGTGAAACTTTGGGCTCAATCCATGTCCGAGTCAGAAAAAAATAGTGAAAACCACGCACACTTGTCAAGTTGTCAGCATGCAAAACACATTGTCCTTAATTTTGATTGTTACCACTGAAATTAAAATTGGGGTCTAAACTGGGTATGAACTTCATAATCAGTAAGCTTTCAGATTGATACTCATAAAAAGCATTTTTGATGAATACCAATCCTGTATTCTACCTTTAACCAACTATTTATTAATAAAAAAACGGGGAAAAAATCATCAAATTCAACGGTCCTTAGTATCTGATAGTAATTCATTGTACCTCAGTTGTAGTTTTCTACAATGCAACTGAATTTTGGTAAGAATTTTCGAGCAACACAAAACTGATAACTGAGTACTTCGCTTTCTTCATCTGTGGCAAAAAACTGTGATGTAGTGTTATGTTCTTCATTAGACAATTAAACAGAGAATGGCGCAGACGTACCAGGAGTACATACAGCAGAATGAGGACCGAGATGGTATTCGATTCAGCTGGAATGTCTGGCCATCTAGTCGCCTGGAAGCCACACGGATGGTGGTCCCTCTAGCGGCAATGTACACACCACTGAAAGAGAGACCAGACCTACCCCCTGTGCAGTACGAGCCGGTCCTGTGCACAAGATCGACTTGTAGAGCTGTACTCAATCCATTCTGGTGAGTAATGTAAAAGATAATGTTCATGGCGTGTCGTGGCTGAGCGGATAAGAACACCGGACTTAAGCTCTGGTGTTTCTGATCAGCAGAGTGTGGGTTTGAATCCCGGTCGTGCCACTCGTGTCCTTAGGTAAGACACTTAACCATTATTGCTGCGTCCTTCAGATGGGACGTAAAGCCGTAGGCCCTGTGTGTTGTATAATGCACGTAAACGAACCCAGTGCACTTATCCCAAAGAGAAGGGGTTCGCCCTGGTGTTCCTGGTTTGACCAGCTGCAGATTGCGCCACAGCACCTTGTAAACTGTTACATGGTGCTATATAAGGGAACAGGTCTCATACTTCAAATCGTAAGTCTGAATACCTTGCAGGAAAAATACTGAGAAGTGCCTTGTATCCTTTGGCAACTTGGCACTATGTAAATCCAGTTATTATTATTAGTAAGGAATGCACCATTCCTGGAAATACCGGCTACTGAGGGTATTAAAAATGTGACTTAACCTCCACCCATGATTTCATGCTGGTGGAACATTATCGCTCCATATGTGCAAAATAATGCAGTCACACCACAGGTGGAGGTTAATATCAAACATTCTGTGCAAAAGTCTCATCAAATGTAGTTTTTCTGCTTCTTACTGTTCTGAAATTTTGAATTTGTTCATGAAAATGTTTCTCAAGAAATTCGGAGCACCCAACCCTTTTGATTTTGTGTTTTCTCCTTTTCAATTTTTTTTTTTTAACAAGCATTTATTAAGTCCTCAGAATAGCGCCGATGTTCCAGACCTACCAGGCGTCAAAAGAGTCCATAAAAGCAATTTAAAAACTTCCTTGTTTAAATATGTTAAGAGTCTGTAATACTGTTTTTTGTTACTATTTTTGAGTTACCAGGGTTTATTTGGATTTTTATTCTTAACATGTTTATTGTATG
This sequence comes from Marthasterias glacialis, assembly GCA_911728455.2. NCBI lineage: Eukaryota > Metazoa > Echinodermata > Asteroidea > Forcipulatida > Asteriidae > Marthasterias > Marthasterias glacialis. The sequence continues at coordinate 27,424,509 of OU452219.1, read as the reverse complement.
ATAGATTTAAATTTTTGCATCGGGGATAAGAATATTATTTGTAATGTTTAACATGTTTTTCATTGTAACAGGCATCTCGGTAAACTAGTTGGTAAGACATCTGCTCTAGAATGGCGGGGGTGTGGGTTCGAATCCCACACGAGGAAAAATGCCTGTGATTTTTTTCACAGGACTCGGGGGAAAGTACTGAGTATACAGTGCTTAACACACATCGGTGTATTGGTAAAACATTACAAATAATATGGTTATTGTAGTTCTTTTTAATGTCTGAAAACCACTTCATGTTTTTGTATTTTTTGAGGAGTTGTGGAATTTGTGTCCTCTCTGCTCGGTTCCAGTTTTTCACTTGCTGAGGTTTTTTTGTAATATAATTTTGTTTTACATTGTATGTATTTAACAGGTGGTTATGAATGAATTGTCCAATCAGTTTTATTGTATTTTGCGCCTGCAGACATCCTGGGGATGAAGAAGGCACGCTATAAATGTAATTAAGTATTCTTAGTAATATTTGTTGGTAAATGTTTTTTTTTATCCGTAGCCAAGTGGACTACAATGCCAAACTATGGACTTGTAACTTCTGCTTTCAGAGGAATCAGGTTAGTCTGGGTCTGAAGCTGAAAAAAATACTATTTTTATTGTGTATATTTCAGAAATGATATTCTTCCTACTTTAATTTGATTTTGTTGCCCTCAGAAAAATCATTGAAATTTTTGTTAAATAGCCTGAACACTCTTTAAAAGCACCATTTGTACATTGGTCAGCCCATCTACACATCAAAATTTTCTTCCTTTTTTACCCAAGGGCCAAATACCATACCTGATATTTACAACTCTCACTTAAGCCTCTTTCACACTATGTATACAAATTTCCCAGGAATTTTGGCAGAAAATTTTTCTTGGCCTTTTTCTTATACACGCCCCAGGACAATCCATTGTGTAGCATGCACATGGATGCACCTACCATGCTGGTACAAAGAGGGACAAAGGGTACTGGAATTCATGCTTGAAATTCCCCTTTTCCATGGGGTTATTGTGTAATCCCCGATTGCAGACCTTTGTCCTTTTGTTGGTACAAACAAGGATTACAAGATATATCGATAGGCTGCCACCATTGTTTTTCATTGTAATAGGCATATGGGAGGTAAGTCCGATTTTCCAGCATACTATGGCTGACTAGTGGCTGTGGCTTTCGGCCAATGTTCGGTCCTATTCATGGTAAGACATTCCATAGTTTCTTGAATGAGAACAAAAAATCCTGATGCATTTATGAGATTACTTTGGAAGTTCCGAAAAGTTCTGAAAAATTATACCGCACTACGGCACGATAACGGTTTTTTAATACCTCATGAAATTCCAAACTTCCTCCTAAATGTGAATGAAATAGGAACAAGAAAGACGTATTTTGGGTCTTGTAAAAGATTTCTGGTCCAATTAAAAATGTAAGTTACAAGACCTGTGTGGTCTCTTGGAGATTTTCGTAAGACTTGAGCCCCTGAATTAAGAAACTAAGTTGACAGGATTAATTCAGCCTCCAGCCATTATTTTGAAAGGATTTGAAAGTAAACAAAATCAAAAACATGGATTTATATGAAATTTATTTGCATTTCAGTTCCCACCTCAGTACAAAGGCATCTCTGAGCAGCATCAACCAGCTGAACTGATTCCTGCCTTTTCAACCATTGAATACACTCTCAACGTAAGTGTTCCGTGTAGAGACGTTTCTTGATTGTAACATTTTCTAGATTCAGACTTCTATCTAAATAAAAAAAAAAAACCTCCCTAGTTAAATTTCATTTATTTGGTTTAGTGTATAATTGATTATCAAGCAATAAACCACAAGGGAAACTAACTGGGTGAAATTTTTCAAATCAATTTTGGGGTGAACAAAGAAAAATTGACTGAAGCAGGATTTGAACCTGCTTCCACTGACTAAACATACTGACGCTCTACCAACTGAGCTATCCAACCCCTAATGTTGGCCCTGTTTTGTCAATATCTTTATTCGGGGGTGCCAGTCAGAAACCATTCAACCAGTTACTGCCGTGTAGCCAGGGATCACACCCCATTTATTTGATGCAATCATAGAGCTAGCTCTATGCATATAACCTAGGAAGCAGCAGCACGGGGATCAAAATAATAATTTATTGTGTTCTGATATTTATCATCATTGTGTTTATTTATTAGACCTTTAATTTTTAAAATTGTCTTTCATTTTGCATATATTTTTGTCAAACCTATTTCCCTTGAGTGATATATTTACAAAATCCAAAACCACACTTTGTCAAGAAACCCGTTTTTCTTTTTCTCCTGGTAGCGTGCTCCGTCTTGCCCCCTGATCTTCCTCTTGGTAATTGACACCTGTATGGACGACGAGGATCTGCAAGCCCTCAAGGAGTCTCTCCAGATGTCCCTCAGTCTCCTGCCCCCTAATGCTCTCATCGGACTGATCACCTTTGGCCGTATGGTTCAAGTACACGAGCTGGGATGCGAAGGGTGCTCGAAAAGCTACGTGTTCCGTGGCACCAAAGATCTAAACGCTAAACAGATCCAGGTATGAGGGCAGAATTTGGAGATGCTACCTGAATTAACCAGTTGAAGCCGGCTGATGGGTATCCACGAAAATATTTTTATGAGCCAGCAAATGGGTGATCTTGAAACACCCCATTGTGTAAAATTGGAATACTGGAACAAAAGTAGCAATTGTAGGCCGTGGCACACTGCTGTGGTTTTGCAATTCACGGTGCATGAATTTGACATTTTCTTGATAGAGAAAACAAAAGTCACAAAAGAGAATCTTTGTTCTCTTGGCTTTGTCAAGTCAAAGTTTCTCCGTGCCAGCGGTACTCTCAAAGAAAAATGATTCCGGTAATTCCGAGCAATTAATCGGTCAGGCTGGACAGGAAACAATGGAAGAATCCCGGCGGCAACTGGTTCACGTATTTAGTGCAGGGATTACTTTAGTCATTTACATGGTGAACAGAGACTAGTTGAGAGTGCTGCAGGTTTGGCAGACTTGCTTCTCAGGCCATGTCTGAATTAATGGATTTGGTGAACTGCTGAAAAGTCCTATTCTCAACATTGACAGTGTAGCCACAGGCAAAGCTGTAGTCGAGGTTGATCGATTTGGACACGGCCTTAGGTAGCCCAGCAGGCATGTTGGAAACTTGCAACCTACCTGTGTGAATTGTTTTTTTAATGAAAGTACTACACTTGAATCAGATAGTCTAGTCAGATATACAGCTCACTGGCCCTAGTCAGGAAAATAAGAGGCCTGGTGTGTTACTGTGAGTGTCATTTCATTACCCTCAACTTCCCTTAAACTGGAGACTCCTCATTTCTGTAGATTTTTTTTCAGATTTAACAGCATTTTGGGTGGCATGGGTGGGGTGTGCATAAAGCGCTTGCCTTCCACCAATGGTTCGATTCCCAGCTAGGGCCATATGTGAGTAGAATTGTGCCTTGGTTCTCTCCTGTGCCACAAGAGTTTTTCTCCGGGACCTCCTGTTTTCCTCCCTCCGAAAAAATCAAGCGCTTGTGATCGCGGGCTGTTGTCTGTGGTCATATATGGGTTGATGTGGCTGGCTGCCAAAAGCGCCCTTGTGTGCCTGCAGCTCAACACATGTCGCTGCGTCCTTCACAATTCAGCATCTCAGCTGCGATTTAGGATGATTAGCCTCCCAAATTATTATTATTGTTATATTGATTATTACAAATATGAAATTACAATTGAGGACCTTACTGCACTAAGCTGACGACATGTAGCTTTGGGACGCAACAAAATAGCCAGCAGGACCACTTGGGCAGATTTTTTCACTGATCAACAGCAGTTTTAACTGGCATGCTGAATAAGCAGAGCAAGGATGCTGAATAAGCAGAGCAAGTGATATTTTGTTTTTTTTTGGGTCCCTTTTTTTCAGGACATGTTGGGAATTGGAAGATCAACAGCACAGCCACAGATGAGGGGTCAACAGCAACAGCAACCGCAGCAGCCAATGAACAGGTTAGTTAACATTGCACAACACTTCCCAAGTACAATAGCTACGGCAGCATACATCGCACTAGTTTTATCTTATGATTACTGACAGTACCTTTCATGTTTTGTGTTAAGCACCTTGTGTTCCCAAACACTCCTCAGTAAGCAGGACTGTTCTTTGTATCTGGGCTGGGTCGGAGTTCGTAAAGCTGTTGGGAAGACATTTGTTAAGCCCAGAACAGTCTTGATTAGAAGAAATGGGTTACCAGCCCCACAAGAAACATGTGATGTGCACTGCTTGTGACTGGTCCCCTTTTATTTGCTTAGCAAATTGTATTATTTAGCATTGTCTAGAGAGAGAAAGAGGGAGAAGGGAGTGGGGTGGGGTAGGAAGAACAGAATCAGTTGCAAACAGTAAGGTAACGGTAGAGAAACCTGAGGGAAAATCCATCATGTTTCTCCATATTTCTCCCTCACTGTGCTTTGCTTTTCACACCCTTTGATTATTTCATTGTAATTCGAAGTACTGAAAAATCGTTTCTGATTCTCAGCCCCACCCTACAAAATATTCTGGATCGGCCCATGTTTATGGACCTAGACCAAGCCCTGGAATTTCATGGACACCATTCTCTGTCTGTGAACCATAAAGAAATTGTTTCCTTGGATAGCTTTAATTTTGTAGTGGAAGTGAATTTTACTCTGGGATGGGTGGGGGAAGTGATCTTGTACCACAAACCTGTCTTTTACGTTACCTGCTTATTATATACTTGATTGATTGGAGTGTGATATTGAAGTGATTTTTGAAATTTTGTTGTTGCATGTTTCCTGTGAGAATGCCCTGTCATTTTAAAATTGTCATGCACATTTTCAGCAGGACTTTTTACTACTCATCTCTTGTTGTGATGTAAATGTAAATTTGACTTGCATATATTTAAATGTAAACATGGCTTGCATATTTTTAAATTTGATTTGCATATGAGCTTTTTGATATTGAAGTGATTTGATATCAGTGTTCATGTTTGCCATTTGAGAATGCCCTTTCAATTTTGTAATTGTTTTCTTTGTCATGTGTTTTTCAGCAGATTACTCATCTCTTGTTATGATTAAAATGTTAATTTGATTTGCATATATATTTAAATGTAAATTTGACTTGCATATATTTAAATGTAAATTTGACTTGCATATGAGCCTTTTGATATTGAAGTGATTTGAATATCGATGTTCATGTTTCCTGTTATAATACCCCTACATTTTACAAAATTGTCATGCCCATTTTCAGCAGGCCTTTTTATTATTCATCTTTTGTTGTTGTGATTTAAATGTAAATTTGATTTGCATATATTTAAATGTACATTTGATTTGTTTGCATATAAGCCTTTTGATATTGAAGTGATTTGAATATCGACGTTCATGTTTGCCTGTGAGATTGCACTTTCATTTTTAAATTGCTTTTTTTCGCAGGGCTGTTTTTAGCTATCTCGTGTTGTTGTGATTTGAATGTAAACTCGATTTGCATGTTCTTGTTCCTATGGATTATTATCACTTGTGTATGTTTTGTTTAATGTAAATGTTTCTACACAAAGGGAATGGATCAAAATGCCTTATACTTTGTTGTTGGTAAGGGCACGGCATATTTAAGTCTTCCTGGAACATTTCAAGGGGCACCGAGGCAGTGACCAGGAGCATGGAGGCAATTGCCTCTTTAAAGTAGGTATCAAGCCTTGGTCTGCGCATATGCTTCTAAGTTTAGAGGAGTGTCATGGGTGAGTGTAGGCCTCACCATGGCCATGACGGTTCATAGCCCAGCCTGGATGGTGGCCACACTTGTGGTGGTACAACACATCACCGTAATTCTCTGTCTTTCAGATGGGGGCATTTAGTGTAAGAGGTGCATATTTTGACGCCATACAGTTTGTTTGGTTCACATATATCACTTAACTTTGCTTGATTACTCATTTTTCTTGCGTCACATTTCTGCCATAGTACACAACCCCCCTTGATGACCATTGATATCACTGGATCGTGAGTAACGACGTCATTTTGGTGACGGGTTCCCGTTTTACAAAAACCTAGTTGGCTCTATTTTTTTTTAGGCTATTTGCTTGAACTCATTCCTCACTACTCACTCCTTTTAAAAAAGCTGTGGTTTTGTGTCAATTTGATGGGTTTCAGTACTTCATAACCAAACCACCCATTTCTGACAGAGCCCAAGCAATTGGGTTTTGCATTACCATACAGTGTTTTGTAGGATTGTAGAAAAATGCAAGAGCACAGGGGAGTTGATTGCAATTCTGTGTAGTTCCATCACATGATCAGTGAGTTGGTTGGTTAACTTGTATTTCACGACATCATTGATGAGGACTTGATTTCATAATCCCGTGAGACAAAATATGCTCCTCAACAAAATGAATCGCACAACAACAAACCATGAGCAGAATACCGGTTGCAATAACTTACATGAATGGATTTCAGCTGGTTACCTGTTTCTGATAAGCATGACTTGCTATGCTTTTTAAGAAAATCTGTTTTCTTAACGCCTCAGTGAAATTGACCCCCTGGTGCCCCATTACAGTTTTTCCCTGGTACCCGAGGTCCCTGCTTCAGGTTCTGTCTCGTCCATGCATGTGTGTATACATTTGAATGAACCTGTATTACTACTGTATGTGTCCTTATACTGTTTGTATTCCAAAGATTTCTTAGTATTGAAATGGTTATAACTATTCATTTTGCCTTTTTTCTCTCAATAAGTCAACATTTTCACAAACGGTTATTAAAAATGATTTCCTTTTCAGACATTTTAGCAGAAGTAGATTTCTTTGTAAAGTAAGAACTAACAGGGAACGGGTCATACACAATGCCTTTATGTGGTGTTTTGCCTGGTTACCTACATAACTTTGCAAATTTGGGTTTTGACATCATTGTGCTTGTATCATATTTAAAGACATTTCCACCGTTCTTCTGACAGTTCATTTAGTTTTTAATGCATCTGTTTTAACTTGTCTTGTTTGTTTGTTCGAGTTAAAATGAAAAGTAAATATTATATTTGTTACTCTCTTCAAATGAAGATAAGAATTTGGTTTACATTTCCAGAAACTCCTTGAGCAAAGACTAACATTGCATCATACCCTCATACAGGTTTCTGCAACCAGTTCATAAATGCGACATGAACCTGACTGATCTCCTGGGCGAGCTACAGCGGGATCCATGGCCAGTTGGTTCTGGAAAGCGGCCTCTACGCTCCACTGGAGTTGCACTGTCCATTGCTGTTGGGCTACTGGAGGTAATGAATCCTTGAAACTTTTTTTCTCTCTCCAAGAATGGTTGTTATGTTATTTCGAAAAAAATATTACTTTTTTTATAGTACTATGAATTAGTGTTTTGAAGGAATTGAGGCTTTGTGTGGTGTTGGATCTAAGGCCTTTTTACACCACGAAAAATCTGTGGGTTGGACATGGGTCAGATCTGTGAAAGTTTGACTGATCTTTTCACACTACAACATTTCAATCAAGCATTGACCCGGGTAGAGTGCTCGATCCGTGTCAAAATCAACCCTAGTGGGGAGGTGGGTTAAGAGCTCTCGATCCGTGTTGAAAATTCCATAAGTGTCAAAAGCCGTAGTGTGAACACTCCAGTGTTCATTTTCAATCCGTGTTGAGTGCGTGGCGCAATCCGCAGTAATGCAGTATGGGAGTTTTCTGCTTGGATTTGTGTAGGACCCTGGCTGTGTGAAACGATTGCATTGTGTGAAAGCACTAAATAACCAGCACTTTTATTGTGCACTACTGTCTGAGCAAAAAAATTAAAGTTTATTTATTCTGACAATTTTATGCCATACAAACAGGTTTTTTACAAAAAGACATTGTAGTAGGGTTTGTGGTAACACTGTGTACACAAAAAGCTCTTTTATGACCTGCGGTGGCTCTGAAAAGAGCCGGTGGTGTAACAACTCAAAGTTTCAACCAGTTCGCTCTGATTGTCTTCAGGAGAAAGTTGTTACACCGCTGATTCTTTTTAGAACCACCACACCTCATGAGAGAATTTTTTTATGTTCAATGGTGTTACCCACAAACATTACTTCATTGCTTTTCTGCCATGCAAAATTCCAAGTCCTACGTAGACATGAAAAAAAACATAAAAGATGAGAGAGCTGCAGAGATCCTAAATGTATCCTTCCTATTTTCCTTACCTTCAGTGTTCGTTCCCCAATACCGGTGGACGCATCATGCTGTTCATCGGGGGTCCAGGCACACAGGGGCCCGGGATGGTCGTTGGAGATGAGTTAAAGTCACCCATCAGATCTCATCATGACATTGAGAAAGATAATGCCAAGTACATGAGGAAAGCTATGAAGGTAAATATATAATCTTAACATTTTCAAACTAACATCTTATACCTGGAACTACTACATATCTGAACCAGCAGATCTTATGAATTTGTTTACTGTTTTTTGGTGTGTACGGTTTTCAGATGAAATGAGAATTGAGCTCTATAACGATCCATTAACTATTTAATTGCCCAATTATAGTTAACAAAGATTAGCAATTAAACTGCAGTTTATGGCCCTGTTCGATACCAAGCTTGGGCTTGGACTTGGGCTTTAGGCTCCGTCATATATTTAGAAAATGTACGCTTTCCTTATGGGGCTTTATTGAGGTGGATAGAACCCGAGCCCAAGCCCAAGCCCAAGCCCAAGCCCAAGCTGTGGTTTTGAAAAGGGCCTATGATTAAGATGGTGGAGGTAGGGTTTACCTTGACCCGATGCCTACTAACGAAAACGACCCCCGCCCAGTCAGTACCCCACAGTTACGTGCAAACGTTTAGCCCATCTCCCGACACCAGATGATCAGCCCAGTCACAGGTAGGTGGTCAGTGTTGAACCCTTGGGAAGTCAGCTTGGAGCCACGGCAGTCCAGGATCCAGTCCAGCATCACATCCGAGCCTCGGCCACGATCACACGGTGGTAGATGGAGAAGAGAAGTCGTCGGGGAGACATTGGCCCTACGCTGCACTATTCGAACGCACAACGGATATGGGTGTAGGCATTGACTGAGGCCAAATAAAAGGTGACCACACCCTTTATATGGTTTACCCGCGCGTTACCACTGAAGCACAGCATACCAACAATATTAGTGCGGGCAGCAGGAATGCCAAGAATGTATTAAGGGTTCAGAGCAATAACTAAAACACAATACAGTACCTTCATTTAGTGACTTGCACCTTTTTATTTGTGCACCACCAGCATTATGAAGGACTAGCTACAAGAGCAAGTACTAATGGTCACACGATTGATATCTACTCCTGTGCACTGGATCAGACTGGTCTCCATGAGATGAAGACGTGCTGTAACTACACTGGGTAAGAGTCTTAATTACATTTAAGGTCTCAATGTGGAGAAACTAAGGGAAAAGAGGCTGTGCCTAGATCAGCGTAGATGCTTATTGATCAATGCCGCCTGTGGCTGATCCAGGGGGGATGCAACCTCGTTCCCATGGGTGTATCGATCTTGTTACTGCTCAGTCGTAACCCCTGGAATCCTTAATTAAAATGTGCAAATATATCAGGCTTGTGGTCTATCCACGTTACGAGCACTCAAGCATGGTACCCAGCAAAATAGCATCAAGTCATAGAAAAACTGTCCCCTCTCATTCTTCTTTGATCTTGCTACATGTTAAATAGTTTGCAGTTTAGGGATACTGCGTAGAATTAGATTTATTTGAAGTGCAATCACCTCAAAATACTTGCATTTTAAACGCGTGTGCTAAACACCCATAGGTGCCCTACAAGCACTCAAATGTTTTTAAGAAACGTGTGCGTAAAGAAGACACTTTTAGAACCAATCAGCGTTGTTTGTCAGTGTTTCCCCCTTCCAGGGGTTAATGGCGAGAGGGATCAATATGGTACATTGCCCATGGGAACAAGGCTGAGGTAGATGCCTCCCTCCAATCCCCACAGCACAGTTTACTCAAAGCCTTATTATTTGATTGCACGCTGGATATCAGTGGCTGACTGTTTATTCTTTTTATTACAAAAAAAAATAATATTGTTTTTTCCAGTGGTCATATGGTAATGGCGGACTCCTTCAACACGTCGCTGTTTAAGCAGACGTTCCAGCGAGTCTTTGCCCGAGATCAGAAGGGGGAGTTTCAGATGGCATTCGGTGCCGTCATGGAAGTCAAGGTACGATGGAAATCTCCGTTAAGTTCACATAAATTGTGTAACCATCCTCCTACTGTCCGACCATTCAATATCATCCACTGTGGTTTTAAAAAAGGGAATAAAAGAGCGATGACGAGGTCTTAAACGGGAGTTTAAGACTAGCAAGGTTGTGGACCGAGCCCAAGGCGAGACCTGCCAAAGGCTCGCCGAAGGCGAGGTCCTTTATTGCATGGCCTGTTTAAGACCGAATCACTACTCTCTTATTCTCATTCATAGATGCCCTCCTTTTTGTTAAAAAGCATTAATCTGTCAAAATCTGTCAAACTTTTTGTTTTGTAAATTTTCAATACCAGTAAAGGTCCTCAACGCAAGGGGTCAAATTGCAAGTGACGCTCAACAATTTTTGCGTACGTACTAATAGACTTTACATTGAGTACCGGTATGTGTCGATTTTGAGACGCATTAATGGCGTAAGCTTGCGCGCCAACACGCAATGCGCGTAGCCTAGAATGCTCGTAGCCAAGCAGTCTTAAACAGCTGCAGCTTCGTCATTATCATCTGTTTAATACCAGGTAAACGTGGTCATTCAACCAATAGGACTGCCTAAACTGTCTGGGGTATTTATGAATGACAGATAAACTATATCAGCCTGCAATATGATACAGTGTGGTTAATGAATCTACATAGTACATATTTACACACAATTTATATGAATTTCATAAAATTGTAACAGCATTATTTGAAGTGTCTGATAAATTAAATTATTGGTAAAATTATAAAGCATTTGTTTGACAAATTAACATTTTTATGTGGATTTTGATTACTTTTTCTCTGATTTATAGCCATTTTAAGTTTTAGGCCCTTGGTTTATGTTACTCAAGACTGGAACTTTTGATATTTACTCATAAAAATATTCAATTGTCAAGGTCTGAAAACCGTTCAGATTTCCGACACTTGTGGTCAAGGCTGTCTGATTTTTTCAAAACATTTTTATTTTGATGAGTAATTTTTCTTTGCTTTTTTAAGACATCTCGTGAGCTGAAGGTATCTGGCGCCATCGGTCCCTGCATATCCACCAATGTAAAGGGACCCTGTGTGTCCGACACAGAGATCGGCATGGGAGGTACCACACAGTGGAGATTCTGCGGGCTCTCCCCCCAATCATCGGTGGCGCTGTTCTTCGAAGTCGTCAATCAGGTAAGTCACCTTCTGAGTTTACTTTTGTTTTTAGTTGTAGCTTTTTTTCTTTTTTTTAAATATTTTTTTTAGTCGTTAAAAAAACAATTGTAAATGGAAAGAGCTTGTTTTCACCTGCTAAAGATTGGAACAGGTTGTGGGCTTTGCTACATGTGTACTCCTTTCACCGATAACTTGGCTTAGGGCAGCTGAAACAATGCCCATTGCAAGTGATCAGAGGATTTTTTGGCCCGTTTTAAATTAAATAATGGCGTCTTTACACGGCTTCTGTTTCCAGACAGGGGAAACATTTGAGTGTATTTATGTCATCCGGTTTCAACTGGTTAATAATTAACCAGTTGCCGCCGGAAGAATTGTTTACACGCAAAACTTTCACCCCCCAAAAAAGAAAACAAAAGAAAAGAAATGAATGGCTGATAGTCAGCGGCATAGCCAAGGGGGGACTGGGGGGAACATGTCCCTCCAAAATTGCCAGTGCCCCCCCCCCCCCAGCGAAAAAGTTTTTGCTACGCCTCTGCTGATAGTGCTCCTTTTTCAAAGATACCAGTGCCTGTGTCTTCCAGATGGAATGTAAAACAGTAGGACCCATAAATTGTGTAATGCATACATACTTATCATTACTCAAGATTAGGAGGGGCCATCTACAAACATGTTCAGAGAATAGTTTATATGTGATATGCAAATATGGTATTTCTATATGAAATCACTTTTATTCTTCTTGATTGTATTGATCACTAGTGTCCAGTCATGCACAACAAAATATACCAGCATAAGTATAATATAAAAATAATCAGCAGGTTTCTTTGTGGGGAATGCCATGAGTTATGTAATCTATGTAAATTAAGGCTGTGCCCTGTTGTTTAATATTTTCTCTCCCAATATGACTTAATAAACTCAGTCTGCGGCAGTGAAGTTATCCGAGAAGTCCCCTCGATCTACTTAGCCAAAGTAGTAGTAATAGTCCCGGCTGATTTCCTACCTCCCAAGGTAGTACATAAGCAGGACAGTTCTTTTCAGAATTAAGTTGTCCCCCGAATTCTGAAATCTACTCCGCGGTAGTAGAATAATACCAGGACAAGTTCTCACAAGAACAATCTACTGTATATAGCAAAGTAGATATAATCACATGGTGTTACCGCAAACCAAATATACATTGATACCTCACCATGCAATGCCTCAAAACCTATATAAATATGACTAAAAGAAAGGAATATTAAGTTACCATCAAGTTGCCCTCATTCACTGGCCTCAAGGAAATTTCACTTGATTGATCAATAGTTTGTTTTTCAATAAAGTCAAATGAATGCTCCTGTAATATATGCTTGGTGTGATCAATCTCATATCCAACTTCCAACTGTTTGTTTAACTCGTATCCAAACACCAAGTGCCCGCAATAGTGACCCTGAGACGACACAGTCAAGATCGTCCACGTAGGAAATTAATTTTGTAAGTCTGAATTAATCCAGCCAAGTGTCCTTGGCAATTTGTAATGAAGCCCTCCAGGGCAAAAAGGGACTTCGTTGCGACCGTGTTTTTGTTTAATGTCTTGTTTCGGTAGGGGACCTATTACTGGCATTCCCTTTCTCCTTAAGGTCGTGTTGGTGAAGTCTGAAATCCGTTTTTAATTATGTCCTAATATGATGCGACAGATACACTCAGTTGAGGGGATTCCGTTTGCCCCAGTTCCCAAGGAGTAACCACCCCGCTCATCTAACATTGAACCCTGGGGCTATTGATGAGAAATCAGCTATTAATCCTCGTCCTCCCTTAATGGAAATACATTTTATGCGTAGGATTTTGTTTCCATAAGAGCTGGCTTAGCATTTACGTTCGGCTGAACGGTTGAGATGAGTGGACCGAAGCCTGCTCAAACAAATGCAGGTAGTCAGTTTTAATTAACGGAATAAGATTGACTGATTGTTTAACTGGGAGAGTAGAGAACTTGAAGGAAAGACATGAGTGGAACAGGCAAGGAGACAGAAGGGGAAGTGAGATTTTGTTTATATTTATTTGTTTGTATTTACTCCTCTGCCTGGCACAGCGATTTGAGTGGTTGTCGTCATTAACATACCTGGTGACACATGTCATTACTGGTGATATTTAAAACATTTCAGAAATTGTTTATTATTGCGAGGAAGAATTGCTCCTGATGTCCTGGTTACTTGTTTAATTGATTAAAGAAAAGTTTACAACTTCATTGTTTTAATTACAAATCTCAAAATAAAGTATTCATTAACAAAAGAATGAGCATGCTAGCCAACCAAACTATGTGGTGATTTTTTTTACAAAAACGGGAATTTAAAAAAAAAAAAAATCACATCATCAAGTTGTTGGCCCCTACAACTGACGTTAACATGCATAGTTGATGTACTAGTCCATGTAGATATTTTAAATTATAACACCCCTTTGCAAAGATTCTACCTTTTGATTGGTTTAGAGCGCGTCACATGTCTTACTTTTTACTAGAAAGGCATGCGAACGCGACATACTATACCCGTAGCAACCAATGTACTTTACCCGTAGCAACCAATGTACTATACCCATAGTAACCAATGTACTATACCCATAGTAACCAATGTACTATACCCACGGCAACCAATGTACTATACCCATAGCAACCAATGTACTATTCCCATAGCAACCAAAGGACTATACCCATAGCAACCAATGTACTATACCCATAGCAACCAATGGACTATACCCATAGCAACCAATGTACTATACCCATGACAACCAATGTACTTTACCCATAGCAACCAATGTACTTTACCCGTAGCAACCAATGTACTATACCCATAGTTACCAATGTACTATACCCATAGCAACCAATGTACTATACCCATAGCAACCAATGTACTTTACCCATAGCAACCAATGTACTAAACCCATGACAACCAATGTACTATACCCATAGCAACCAATGTACTTTACCCAAAGCAACCAATGTACTATACCCATAGCAACCAATGTACTTTACCCATAGCAACCAATGTACTTTACCCGTAGCAACCAATGTACTATACCCATAGCAACCAATGTACTATACCCATAGCAACCAATGTACTATACCCATAGCAACCAATGTACTTTACCCATAGCAACCAATGTACTAAACCCATGACAACCAATGTACTATACCCATAGCAACCAATGTACTTTACCCAAAGCAACCAATGTACTATACCCATAGCAACAGCAGTTTCTTGGTACCTAGAAGTCTAGGCACAATACATGTATGGGGCGTTATGAGACAATTATTGACTGCTTTTACTCGTGCTGTGGATAAAAGTATGACTCCCTTGGTTAATCCCCAGAGTGTTCTATTTTCCCAGACGAAGACGAGGGAAAATAGAACGCTCCGGGGAGCACTTAATGCAGTCTATATTTGTATACTAGATGATTGGAGTGAGTGTACTCTTCCAAATCCCATTGGTAATAAGACACTCCTTGGAATGATGTACCATCTCATTAGATAATTGTTTCTTAAATTGAAGTCTGACTAGAGGATTGGATTTACATGTATTCCTCCCAAACCCAATGCTGCACCAGTCCGTCATGCACATGAATGTTTCTTCAAACTAGAGGATTGAAATGAATGTATTCTTCCTAAAACCAATCATGTATCATCTCTTTAGATACTTATTTCTTGAAGACCAGGGGATTGAATTTCATGTACTTCTCCCTTTAAGGCAAATCATGGATACTTTGACTGCCTATGGATGCACTTTAGTCCACAAGAAATCACTGCTTCCATGAAACATGCTGTAATCAGCGTTGGGGGTCGTTTCCCCTTATCATTATTTTGCAAATTTGTGTTAGTTTACAGAACTAAGCTGTTAGTTATTGAAGGCGCCCTGTTGAGACACCCACTTATCAATCAGAAAACACCAAGCAATCATTCTCCTTGGGCTGAATTTTGCAAAACACGTCCTCGCGTCATCTACTTGGGAAATCTTAAGCTGCCCACTTCGTCAGATCTGTTACTGATTAATTGCAGAAAGATTAGAATTCTGTTGCAGACAGTCTGTACATGAACACTGGGAGTCACTCTGAAGGGTGTTTTTTCCAAGAATAAATTATTGTTGTGATACCCGCTGCTAATAATTATAATGGGTTCGAACTGACCTCTTGTCATCGGGCACACTTGGTGGTCTAGTTTTAAGACATGTGCTCTAAAGTAGTATGTCTGTGGTTTTTTTTTTCTCACAGGGTTCGGGGAGGGGGGAGGGGGCGGGGGAGCATTGAGTATACAGTGCTTATCACACAATGGTGTAAGGGTAAAACACATAAGAATAGTGAGTTCCGATCCTGTAGTTTTCAATCAGTACATGTACAACTGACCTGTGAAAATTTCATCGAATTAACGTGGCTCCGTTCTTGAGGACACTAAAGGAAATACGGCTTGTGTTCCATCAGAGACTGTGTGCGTCTTCTTATCAGGCTTCAGTCGGAGCAATCAAAATAAGCAATCCTGTACGGTCTTCATTATGCCATCTTCTTGCCTTTGACGGTGTTTCAGGTGGAAAGATTTTTTTTTCTGGAAACGGTACTGGTATAATCAGTGAGCTTTCAGATTGAAGCTTAATTTGTATAAAGGTAGCCATGGAACCAAAGCCCTGAGAGAGTTTGTCTAGCTGGTACATGCTTGTACCCATAAACTGCATTAATAATCCGCACTGTGTGCATCTTCTTATCAGGCTTCAGTCAGAGCAATCAAAATAAGCAATCCTGTACGGTCTTCATTATAGCCATCTTCTTGCCTTTGACGGTGTTTCAGGTGGAAAGATTTTTTTTTCTGGAGAAACGGTACTGGTATAATCAGTGAGCTTTCAGATTGAAGCTTAAATTGTATTAAAGGTAGCCATAGAATCAAAGCCCTGAGAGAGTTTGTCTAGCTGGTACATGCTTGTACCCATAAACTGCATTAACAATCCGCACAAATGAGTGGTTTGTGCCTGTATTGCATGAAATTATCAGGAATTGTTGCTTTTGAAGAACAGATAAACTATGCCAGGCTGCAATATGACATGAGGCGGTTTAATGCATCGACTACAATACACCCAGTCTTTTTAACACCATGTGTAGCGTGTCATGGCGGAACGGTCTAGTGTTGGCAACTCAAGTTCTGGTGGTCAAGCCATCGGGGTGTGGGTTTGAATCCCGGTCATGACACTTGTGTCCTTAAGCAAGATGCTTTACTATAATTGCTTCTCTTCACCCAGGGGTATAAATGGGTACCTGCGAGGGTAGAGGTTGATATTGTGTTTGAAAAAGCCTTTGGAGCGCCGCGGCAGCTGGGGGCTGTATACTCCCCAGGGAGCTGAGAACGATTACGGGAGTGTTACGGGCCCAATGACCAGGGCACTAATGTAAAGCGCACTGAGATGTAATTGTTAAATGTGCTTTATAAGAACTAGTTATTATTACTATTATTGTTATGTGGGGACTTCCTGTTGTTCTAGTATTACATGATGTGGTTAGTGCATCAACAACAATACACCCAGTCCTTTTAACACAGTGTGAGGACTCCCTATTGTTGTTCTATTATTCCCTTTTCTGAAGAATCCCTCCATGGGGACAGAGTTTGACAACGAAAAACAACATGGGGACCTTGTATAAAAGTCCCCACAACGGTTTGTATGCTGCTAATAGGATTTGAACTGCCTCTAGCTGCCGGGGCAGTCTCGGTAGTGTAGTTGGTAAGACCTCTGCTCTAGAATGGTCGGGGTCCTGGGTTCAAATCTCACCTGAGGAATATGCCTTGAGAATACAGTGCTTAGAAAACACAAATAATGTGTTTAAAAGTATAACAGAAACACTCTGTACACAGACATTTATTTCCACGTAAATCTCCTGGTTCTGATGAAGAGTGGGTGGAGAGCTGTCAGAAAGGTAGCTTCAAATGGCACTTCTGAGTGATCAGTCCCACATCAGTACCGGTTTATTGCACCATCCACAAGAACTAATCCAACCCTACCATCGACAAATAAAAAATATTTAAAAAAAACGTTAAAAGGAAATATAACCCTTGTGATTAGCTCTACACTTGGCCGATCGGAAAGTCTGAAGATAAATACGAATTGGCAATAAAAAGGAGTGTGCATATTGCGCGTTTCCAATAAGTACCCCATATTAATCCATACTTCAATTTCCTCCTGATCTGACTGTGCGTGTACATTATAAATCCTGCTCCCTACTCACTAAACCCCCGCCCCCCCAAAAAAAAACGATGCTAATTAGTGTGTAGACAATCCTGCAGGACATACATGTAAGCATTTTGTTTACTCTAATGGACTTCTTAGTCGCTATAAAAACACGCGCTCTGGTCTTGGTGTATTCCATTAATGCTGAACACAGCTCACTGGCTAAGGTGTTGATATGCCACAGGCTGATTTCACAATTCCTGTTTGTAGTAGATTTCATGTCACCAGTGAAATAACATACTGCACATGGATATTTATGCCAGCTCTCTTAAAAGACTAATATTTGAATACGTAATGCTTTGATAGAAAGTACAGTAGAGAATTTTTTCATCTGAAGTTATATATATTTTTTAAATGGAGACCAGTTGTTACATACACCCTCAGTGTATCGAGACACCAAAGTCATATTCTAAGACTTTACTGCCAAAACATTCGGTCGTGTCCAAATCAAGCGACTTTAGCAACGGCTATGGTTGTTGGCTCCAATGACACTTTTGAAGAAAAGGCTAAAGCAAGCGATTAAACCGAATCCACTACCAAAGCTGTTGCTGTAGACACGGCCTTAAGTTTCTCTTTCGAGGTACGTTTGATTCCCTTTCATTACTTCGGTAAAAATACATAAATCATATTTTGGACTGATGTGTGTTGAAAAACACACAGACTGGCATAATGCGGTCATTAGTGCACGTCTATCCCTGCTCAGGCCTGTGAGTGACCAGAACAGGGTCTTAATAAATAGGACCCTCTTCTGGTCACTCACAGTCCCTTGGGGGTGCATCGACATGCACTAGTGACCTCAGAGCCAGTTCTAGTAATACGAGTTTTATTCTTCCCCATGTTTTGTACTTGTTTCCCAACCAATCTGTCCAGTAATTGCTATCTACCAATTTGTTTCATTACATTTATTTCGAGGACATTTGACTGTTTTTCAATCAGAATTAATTTAGCATCTCCAGAAAAGAACTAAAGAAGTAGAAGAGAGAGAGAGAGAGTGGAGGGGGGGGGGGGGGGGGAGAGGGGGAGGGGGGGGAAACCTTTGTGATGTCATTCGTCATAAGATGATCTTGCGATGAATTTTCTTGAGATTCAATCGAAGAGAGAAACTAGATCATCAAATTGCATTTTGTTGAAACGATAAACAAGCCTCGCAGGCTGTGGCCTCCAAATGAACTGCTTGCTTGGAAAAAAATATTTTGATAAAACTTTTTCCCACAAATTGGTACAAAAATAGGTTGAAGACACGTTTTTATCACTTTCGTGTGGTTACAAATGAGCAGTAACTGAAATTGTCCAAGATATATTTTTATCAAAATAGAGAATATTAGGCGATATTTAGTGCATGAGTTTCTTGCAGATGTTTCTTCTGATTCGTTTGCTATATTAAAATTCCTGATGTGATTTTATGACTGAGTTGTAAAGAAATGCCATCTGTTTTCATTGATTGACATCTTTGCTAATTATTATTATTAATTAATTCTGGTTGTGAAGGCAAGGGTTCTGAGAAAACGAACTTAATCACTATCCTAGCCAAGAACCCAATGGAGAGAAGACAAGGAAGGAAATTTCAGTTTTAGATGTGGGAGGAAACCCCCGGAGATTTATTCCAGGGAAGACTTGGGCTGTCAGGTAGGGACTGAAAACCCAATCCACATAATAGTCCCCCCCCCTGTGGGATTTGAATGGGGGTCCTAGAGGTGGAAGGCGAGGAAAGATACCACTCTGCCAACCCGACCATATTAAAGGTGTTCTCTCACTGCAGTTTCTTTGAAGGATTTAATGCATTGAATCGTTACCAATAACCCACGCCGGGACTAGCTGCATAGACCACGGCATGAGTGGGTATTACTGAACAGATCCAGACACTCGGTATTCAACAGGCAGTTGAAGTCAGTGAATGTATCCCACCGCATACTTTTCATGAACTCCACGTTAAATAAAGAATTGAACCACGTTTAGCATTACTTTGTGCTACAAAAGCTATGAAACTTGAAAAGACGATTCCACAGATTTATTGGTTGCAGAGATAACTTCATGACTAAAAGTTGATCTTGCAGGTTGAATTCAGTGAAGGTAGCACGTGATGCCATTTTCTACCCTTGCAGGCAAATTTGTGTAAACACCTGCACATCATCAAGGGGCACATTAGGTCTGCAGTGTTTACTGAGCGTTGTATGTGTAATGGTCTATAAATAATGCACTCTAAAAATGGTCATGTGGGGACCCAGTTTAGAGGTCTTTTTGTACCCTTTTTGTTATTGCCACAATCTGATGTACCAAATAGTTTGGATTCTAATTGCTCTGTTGAAGTGACCTTTTTTTACTAGAAATGTCAATAGATAAAATGTACGCATTACTTCAACTGTCCAGAGACCAATAGCAGTTTTTCTAATTGAGCTTTTACAAATACTATGCCCTTTACTGATGTTAAAGATAGGCATGATATTCTTTCTGCTTTAGTCTGATGTCCAATTTTTTTCTTCCTTTTAAAAAAAAAAAATTAAATAGCCTGGAAAAAGAAGTCTATAAAAGCCTATACATGTACCATATGTAGGTCAGCCCTTGTACGCAGCAGAATTTCCCTACTTTTTAAAGATCTGAACCCGGATGGCTCTCACCCAGGCCTTGATCTTAACCGAGGCCACCACCGAGGCCAGTGGCCTCATGCCCGTTCGAGTTGGCCAGCGTGCCCTTCAGAAAAATTGCACTGTCACTACCAACTAGGCCAGCATGCCCCTGTACAACTTCTCTGATTTGGCCAGCAAAGGCTTGCCCCCGTATTTCTGAAGATCGAGGCCTGCTTACCAAAATGTACAGCAACAGCTAATTATACTTTCTCTTCCAAAATATATTCACAACTTTTTTACCTGAAGACGCGACGTCTCGATTTGTTCCCCAATTTATGTACAAAATAAAATTTGAAGTATTAGCTGCATGAAGCTATTTTCCCTTAAGTAAAGGAAGTTACCGACTAAATGTAAAAGAAAAACAGCAATGTTTTAATACTAACATTTAGTTATTCAGATGCAAATGAGTCACTGCCTGGAGGCCACATTATAACACAACATAACATAACAATTAGAATTTATAAGGCGCTATTCCATCAAGATTGTAGCGCACAGGAATAAATGAACATGGAAAGAGGTGAGTCTTAGAAAAGCTTTACGAAATAGAGACGAATTAACAGAGTCCCTAATGACAGGAGAAAGATTGTCCCAAATCGTTGAACCAGCTACACTTAAAGTTTTTTTTACCCAGAACTTTGTCTCACATTATCAGCAGAACTGTGTAAAAAAAATGCATCTTACAAATATTTTGTGCACTGTGCGTTGCATACGCAAAATTACAAAAGTTTGTTTCCGTTTTGAAACAGCATCAACTGTCAACATTTTGTTTAGAGAAATAAGATCTACATTTGTTGGTCTTTCAGCAAAAAATCGGGCGATGCAACTCTAAAGTTGTGATATATAGTTAGTACAGATTGAACGTATGAACCATTTTTGACCCAGCAGTTTAATTTATAAATAAACTTGGTAGCAATTGCCCTGAGATATAGTTTGGTCTGCAACACTGCAATACACATAAAACCTATCCCCAAATACTCCGCTCTTGTTTCGATATATTGCCAAATTGGAACAAGTACAATAATGAAGATCAAACTCAAGACAGAACAGTATTCACTGATTTATTATAAATGTGAACACCCCCCCCCCCCCATATGTGGTGAAATGTTCACAAGTTGGTTCTACAGTGTTCGTAGGAATGAATGTACTCTTCCAAAACAACTTTGTATATTCATGGGCCTAAGAATGCCTTACGAGGGAATAATGTCAACTGCAAGGGATCGTCGACAGTACCTACTTTCTGCAATGAATAACCCCGAATGCACCCCATACTAATTGAGAGAAAAAAAAACTGGCGATGCTACATGTAGGGTTTGCACTATTTGGATCGGAGCGATGTAGTGCAAACTAATGTAGGGGAAGATTGGCAGAGTAACTCGAGACGATCCTCAGTCGATTGTGTGAAAAATGAAACCATCCCCCCCCCATGTTGATGAATTCATACAGGTGGAACACCTTACCTTCAGGGACCCGACTTAATGGAGGGGAATCTCTAAAATAGTCACAAGATTTTATCGATGCGCTTTCGGGGTCTGAAATACCCACTGGCCCATGTAATGTTGGCACTGGGGCACTGTAAACCTCACAACCAAACATACATGCATCTCACTATTGAGCGTTTTTCTTTTCACTTTAAAAGCAACTTGTCTTTTAAGACTTCTGTATTGGTTAGGTTTTCAAACTCAAAACTCAGAAGCTAAGCAAAGGACAGATATGGAAAATGGGAGATATCATTTCTGGTCTTGCAGCATGTTGCTGCTCTACACGGCCTGTGGTCTTGTGGGTTTTCTTTTGAATCTTGAGTTTTTAGCTTTGAGGAGCCACATTAAGGAAGTAATATGTATTTATGTATGTTTCATCATTATCAGAACATGAAGTAGGTGCATGCTTGGGTGTGGGTGCTGAGGTGTCTTTGAAAAAGTACATCAATCTCTCTTGAAATAGGATTCAATCAGTAGGATTGAGTGACAATAATCAATGACTAGACAAGGTGTTATAGCTTAAGGACTTAGTACATGTAGAAGGGTTGTTGATTATAGACCATTGCTGGCTGATATTTTACTTGGCTGTTTAGCAGAAAATTATGCTTTTAACCAGTTGACACGGGATGACGTGAATACTCCCCTGCAAATATTTCCCCTGCCTGGAAATGGAAGCCGTGAGGTTGACATTTTCTCGGTTGAGCAATAAAACAGACGATCCAATAAAGAGAATCTTTTGTTTTCTTGGCATTTTCAAGTCGAGGTTTCTTTGTGCCAGCGGTACCCTCAAAGAAAAAAGATTCCAGTAATTCCGCCAAGGGGACGGGGGGGAAAAAAAAAAAAAAAAATGAGAATCCCGGCGTCAATTGGTTAAGCAATTTCCAGGGCACCAGTGGCTGCAACATAAAATACATGTTTGGTTGGTGACCCTATCAGCTTAGCAATACTTTCCTTGCTAAGAACACTTTTGTTGCACCCACCGGCATTACGGGCCTTTGTCTTTTCTTTTCTTAATTATTCATGTAATATATTGCACAAGAGATAGATATGGTGTGAAGATTGTCCAATTTTGGAGAAACAGAAAATTCAAAGAAAATCTCACACTACAATTGACCGATCCATTAAGCCCTGCCTACCTTAGCAACTGCCTAGCAACAGCCCATGGTGTGACTTTCTTGCCACAATCGCAGCGGTGGTTTGGTTGTGGCCACACACACGTATCAGATACACGTAATGGATTTAGTTTCG
This sequence comes from Marthasterias glacialis, assembly GCA_911728455.2. NCBI lineage: Eukaryota > Metazoa > Echinodermata > Asteroidea > Forcipulatida > Asteriidae > Marthasterias > Marthasterias glacialis. Next base: position 27,401,631 of record OU452219.1, on the reverse strand, counting down.
TGGCCTTTTGAGCAGTGCATTGAGTCCAAAGAACAATGCAGACAGGAACAATGTCAAACCACTTTTACACGACTGTACAGGAACCACTGTTGTGGGATTTGCGCCACCAGAAATACGAAAAAGTGTAAACAAAACAAAAATGAGTACAGTTGTGTGTGCTGTTGTATGTCAGAACAATGGCGACGGTTTGTTTACTTCCTAATGGAATTTTTACGTGTCAGACTTTTGTCGGGACTGTCAGTGGTGTTGTCAAGGCTGTGATTGGTCAATACGTTTGTAGGCAGTGCTTAATGGATCAGTCTAATTAGAAAGACATCTTTAAAAGAAATAATTGTATTTTTCCCTGAAATTACTCCTAATTATGGTCGGCTGCGGCTACGACTATGGCTACAGCTGTTGCTAAGAGCAGCTTAGTTATACTGTGATGATCCAGCCACAGCCACAGCCGCTAATTAGGAAACGGCCTCACAGTCAGTGGTTGTTGAGAGACACTGTCCAGCTTTTTGCAAAGTCAGTTTACTCTCTTGTAAAAGAAAAAAGCTGCAGTAGAACAGATTTATGATGAGTGCTATCTTGAGTTAGTCTTTCACTCCAGTCAACAGCTGTGTGCGTTTCATTTCAACACCATCATGTAGCGACTAGTCTCCCTGGCATAGACTCGACTAACATTTCGTTCTGGTTAGTGCTACATTCACCCTCTGCTGCATCTTGATCCTTTTCCTCTTCGACGTTGTTATTGCTTGACCTCTTTGGACTTAAGCGCATAATCAAAGTCTTCTTGCAGAGGGTGCTTTCTCTCTGATTGGTGGCGTGGACGTTGCTGGGGGCCCGACTTGTGTTCTCCAAAACATCTATGTCGTCATCGGTGTTCAGAATGTGGACTTTCTGCAGGAGTCTGACACCCTGACTTCTCATAGCTTGTCTGAATGCTCTGTTGAGAATGGAGTACAGCCAGGGGTTGATGGCCGAGCTCAGGAACGTTAACCAGATTGAGATTGCCGTCAGGAAAAACGGAAAGTTGACCTCGGTGCTGGCTTGCCATAGGCTGAGAATGGTAAAAGGTATCCAACAGACAAGGAACACACCTGTGTGATATCAAAATAGATGGAATGGTTTTTCGTTTACGAAAAAGATTTACAAATTAATTTCAAAGCGAATGTGTTTTCACTGTTTCAGTTACTAGCCAGCCGTACAAGTAATCTCTCCATTTCATGAGTCCACTAGATTTTTGGTAAATCTGACAGTTTTCTTTCAAAGTCGTAGTTTGTTTAGGACTTGAAAATATAAGAACCATCTGTGCAGACAGAGGTTTAAAAGTAGACTTGGGAATCAATAGTCTAGCTAGCTAAGACGGAAGTTTTGATTGCCTTTAGGTTTGTGACCTTGCATTTTGCCAGCCTTCAAAGTTAAGGGAGAACTTTGTTGCGCGAAGTTTGTTCTCATAAGGACTGTCTTGAGAAATATTGCCTTCCAAAATTCTTTTGTCTTGAGAAAGTAAAGTCTGAAAACCAATCTTGAGAAATTATCTTCCAAGCCAAATTTTGCATTGTGTAGTTTAAACTCTTGTTTGAGCCTTAAAAGTAAATTTGAAAGTAAATGAGGTGATGTGTAGGTTACTTAACCCTAATTGTCCCAAGTCCATCAAAATCAGTCGGCTGAATATGCACGATTCTGATTGATTCAGTACACTACCAGATTGAAAACATTGGTTGATTTTGATTGAGTTGGTCTTTCAGCAATTTAAAACCACTGGTTGGTTTCTGTAGAGTTGGTCGAATTGGAAGCCTACTGTACCAAACCAGTCAAAATACTCCAAATGTTAGTGATTGATTCTGGTTGATTCAGTACTTCAGCCAAAAAAGCATTGGTTGATTATGATTGATTCAGTACTGTTGCATACTTATTGTCTCTCAGTTGATTGATTTTGGCGGATTTGGTATGGTTTCTAGCAAAAACTGCTAGGGAGTAAGGGTTAAGGATGTTAACGGATGTTCAAATTAAGGATAATATCATGTATTAAAAGTGACTTTTGGGACCTGGGTATTAGTGAGAAACTTCAACTTTGAGGCATGCTCTTGCACAACGCAGAGTTTAAACGTAAGGATAATTCTTTTTTTTAATAGTTTTTTTAAGAACCTGTTTTGAATCATGGCATTCTCTTCTATGATTCTTCTACATGTAATAAGTATTGTAAGAGAGAGCTGTGCCTAATTTCAATGCTCTGCTTACCGCGAAATTCTGTGCTCACGTCGTCCTGTAAAGCACACAGTTCTATGGACCGTCGTAAGCACAGAGTTTTGCGGAAAGCAGAGCCGTGAAATTAAACCCTGTTTGGATGCCCTATTTTTTTCCTAATTGCAGCATATTTGTAACCAGAGTCTTGCTCAGAATTTCATGAATGGTTTTTGACCCACTGTCCTCGAGAGTGTGTCAAGGCCCACTAGTGGAAATGCACTGCAGGTACATGTTTTCCCTCAGGCAATATGTCTAACAGCGGGATTATTGGTTAAGTTGTGGGTTCCCCTTTGGTACGTGAATTCTGTATTTCTCCATGAGTCATCCAATGTTGTCGCCAAACATAGCCCTGTCGCTATCTTTCGCTATCTTTAGTTATATCAGGCTTTGCCCCAAACCTGGAGTAAATAACCGTCTGAAGAGTTCAAGGAAGTGAAGTCTGTTCATGGTTAATGGATGATACATCATTGGCGTGCAGTGGCAGAGTAGTGCACCAGACTCAAGCTCTGGTGTTCTCAGAGTGTGGGTTTTGAGTCCTGATAATGGCTTCTAGTCCTTAAGCAAGACTCTTTACCAGAATTGCCTTGTTTTTCAGATTGAACAGACATGTAAAGCCGTAGGTCCCTTGTGTTGTGTAATGTACTTATTAAAAAGAACCCACTTATCACTCAGAGAAGGAGCTCACCCAGTGTTTCTTGCATGGTTGCCTGCAGCTTGCATCGCTGCACAATTTAAACCTTTACATGGCACTATATATAATTGGGTCTTATAATTCCAACAATTTAGCTCTTTTGGAATGCCCGTAGCTGAATCGTTATACAAAAAGTGTTTGGATGAGCAAATCTAGTCCAATCCTCTAGCTTTCAATTAACACACCATGCAACCAGCCCTTGATAGTTGTAGTAAAAAAAAAAAAAAAAAAAAAAAAAAAACAGTCTTGTGTTTTGTCAGTGTCACAGTAGTATGCAAATTAGAACAGCTCCAAAAACCACCCCTGTTATCCTTAATGGAACGTGCCAGAGTTTTGGGCAAATGGATGGTGCGTAAACCGCATAGTTTTGTTTCAAGACCCTAGAATTTAAGGCGTTGGCTGATCGAAAGACTGTCGAGCGCGCTAGTGCACCCCTGGTATGGAGTTTCTTTTATTTAAGTTGGCCATGGTTATTGTGTGTAAATATTTGTATGAATGACTGTTTTGTGTGAAAGAATGTGTGAGAAGGTTTTTGGAGGAATGATAAGGTCTGACATAAAATTTTTGATCAGATCTCCTTCTGAGCGTGTGGTGAGAACATCAGAGAGAAAATGTGAGCAGAGTCCGGCATCGACGCCCTGAAGACACCTGAATTTGCAGGTTTATCGGCAGATTTTAAAAATCGGTTAAAATCTTCCCGATCACTGTTTGGCAATTTCAGTGCCCAAACTAAGTTCTTCCGGCAACATTTTTAAAGGTTTGATCCGGTACTTGACCGCCGCCACCACAACACTCAGTCTCCGCTCACCGATCAATCATCCCATCCTGTTAATAATTGAGAGGTATTTCTTTGTCTCCTTGTCATTTCTTTCTGTCTTTGGGTTTTAAAAACCGGGGTCTCCACTTTAAAAACCTGAAGTGGTGACAGTCAGGGAATTTTGTGTACATATATAATTCTTATTTTGTTATTTTGATTGCTGCAATCAAATTAAAATCAAAATCTTTAGTGCCTTTAACCAGTTGAAATCAGATGACGTCAATGCGCGCAAATGTTTCCCCTGCCTGGAAACGGAGGTCGTCTTGTGATGCCATTTTGTAATTCCAGACCACTGGAGCAAAGGTCGCCCGGTCATTCAATAGACGATCCAACAAAGGGAATCTTTGTTCTCTTGGCATTGTCAAGTCAGGGTTGCTTTGTTCCAGCAGTACCCTGAAAGAAAAAGTATTTCGGCAGTTTCGCCAAAAGAATCCCGCCAGGGGGACACGACCCCAAAAAAGGAATCCCGGCAACAATTTGTTGAATGCTTAACTTTAACGGTATTTCGGTATTTCATTCAGAAGCATTTCTCTGAATAAATGTTATAATCAGTGAGTTTTCAGACTGACGCCAGCTACATGTAATTTTCCCCGATGATTACAAATCCTATATTCTGACTCAGTACATTTTTTCATGAATTCAAATTTATTATCACGATTCTTGAAAAAACAAACACACTAGATCTACATTTGTGATGTGATTCTTCCAAAACGAGCAATTGTATGTAATTGTCTCATGTTTGTACACCTAATTTATATGGCTGTTCCAAACTGTAATTTTGCCGGGCAGCATTTTCATTTGAATAGGCATCATCTTGCAGTTAACCATCCTGTGCCTCCGTAATTGTTAAGCCAACTACAATTTACGAGAATAATTTCAGTCAGAAATCAACCTCGAGAGAATCTCTCAGTGAACAAACAGTAGGCTTTGTTTGAGGAAACAGTTGAAGGCACCAATGCCCTTTTATGTTGAGTTTTCCCCCCCCCCCCCCCATTTCAAAGAGTAGCAGGAAAAAATGTAGCCTGCGAACGAGTGAAACGATATTGCCAACGAGAAGCAGGAAAAAATGTAGCCTGCAAATGAGTGAAATGAGATTGCATCTCCGCATCTCTACTCAACTAATTGGATGCTTGCCTGCCAAATTAGAAATGAAGCATACAGTGGGTGAAAAGGAAACATTGACAATGCCTCGGAGATTACTTTTAAATTCTGAACAACTTCTCAACAAGAGTTATGAATGCGTAAATGTTTTGAAGATTGCGCTCACGTCGTTACTCACCTGCCATGACGGCTAATATCTTAGCAGCACGGTAGTCCTTGGTCTTAGGAGCCACAAACATACAGTGGTCCTTGTTACACTCCACAACCTTCCTCTTAGCGTGTGAACATGCTATCCGTCCAATAGACATGTAGGTATAACACATCAAACAGAATGGAATAAAGATTGCGATGATTGGTATAATAATCGCCGTCACTATCCTGTCCTGGTAGTTCAGTAGACAGAAGGTATACTGAGGGAGAAAGACGTACGCCGCTTTCTCTGCAAAGGCGAAAGAAGCGTTGATTATCGCACCGGTCCAGATTAAAACAATCACCATGACGACGCGTCTTTTGTTGATCTTCTGGTGGTACTTCAAGGGATTGTTGACGGCGATGAAACGCTCAAAGCTGATGCTGGCGAGTGTCCATGTCGATACGAAGCACAGGACTGTGTAGAGGAAACCCAGGAAGGTGCAGGAGGCACGCGTGTACAGCCACTCCATATTCAGGCTGGTGCCTGCGGCAAACGGGACGAGGAACAACCCAGCAGCGAGGTCGGAGATGGCGAGGTTGAGGAGGAAGCCACTGGTGATGGTGTGGAGCTTGTGGGACCTGACGATGACAGCGATGACTAGGATGTTGCCGAGGGTCGTCACCAGGATGGTCAAGATGTGCAAGATGCCCATGAGAACGGAGAAATTGTCGTCCACTTGGAGGAGATTCTCATCTTGTGTGGAATTCATTTTATAGTTAAATGTCTTGAAGTTGCCCTGATGTCACAATGCACAGATTAACCTGAAATACACAATGAAACAAGAAATGGGTTGATCCAAAGTTAAATTAAACTATGCAGGAGACAAATCTACACTCTCCTTCTTAACAATGCCATTGAATCTACCAAGAAGACATTTCATACTTGGCTGTCTCCCGAGGCGGTATTCTAACCAGGGTCCAAAGAGGTGAAAGGCACTTAAGAAACTATTGAGCCAGCACAAATACCCTTTAATTGAACATCAAAGTAATCATAACAAACAAATCGTGAGAAGAAGAATAATTCTGTACCTAATCAATCAGGTTAGTACTACTTAATCATTCAGTGTAATTAAGTCATTTTTTGTTTGAAACCTTTAAGTGGTTTGCGATATAATGGTACTGCCGCCCGAGGACTTGAGTGCTTGTCAACATGAATGTTATTTCACATCCCCAGGTCGTGATATTGGTTTAAGACAAAGTGTAACTGAGGTTCAGTTGTGAAGGATGTTTGTTTTTCTTCTTTTATTTTTTTTGTGGGAGATTCCCACTTCAAGGTGAAACAAATGAGGTGCGAAAATCGGCACATCACTGCACTATGGTCTGAGGTGATTGAACAGAACGGATCAATACAATACATGGAAATGAACTTACGATGTATAAAAAAAAAACACTAGGGAGAGGTGTTGGGCTGTCTTGCGGTCACCCATTTTTCAAATCTAAAACACTGTTTTATCTATCAGGTAGAAGTGTTAGAAGCGAGATATTTCTGGGCTCTAAATTAGCAGTTAGTTTGCCAGCCCGAGGTTAGTAAGTTTGCCGCGGGACTGCTACATTGGAGCTGTAGGGGGTTTGTTCAGTCTGATGGGCTGGTGAAAAAAAAAGTAATATGGTCAAGGTGATCTGAGCATGATCTTGTCAAGAAAAAGTAGCCGATCTCTTTTACACAAGTGGGAATAGACAATACATTTTCAAAATGGTCCCCATTTAAAATGTGGAAATTGTTTTAAACTACTAATCTGAGAAATAATGGACAATTTATAGTTATATTGAATGTAATAAGTGATCAAATGCCTTGTGTGTTAGTGGATTACATACATTCTTCTTTCGGGTTGAGCTGTGGACACTATTTGCAAGTAGTCCAACACAGCGGCACGTAATTGCGACCTGATCGCCCTTGAAATGGCAAGGGCACCAAGGCATTTTCTTCTTGACAAAGGGCACCTCAATGAGGACATTGTAAATTTCTGCTGCAACATTTCAAAGGCAATGACCTGGGGCACGTACCGTAGTCATAGTCTGGTTATTTTGTGTGCATGTTTATCCAGCACTGCTAACAAACATGTCGGACTAGTACAATTTTGAGGTTACTCTACTGGTCCTGTGAGCTCTGAGTTTTGACGCCTCATTCTTTAAATTTTCAGCAGATTTTGGACTCCAAATCTTCAGATCCTTGTAATTTTCTAACATGTTGCAAGTACACTGTGTCATTGCTGCTTAGAACTGTTGTCCCTTAAAATTAGCAATCTGGTAAATCTCGTTAATTTCAGACCCGCTGAAAAATGAAAAAAAATTGCACATTTATGCTTCACTGCTGTCATCTCAACACACAGTACATTCTGGCGTTTCCGTCAAAGGTGGTTTCGGAAGAGTATGTTAATTTCTGTCATCTGGTTTTCATTAACTGTATACCAGTTACCATTCAATCCATCAACCTGTGAAAAATTTCATTTCTTCAGAAGGTGATCCTGGTAACTAAAAACACCAATGATTTTTGGGATTTGTTACGGGTTTGTAGTTTTGTGCTTATTTTTGATTTTAATAATAATAATAATAATAATAATGCTGCATTTATAATGCGCCATCTATCTAGTGTCCGAGGCATAGAACAATAAACAAAACATATAAGCAACAAAAGAGAAATATAGAATACAAAGACAATTATACAATGAATAATCAAGGCATGTTACAAGCTAAGTGTATGTGGAGTTTGCAAAACTTGAAATTCCACAACCGTCCATCTTCTAGAGCAAATGTCTCAACCACTAGACTGCGGAGTTGCTAGGTGTTGAGATGCCAATCTGGGTCGTATAATTAATAAAGGGCATAGCAAACAGTTTGACTGATATAAATATACAGTATAGTCAAGTCTCATATTTCTGCGGGTCTCCTATTCCCTCGGTATTAGAAAATCATTTTTTTTGCGGCACCAAGATGTCTCGTATGGACGACTTTCATTCAGTGAATCGATAACCAATAGCCTTCTGCTGATCTGATAAAAAGAACAAATCCGAAATGTCAAGGAGATTTTTTAAATTTACATATTTGTGGGAAAAATGCGATTTTCCTGACCGGACAAATTGCTGTCCATGGCTGCCAAAAGCTTTAAAATTTTTACCTTAAATGTTGTGTCATTTGGAATATCAGTGTCCAGATCCTGTTTCACTTTTCAGAAGAAAAAAAAATGACATCGAAAGAATTAATTTTCCACCTCAAAGACATAACAAATTGTCTGGCATCGAAATAAGGATAGGAAACTGATGATCAATAAAAATTCAATATTTCAACAACTGTTGCAAAGGGCGCCCTCAATGTGCGTGTTTTAACACAAAGTAGAAAGTCTCGCAGGTTGAAGACTCAAAGTAATACTTCAGCAACAATAATAACAGGACACTTTGCACAAGTAGCTGATTTATTTTTTATTTTTTTTGGATGGAAAAATGAGGCAAGTACCGTGAGAATAGGGTATTCGATCCTATACATGCTACTTGATATTAGAAAAGCTCACATCGTTATTTTGAATTAAGACTCTACTGCCAGAGATGTTCTTTTTAGCGGGAGTTCACCTCTGACTAGATTGGTGGGAGATATTAGCTGGCGGGGCTAGACAACAGGGAGGATATTAACAGGGAGACCTGCCACTGGGGATACTCATTTATCACCTCCCAGTCTAATTGAAACATTTATTGCCTGGCTGTCCTCAGGGGGCTCACCAGCTGGTGCTGTCAGAAAATATGATGGGATCAAAGTGGGAAGAGGTGGAGGATGGTGATTTGGTTTGATCCGCAGGAGTGTAGAATTCCCAGAGCTTGTTATTTGATGAGTAGTGTACTGTGCAATACCATGGTTAAACATTATACGCCTACAGGTGTCACAAATGTCGTTAGTCCTTACAAAATATTTGTTACGGGTATTTTGAAATACTTGCCTTTAAACAACAATATTGAAATATCAAGTTCCATGAATGTCTGTTTCCTTAATTGTTTCCCTATTTCAGACCTTTGTGTGCATGTACATGTACCATCACTTAGTTACATGTTTCTTGAAACTATAGGATTAGAATGAATGTACTTCCCCGCCCCCCTCCCCACCAAAAAAGAGTTAATTAATTGATATGATGATTCTTATAACCGTCAGGAATCTCCCCATGTACAAGCTAGCGTATTGGGCCGATACACGCAAGTTACGGGCCGATACGCAGACACTACGGTTGAAATGAAAAACAAAAACTTTTTTTATATATATTTAAGATAAAATTCACAAAAAAACTTAAAATTGTTTCAAATGCGCAAGATTGCACAGTAGAGCTTTTCAAACCAAACATTAGATGTTAACATGTATTAAAATGGTCGCAGTACCCGCTGCTAATAGGATTTGAACTGCCCCTAGCTACCGGGCAGTCTCGGTAGTCTAGTTGGTAAGACATCTGCTCTAGAATGGCAGGGGTCGTGGGTTCGAATCCCACCCGAGGAAAATGCTTGTGAATGTACTTTTTCACAGGACTCGGGGAAAGTTTTGAGTATACAGTGCTTAACACACATTGGTGTATGGGTGGAAAATTACAACTAATAAACCAAACATACATTTACATGTAAACATCAAATACAAAACATTTCAAGGATCTGGTGTGGATTTCACAAAGCGCTAGGACTAGTCTTATCTCGAGTTAGGACTAGTCTTATCTCGACTAACTTGTCCTAACTTCCTAAGTTAGGACTAGTCCTCCTAAGTTAGGACTAGTCCTAAGTTAGGACTAGTCCTAAGTTAGGACTAGTCCTAAGTTAGGACTAGTTTTGTGAAATCCACCCCTGGTTTTCTATCAGCGTGCTTTGGCCACACTTACAAAATTTGGGTCCAGACTGGGGAGAACCCTGACTGCAATATTTGAAAATATGTTCTTAAATGAAAATAAATGATGACTCAGCAATGGGAGACTTTTGAGACAATAGCGGGCGTCCCACAGACCGGTCCTTTTCCATTGTTCTCAGCAATGAAAACAATGGAAAAGGACTGGTCTGTGGGACGCCCTCTATCATCTCAAAAGTCTCCCATTGACCGATTGACCTTATTTTGGACTGCTTGAAGGTACTTTCAGCAACTAATTTTGTTGCATCATTTACAGTTTTATCTTATTTTGACTGTATGTTGCGTTCATCTGTGAAAATGTCTGATAGTGAGCACTTTGTCATTCCTGACATAAAGAATAAAATGTTTTATATATAGCTTATTGATTTTATTCTCCGAAATAGTGTCTATTGATTGTCTATTTTTACACATTGCCTCTGCAAACAGACAAAATTAGACTGGTTGCTGATTTAATGAGTACATTGGAGAGTAGTGATAGAAAACACTCGGTCGTTGGTCCCATGCGAAGACACTTCACGACGTGGAATCACGTCCAACACACCCAATTTGCAAACTGACGAATACAGCCAAAACTTTGTGAAATGGGCCGTAATTTGTTTTGCTTGACATAGTTTTATGTATGAAAACTCTGCCTCCTAGCTTTCAGAGAAATTCCTGCTGTCCATACACAGATGTTGTGATTTAGTTCTGCATGCCATTACAGTTGAAAAGTTCCATTATAAGATAAGAGAGTTGTTCAATAAATTTCCATGTCGTCCTTCACCACCGTAAATATCATGTGGGTCAACTGCAGGTAATGTAGGTCGCCTGAAGGGACAATTCAACAAATTGTCAGTGCGCTGTTACCACAGTAAAAATACACTGCAATCAAAGGAAATAGGTTGTCCAATGTTCTTGTATTCTTTAGGTAAAGTAAATGGAAAATGTAAAGAAATGAAAACAATCTGCGAAAAAAGATATGATTGGTGTTTGGAAACTGACAATCATGCCAACCCTTGGCCTTTCAACAAACACGTCCAGCTTGTGACTTCGCACAATTTCAGGGCTGATACTTCACGGAGGCAACGGAGGCATTTGCCAATAGACCGATTCATTAAGCCCCGCCTACTGACATATTGACCAATCACAGCCTTGACAATGCCACTGAAAGTCCGACGAAATTCCGACACGTTAAAAATCCCGTAACAAAAGTAAACAAACCGCTGCCATTGTTCTTACACACAACAGCACACACAACTGTATGAACTTTTGTTTTGTTTGAAATTTTTCGTATTTCTGGTGGTGCAAATCCATTAGCAGTGGTCCTTGTACAGTCGTGTAAAAGTGGTTTAACAGTGTTCCTGTTCTGCACTGTTTTGGGGTCTCAAGGCACTGCTCAAAAGGCCACGAAACTAAATCCATACCGTTCATGAAAAACATGTCTCTTTGTGTATTCGATACGTGTGTGTTCGCAAGCGAACCACCGCTGCGATAGTGGCAAGAAAGTCACACCATGTGCTGTTGCCAGAAAGTTGCTAAGGTAGGCGGGGCTTAATGGATCGGTCTATTAAAATGTGCCAGTAGATATTTGAAATTTCCTCATAGAGGTGCCCTTTATCAAGAAAAAAATGCCCCGCTGCCCTTGCCCTGTCTGAAATTTTGATGAATGGACAACTGTTATAATACTTGCAGCAATAATGCAGGCATGTTGGCTCTCTGTGTGGTATGAATGCACAAGTTCTAGTACCCAAACCAACCAGTGGAAAAGTTTCAAGTTTTCTGGCTGTTCAGTGTTCATATATTTCAAGTTTAACATTGGCTACAATCCCAGCTTGGTCACAAGTTTGCCAGCACTTTCACCGCACTCTTACTTAACCTGTAAGGAACCATAGCAGGCACAAGCGGCTTGTACTAAAATGCCCGTAGCAGCCGCAAGTGGCTTGTACTAAGATGCCCATAGCAGGCACAAGCGGCTTGTACTAAAATGCCCATAGCAGCCGCAAGTGGCTTGTACTAAAATGCCCATAGCAGGCACAAGCGGCTTGTACTAAAATGCCCATAGCAGCCGCAAGTGGCTTGTACTAAAATGCCCATAGCAGGCACAAGCGGCTTGTACTAAAATGCCCATAGCAGCCGCAAGCGGCTTGTACAAAAAAAGCCCATAGCAGCCGCAAGCGGCTTGTACTAAAATGTCCATAGCAGCCGCAAGCGGCTTGTACAAAAAAAGCCCATAGCAGCCGCAAGCGGCTTGTACTAAAATGTCCATAGCAGCCGCAAGCGGCTTGTACAAAAAAAGCCCATAGCAGCCGCAAGCGGCTTGTACTAAAATGTCCATAGCAGCCGTAAACGACTGCAAGATTAGACCTCTTTCCATACAACCAAAAAGTTCCTGAATGGACAATTTCCAATGTTTGCCAAGTGAACATTATCTGTAATTTCTAAAACCAAGCAAGAGTTCGGTTTCATTAATTTTTACTGGAAAATATTTAGTTCAAAAGTCAGTAAAATCAGACATGTATGGGCGAATCTTGACAGTTATACAGCATGGTCGCCAAAGAATTAAAAATCGTTTCCTTTCCTGTCAAAGTCAATAACCATAATAACATTTTCAATATTTTTATGTAAGTGAGGCGTTAACTTTGACTGATGTACAATATATTTGCAATTTACTGGACTGCTTGTGTCCAAAGAATTTCGACTGATTCTCAGAATTGTCGACTAGCATTAGCCCATAAGGGAGAACGCCTATATTGAATAAACCTACCTTTGCATCATCTAATCTCTTGAAATTACTGTTTTCATTAAAAATGTTTATGGTTTTATGTGTAAACGTATGTTTCAAGGGTGTGGTCAGCATTGTTGGACTGAAAAAAATAAATGTTTACAGATTTGCACGTAACTTACATGCTATAAAGATGGTCATGGTGGGAAAACTTCCCTTGAAGTATTTTTGCCTGAAATGCTATAGTTTTGAGAGTTGAGTAGAACAATCAGTTTTGATCTCACAAGACCAAAACTCAGTGTACTAAAACAGTGAACAAATTTTGTAAAGTACTTTTTTTCTTCACTTTTATGTTGTGACTCCAATGACTAATTGAGCTTAACTTTTTACAGGTTTGTTATTTCGCGTGTATGTTGGTGTCACATTGAGTGTGGGTAGAGGTCTTTGACAACAACATTTGTCACTACACATAAAGATTCAATCTGAAAGCACACTGATTACAACGTTTATACCAGTACCAATCCTTCAAAGAAATAATTTTGAAATGAATTACTGTCAAGTCGACAAAATAGTAATTGATGACACCCTCCCCCCCTGTTACTTATTTTGATTGCTGCAATCAAATTAAGCCGAATATGAACTTCCTTACACTAAATTCCTTATACCACGTTTCTAGACAGATTGTTGTTAAAATGTGGCCACCGAAATTGGTGGGTTGTCTGGTGTGTTTATTGAAAACAATAATAATAATATAATAATAATAATAATAATAATAATGGGCTACGGGACGTAGCCCGACTCGAGGAGTTGCCGGCACAGAGGAAAATGAGATCTTTCTTTTGCATGTTGTGATATCGTGAAATAATAATAATAATAATAATAATAATAATGATAATGATACTTATAGATCGCCTTACATTAAAATTAAATCACAAAGCGATTTACAGTGACAGACCCACTTAAAACAACAAGAAGTAGTGATCGGTACAAATTTTAAAAAGAGAATGGGAATGAATTGGATCTTAATGATGTTCTTCAAACTTTATGTTATTAACAAAGAGGAAGTGTGACAGTTATCATATGATCAACGACTGTAAATGTTCATTAATCCCATGGTACACACTGTACATAAAACAATAAAAAATAAATAAATAAAACAAACACACACACAAACAAATACTGCCATTCTTAATTGCAGTTAAACTTCATTGTCGGCCACAGTAAAACACATTTACCATATAGAAAAGCGCTGTTTAAAGTTGGCATTAAACAAAAAAGAAATCACTGTTTCAAGTTAGCGTTAAACAAAAAGAAATTAACATAGAGATTTACCTGTGGATTCTCAACTTGATTTGCAGTCCCAAATTATGCAATATTTATATATCCCAGAAGGAAAAACCCCTCAACTCCACCATGGGACTTTGAGTCAGCCCTCCTGCTGGAAATTGCTAGCAGGGACTGCAACCACTGGACAAAGCTTGCTGCGCTGTGCCCTGATGTATAAAATCCAGCCTGATAAACTCGGGCCAGCTTTGGGAGGGCGCTTGCCTTACACACGGAGCACCAGTATAATCCAAGGTCCAAGGCTAATTTGTAACATCCATCTCAACTCCGCAGCTCTTAACCAATTCTTCTCTTGTCCCAGTCGTTTGTCATATTGTCAATAATTCAATTACTTTCCCGGTTAGACACGTTAGGGGTGAGACATGACTTTATGATCGGCGCTCGGCGCTCACAGATCGCTGGGTGTAAATGTGTGAAAGAGCATTGAAAGCTCTGACATCTCCGTGGTGTTACATTCAGTGGGTAACAATGCAGTGATCAGTCAGGCAATCTTGAGGACATTCATTGGCTTGCAGAATATTTGATACAATTGATTGGTTATACATGCTTCCGTAAAGGTGTGGTGCACTAAATCATCACCTGAAAAATGGAAAAATCTTGGATATTGTATTGCAGTTCCATAAAGTCATCTTTCTATGCACTGTACAAACCAGTAGTGTGATAAAAACCCATAACAAATGAGCCAGTAATTACATAGCAAAGTTCCATTTCAAATTATTCTGGTAACAAATTCTTTTAGTACTACTTCACCAGCATTGGTTGACATGGACCTGCCGGCCTGATACTTCATGAAGGCAATGGAAGCAATTGCCTCTGTTGCCCCTGGTCATTGCCTTGGTGCCCTTGGTGTTCTTATAGAAATTTATAATTTCCTCATAGAGGTGCCCTTTTTTTCAAGAAGAAAACGACTTGGTGCCCTTGCCCTTACAAGAACGAAGCAATCAGGCCAGGACCTGGCTTGAAGAGGCCATCTTGTTGTTTTCCTATTCAATTAGTTGTAACCGAAGTGAGGCTCGGGGGAAATTTAGTCTGGAACCCTGTTGGTTTGATGAGAATCTATATTTTCATTAGTGCATTTGCACTCAGGAAACACATCCTGGTTGTAGCAAGGTGAAGGGCGTATAAAAAAATCATAACCATTCCTGCTGGTAAATCTCGTCATTTGCAGACAAAAGATAGAAATAAATGAAGATCGAGTTAAAAAAAGATGTTGACTTACCTGTGGTTAGAGACGGCACTCGTTTAATGTTGACTGAGATAGATACCACAAGAATCTGTTGACTTTAATGAATTTATTAAAGCCTTCTTACAGTTAACTGTGGTCAGCACAAGTTGGCACACTGGTCCTGTGCATATCAACCCCTGCTCAGCACTCACTGTTTGCGCTTTATCCATCTGCATTATGTCACTTCAACTGATTACTATTCAAGTATGATAGAGTGTGATTGGTCTGAGTTCCATAAGAGGCATCCTGCTGCATTTCTGATTGGCCGAGGTGATCATACATATGCAAATTTAATCACAGGGCTGATAGGAAAAGCTATGCATGACTTCAGAGAGATGGACAAATATTAACAGCCGGGCTGTTGTTCCCGGTGGCTGTTTATGCTTTTAGAGAAATAATATGTTATTTAATTGCAGCTTAAAAAGGTGACAGGTCTCTGCAAAAAACTTTATGGTTCATGATAAACGATGTAATGATAGAAAAAAATATATAATATATATGTATGGTTTTCAATTGATTTGATGTGTTTTTAGCCAATACATGTACACATATTTGAGAAAGTGTAGGTATTGTCCTAGGATTGCGAAAAGTGTAATGTACAGATAAATTTCATGTATGTACAAAGAATTGATGTTGCAGGCTTTGTAAAAAATATTTTTAAAAAAAATTGTTTGGATTTGAACTTAAAATCTTTAAATCATTGTTAAATTGTGGGAAAATTCGCCAGGGTTGCATGCTGCTGAAAATTCCTAAACATGAACCTCAGTCACAGGTCCCTCCCCGCATGTGATTCATTTCTACATTGGCAAATGTTGTAATAAATATCTTTGGGTTTTTTCAGTGTTTTGATTGAGCAATTGTGAATGATAAACCAGCACCAATCATCCTGAGATATATATTTCCCTTAAATACATACCCTTAAATGTAGAATGCAGGGTTGGTATTCATTAATTTCTTTTTTTGTAAGCATCAGTCTGGAAGCTTACTGATTATGAAGTTCATACCAGCAGCAATCCTCCGCAATCGAATGCTGTCAAATCGAGAAAATAGAGTTTGAATATTAATTTGGATTGTAACAATCGAAAATAAAAGTGTGCATGGTTTTTCATTTATTTTTTCCTGACTCAAGCGATGGATTAAGCCCAAATTTTCACGTTTGCTTTTTCATATATTGAATGACACAAAGTAAAAACACTGCACTATCAGCTTTACCAGTCCCATTTTTTACCTGTAGCAGGTACTTCCTTTGGATGGCATGTCACTTTTTATTATTATATCATTGTTAACAGGTCTTGCGCTTAAGCTTTTTGTAAAGTAGCCCAAGGGGCTAGTAAACTGTGCATTTTACTTGCCCCCAGGAAGTTTTTGTTGCCCAAATTCTAAACATGTATTGTCATAAATGTATCTTCCTGATACTAATAGTAGCGATCACAACCGGTTTAACGGTCAAATGAAGATACATTCACACACTCAAAAATAAATTGAACACATTTCTAAAATGTATTATTCACATCTGAAAAGGAAGAAGTGTGAGCATTATAAACAGTTTAAGTTGCACAGTTTTTAGTAGCCCACAGGGCAAGTTGAGGAGTGGTGTTTACATGTACTCTCCCATGACAGTTTTTACTAGACAATGTACGCCGGGCTAGTGCTAAGCGTGAACCCTGGTAAATATTGTATATTTGTGGAAATTGGCAGCTCAAATTCAAGCTTAATGCTTGGCTTGAGTTGCCAGAGGGTCTCCATTAGACTACATGTCTTGTAGCTCAGAACTTTCAACGAACCGGTCATATTATTTGTTTTCGAGTAAAAATAAAGAAGGAAAAAAGTACTCAAGTACATGAGTAAAAAGGACTACAACACTGTTTGCTTCATAAATATTGATGATGGTTTTGCTTTTTCATTTGATGACCAACAGCACAACGCGCCTATACCCCAGGGTGGCCGGGGCAGTGTCCAGTTTGTCACTCAGTATCAACATTCGAGCGGTCAGCGACGTGTCCGAGTCACCACACTCGCCAGAAAGTATGTACCAATGTCCTCGTTTCCTTGATTATTATTATTAGTGCGTTTGGCCATGTAGTGGTCTTATCGTCTATTCACATCAAAGGTTTTTTTTTTTTTTTTTTTTTTTTTGCACATAAAAATTAACATCTATTATAATAGTTGCGGTACCCGCTGTTAATATGATTTGAACTGCCTCTAGCTACCGGGCAATCTCGGTAGTCTAGTTGGTAAGACATCTGCTCTAGAATGGCGGGGGTCGTGGGTTCGAGTCCCACTCGAGGAATATGCCTGTGAGGTTTTTTTTTCAGAGGAATTGGGGAAAGTTCTATATGGCGTGTCGTGGCCGAGCGGATTAGAACACCGGACTCAAGCTCTGGTGTTTCTGATCAGCAGAGTGTGGGTTACACTTAGGTGTATGGGCAAAAACACAAATAATAAAAGTTTTTTTTTGTTTTGTTTTTTTAATTGTTCAGTTGTGTTAAATGATCTCATTCTTTTGGAAGCTTTGCCTCAAAGTGTGATTCTTCTTACCTTCATACATGTATTCAATCATATTCTCGCATTGAGAAGGTGCCAAGGCTACTACAAGGAGAAGACACGGTTTAATTGCCATCAATTGACAATCCTTCGTAACTTTCCCTGACTTTATTCAGATTGATCTGTCAGTAATTAGGAATTAATCGGGGCTAAAATTTTTGTACAGTCAGTAGTGTTAACAAGCCCCCCCCCCTTTTTGGGGGGGGGTCTTGATGTGTCAAACTATTTATTTGTGTTTTTTTTCATATGGGGGAAGGGGCAGCGAGGGTTCTGAGGGAGGGGGCGGGGGGTGTGGCAGGCGGTGGGATGTGCTATGCTCAGAACCTAATTGGCGGGAATTGTCACTCTAGTCAGAAATGGCTTTAAAGACACTTCCATCAAATCTATTTGCACGTGTTACTGGAAGGGTTGGAGTTACCAGCCCAATTTCTGTATTAAGTAAACTGTTTGTGACAGGCTAATTGCTAAGTTTAGCTTCTCTTAAGTTAGTGTTAAGCAGCAAATACTTCTTAGCCATTGTAGTTCATCAGTCAATTAAACGGGTAGTCAGTCACATAGCATTCTGTCCGGTTGCCAGGGCAAAGTTCCACAGGGCTGCGTAAATAAACATATGAATACCTCTTATAATACCGTGCTTAGCTGATACGTGCTGCCTTTTATTTGGCGTACTTTGTGACTATTCACTCACACGTTTTGCAGAGATTTGATTTAAATAAAATGTCCATTTAACAGCTCTATAAAAGTGGGTCCTACTGTGAATTTTGTTTTTGTGTATAACTCCTTGTGATTCCCTGACATTGCTCCTACTGACTTTGTTTATTTCCGTCTTGTCCAGTTGGGCCGATGCCGCCATCAACATCCAGCACATAGCGGCCGGCTTTGACCAGGAGGCTGCAGCCGTCCTGATGGCACGCATCGCCGTCTACCGGGCGGAGAACGAGGAGGGACCCGACGTCTTACGATGGCTCGACCGCATGCTCATTAGACTCTGCCAGAAGTTTGGCGAATACCACAAGGATGACCCTAACTCATTTCGCTTTGCTGAGAACTTTACCATGTATCCACAGGTAAATCAAATAAATAAATCAATAAACTCGTTCATCTACATTGCACTAATTAGCGAAGAGCGTTCATTTTAAACTAATTATTTGTGGAACTAATTTCCTTCAACTTAGCAAACATGTTCAAATGTGCGTTACATAAACTATGCTCCAAATATGCTCAGAGAGGGCGCATTATGCAGTTGAACGAGGAACACCAGGGCAAGCCGCTTCTCTTTCATGGATAGTGCTCTGTGTATTTGATGTGCATTACACGATGCACAGGACCTATAGTATTACCTCCCATTCTGAAAGACGCACACTTAATTGTTAAGAAGCCCTACCATGGCCCAGACAAGCCACCAACCATGACAATACATGGAATGGTCTCCCATCCAAATACTGACTAGTCAGTAGTGCTTAACTAGGCAGGAGCACCACAAGCTCCTCCATGAGCAAAAACCTTCTGGGACAAACGGGTTGTGGTCACTCGTTGAACTCAAACCCACTTCAGGAAATTACACTTCAAAAAAAAAAAAGGTTTTACTCTCAGCCTCACCAGTTCTCAGGAGAACTGCGTATTACTATTGTTATTATTATTGTTATTATTATTATTATTATTATTATTAATACCAAAGATCGTATAGCGCCGAAGGCGCAAGATAGGTTACTCCGGCTGAAACGTGAAGTATGCACTGGACGCCATTTCAGTAAGCAAATCTTTTGATATAGCAAATGATCAGTGCAGACAATGACCATTGCTAACAATGATATAACAAAACATTTGCTTACTAAAATTGCGCCCATGCCGTACTTCACATTCCAACAACAGAAAGAGCTCCAGTAACCCAGTAATCTTTGATTAATACTGCTTTTTAAAACCCAAGTCCAGGGAATTTGTAAGAGATGACATAATTTCTATTTCAGTATGCGTTCATAAAATGTTCGTGTAACTCATTCTAATCCTCTACTTTGCAAGATACATACAGAGGATTGCTATTTTTAAAGGAGGTTTGAAGGAAAAAAAATACTGAAAAACAACAATCGGTGCTTAAATATCAGCAGTTTTTATCCCAATATTTGGTATCCCATGCTATCCTGTCTGTAAATTATAGGTTTGCTTTGTGTCTCTTTGAGTTGGGGTGCATTTTTATCAATGATCCACTTTGTGCACACATCTGGCTCTGTGACACATCTTTAAACAATGCCCCAGTTAATTAGAGCACTACACGAATCTCATTCCCTGTTTACCTAATCACAAAGCCCAACATCACGACCCCCTTTTTTTTTTCATTATTATCTGCGCCACTGGATGGAACGTATCGATGGCCTACTGCAAGGTCTTTTGTGTGTCGTAAAAATAGTGTCTGTACTCAAGTGCATATTTACACATACGGTTTTATGACCGGTACACTGATGAAACCACTGATTGGTTCTCTGGCTGCATTCCTGGTCATATGGGACAGTATAAGATACAATTGTTCCATGCTGTGATAGGGTCCGTGATGTTTTGTACACCCGAGGGGGGGCAAATGGCACTACTCAAGGCAAAGACGAGGGTGGCATCTGCCCCAAAGGGTGTACAAAACTCATGGACCCCCTCACACAGCGTGCAGCAATTGTTCTGTTACACCATGGTCATAGATTGCAGAAGGGGGAAAACAAACATTATAATAATAATAATAATAATACCGGAGCAATTAGGTACTCAAGGCGCTTATTATTGTCATTTTTTTACGACAGGTTTTTGAAGTTTTTGAATTATGAAGTTTTTGAATTAAGGTGCTGCGGCACATTCAGCAGCCACTGCCAGGAACACCGGGGCAAACCCTTTCTCTTAGCGATAAGTGTCACTGGGTTCTTTTACGTGCATTACAAAATACATGGGACCTGAGCTTTACGTCCCATCCAGAGGTCAAAGCAATAATGGTTTAAGTGTCTTGCTTAAGGACACAAGTGTCAAGACTGGGACCTTAACCCAGACTCTGCTGATCAGAAACACCAGGGCTTGAATCCGGTGCGCAAGACCACTCGGCCACAACACGCCAAAGGGAAATAAATTATATTTCTTTATTTATGTATTGTTGAAAATTGCATTTTGTTGTTTATTTGAACAAATTCAAATGCTTCAACTGGAAATTTACATACAACCTCATACCCAGGGCTGTTTGTAATTTTGTACAAGGGGGTGGAAATGACCAACAGTGGGCACGATCAAGGTAATGTGGGGTACATCACTTATGTTCCCCTCCTGAACGCGCGTGCCATGCACATGCGTCTTTGTAGTACATCACGTGATTGGTTCCCGACCAATGAAAATTTTTTAGTCCTATTACCGTGGTATAACAATGGTGCTTAATAGCAAACAACACCTCTTGCATAGATTGTCTTGTTATTGGTGGAGACTGTGTCACATCATATGTTATTGAGACTATCCTCACCCTAGCTACAAGTGAACTATGGCAGCCATGGAGGGGATGGAGGCATGGTACTAAGGCATCTACTTATTTCTGTACAGCGATGCATGTATGTAAACACAACCTTGAACTCAGTACAGTTGTTGCACGCCATATTTATTCACTACATAAAATGCATTTTCAAATGCATTTATCGTCATTTATGAAAACCGATCAACCTCCACTAAGATTTGCCGAGTTATTACAAATGCTCCTTTAATGCTTGTGCCGAGTCTATGCAAGAGGTGTCAATCAAATGATTTCTGACGGTATATCACTTTTGCGACAATATTTTTACTATTGATTTTTACGGGTGATTACGCAGCACAGAAGCAGAAGCCCAATGACCTCAAGGACAAATTTAAGCCCAACCTTTCAGTATTAAAATCAAAGCATTAAATAGCAAATATAATTACAAATTGTCAAGAGAGGGGGGGTCAACAGAGGGCGCACTTAATGGCTCGTTTGTCAAAGAGTCTTTATTGAAATTCCCCAATAAGGGGCCTCTGATAAAGGAATTTTGAACGCTTGGTGGCAGCAGACATTTTATCACAGTTAGTTTTTCACTGACTCGTGAAGTTGTTCTCGTTTACTCCATACTTGAGAGGAGCTGGGAATGTTTGTCAGCATACCTTTTAAGCATATTATTGCCGATGGATTACAAATAGCATCTTCTGACGATTATTGAAACAGATTTCTTGCCCAACAAACAAGATTTGTGACAAAATGTCATCTGTGTTGCATTGGTGTGATACTGCTGAGCATGCACAGCATTTCCAAGACCAGTGTATTTACTGTACTATGTAAGTCTGCTGCCACCTAGTGCCCTCGATAGGGGTCCCACTGCCGAACCTCTACGGGGAACAATTTCATGATAGCGAAATGTATGCTCCACTGTACAATGAACAACAGTTTTTAGTTTGGCCACAGTAAAAAAACTAACTTAGAATGATTGATAGAGGGGGTTGTAACCACTGAAGCAAGCTCTCATTTTTTAACCAGTTTGAAATTGGAATGGCAATGCTGCCCTCACTGGCTAAAACTTGTCAGCAAGGAGTAGAATAGAGTGATTGTACTGAAGAGTTGTTCAGTTTCTGAAACTTAGCACAACCCATTGGGCAATGGGCATATTACTTGCAGTCTGGAGCAGTAATGTTCGTGTAAGATTTTAGGCTTGTCAGATTAAATTTGAATTGAATAAAATAAACAGAAATGTTTGTTTTTGCTCACATCTGTTTTTTTTTAATACAATTTTGAAAAGATAGGTTGCAAAATTTTAAGTTTCCTGTCAGGCATGTTCAGAAGAGGTTTGCACCAGCCAACAGTAAGCCTGGGGGGGACTAGGTCCACCAGTTGAGTAGTTGATTATGATTGACACGCGACTCTGTGAGTAGTGAATTTCACTAGTCGCCCAGGACTAGCCCACAGCAGTGTTGGTTGTGGACACAATTTTTGGTGCTGTACCAAATCCATCAAATGGAGCCGAGATACTGGAGGATTTTGAATGGTCATGGTTCTGGATTGACAAGATGCTGAGTTTGGCACAGCTCACCACGGGCAAAATATAATGTTAATGGCATTAATGCTCTAGTATAAAAGTGGCTGGGGGTTCGAATGCCAACCGAGTTGCCCGTGATTTTGTTTTCCGCCTTGAAACACACAGTACTTCTCATACATCAGTGTTTGCCCAAACCAAATCATATTGCTCTTTATCCTGGTGCAATTACTACATTAGATAATAGCATTTATTCCATTTTTATTCTTGTCCACAGTTCATGTTCCACCTACGGCGTTCTCAGTTCTTGCAAGTGTTTAACAACAGTCCGGACGAGACGTCGTACTACCGCCTGATGCTGATGAGAGAAGATCTAACGCAGAGTCTCATCATGGTGCAGCCCGTCCTCTTCTCTTACTCCTTCGAGAAGACCGAGGTGAGATTCATGAACTCTCAATCTATGAACATCTGGCTCCGTCACTTTGAGGCTTGTTTTTGGTACACTGTCTTGATCTCTTGAATAAGTTGTTTTGTTTTTCTTTTGCTGTAATAACACATGCCTGGAATTACATGGAGGACACGGATGGCTTCCGTGGCCTCCGCTGCCCTGGTCTTGGCCTTGGTGCCTCTTCAAATGTTTCCCATAGACTTTAAGATTTTCCAATGGAAGTGCCCTTTGCAAAATGAAAATGAGAGAGATGAGATGAAAATCCAGGCCTGATAATATATACAAATATTGACTGCTTCGAGTGCTATGGTTCAAACTATGACACCACATATGTCTTATTTTTACTAGAACAATTTGCGAACGAACGTGACAGGCTACGCATGTAGCAACCAATGTACTGTCTCATAGCATCCAATGTACTGTACCCATAGCAATGTGGGTAGCAACTATATGGGTATAGTACATTGGTTACTATAGTAATGGTACATTGGTTGCTATGGGTATGGTACATTGGTTGCTATGGGTATAGTACATTGGTTGCTATGGGTATAGTACATTGGTTGCTATGAGACAGTACATAAGTTCCTACAGGTGTAGCCTGTCACGTTCGCAAGATATTCTAGTAAAAATAAGACATCTCATGTGATGCGTATTAAACCAATCAAAAGGCAGATTGTTTGCAAGGGATGTTTTGTTAGTGGATATAATTGTATTTCATCTGTAATGTGTTTTTTTAAAGGCAGCTCTATTTACAAGGTTCAACTTTTTCTGGGTCATGCCTCCTTATCAATGCTGTGCAATCTGTAATCTACTTGTCGATATTTTTGTTTTATTCATGGGAATCAATGCTAAGTGAATTGAAATTGAATTGAAGTTTGTATTTCAAAGTCTGTATTAATAGCCATCAGAACATGTGCAATTACTTATTGCAGTTTTTTCTCATTCTCTTTTGCCCAACCCTTTAGCCTGTGTTGCTAGATACGAGCAGTATCCTTCCAGATCGTATCCTTCTTATGGACACCTTCTTCCAGATTGTCATCTTTCATGGAGAGGTGAGTGAGAGTATCCCTAGTTTCTTTTAGATGGGACCTTAAACTGCTCGTCCAATAGTAGTGCATGGAGGAAAAGATCCCCAGACCTCTTACCGTGCAAGAGCATGTTCTATCCCAGTCTTTCTGGTTCATAGCATCATTTTCCTTCCTCTTTTTCCCACTCAGACCATCTCCACCTGGAGGCGAGAGGGTTACCAAGATCATCCCGAACACGAGATGTTCAGACAGTTCTTGAAGGCCCCCAAGGACGACTCTCAGGAGATTCTTCAGAAGCGGTTTCCGATGCCGCGCTACATCGACTGTGAGCAAAATAGCAGCCAGGTATGACACTTTTGCATTGTCATTGATTTTCATTCATTCATTCGTCCGTTTGATTAAAACACAAAACCTTCATGCATGAGTTCCACCTTGCCTTGAGAATCGTGTTAAGCCGCCCTCAGGTCAACCTGTATTTTGCTTGCGCTACGACGGGACTGTCGGAATCAAGCAGAAAATTAACGCTCAGGTCACTAAAACTGAGAAATCGTGCGAAAGTTGTGGAACAAGTGTCGGGAACACATCGCAGAAGTTTCTCTACTGTTGCGACTGATGCCGATCGACTTGACAATATCAAAGTTATACTCGGGTCGTAAACAATCGGCAACTGATTTGCTCCCGACGTCTTAGCTGGAAAGTTAGACGCTGACTGTTCTGTGTCATCGCAAGGTTGACCTGAGGTGGGCTTTAAGGATGACTTCCTCACTGAGAGGTATCAGGAGTCCCAAAGGAGGACAGGACTTGCCAGAGGCTCTCATGATCTCACTCCAAGTGACAAATTACGCAGACATGCAGCCTCCCGCAGGATCTGGGCCAATTTCATAGAGCTGCTTAAGCACAAAAAGTAGCTTAGAAAAACAAAGTTATGCTTACCACCAGAATAAGGTTACCAGCCAAAATAGTATGTCACATGTACAATCTGTGACTGGTATCCTGCTTATTTTTGCTTAGCAGAAAATGTTTAAGCAATATTTTCTGCTTGAGCAGCTCTATGAAATTGGGCCCAGCTGATTTTCTTGTTTCTCCATGCTTTGTTGTACCTTACAAGAACTGAAAAACACTGTTCAATTATTTGTAAAATACATGTACGTATAGATCATATGACCTTTGACATCATTAGTTAAAAACAAAATAGAAGACTTTGCCAACATACATGTGTGGGGAAGTATTATCCCAATTTTATAACTTTACTTTGCTGATCTGTCAGCTGAGTTCACAATGTTATTCATGACTTTTCCCCCAAATCTACTCATTTTTGAAATGTGCATAACTTCATGTGAATGTATACACCATTATTCAGACACCATTATTCAATCTTGTTTTCATGTGATCTTCAACCTCCTTCTCTGTTTGCCCTTTTTTCCTTCTGTTCCCTCACAGTCTCCCATCTTCTTTGCTCAGTCCCTCATGGTTGAGTAAAACCATGTTGGTAACCCAGTCACATGCATTGGGGGTGTTTTGAGTGCATTTGTCAGTTTCCAATAACTTCATACATCTATTTGATTTATCAGACCCTGTGTGTACTGTTGTTTTCCTTGTGTATTAAATATGCAAGATTGCTGGCAGTTATGCCAGTTTGACCAATTGTTGTGCTGTATGTACTTATGAATATGTATGAGGCCTAGTTTTATCTAACAGTAACTTCATATGTAGTTAGAAGTATGTATGTGGTATGTTTTACATTACAATAACTAATTTGCATTTACATGCAAAGAGGGCATAGCAGGAGTATTTACGAACGAGTGTTTACCACTTTTGTACTCACTTCCTTCAGAATTAATTCATAGCATTTAGTGTGTTAAATGTGTATCAATGATTATTGACAGTGATTTTGTGTCTGGTGGTAAGCAATCGTTTCTTATTTTTCCTTACAGGCTCGATTCTTACTCTGTCGAGTCAACCCGTCACAGACGCACAACAACATGTATGCTTGGGGACAGGTCCGTTTCATTTCATTGTGGTATTTTTTGTTAAGCTTCAGAACTTCTGTGGTTACTTTCTTTTGGATTATTTGATGTGCAATTTCTCAAGCGAGACATGAATGGGAGACTTTTGGGCGGTCCTTTTTTCACGGTTCTCACCAGTAGTACGCATGCTCAGAACCTCACGCGCGATACTGAGCATGTGCGCGCATGCTCAGAACTGTCAAAAAGGACCGCTGTGTCTGTTGCCGCCAGCATCTCAAAAGTCTCTCATAAGTGTGTGTTTGGTTCACGTTGAAACCATCTAGTTATTTGCATGCGTTCCAATCACTGTAATGAATCTGAGGCTGGTAGGGAGACTAGTCTGGGTCTCAACAAAGTGGGGCTGTCAATGGGAATACGATGGGAATTCATGGACAAGGAAAAATGTACACGTTAGCAGCGGCCATTTTGTGTCCACAGCTGCTCAGTTGGTGCAGCCAATAGCTTCACGTTGTAACTCTCTCTAAACACGGGTCTTGGGTTAGGACTTTACTCAGAGTCAGAGTGGTGTTTGAGGGTCCAGAAACCAGACTTGAAACACGCTCTAGTGGCATTATACAATAGGAGTACTGGAAAGAAGCAGGAGCCATATTGTGTCCTGAACCAGTTTTACACAACTCTCTCATTTCATGGCTCTGCTCATTGTGTTGATGTAGCGCCCTCATGTGGCCAATTACAGTGTCACTAAATCTACCCTTGATGTGTTACAAAAATGGCTTGTTTTCAACCACACTCTATTTGATGTGTTCCATAGGAGGGCGGAGCACCAGTCTTGACTGACGACGTGAGTTTACAAGTGTTCATGGATCACCTTAAGAAGCTTGCCGTCTCCAGCTCGTCTTAGGCACTCACCATGGCTTGATGAAGAAGAGAAGGAGACTAATTCCGCTAAGCACACAAACATTTTGGTCAGCAGGAAGAGGTTACCCTCCAAAGTGATATGAATTGTACAATTTTTTAACTGGTTCCCTGTAATCTTTTTTTTCTTGGCGCAAAATAAAAAAAACAAAAAAAAACGCTGTAATGCTTCAACATAGAAGAAAATAAAAACATTATAAAATACAAGGATAGATGCAGGTTTGAGATTTGGGGTGATAATGCACCAACTATCCCTGCATTGTTTTTGTTGTTGTTTTTTATTTGTTAAGGTTAATTTATTCTTCTTTCCAGATTTCACATTTGGTTGCCTAATTGGGAGATTTTATAGATGCTATAGATTCTATAGAGTGAAAATGTTGGGATGTACTGATGCACAATTTTATGAATAGAAAGTTGCTTGGTATGTTTGCTGCCACCTACTGTCACAAAATCTCCATTTATTTTCTAGTGAAAACAATTAACCCTCCTGCCCTTGGTAATATTTTCCAGTGAATTAACCATTTGAAACTATTCAACTGCACAGATATGGGTATGATGGCACAACTGTGAATCAGACCTTACTGTGTACTGCGTAGATGCATTTACCACATATTATTATACAGACCTTTATCATGGTGTGGCCATCTTAATTTTCTCCCATTCAAACCAATGTATCCAAATCGAGGCTGGAAGGGCAAATAGTCTGGTTCTTTTTTGTACAATGAATATTAGCATATATTACTGTTATTGGATACAGGGAACATGACCAAGATGGTTGCAGCATGATAAAGGTCTATTGCAGGCTGGAATCGTTTGTCATTCAAAACCACAGTGATTGGTATTGATTGGTCAGACAGTAGGAGGGATAAAATGATGAATTGCTATCTTTTGTTGACATTCCAGTGATTTATCTCGACCAGAAACAGTCTCTCCCTCCCCATGATAAACTTTGAAGGTAACTTTTTACTTGAAATCCAGTTTTATCTTCTAGGATTGGAAAAACGACACATGGCAACATAGTTCATGTATGACATAACTTTGTCTGTTTGCGTATCAAAAGCATGGTACACTACTGGTTAAATAAACATTTTGTGTAGAATGAATTTAGTTTAAAGAGAATATCACAGTTACATATGTTTCCTTAACAGTCTGCTTGAATTTGTTGAGGTCCAAGTTTGGGCAGACAACTGTGAGGGGTTGCACCCACCCCCAACCCACCCCACAATTTATGGGATACTTTGCCAAAAGTGTACAAAAACCAACAATAATTTCCTGGTCTATTTTTGACATGTAAGAGATGTTTATAGTTATGCACATGGGTGTTTTGATGATTGTGGTAATAAGACTAGGGGGTTGTAAGGGAAAACCTCGTTGTGAAAATTTACCCGTAAGAAATTCTTCTGATTTTGGATTTCATCTTATCACATTCAGGTCCCATTGTCATTCAAGCCATTCAAGATGTAGGATCTGTGCTCAAGACGACTTTACCTTGAAAAATGATTCCAAATGTTGACTTGCTTTTTGTTTTATGATGACTAAAGTTATTATTAAACTTTCAAATGAGATATCGAACAAACAAAAAATCCATCAACGGATAATGACAGCCTAATTAAAAAAAAAAGAAGAATTTTTGTGTAGAGCACAATAAACAAACGCCGCACGCTGCCTGTTCAACTTTAGTTGGGTGCTTTGCATGCGACACAGAGACAAAATGCAGGCGAAATGATGTTGTAATATAGTTGCCTTCTGGGTACCATCAGCAGACGTGGCTGTCTTGGGTGGTGGTTGGCCGGGATAATCGTTTCAAAAACATTTTTATAGCCATCCACAATGTCAAAAGAATATTTATTAGTTTCTATTTTTATAAAATAAGTTGCTCTTTTAAATTGTGTTGGCTGGAATTAATTCATTTTCAAGGTAAAATCGGCTTGAGCACGATCATGTATCTTTAAGCAAAAAAAATAATAAATTGATCAGCTCAGATTAATCTTGTTTAGCAGAAGCAGATTACCAGCCAAAATGCCATGTTATGTATAACTGTTTGTGACTGGTTTCCTGCTCATTTTTGCTTAGCAGAGAATTCTGTTGAGAAGCTTGATGAAATTGGGCCCTGGTCATGATGGGGCCTGCCTGAATATCTCGGTTTATTAAACGATTCTGATAATGTAAAAAGGCACAAAACCTGTCAACATTTTTACGATGATGGAGAGATATCCAATCAGGGTAAACTTTGCATAACGGGAAAGAAAACATACGAGATTAAAAAAAGAAAAAAACAACAAAATACACAGACATTGAAGGATTTGTTTTGTCTCTAGCCAAAGACACTAGAGGGGTTTGGGTAAATGTAAGACAAACTTTGTGAAGCGCAATTTATTTAAAATGCAATGAAAGCCAACCCCTACAGAGTAAACAGTGTTTATTCAGGGATGTAAAGTTCCCTTAACGCGATGATTTTCCGCACGTCCTTAGTCAAAACTTTTGCTAGCGGAAGATTTTGTCGTAGGTCCGGACCTCTGACAGAATTTAGCAATGTTTGAGAAGATTTCACCAGGGACCTTGGACAATCCAAACATTGTTGTCCTTTCACACCAGATGCATTTTGTACAAATTTTGCAACCATGCTCAAATTAGGCAAAGGGACCCTTGCTAAGTTGCTCTCGTGTGAAAAAGGACTTTAGATGAGATGTTGTTCAATGACCGGTGACTCAGCGTTTTATTTGAACAAATCTCTTATCAAATAGGTCTTGTTGGCATGAATTTTGCGAGGAACATTTTGCTCTTGTGGCCAGTGTTTGACAGACTGGCAAAAAAAAAAAAGAAGGTATCTGAAAGAAATTGTCAGTTTTTAATGTTGGGATCATCAAAGGGTCAATGTGAATACATGTATAATGTTCGAGGATCTGTATTTAGAAGTATATCTTGTATGTGACATCTCAGTGTTTTTGTTGATTTATGTAGCTTTGTTGATTCCATAAAATATATCGTTCATTTTTAAACTTCAAACAGTTTCTGCCTGGTCGATTTTTTTCCCCCCACTGCATAATGATACCAATAAAGTCATTCTCACATAAAAAAACCAACTGACATGAAACTTAATATTGCAAGATTTAATGTACTTTTCACAATAATTACAGATACATACATGTACATAAATGTGTCTTCTTTGTATAAATGTACTTAGTGAAAATAAAGATGTCATGTTCAACAAATGGATACAAATGTAAACATATAACATAGATAACCATTGAATATTAACAGATACTGCCAAAGCAATGTGTAGACAAATGCAACAAAAACCGAAACATTTTTCTATTTTGGGTGAAGTATTTTTACAAGCAAAAAATCAAGCTCGGTGCAAAATGTGAACATCAAGTGTTTTGTGAATCCCAGAAACCTCAACGGAGATGCATGTTCAGTTGAACCATGGGGGAGAGTTAGACTGGTTCCCGGTCCCTACATCGTTCTCTTCTGTCTGTTTTATAGGGACCGGTAGCTACAACCGATATGGCGCTTTTGATAGGCCCTTGATTGCGCGGGCCCAGTAATAATTATCTAGTTTTAGAGATGACGTTTGTGACATGTGCATGTTGTTGTTTGACACTAGCACACGTGTGCATCGTAACCCTTCACCCGGACATATAGTGAACCGACCTTCAACATCAAAATTCAAGCTAACTTTAGAAAAACATCTTAACCAGCGTAATTTCTAACTCCATGGTCTGCACGATGGGAGATTCTGTGTCCATCACGTTTTCTGTAAGTCCGCATTGCATTATGGGATCGCGTATACATATATGCTAATTCTAACTAGCATATACATGTACCTGGTAGAAATCTGCTAATTTTCATTACCCGGTAGCGGTCCCTATATTCAGTCAGAACGAAAACAATGTAGGGACCGGGAACCAGTCTAGGGGGAGAGTATAACTCGCAAGTAGAGAGAAGAGGGTGCTCACGCTCAGACCAAAAGTATCCTATCAGTTGTGCTCCGGTGCGTTACTCATGTTAAAATGAGTAAACTTGTGAGTGCAGTTTAGCATTGTTTAGGACTTTAAGATTTGCTTGCAGAGAGACCACATTCAGAACATGCATAAATATTGCAGGCATCTGTCAGTAAGGATGCATTTAACGAGTACTGAGCACACTATCATCAAGAGTACAACGCTCACTGAAGTAAGCAAGAGTATAACTCTTTGAGTTTAACTACATGTAAGCAAGGGAATACTGGCACTCAGACTGCAAGTGCATTACTCTTGTTAAAAAGAATATATTTTATGAGTGCACAATGACTGTCCGAGTATTACTCGTGAGTAATCAAGAGAATACTCGTGTATACTATTGGTTGTGTTTGGTTTGTGTCTCGTTACTCGTTTTGAAATGAGCTTACTCCTGAGTGCTCAAATGTCAATAACATGACTCATGACTAAAGTGAGAGGAGAACTTGTAAGTAGAGAAGGGCATACTTGCGCTCAGACCGAGCTTACTCTATCAGTTGTGTTCCAGTGCCTTGCTCGTTTTGAAATGAGCTTACTCCTGAGTGCTCAAGCAAGAGTAAAACAAGAGAATACTTCAGCTCAGACCAGCAGTATACTTTTGGTTGCCATCGGATGTGTTACTCCTATGAACCTGAGTATAATCTGACTATAATCATGAATCTCAAGAGTGACTAGTGAGTAAAAGTGTGACTTGCAAGAATGCATGAGTATGACTCCCAAGTAATTTAGTTCTACATGCATGATATTTGTCTACACTGAGTTTGGTGAACCACACATTCCAAGGCAGTTATATTTATAGCTCGCATAAGCAAACAAATTAAATTCCCTTTCTGGGCAAAAAATAAAGACAAACACACACAAATCCAGGCCAGAGTATTGAATCAAAATAACCATTCAAGGATCGAGATGGCTTACCCAGTCAGGCCGCCAGCTGTGGTGCCTTCAGCAGTAATATTAATTTTTCAAAGAAGTAATAATTTGGTTTGTTTTCATTGTTCGTTTGATAGCGTAAGCGAGACGTTGAATTTTATGTTGATTTTTAATTTCCGTTTTAAGGGACAGAGCTTTTAATTATATCCGATTTTCATGATCAACACTGCCCTGGTATTGCTGTAACAATGACTGCAGGCTGATGCAGTTCAAGCCACATGTATGAAAGGTGAACGCATTTAACACTCGCTGCCAACTGGGGCAAATGTCATAGAGCTGCAACAATTTGCTAAGCACAGAAAAGAAGTTGCTTAGCAGGAACAGGCTACCAGCCATACTACCATGTCTTGTAAATTATTCGTGACCGGTTCCTTTAAACTCTTGCTTAGCAGACAAATTTACTGAGCACCAGTTTTTGCAAAGCAGCTCTATTCAATGAGTTCAAGTTCTCTAAATGATAAAATGGTTCCATAAATTAAGATGCATTTTTTGTGTGTATATGTTGGTTTAGTGCACCGGACTTGAAGTTCTGGTGGTCAAGTCTTCGGGGCGTGTGTTCGAATCCCGGTCATGACACTTGTGTCCTTGAGCAAGATGCTTTACTATAATTGCTTCTCTTCACCCAGGGGTATAAAGGGGTCCCTCCGAGGGTAGAGGTTGATATTGTGTTTGAAAAAGCCTCCGGAGCGCCACGGCAGCTCAGGGCTGTATACTCCCCAGGGAGCTGAGAAAGATTACAGGAATGTTATTGGCCCAATGACCAGGGCACTAATGTAAAGCGCATTGAGACGTTGTGAAATGCGCTATATAAGAACTGGTTATTATTACAATTGTTATATAACTTAATCAAGTCTGCACCCTATACAAATTTAAAGCACCTGTAAGTTACAATGTATTACATGATTTAATAACTTAGCTCAATGATGTAAAGTTATTAACCACACCACAAAGATCTACAAAGAATACATCAAGCTTCAAGTAAGACACTTGCAACAAAGCAATGACATCTACATGTATCTAAAAAAAACAAGGCAGTGTAACATTAACTTGCACCAATCAATTAGCATCCACCTGACACCCCCCCCCCAGTACACAACCTGACAGATGTTGCTCTATTGTTCCCTTTTCTAAAGAACTTCTCCCTGAGAGATATGTAAAACAATCCGTTCTGGTCTTGCCAGTCCCAAATCCGACAATTGAAAACAGTGACACGGTTTTTTACTAGTTTCTTGTGAAATGCCCAGAAATGCCGTGGCGTGTGGTGGCTGAGCGGATAAGAACACCGGACTCAAGTTCTGGTGTTTCTGATCATCAGAGTGTGGGTTCAAGTCCCGGTCGTGACACTTGTGTCCTTAAGCAAGACACTTAACCATTATTGCTTCATCCTTCGAATGGGACGTAAAGCCGTTGGTCCTGTGTGTTGTGTAATGCACGTAAAAGAACCCAGTGACACTCATCGCAAAGAGAAGGGGTTCGCCCCGGTGTTCCTGGTTTGATCGGCTGCAGATTGCGCCACAGCACCTTTGTGAACCATTACATGGTGCTATGTAAAGGAACAGGTCTCATACTTCAAAAACGTAACTCATCATACCTTGCAGGAAAAACATACTTAGCGCTCTGAGACGCCCATAGGGTGTGATAAAGCGCTACATAAAAACTGCATACTGTTATTATGATGTTGAGTCACACAAAGTGCAGACACTGATCCTTACACACAATTATCAATGTTGGCCGAGTGCTTGATGAGTCCTTTAAATTAAACACACTGCATCTCTGCTCCTCAATCATCCCCCCCCCACCTACATCACGTAGTAGCGCTCCCCTCCACCTAATACACAACACGGCAATCCAAATGGCTGTTCAGCTTGTTGACATTTTGTAATGTGTCTGAATTGTGGTCACGCAGTCACGGACGCAACTGATCAATGCATTAATGGAAGGAGCTTAATGGATCAGTGTTTTAATGGAAAATTACATACACATCTAAGCTGAATATTTGGCTGTGTTTAATAAAAAAAAATAATAAAAAGTTCTGGAATTTTACAAGATTTTACAAAAGATTTACATGTAATTTCTGAATGGCAGGAACTGTGAAATTAGTCATTATATTAATGACCAGAGTCGGTAAGTTGACCTGGCCAAGTGTTTAAAAAATAGAATGAATACAAGTGAGTAAATAATAGAAAAGCATTTACAATCTTCAAACTGTACAGTGAATACATAAATTTGGAAACATCAAAGTATTTTTTGGTTTGATTTGTAGCCATGGCATCTCATTTTGCACTAGAATCAAGTTCTGGGAAATGTTTGTGGCGCTGCAGCTGATTTCACAAAACCTTACGCAACAAGTCCACTTGCACCACATTTGATTGCGTAAGTGGCCCAACTTCCACAATGAATGTTGCACAAGTCGACTGGAGCAGTTGCGTAACGTGTTCGTAAAGAAATCAGCGGCTGTGCTGTAAGCAAAATCAGCGCTTTTTACGGAAACAGCGAAAATGCTTATTTCAAGGTTCGCACGGAATTGTTGCTTGTGCGCATGCGAACAATGCACTTCACTCTACTAAGCGTTCCTTTCTTCAACACACATCTACACATGTAGCATAGACATTTGGCGCTTAGCCTGTAAGCTGAGAATGGTAAGCGCGGAATTCTGTGATGAGAATGGGCCCTGGTGATGGGCCTGGTGGCTCCATCATTTGAATCTCAACCCCTTCACTTGTGCCTTTGGGCAGGATACTAAACTTCATTTACATTTACATCACATTGACCCATCTCTGCCTGACTGGTCACAGTGCATAATGACTGTTGCCGACAAAGCCCATGAAGCATTTATTGCTGCATTATGATAAACATTCATTGTTTACTGCCTTGCAAATAAACACATCCCAACAAACTGAATACTGTTGGAAAAAGCACATAATTCTCTTGACATGTTTCCCGTCTCATACCCCAAACAGTAAGAGTACAAAGAAAGACACTGCTTGTTCATTGACAGGTTTTCCCGTTAGTGTGTTCAACGGTAGCCTTAATCAAGACTGTCTTTGC
Source organism: Marthasterias glacialis (assembly GCA_911728455.2). Lineage (NCBI taxonomy): Eukaryota > Metazoa > Echinodermata > Asteroidea > Forcipulatida > Asteriidae > Marthasterias > Marthasterias glacialis. The sequence goes on along the minus strand of OU452219.1, from coordinate 27,366,593 downwards.
ACTTTCCCTTAGCCCCCGAGTTATCCACGCACAGAGTCCGTAAGGACGATGCACAGTCGCATACGCACCGATTCTTTTTAATGCCGAATTGTGGGGACTCCCTGTTGTTGTTCTATTGTTCTCTTTTCTGAAGAATCCCTCTGTGGGGACCGGGTTTGACATTGAAAAATGTTGTGGGGACCTTTGTCCCGTTGCATAAAAGTCCCCACAACCGTGTGTATGCCTGTCCACACTGACGCACACGAAGTCCGTCAGGACGACTTGTCATGCACACACACTGTGTACTATGTGCTGCTCATCGAGTGTTGGAGTTTTGAGCAAAGCATACTCTATGGGGCATAGGCATAAAAAAAAGGGCAAAATGTTACTAAACCGTTCAGTCTGGCTGGCACGCCTTGATCAAGGCTAGTTCAGCGGGAAATCCCGTAGTTTTGTAGATCTGGGTTAGGCAGGCGATTATAGAAACTTTCAAATGTAGAGATTTTAATTGTTTATAATTAGCAACTTCAGCCAGAAGGATATGTGGATGTCTTAACAGCAATAATTAACAGTGGATAATTTAACAGCAATTTTTAATTTAACAGCAATTTTGCAAGATAATTAAGAAACCCTAGTCAACAAGATAATCAGCACTGTTGTTGCCGGGGCTGCATACTCCAAATGAGTTGGAAGTGCAATTACATGTACCTCACAAACACGAGTAGTAAAAGTGGCTAGTGAATGTTTTTCAAAAGATCATCGATTGTAAAGATCACTTCCAGTATTAAAATACTGAAAGTAGATAGTAAATCAAGTCGATTTATAAAAGAAAAAACACTGAATGCTTTCTGAGACAGAACTCTGTTTTAATACATTTTCATTTCACCAATTATGGCTACCAACACCATAAAGAAATATTTACTTTATCAAAATCTAGTATCTTGGGCTTTTTCTGAACATTTCTGAACACATGTCATGTCATAGCAGCTATCAGTGAATCAGATATATGCAGTAGGCCGTGCGTGAAGCGTTATGTAATAAACACCTCGTCAGTCTCCACAGGGGAGTAACGAATCTTATCGCCAAAATGATTGGGTGGTTTTAACCTCGGCCCCGTGGAGCATTTTGAAAAGAATATTACGCTGAATACAAACAAGGCTAAGAAGCAAAGGGCACCTAGGGAGAGGAAAAAGACACCAACGGGGGAGACGGCCAGAGTACTGGTTGGTCTTCCCTCAAGGCTGTCCTCGTCAATCAACTGGAAACTCCAGAGATCATTGAGGGCACCGTTGCTGCCGTTCCTTGCGAGCCCACCAAATAAATAATAAGTGTTGTTCCAGGACCAGCTGGCACAGTAGGCACGTGGGGCGGGGTGGTTGCGAATATCGCCTGTCCCCTCAACAATTTCATAACCGAGTAGGTACTGAGGGGATGTTAAGCTCTTGAAGTGTTCCCACCTGCTGTGTTCTAGATCAAACATCCATAAGTCGGATCTAGCATGCTGGGTTTTCTCACAGGTGTCCGTGGCTGCGAGGCTATCCAGCAGCCACAGGTTGCTGTCCGGGTCTTGCCATGAGGCCCCTTTAGCAGGGCAACCTGGTGCCGCGTCAAACTCAATCAAGTCGCTGTCCACAGCCCCACCTCCTCTCTTGTTCGTTTCAACACGTACCTGCCTCCACTTGTTTGAAACGGTTGAGAATCTCCAGAGGGCGCACTCCTGTTTCTTCCCTTGACATCTCTCCTCTTCAGTATGTCCAATGTCAGAGGGTCTCACTCCTAACAGATATAACTCGGTGTCGTTCACTACCCAAGTGACCAACTCAAGTCTCTGTCCAACTACATGAGTTTGTCCACTTCCATGTAGAACATCATCAACGTTGGTACTGACTTTTTCCCACTCAAAGTTCAGGAATGAATATCTCCACATTGTCAATGATTTGTTTGGATCAACGGCTGTTTCTTTTAAGGTCAGTAACCACAAAGCATTCCGTGTACACCAATGCAGTCTGTTGGATTGAGCACCTGGGTCAGAGCTTTCCTGCAGCAGTGTCCACGACTCGTTGTGCAAATGATACATCCACGTGTCGCTTAAAAGATTCTCTTCCGACTCCGCTCCTCCGTGGATCACAAGAAAGGAACCGGGCACTCCGCAGACGGCAGCAGCAGAGCGAGATCGTGGCCACTGATGTTCCCGATCGTGTCTGATGCTTGTCCAATCCTGCGACGACATAGAGTACCTCCACAGCTCACTCAGGGTGGGTGATCCACGCCCTACCCTCCCACCAAACATCCACATGACCCCCGTGCTGGTGTCCGTCCATACAGCGCTGTCAGCCCTGCTGCCCGGAAACTGCTTCCCCTTCGTGTGAAGTGTCAGCATGCTTGATTGATTGATGAGCATTGATCCATCCAGCCATGTCCAAACTGAAATGAGACAAAAAATATTTCACATAATTGATACCAAGATCACACTTGCTTATTGCATTTTGGCTGGTTAGCTATTTCTACTAAGCAAGATTTGTTTTCTACACTTATCAATGTTTTGTGCAGACTTTATGAAACTCTGCACTGATGACTTGTCCCTCGTTTTTTTTTTTTTTCAAGTAGATAATTTTGCCGATCTTTATTTCTGCTAAGCAGCCTTACGAAATTGGGTCATTGGTCTAATGCCAGAAAGCAGGTAACCACAACAATTTTCGCAATAAAACGATTCATCTATCCCTAACAAATTCTCTGATGTCAAAAACTCAAACGATACTCACTGGGGGTTCTATACAACTATTCCTCCCAGATGACAAACAAACGAGCACGGCAAGAGACATGCTCCCTACAAATTAAGAATTATCCGCATAAATAAGTGCGTGCACTCTCACTGAGTATGCAGCCCCCGGGCAACAACAGTGGAGATCATCTTGCTAATTAGGGTTTATGCCAAAAGTCAAACAGAAAAGAGGATGGTCCAACGGTTGGGGACGTCAAGTTTTTGTAGTAAATATGCAAATGGTAAAGTTACAGCATCACTGAGGGCGCAGTGGAGTAATTTGGTATCCCTACCTCATTGTTGTTTTTTTTTTTTCAATATTGATGTTACTTCACCACTGGCCCATCATTTAATGACAGAACAATGCAGCGACTCATTATGTATAGTGACAAGCAGAGATGTGAAGTAATTAACTTTCAAACAGACATATCATGACTACGTTTTTGTAGTAAATATGCAAATCGTAAAGTTACAGCTTCACTGAGGGCGCAGTGGAGAAATTTGGTATCCCTACCTCATTGTTTTTTTTTTTTCCAATATTGATGTTACTTCACCACTGGCCCATCATTTAATGACAGAACAATGCAGCGACTCATTATGTATATTGACAAGCAGAGATGTGAAGTAATTAACTTTCTTGTGACCAGGTATGACCGTACAGTCATGCTTTGAGGAGTTCTTTCATTAAACACTCCAATACGCATGTACAGTGTACATGTACAATAGTGTCCTTGAATACGTGTACGTTTGAATAAAATACACATATGTGTAGATTGTAGGTACTCTATTGGTTTTTCAAATGTGTCGCTCTAATTTTTCAACAAACAGACATATCATGACTTAGAATTTAGTTGTAAAATGTGTTTAGTTCTCAGAAGGAAACTGTGCTAATTGTTTCATGTTTTTGTACAGGGAATTTTACTGAGTTTACTGTACATGTACCGTGAAGGATTGTACCACGAAGGAGGAATTGTATTACAGTTCCTTCTTCCATATGTACATGGAACCGATTAATTTACAATGTGAGCGATCACAATGTGCAATAGAGTGACAGCATTTCAGAGGAAAATAGATCTCAGGACGACTGGTACACCATTGAACGGTACCCAAGTGAGCTTTCACATGATAGATAGCATACAGGATTGGTAAGGATAAAAAACATTGATTGTTTAGTTAATACTACAACTATATTTCTGTGAAATATTTCCCTTTGAAATGCTGTCATATTCAAGAAAACTTAACTAAACATCTGAAAACCTAAAAAACACAAAAAAAGCTGATTTCGGTTGTAACAATCGAAGTAAAGTGTTTACACGCTGAAATGTGTACACGGTTTTTCCTTATTTTCTCCTGACTCAGATGACGGATTGAGCCCAAATTTTCACAGGTTTGTTTCGTCATGTATAATATTGAATCAGACAAAGTAAGAATACTGCACTATCAGCTTGACCAGTCCTGTATAATACCTTTAAATAATCAACCATCTATACCAATCCAACATTGACACTACAAAACTCTCTATCACTCATCCTGAAAAAGTGCTTTGACCTACTTGTACGTGTGTATGTCTTCTCAATCTTAAAGGTATTAACTATTACCAAAAAGTACATTCGTTCCCATCCTCTAATTCTCACTAAACACATTAACCAACAACCTGTGAAAATGTCACCCCAAATTAGGCCATCCCATTTAAAAAAAACATAACACTGTTGTAAGATCGTTGATAGTTAACCTCACCTGGTATATTCTTCTGATTTGCTGTTACAACCCACGCCAGCCACTGCAGACAAATGGGTATCAACACTGACAAATATCCACAGACTGAAGCCATCCTGGTGCCCACGATGACCACAGGGATGCCGGCCACTCAAATCATGCTTTAAATCCTGAGGCGTGCAGAACAAAGTAGAACACTACAATGCCCTTGATTGATGCTGTCAGCCATGCAACTGGGTCCATGAATATTTTATCTACATGACTATGGTGTATGGTGAGTGAACGTGTTTCACAGTGTGTCATTCAGTGTGCATGCTCAGTTCATTATACCGCTGTCTCATTGCCATTCTCCCAAGATGGCCTGCACACTTAATGGATGGAGTATCCGGAGCGTCGTCGTGTCTGTGAATAGCGATACTGTAACCCTCCTTCCCAGGGCTATCCAGAGCTGTGAAAACCTGCTGCTTGTGTTCGACCATGTAGGAGGGAGTAATATCTACTGCACTGCGCTCTATTAAGACCACCGCTGACATTTTACTGCAGTGAAAAAGACAACAATTTGTTGGCATTATTTAAAATTATACACTTTTTAACCGATAAAGTAAATCCAAAATCCAAACATGGATTTCTTGGCTCAGGTATTTAGGTTGAGTAATTAACTAAATAAAAACTAGCATTTACTTGAAAATCCATCGATGACAAAACAAAAAATTTATGAACCACCAAACAATTTTTTTCCAGGTTTATAACGTTATCATTTGATACTGTTAATTTACTTTTTATTTAATGTCTTTTCTTTTTTTCAATCTGAACCTTGTTTTTCTGTTTTAAGTTTACTTTATTTTTGTATTGTAAACAATGGGGGTGATCTACTTTAAAATCTGCAAATGTTGATAGCCGCCCCGCCCCCCTACCCCACCCCTCTACCCCACCCCATGGTAATGAAGAGTTTTAAAAAGGTCTATCAAAACAGTACGTGAAGATTACAAGACGTCTGTCAATACATGTAAGGATATTACACGTCGTAACTCGTTCATTGTCAAATGATAGTCAAGTGTTGTTGTCTACTGTTTCCTTTTGACAATTCTCAGCAATACAATTTTCCTGGGTATGTTGGTTTGTTGACCCAGTGGGAAATGGAAATGGAAAGTGGTCTAAGGAATTGGTCCTCCACCAAATTAAGATAGGAAGCATGATAAAGTGGGCCACTTATCTACCGTCATGTTAGCAGTTTTTCCAGCGGCTGTAACTTTTTTCGAAGTACCTGAAACCAGCCAAACCTGTTCCAGCATGTGAATGGAAATGTGCAGACTTATATTGAAAATAATTTGAGTTGAATGGGATTATTTATCTTTTAATTATTCTCAAATTCATTTTTAAAAAATGGACAATAAAAGCAGGCAGATTTTGATGACATTCTGAGGGTGATTTCAAAAAAATAAAATAATAAAAAACATCAAATGTGTCAACTCATATTTATTTTCAGTAGGCCTATAAGCCTGCATGTCCATTCACATGTTGAAACACTTTGGCTGGTTTCGGGGACTTAAAAAACAGTTGCAACCATTGGAAAAACTGCTGACGTGACGGATGCAATGTGGCCCCCATTGCTGTGTTTTCTGTCATAACTACTTAGGATTCTAAGTAATTTATTACTGTTGATATTATTTTAAGCCTGAAAATACTTGAGGGACTTTCCTTTGACGTCACAGACACAAGTATTGCCAAACCTGGTCGGTAAAAGTACAGGCAGAGTTCATTGCACACACGAACAATATCAAGAAATAATTTGTTAGGTCTACGATAGTTTTGTGAAATTATCTATATCACTGATAACTCAATTTTGTGCTATCCCCCCCCCCAACCCCCCCCCCCCCCACATAATAAAAGGGTAAAGAACGTTGGAAAAGTGAGCATTTATCTAGCCTTGTGAAATTTCAAAAAGGCAAAGGAATCACACAGTTTTAGAACGTCATTTGAATGGAAATGTGCAGACTTATATTGAAAATAATTTGAGTTGAATGGGATTATTTATCTTTTAATTATTCTCAAATTCATTTTAAAAAAATGGACAATAAAAGCAGGCAGATTTTGATGACATTCTGAGGGTGATTTCAAAAAAATAAAATAATAAAAAACATCAAATGTGTCAACTCATATTTATTTTCAGTAGGCCTATAAGCCTGCATGTCCATTCACATGTTGAAACACTTTGGCTGGTTTCGGGGACTTAAAAAACAGTTGCAACCATTGGAAAAACTGCTGACGTGACGGATGCAATGTGGCCCCCATTGCTGTGTTTTCTGTCATAACTACTTAGGATTCTAAGTAATTTATTACTGTTGATATTATTTTAAGCCTGAAAATACTTGAGGGACTTTCCTTTGACGTCACAGACACAAGTATTGCCAAACCTGGTCGGTAAAAGTACAGGCAGAGTTCATTGCACACACGAACAATATCAAGAAATAATTTGTTAGGTCTACGATAGTTTTGTGAAATTATCTATATCACTGATAACTCAATTTTGTGCTATCCCCCCCCCCAAACCCCCCCCCACATATTGTTATTATTATATATTTCTGGTAATGAAACCAAGGATGCCTCATAAGTGAACTTAATCACTGTAGCTCTCAAGCCTGAGGAAACCTGTATATAAGGGTGCTTGCTATGTGAACCAGAAACACCGGGGTAAACCCCTACTCTTCCACGATAAGTGTTCTGGGTTCTTTTACATGCACTACCCATCCTAGTACTTGGGACCTACGGCTTAATGTCCCATCCGAAGGACAAAGTAAAGTATCTTGCTCAAGGACACAACTGCTGCGACCGGGATTCGAACCCACACTCTGCTGCCAACAACACCAGAACTTGAGTCCGGTGATCTTAACCGCTTGGCCACGACACTCGAAATACTTTACACTCTTCATAAAATTGGGCTTTAAATGTTTGATTAAAAAGGGCAGATTTGTGATACTCAAGGCAGCATGTAAAAAGGCAGCATATTAAAAACACAGAATGTTGGAATGTAATATTTTAATGCAATCCTTGGAAGTGCGCCTCTGTGTCCCGTTTAACCTTCATTTCAATTTCCATTTAGTCATTTTCAAGGGTATTTTTTGTGCCTTTCAGGTTTTTATGCTTTTGTGAATTTCGATGTTCATGAGCAAAATTGTGATGTCATAATAGATCAGGCAGAAACCTCAATGTTGCAATTAGAAAACCACAAGAAGTTGAGAAAATTTAGGATAATTTCGCCGTCGTAAACTGTCGTATAAGAAGCCTGAAAGGTAGGCCTACATACATGTACATCAACAATTGGTCACTCAGCAAAGTCTGCGAAAAACACTTATGGTGGGTCAGGCATATCTTGACAAGAACTAAGTAACAAAGTAAGTTAAAACAGAAGAGAGAGTACAGAGGAAGTGCCTTTGTGTCAGTTCAATCTATCGTTCATAAAAACAGTTTGTGCCTGAACAAGGAGGACATAAGAACATTTATACAGCGCCAAAATCCGCCTAAAAAGACGCTCAATGCGCTTTACAAACAATTAAAGGGTAAAAACAATAAAAAATTACAGAAACCAGATAACCTACAGGCAATACAAAATTTTAAAAAAAACATGAGTAGCTCACAACCCCAGTAAAATACCTACATCCCACTTAAGATTACATGCACATAGGATAAAACTCTTGGTCACCTCTTAAAGACCAATGCACAGTACATAGCAAACAACTAAAAAATACAGAAACCAGATAAACTACAAGCAATGCAAAATTACAATAAAACTCACAATCCCAGTAAAAACCAATACCCCACTTAAAAATACATAAATGCAAACAGGATAAAAATAGTAAAGGTAAAAATAGTCTATTTTAGTAATATTTGATATAAAACCAAATCATGCTTACCCCCTTACATGTACTTATTGAGCATGTTCGCTGTTTCATTCTTCTTTTGGGGAACAATTTCAATTGACTTGATAACAAACCATACAATGCAGTGATTGTGTAGAAAAAAATGAGTAAATGTATAAAAATCACATTAAAGGTTTTGAGTTTACACCCCCCCCCATACCATATATTATTAGTGTTTTTGCCCGTACTCAGTACGTCGGTAAGTGTAACAATGGGGCATTTTTGAATTAGAATTTTGAGGCGATATTTCCCAAGTGGGGGGGAATTCCCTCAACTCCTTTTGAGCTACTGTGCACCTTTTTTTATTGATGATGTCACATAATTCTTTACACTATAAAAGCTTCCCTGTCGTGAACACATGTCTTGAAACCACACTGGTGAGCAGTCCAACCTGAAGTCTTACTCTTTCGGACAAACTCCTCACTTCCGTATTGTAATGTAAGTAAATATACACAGACATGTGAATTTCGCTTCTTACCAGGAAAAAGAAAACAAAAACTAAAAATTATAAAAGGTGACTAAATCTACAACCTAGTTTAGAAAATAAAACTGAAATTACCGCGTTGTTTTTTTTTTTTTGATTTGCCTGAAGTGAAACTTTCATCCCAATGTACATTATTTGTTAGAGTTTTTAAAGACTTCCCTTCTGTTTGATGAATAGACATGTCAGAGGAGTAGATGGAAGATATTCTGACAAAACAATGGTTCTTATTCTTTTAAGTGTCATGTCACCCGAGGCAATTTACAGACATCCAATAGACCGATTGCACGACCAATGTTTACATGTCATCACGTGACCTATTGTGGGTCATAGTAATCTGAGCTGATGGCAAACTACGTGCAAATACATGCCGTGATCGACAGAGTCACACCAAAAAACGGCTTTTGGTACCGCGTAATAATAACACAGTTACTAGGCCATTTTATTAAATTAGCATGTTGTGACATTGATTTTTATCACATTACTGTTTCATAAACTACCAGTATTCTAGTACAAAAGAGGTTTATTTTGAGATTTGCACAACCGGCATCGCACAACTATGTAGCCACCCGCCTGTTATTTTGTTTGTAATGTAGGCCTAAATCACTGTAAAAAAAGGGTAAAGAACGTTGGAAAAGTGAGCATTTATCCAGCCTTGTGAAATTTCAAAAAGGCAAAGGAATCACACAGTTTTAGAACGCCATTTTATTGGATGATTTCAGCTTTAAAACTTTGAAATTCTTGTGTTGAAAAGTGTGTGATCGTGGTTGTCTGGCCTAAACATTCCTTCATGCACATAATATAGTACACATCGTGCACGTTTATACGGTACTTGTACAATTTTCAAGACTTGCTGGAATTGTCCTTACTGGCTTTATTCAGCCACTCGAAGGACTCTGGTAAAAACTCTGGAATATTTTTCCAGATTTCGAGCAAGAAAAGCCTCAATCGAATAAACTAAATGCAACAATCATCATGCACTGTACCGCACTTTCCTATGGAGGACGCCGTGTGTGTTTACATTTAATACCAACAAGAGGTCACGTGACGCGGGTCGCACAATCGGTCTATTCGAGGCAATCGCCCAAGAAGGAAAACAAAATTCAAATTTCAATTAGAGATAAGTTTTTGTTACATCACCAAAACAAGGTGTTTGTAAAAAGATGTCATCAAAGGTTGAAATTATCCAATGATGACCCCATTATACATTTGAACCTGAAATTATATGTCTTTTTAATAGTTTTTGGCTTCAACATCAAGTTTTAATCAAAAGGATAAGGTTAAATTGAGGTCATCACTGTGTGACTCTTGTTCATTTTTCAAAGACCTGTCCAATGATGTAAAAATCCAATGTGTGGTTTAGAAGTTATCATATTTTTTTTTATATTAGACCCTAATCTTTGAATTATTGTAATTCAACACCCAATGAGGTCATCATGATGTCATTAAGTTTGTGCCGTCTTCATGTTGAGGTTCAATTGTCGGATGAGTTTCAGGTTTCAATTCAATTCCATGCCGTTATTTTGCATGCCGTTTCAAAAAAGGGTAGGTCAGGGTTTTTTTAGTTTTTTTTTATAATTTTTTTTTTAATTTCACGGCGGAGTAATCCCAATTCAAATTGAGAATCAACTATAGGGCAGGGCTTAGCAGTGCAGCTTTCTATTTTCTGTGTGTATTTTGAACCCACTTGCAAAATAACGAGCAGATGTCAATACACTCTCCAGGGTTGGGAAAAAAAAAAAAAACGGTCTTGACATCCTTTGTGTAGTGTAGTGTCTTTAGCAGTAGCAGGTACAAAGCAAGTTGTAATCAGGGATTAGAAATAATGTATTACAACTTACAAGTTGTAGGGGATTAAGATAAGACACATTCCACCAACAAAAGGGTTGTCAATCATTCTCCCTGGACAGTGTCTGGGGCTGGGGTTACTTCTGTTTCTTTGGGGGTTTCGGCCAACCGCCGAAACCACCTTTCTTTTCGTCGAGATTATAATTATTTTTATTATTATTATTATCATTTTACTTTCCGAATAGTCTCCTTGCTTTCACACAATGAAACTTGTGCACGGCTGATCTCAGGACAGTCTTAAAACCACAAACAATACATCAAATCAAAGCTTAGTTAGGGTCTAACTTAGTACATAAACAACATGACGTCACCATTGCATCACACTATTACCTGTTTTAGAAGACGTGTTTAAATTTGTGACTAGCCGATTTCGCAACGTGGACGTACCAACAACGGTGAACTTGTATAGCGCCCTCTTGTGAGAGCTACGCTACCCATAACGGAGAGAGCATACAATATGACTGTACAGATTTCTCACTAGAGCTAGCGCTAAAAATGGCAAAATTTATCATCGCATGGTAACAAAGCTTGAACATTTTATTAACTCTTGACAGGACCTTGAGATATTATTTCACATTGGGACAATATTGTTACAGTTTTTATACACAATATTGGGACAGTGGTGACCTATAAAATACTAGTAAAGGACATAAAGTCACGACATGGATGTTTATTTTTTACATTTTTCAGTGTTTTTTTTATTACCGGTACCCAACAAACACAGTTCTAATTTATTTTTGTTCATTCTTCAAGTTTTTGTCCAAAAAATAAACTTTGAATGGGCGTAACTTTGTGAAAAAAGTGATGTCCATTTAACTTTCGTTGACTATAGTATTAGTTACTCAGGGGACAAGCTTTCCAATGATACTATTAGTTACTAAAGTAATATTGTGCATAATATGGTATACAAAACCTAAAAAGTGATGTCTTTATTATAATAAATATTGTCATTCAAGCCAACCAGACTAGCTAGTCAGAATCAGATCACGAACACAGAGATTGTCAAAGAATCAATGGAAAAAACACACCTTTTTAATACGATTCTCCGAGGAGCCTTCTTTTCGACTTCTCATTCTCAAAATCGACATTTAGCAATCAGAAACATTTACCGAAGGTCTCCGTTTGTTTCCATCCACCCAATATAATCTCTGCCTATTCTCTCTGTCGATTTATAAAGAGTCGTCAGGGAATCTTTGGTCAGGGAACCAGACTAGCAAACCCCCCACCACACATCCTGCCCACACTCATTCCCAGGGCAGGTTTTTGAGTGGGAGTTGGACTCACAGACGTCATAAAGAACCTTTATGTCTGTGGTTGGACTCACTATTTCATGAGAGAGAACGAAACCCGCATGAGGGCCAGTGGCGTAACTGGGGTCGTGGGGGGGGGGGGGCGGAATCTGGACTGTTGAGATTACAAACTACCAAAATAGAATGCTACATTTTATAAGCTTTTGTAGTAATTTCAATGTTTTTAAAACTATTTTGTATTATTTACACACAGACATTGTATTTTTTTACCTCAGCACGTCAGAAGAGCGCTGAAAAGAAGCTTGAGGAAACAGTACAAAAACAAACAAACTATAGTTTTAATGGGCCAAAAGTCCGCCCCTATGAAAAATTGTGCTTTCCTACAGTAAACTTACGGCCGTTTTGACCTCAGTGAGGGCGCTGCTTGTACACATCTCTATGGGAGTCATGACGTCAGACGCATCTATATAAAATTTTACCCTAGTTACGTCACTGATGAGGGCTGGTTGCAAGATATGCCGGTACTATAGTTTTAAACCCCAAAACATCACGAGAAAACGGGAAAAAAGTAGCGCTTATGTGAAGAAGTCTAATGTTTCCCGCCGAGGTTTACAAAATAAAAGTCACGGAATTGAGTTTGCATGAACGGTAAAGAAGTGAAGGCGCTGTCCAATTCAGTGACGTTTTATGACTGTTGACTAAAATGCATAAAAATGTAAAAATAAAATTTCACATATTTTATGGGTGGGGTCCATGCTTTGTTCTCAATTTTTTTGTCGTTTCAATTGCGAACAAAGTTATACAGACAAGGACCCCACCCATAAAATATGTGAAATTTTGTTTTACATTTTTATGCATTACAAGTCAACAGTCATAAAACGTCACTGAATTGGACAGCGCCATCATTTCTTTACCAAACCCGAACAAGTTAGTCATGCGTAAGTAAGTGAATAGCTAACTCCCCCTACCCACAAACAACCCGATAGGCAACGTAAAACGAAAAAAGTCACTGCCAAAAAAATAAATAAATAAATAAATCGCAGCACGAAAAAAGTCTCAGCACTTCCCTCTCTTGCCCCCTCCCCTCGAAAAATACATGCACAAGTTAAATGTTCAGCACAGCCCAAAAGCCCATCATTATGTTATTTTCCCCGCTTGCGCCCCCCCCCCCACCCCTATGCCGCAAGTCTACGGACGCCACGACTGAACAGAAATCGAAAAGTGACATATCAGCATCATAATGTCAATTTTCTGTAGCACTGCATAGAGATCAGTGTTGATTGCATGTGTGTGTAGAGGGGAGGTGTTTACCACTATTGGGTGTGTTAACATCCCTAATGGGAGACAAGTGCTTTGTAAGCACTGAATGGGACACCCAGTATAAAGACGAAAATAAGCAAATAAATAAATCAAGTTTAGGTATAAGGCCTACCCGCGGACAATGCTTCAGAACTCGCTGATCCAATAAAAAAAAAAAAAAAATGAAACCTACCAAAATAAAAGGGAAACGAACAGACAAAAAACTTCAACAACAATTTTATACGAATTGGTTTTCATTCAAATAGATTACCAAATACAACTGAGACATGGCTTTCTGTTTATGATTGTCGTAATACATGGACACTGTGTCAATCAGACACTAATAGTGCATTACCGCATGCTGGCGCCCTGTAGGCTATACTGTATAATAATAGTCTTTCTCCTCCATCCCAGTTGCATGATAATTATTATTAACATACCATCATCAATTCGAGAACGGCTTTTTCTTCCTGCAGCTGATCAGACGTAGTGTGAATTATTCGAGTTCATTTTCTTCATTGATAAGAGTGGCTTTTCTCCTTTCGCTGATCAGAGTAGTGTGAAATATTCAGGTAAATTGTCTTCACTGGGTAATGTACATTTTCATCTCGAAATCTGACACTGCATCGTTTTTGTTGTTTTTTTTATACCAGAATTTTTTACTTGGTTTCCGTATATCTAGTTCATGTTTTCGCGTTCATTTTCTCACAATAATGATCATGAAATAGCCTAATGGTTCAAAGATAATCTTCCATGTTGGAAGAGTGTGTGCCCGGTTGTTGCTGCAACAACAACGACACGGACACCAGACACTGAGTGCCAAACAGCGCGGACACGCCAAGGTTTTTTTATTTGTGTGGTCAACTCCGTCTGTGAAATATTGACAATTTTTTATTTATTTTTGAAAGGAAGGTCATCAAATCACGAATAATGTCTCAACAAACACCACCGACTTATTTGAAACATCCACCACGAGAATATACAAATAAACTCGATAGGATCAGTTGTGCTCTGACTGGCACCGAGGGGGAGAGATTCAAACAACTGTTAAACCGGTATCATTTAGGGTCTGGTATGATTGACAGAAATACCGTCCTGAACTTGTTGTGGATTCTTGATAGACGGAGGATCATCAAACCAGGAGATTATACAAATCTTGTCCAGATTCTAAGAGACATGCAGCAGAATGAGCTGATCCGCGAAGAATTTCCAGAATTTTACGAAGAAGGTAAAAAACAATGTTTATTTGCACGATGTAGTTTGCTTAAAAAAAACTAAATACTACTGTCGGTGACATGTTTTTGTTCGAAAGTGTTTTGAGCGCCGGGAAGAAAGCCATTGTGCCTAAGAAGGCGAAGAACACCCTCTACCATTGCCTATTAAAGCCAACCAGGGGCGTGTCTTGGCGACCTCGGCCAGAAACAAGTTTCTGACTTCAAATTCACAGACCAGAACAATTTTTGAGAGCTACGCAAAACGGGTTGGTAACCAGGAACAGTTTGTGACGTGGGTACATTTTCTTAGAAATTAATGTTCTCAAAATGCACAGCCTTCTTTTTATTTTCAAGTATAAATGGAACTTAGTTTTTGTAATTTTATCAACATTATTGGATTGGTATGCTTTAATATTTTTCATTTTTAAAAGAATTCTGTAGACACTTTTTGTATTTTTGTGGAATCAGCCATTTTGAAACCAAGCCTAACCGAGCCAACATCTTGGTTACGGTTTGGTCGGAACAGTTGCGTCACTGCGGTTGAACAGAACGCGCGAAAACGCCAAACCAGTGACCAAAGCTCAAACTTGTTTCTGGTCGAGGTCGCCAAATCACGCCCAGATCAAAATCCGTGGCACACAATGGGATATTTATTGTGTCTAATGTCTCGTAGGTAATTGGACAGACGAGGGGAACTGCGCCCCCCTGTTATGACTTTCTGTTCCCCTGGAGATGTTGGTGTCCCCTCCAGAAAAAACAAACAAACCCGAAAACAAAATCAATATTCTAAATTTGAGACGCTGGCGGCAACAGACACAGCGGTCCTTTTTGACAGTTCTGGGCAAGCGCGCACATGCTCAGTATTGCGTGCGTAGTTCTGAGCATGCGTACTACTGGTGAGAACTGTGAAAAAGGACCGTCCAAAAGTCTCCCATTGGCGAGCAGTACCGGATAGTAGCCACCTGTGACGTTGGTGCAAAGGGTTATAATTATAGTTCAATAGCCAATCCCTGCAATTCGGTCCGAGGAGTGGGGGGGGGGGGGGGGGGGGGGTTGCGGGGCCAGAATCTCCTGCCACACCGGCCTGGCTGCTTGTCTCACTTGAGTACTCGTATACTTCTAAATTTCATCGCGAAAATAAATTGAAATGATAAACTAAAATTCAATGTAATAAAAAAATAAATTAAAAAAGTCTAAAAAGAGCTTGAAAATATTTGACCTTCATTTGGTTGTTTTGAATTCGCCCAACATTTTGTTTTTATGCAGACTCCACAGTCAGCGAGGGGGAGCTTGATTGGTTGGCTTCAAAAATGGGTCCCGAATGGGAATCCTTCGCTAGGCAGCAGCTGGAGATACCCCAGAGTAAGATCGACCAGTGTAAAGCTAGCGTATACCCGGTCAATCTGCACCAACAAATATTTAAGGTACTGTCCGAATGGAAACGCCGCCAGGGCCGCGGTGCCACACAAGAGGCTTTAGAAAGTAAACTTCTTCAGTGTGAAGATTTTGACAAAACGGTTTTGAGTGAATGGAATAAAAGGCTGCATCCCACCCAAAGTTAGTTTAGGGCATATGAGGCACAAAGGTCAATGTTTGGTATTTACTTGTTGTCCCTCCAGTTGGAGCCCGAAGCTCAGGAAGCGATAAAAATGCCTCCATCGTCGGTGTTTGGACGAAAAATTCATTCAAATCCTCTCGTTTTCAATAAACAATTAAGCATAACGTGAGTAAATGTCATCATTATTAGGGTTCACATATTGGTAAAGAAAAACGGAGAAAAAAGAAACCAAGAAACTTTGTATGAATTGTCAGGGATTTTGTCCACGTATACGATTCGTGCCAAAGTTTCGATGCAATCGAATTAAGCAACTTTTACAGTGATTTTGGGTGTTCTTCAAATTATTTGCTCGACTGTCACAGTTATTCCAGACGAAATATTGTGATTCCAGAATAAAACTAAGGAAGTTTGTTTCCCAGCATTTTACCTTAGCGGAACTTGAAAGTGTCTTCACAGATGGGGGAATAATATTGTTATAAAAATGAGTAACTTTTCCGCAAGCCGTTTTACCTGAACCCACCTGCACTGAGTTAGCCATGCGTAGATCTAGCTGCGGTCGTGGGGCCTTTTTGGGTGAATTTATAAATCTAGCCAATCTAAAGATCTATACAACGTGAAAATGATAATAAAGCCTCGAACCAAGACTACCAGAAGAAAAAATACAAGGACCCTTTCATAGGAAGGGAAGTTTTTTCTACAGTAATTATTAAAGGGTTTGAAGGAATGTTTTCGTTTAAGGGCCATTCGGATCTCGGCCGCTTTTACTTCTCTGCGCTTCCCTGTTTTTCAGATTAAACACTTTTTTAGAAGTTAATTTTAAAAAGTAAAATCACATGCGTGTAGTTTGAATGTATCTACTGGATTAACTTTACATAGTTTTACATTCTTTTTGCAACATGGTGTTTTATAATTAAATATCGTATACACTAGATACAACATGGAAGAAAAGAGTATATATATGCTCCTGAATATGTTAAGAAATTGGTTGTAAAAAGTAAAAATCACATGCATGGAGTTTGACTATACTTATCTACTGGATTAACTTTACATAGTTTTACATTCGGTTTGCAACATGGAGTTATTATAATTAATAGAATATTGTATAGACTAGATACAACACGGAGGAAAAGATTATGCCCCTGAATATGTTAAGAGAACCAATGATACGCTTCATGTTTGAATTTTGAACCATTGTGGTTTTATTTGAATCTGTGGTTTGAATACAACTGTTATACAGTTAGGCCTAAACAGACCACTTTGAAAGTAATTTTGTGTAACAACTCAATGAAAGATAGTCTGGTTCCCGACCTAATAATCCATCCTCTGTCGACTTTAGGGTCCGGTATCACCCAATGTCAAGTGACCCACAAGGAAAAAATTCCTCCTTTTCCCCAAAAAAATCCGAAACGTTCCGCACTCATGCAGTTGTCGTCAATACACGGATAGTATCGTTAATAGTCGGAATGTTAATCATTTTCTTTTTGAGTTCACGCTTAAGTTGAAGTCCTTTTTACTGGTTGAAATTGTTTCAACTATTAACGATAACTAACATGACTGTAGAAAACTCACCTGCATCTCAATGTATTTGTGAGCTTCCGGTGCAGACAGGATGATGGTGATGACCCCGACCCTGACATGCTGCGTCATACCCTCTATTTTTAACCGCGGGTGATACCTAACCTAAGATTTTTAACAAAAGTCGTCAGGGAATCTTTGGTCAGGGAACCAGACTAGATTAAAGACTGTTTTCAAAAGTAATAATGAAACTATCAAATATTAATACATGACTATAGTGTCATGGACGTGGCTATAATGTATAAGCAGGCTGGACAATTTACACGTCAGAAATTAAGACCACTTTTGTGAAAATATTTTATGCTTTCATGATACAAAATATTGGATGAATAATGAGTGCATTGTAGCAGAATATAATCACGCGGTGAAAGCTGGACTAGTCCATTTCACGAAAGCCAGATTTTACCGCGAGATTATATTCTGCCACAGTGCATGCACGAACTAAATGCATTCAATATCAATTTAACTCACACATATATCCTTGTTATTTGGATTCGGATTGTCAACTTTAATCATGAATATACTTACTGATCAAATAGTGTGGAGCGTGCTAATGTGATAGAACAACTATAACAATGGTAAAATATTGTCAACTTTAATCAAATAGTGTTGAGCGTGCTAATGTGATAGAACAACATTACTATAATAATGGTAAAATATTTGTATTATACACACTATAATCAGGATCACAGGATGAAACAAAGCCTGTGATATTTCGGACTCAACGCGTTGTACTAGTAAAAAGAGAACATACAAATGCTAGAAAGAAAAGCCATGTATTGTAGGTCCATCCATGGCAGTGAATAAATCATTTATCCTGAAGTTAAGATCTAAGTTATGGTCCCCTTTTTTAATAGAAATTGCGACACAACATTTTTAGAAACGATGACTTCAGTCAAGGCATTTACACAAATTCAAAGCTACCTTTCAAACGTTGTTTTAGTCATAAATTAAACTTGCATCAAGTTAATTTTAAGGTCACGTTGTGTGAAATTAACAAATGCAAATGCGTTATAAATAGGGCCGATTTAACCTGCCCTGTCCGACGAGCACCGCTCATTTACAGTGTTTAACACCACCACAGCTATAGCGCGTTAACGCGCATAATGTACCAGTCAGCATGGAGGATCCACAGTGCGTGTGCGTCGACGCGCGCGTGCGGCGGCCATAGCTGTGGTGTTGTAGACGCCCATGAAAGAGCTTCTCGGAAAACTGAGCCTTTTTTATCGGCCAAGGATACTGCTAGGGTTCTAAGGCAAATTTGTGAGATTTAAAGGGGCTGTGTCGTCATGATCACAGCGAGTCTGTGGCTAGACTGAATTATGACCTCCCAATCTGTTATTGCACACACACGCGCGCGAGTGGCGGTCACATCACAGAATAATAAAGACGGCACCATTTGTGATATGACGGTCGAGGCGGGCGCGACTACGATCATGACGACACAGCCCCTTTAAGTAAAATGTGATTAGTCAATATTGTTACGGTACCTTCCAATTTAATAAAATCACAACCATAAGGTATTATTCTTAATAAAGGGACCATGCAATGTATATTTTTCATAAGCTAAATCAGATATCTCAGCAAAAAAGTACTTATGTCATCATAATTTGCATCGATCTTTCACTTTTTAATTTTCTTCTTGTGCTTTAATAAAATCATCGTGATTTTGGAGTAAATAATGTGTTTGGACGTGACCAGGGGATCATTTAGTTTGTATGCATTTGAGACAATAACAGTTTTCTTACAGTACTTCAACTTTTGGGTCCGTTAAAAAGTTCGGTATTTCCTTCCTTTACAAGTTATGTTAGAGTTAATAATAATATTGACTTCAAGCGCTAACTCCTCACTTTATAGACCTTATGCATTGATCAGTTCTAATGGGGATCAAAGGCCTTGCACATCATGACGTCATTTGAGGGCGCTCTCGGCCAGAGGTCAAGAGAAGGACGGTATAGACCTTTATCATGCTGCCACCATCTTGGTCATGTTCCCTGTATCCAGTAACAGTAATAAATGCTAATATTCATTGCACAAAAAAGAACCAGACTATTTGCCCTTCCAGCCTCAGTTTGGTTACATTGGTTTGAATGGGAGAAAATCAAGATGGCCGCACCATGATAAAGGTCTATAGCTCACTGGCTGATCCTGTGCGCCACGCGTATGCGCGTTTTCCACAGTTTTCATCATCGTTTGACTGCTGAGATGGTGTCGTGATGGTACCAATACATAAGGTCCATTTATCTCCATTATACTGCCGGGGGGGGGGGCATTGTTTATAATGGATATCAATGATATGGTCTATTATACGGGGTAATGACGAGTGGTACCGATACGGAGCACTGTCAATATGGTGCCAGGTTGTGGTCCAGACACGTACAAGTTTAAGCCCCCTCTTGGCGCCGAACTTATACTCCAATAATTGGAGTAAACATTTTGGGACTTGGGGAAGGCCTACAGGTCGTGAATTTTGACAAGTCGTAATTTTTGACGCCAATCCGCCAATAGGGTGTCAATGTTTGCGATTTGGGGGCACAAATCGTGAATAATTAGGCCAATATTGGCGTAAATATAATATGCAATGTCCCTTTAAAGCCACCATAGTTCTGCACTGAACACTAATCCCTCAGTTGGTTTTGAGTCATTTGGAAACCAGTGAAACAAACGAAAGCTTCACTTTCAAACTGTTAGTTTAATTGCGCTAACACTTTCAGTTTTCAGAAGTGCTGTTTAACGTGTGTAAACCCCAAATAAAAAGTTCCGTTGTCCAATTCACTTTTGCTTTTCACATTACACATCCTTATACACGATCAGAAGTTTATCATTTACACATAATTTTAAATGTATTCACAACACGCAAGATCTCGTAAGCCTCCATTTTAAAACACCATAAAGTAATGTCCTTTATGTGACTTTCATTTTGTAGTTACGGAACGGTAACAACTCTATATAATTCCTCTTTGAACTGCCACAACAGAAGAATCGTCACCACAATTTCCCGTTGTTCTTTTTTGAACACAAGTTGTCTTGAATGCATTCAGTTATTATTTTTTCTGGCTCTTCACTTTGAAGAACAAATACAAAGCAAAAAATGTATTAACTATTTTCAGTCAGACTGCTATCTCAACTGCTTGGGTCTCATCGAGATTGTTAAAACATCATGTTTGTACCGTACCTCTGAGCAGAATGATGAGAAGTTTTGTCTTCACGTTTTTGGCTATTTGATGGGCCCATTGGCTACATAAATATTATTGTCGACGCACAGACGTAGGCTCATGCTTTCAAAATATAAATCATTTGTTAAAGGTAAAATATATGCTTGGTAAAGCTGATGATACTAGTGATAGTGCGGTGTTGTTACTTTGGCTGATTCAATATATGAACAAACAAACCTGTGAAAATTTGGGCTCGATCCGTCGTCTGAGTCAGGAGAAAATAGTGAAAACCGTGCACACTTTTCAGCATTCAAAGACATTGTCCTTTGGGCTTTTTTTTTTTTTACTGCAAGAGAGCGCCCTTTTGGAGAAGATTGGGGTCAAACCATAGAAATGGTGTGGTAAACCAGATACAATTAGACTTCTAATAAAGCAGATAATAGGCCTATGCAACTTTTTAGGTTTTTTTATTGACAGTTTTATACAATGTAATCAGTGTAAGTTATTTGCTTGGAAATTTTGCATTTTTAATGTTTTGTGTTGTACTTGGAATTAGCATTGCGCCCTCTTGCTGTCAAAAATACGGCCTCAAATTATATTTTCACGACATATGGAAAAGTGGTACTGTATGAACTTCATAATCAGCAAGTTTTTAAACTGACACAATTTTTTTTGAAAATCAATAAAAACGATCTTATTGCGCGGTGACTTGGTCGCAGCAGGCGTCTCTTCGGAAGGCTAAGCAGAACTGCTGTGATCGGGATGGCCACTGCGTCCAAACAGCTTCTGCCTCCACAGAGATCGTACATTTTCCCTCCACAGGAAGATAATCCCGATGAGGGCGCCCTGTAGGGAGTTGGCCACTACAGAGATGTACCAAATGGCGACGATGTCCAGCAAATTGGCCGCCAGAAAGAGTGTCCAGGTCCCTCCCGCCAGCACGATGATCTGAACAGTGTGATTACTATACGATTAAGAACTGCAGATCAAACATGGATATTATGAAATGCATTTCGATATGCATTAACTCGATGCAAATGCACTGTAAATCAACCTTGGTGAACCATACAAACACATGGATTTCATTATGTTGATTTTGATTTTGTCCACCAATGAGGTTAGTGTTATGACTTAAGCTTATGCATTTGTTGAGGTGCATCATGGGAAGATACAATCAGCAATAATGACGCAAAAAAAAATAATGATAATAATAAAAAAAATATTCATTATTTTCGAGACTGTTGTCTCGTTTTACCGAAAAGGTAAATAAAACTTTCCTTCCGGTTTTGCTTAGTGCATATTATTACACTGTAATCCTGCTTGAGCCTCATCGAGATCATTAAAACATGTTTTTACTGTACCTTTGAACAGAGGAGAAGTTCTGTCTTCACGTTGTTGGCTATCTGGGCAGCTGCCAGTCTGTTCCGGTTCACAATCACCTTGTAGACCATGAAAACAACCAACACACAGTTGATTAGGATAACAACTGCGACGGGGACACCAAACGCAAGGAGGGAGTGGAGGGGTTCCCGAATCCAGCAGTAACTGCCACCATACTCAAGCCACGTCCACGGCTGGTCTTGACTCAGCTTCGACATCAAGTAACAGGCGGTCACGAATAAGGCGGGGAGCCCCCACGCAAATAGGCCTAGCATGAGGACTTTATGGCCGTGCATGGGTTCATCTCGAACAGAAATAACCCTGTTTAGATTCATACGGTACGCTATGTCCCAAGCCATTACACTCATCCACATGAAAACTGATAGCCAAGCGAAGTGCAGCATGGTAGCCCTTAATGTACACAACCACGGTACAGATATACCACCTGTCATCAGAACTGCTTGGGCCAGGATCAAAGCCGCCATTAAATTCATGACAATTTGACCAGGCTGATTTCGCAAAGCCGGGAACACCGAGTAAGTGATGAAAGTCTTCACCAAGAAAAAGAGCGAGCAGGCCCCACTTGCAACACTTAAATCAGACAGAGTGGTTAGCCACGCTGGGGACTCTGCAGACCAGCTCACATTTGACAAGAAGTCGCACACACGTACAGAGCCGTCGGGTAACTGCCAAATATCCTTATCTGGGATGGACATTCCCGAAGCAACATGATGAAAGACACGACCTCGTCCAGAACCCGAGACAATGAAATCGCTGCGATTAAAATACAGAACGGGACATCTTTTACTGGCGAATGGACTGCACAACCTCACGGATGTCTCTCTCTGTACATCTTCATTTGCAAACTCATAGACAGTTACGTGCATGAATTCGAACCTGTTATAGTTATAACCATTCATGTTAAACGCACCATCTGTAACGTTAATCAGTCCCACATGTTGTATGGCAAAACCATCACAAATTGAAGACCCGTCGTATGGGCTGGTGGCGGCTTTATGAGCGCTTATCATTGATAAAGTGGTCACGTTGCATTGTGCAGCAGTAGCGTGGAAGAGAGTTTCGTTGTAAATGAAATGCTCTATGACGTCTTGAACACCACTAGCCACGGAGAAGTCTGCGTGAATATAGATGTCGGCATCTTGTGCAGAGTTGGTACGTTCGATTGAGATGTCTACTAACTTTATGAGGTTCACTTCTAGGTGGTTGAGAATGAGGTCTTGCAAGAGAAGCCGTTGAGGGCAGTTCTCGGTGCGATTTGTGTACGAAAAGCTGCTATCGGAACCTACCTGATTGGTCGGGTAATCGACGCATGCGTCACTTTGTAGTATTGCGTTACCAGGGCATCTCAGTCCCCTGCACCGATTTTGGAAGGGGTCATATATCTGCCACGTGTTACATGTCCCGAAATCGTGTGCAGGACCTGCTGGTGTACGCAAGATTTCCTCTCTAAAACTGACGGCGTTGGCTGTGAAGTCAAAAAGAAGAGAGATGGAAAATGCCGTATCCAACTGAGTATTTCTGTCGAGGTTACAAGACAAGCGAGCCCCCGTGTTGTTATTACAGTCAGCGCAATATATATTTTTGAACGAAATGTAATCATAGTTGTGCACGACGGACGTGTGATTCTCACAGAAGGCGGCTTGAGATGGTGGGGCTGTCGGGGGGCAAGTGTCTACCCTGTTGTGGTAGCAGCGATGCACGTTGCTACTCCTTGTTATAGGCTGCTCTAGTAAACGCGCCGTACATTCGTCTAAAATAGGCCTGCCGGCCTCGTCGTAATCACAATCCCAAGTAGATAAATTCCAAGATTCAAGATGATGTGCTGGAACTTGGTGGCAGACTGAACAGTACACATTTTTGAATGTGATATCAGGCCCATCCACAGGGACTGTCAATAGAGTGTCGGATAGCGTCAAGGTGTCGTTCTCGCAGTACTGTCGTACGCTATCTTGGGGCCAACTGGGCGGACACCGTGCAACGACCACGTAGCTTTCAGAGTCATACTCTCGAAAGAATGTGATACATTCAAAAAAAGCGGAGTAATTTGAAGTGATCGGAAAATGGGTGTCGTTCACGCAATGGTCGAAGTAATCAATGCAGCAGTCACCATACATGACGCACAGTCTGTCACAACGGCAGGGATGTCTGTTTAAAGTAAAGCCGTGCAGTAATCGTGTTCGGTCTTGACAAGACAGCGGTCCGCAATGGGTTTCCTCCTCTGGACATACCGGTGGGCTGTCTTCTTTCTCAAAACCTCCTACAGAAATCAGAAAACCTCAAACATAATTAAGTTGTAGGCCTATATGTCGTCATATCCCGTAATAATAATGGGCATTGGCTTAATAGAGATAGCTCTGTTAAGCCGCGTTTGCATTGGATTAATATTTTAACCGAGACCATGGGTAACTTCCAATGGGTAAATCTTACCGGTGTCCGCACTTGGATTTTTCGAAGTGGATACAGTAACCCAGACAATGGGTAAACTAACTGAGACGATGGTGAAACAAACCAAGTAAGGCATTAGCGTCGGCCATCTTTAAACCGGCCTTTGCACGTGTGAACCGGATGTGGTATTTTACTGGCCGGTTTTACCGAGACGATGCGTCCGCACTTGACTTTTGGGCTCGGTTAGTTCGGCCAGGTTAGTTTACCTGGGCAGAAGGTGGCCGGTTAAACTCCCCATTGGACCCGGTTATTTTACCTGGGTGAAATTTGACTGGGTTGTTCGCACCGGACTTAAAATGGTCAAGTTACCCGATTGCTCGGTTAGTTTGACCAAATTAAGTCCAGTACGAACATGGCCTTATATAAATATCTCTGTTTTGGAATAAATGTCAAGAATAGTAGGGTATAAAGGTATTTCTAATGCGCCCATAGAGCTATATATATTGACTAGAGCGCTAGCATTGTTCGTATGTTGAAGTTGCCTGGGCGCATCCATGTTTCTGTACAAACCTATGGAAAACATGAAATATTGTACAGCTCGGTTTACGGCTATTTGCATACCACTGCTTTATTCCTATTCCATGCGTTATGGAATCACTTATACCAGAAATAAGACGCGCAATCAGTTAATGCGCGTGATTTAACCTCAGTGCACGCGTATCTAGTACTTCATCCGCTCGTGCGTCACGTCTCGTGCGCGTTTGAACGAACATGCCGTGACGATTTTTTCAATTTTTGCATCGCTTTCAGTGAAGGGAAGAACTTTGCACCATTTACTCAAACACTGACGTGTGCTTGAGCTGTAGACGCGCGCGCAAGACATGCAGAATACTCGCGGGCAAATGTTCTTTGAAAATTTAAATTGTTCTCCATTGACGCACAATGGCTAAGCATGTCTGCGACTTCAAAACGGTTGTGAATATACAATGTAGAGTTAGCGCTCTAATCAATATATTATACACATGGACTGGCAATGAGGGCAACAGTTCACTTCTATGAACCCCGAGGGCCTGTGAGTGACAAAAAGAGGGTCCTATTTCCCGAGGCCGAAGGCCGAGGGAAATAGGACCCTCTCCTGGTCACTCATAGGCCCGAGGGGTGCATAGACGTGCACTATTGTCCGAACTATGCCAGTCCATATGTATTTTATAACACACCTCAGTCCAAAATGTCATGTGAAAAAAACATTAATTTTCAGGACGCACTGTCTTACAAGTGGAAACTTTTATTTCAACCTCTTGAGGGCTCTGTTTACCAGTCAATAGTTTTGGGGTTTTGGAAACTTTCCCGCTTTGCGAACTATTTCCCCCAAATGAAGCGCGTGCGGTGCGTCAAGTTCATGGTGCAGATTTCATGCACTAGGCTATATTAGTTCACCCCACAGGATAAAGAACCAGGGAGAGGTGTGTTGCTCTATACGGAATGCGCCAAATCAATCTAAATAATATGTATTCAAGGTGCAGCCTGAGAAGAAGAGACGTTGGAGAACAAAGAGCAAATGGATTAGACAGATCATGCACTCTAAAAAATGAAAGTGTAAAATCAACACTTTTGGGGTTCGGTCGGTGAAGTTAGATAAAGTTAGATTCAACTAATAGAATACAAGTGTCAGCGTTTCTGAAGCTGAGTTTTAACTCGTACTGCGGGTTTAAATTCAACTCTTCAAAGTGTTGCCACTGACCGAACTCTTTAAAGTGTTGAGTGCGAATCAAGATTAACAAACGTGCAAAACCAATGACAATATCATTACCCTTATTGTTGGTGTTTCTCGAAACGTTACCAGTTAACTTTGGTGAAATGTTCTCATTAAAAAACTTTTATGATAGGATTAAAATGCACTATTTCAAAATCTAATGCTACAGTGTGGCGTCGATTCGTGTTGAAAACCGTGAGAGATGTTGTTGTCGTTTTTTTTTTTTTAATAATCTGTATGCATATAGATTGGGTTTGTAGCACCAGTATGCGATTCCGTGAAAGCCCTTGCCCTTACAATACACAAAATACACCACTTTTCCCACAATTCAAATGTTTTTTTTTATATAATAGCACAGTAAGTTTATTTCGTAGTACAACAAATACAAACATGCTACAGGATCCCACATTCCCGTTGAATTTTGATTTTTATTTTCTATGTCAAAACTTCGTTCAAATTTCTGTGCCTAATAATCTGCAATGTGCATCGCTTTTGTTGTCGTCTAAAACAACCGTAAACCGCAAATGCATATCATTACTTTGGTTGCAGACGGGTCAAGCACATTTTTTTTAGATTATCTGAAACGAATGTATAGTGTAAAAAATATACTCTTGTGCATGAACAAATAAAATGAATCAAACAAAAGCATTGCACAAAATTACGCCTTTTTTAATGAAAAAAAAGTTGTTAGGGCTTCCTCTTCCCCTGTGGAATAGGCCTACCCGCCTGCTTGCTACCCCTGCCAGGCTCTAGACTCCGTGAAATTTGCTACAGTCAGGCACATTTAACTTTAAAAGCCCCGCTACCCACCTGTACCCACCCCCTCTTTGTCCCCGTCAAAAATATGCTGGTTTAATACGCCACTGAGTTTTACGTCTGCAAAAGTGGTTTATGTTGAGTTTATAATTATCTTCCCGTTTGCAACGTCATGGGCCGTAGTTTTTGGCCACCGCGGGGTCGGGCGTTGACAAACCACGGGCAACATGTTGGAAAGTACACCGTAAAATAATATTGGAACTATCAGTAACATGACGGAGAAGAAATTTATCTGTCTCAAATGCAAAATAAGTATTTTATTTATTTTTCCTTTGAGGGAAAATATGACGACGAAATTATGCATGACATTATCAACTTACGGCCGCCAATTACTCGATAAAACGGGCGCCAATAATGTTTCCACGAAAAGATTGGCACCGAACAAGTTTAAGTTTACTTTTAAAACAGAGGTGTATTGAATTCTGGTAGACATTAGTTCGTGTTATGGTAAACAATTCCAACTGAATATTGAGTAGAAAATCGACAACGTTAACAAAAGTCTTATTTGAAAAGGGGCATACCTGGCTCCACGAGGTAGCAGAAGACGACAGTTGAAGCCAGTATGAAACGCAGCCTGGCAGTGAGACAATGCCGGCTGGCCATGACAGCTGCCTTTATGAATTGAAGAAAAGAAAGCATAAACTATCATAAGCCAAAACCCTAACTGCAAGTCGGACGCTCCTGCCTCTGATCACCAACATGTGTCTATCTCTGAGTCTTCTGTGGTTGTAACACACCAATCAAACGTCCCAACTCCTATTTATACGTTTAATTCAAAGCCAAACTTCGTGCAACAAAATAATAATCGTTTCTGTGCGACAAAGGAAAACTTTTACTTCGTTTGGGGATGAAACAATAACTATATTGGAAACACTAATTACTGGAACATTGCCAGGAAGCGTGATGGGAAAAGGTAAGGCCTTCTGTCACACTTGGCGGAAACAATTAAAACTTGTGACACAAACAATATGTATTCCCAGACGAGATAATTAGGAGAACATCAATAACAGTTGGATTATTCTTACTATTGTTGAGTCTTTTGAGACCTAATTAAAAGAACGATCTATAAAATTCGGCGTCTTAATTTGACTAATCACAGCAGCGAACGTGACTGTGCCCAATCCTGCTGGTAAATCATTGCATCACACGCGGTTTTCGCTTCTTCTGGTTTTTGGTAGATTTTAAATTTATTGTGTGCATTTGAAGTTTACAAAGAATTAACAATTTCATATTTTTAAGAATGTTACTTTATTGATTTGTTGTCAATGCAAATTTCACGGGACAACAATGTTAGAGCCCTTGAACTTGTTTATTTATTTATTATTATTATTATTATTATTATTATTTTACGATATCACAGCATGCAAAAGAAAGATCTCATTTTCCTCTGTGCCGGCAACTCCTCGAGTCGGGCTACGTCCCGTAGCCTTAGATCTCGAGGTTCTTTCGCAGGATCCTAGCTGTTCCCAAAAGTGCCGCCTTCTGCAGCAAATCTACCCTCACAGTTGTGCCTATTTGATCCAGATGCTTCTCCAGTGCCTTCGGAATGGTGCCAAGTGCTCCAACCACCACAGGGACTACTTTCACTTTCACCTGCCAAATCTTACGAAGTTCCCTGGCCAAGTCCTGGTACTTCTCGATCTTTTCCATCTCCTTAGAAGCCACCCTTATATCACCCGGCACAGCTATGTCGATGATATGACACATCTTCTTCGTCTTATCTAAGACTACAACATCCGGACGTCTATGTTCTATAACATGATCAGTCTGAATGTTAAAGTCCCAGAGGTTCTTGACCTCGTCGGTCTCTACAACTTTCTCTGGAACATGGTCGTACCACTTGGCATGCACCGTCCTGGACACCATACTTCTTACACAGATCCCAGTGAATCACCTTAGCCAACTTGTCATGTCTGCCTTTGTACTCCGTCTGGGCCATCTTGCTACATTCGCTGACAATATGAAATACAGTCTCTTCTGCCTTGTTGCACATTCTACACATAGGAGAGACGTTCGTTTTCTCTATCCTCGCCTTCATTACATTTGTCCTTAGAGACTGGTCTTGCGCCGCAGTAATCAAGCCCTCGGTTTCCTTCTTCAGTTCTCCGCTCTTTAACCAATTCCAGGATTTGCAACTCGCCACTTCTTCTGTACATCTCAGGAACCGGCCATGGAGTGGCTTGTTCCTCCAATCTTGGTGTCTTTCCTCTTTCCTTTCCCTCTTGTACTCCTTCGGCCCAGCTTCGTCTGCCGTCAAGTACATTCGTGCAATTTTCAGCAAGTTCTCCTCGGTGCTCCTGACATGACGATGCAGGCTCCTTCGCTCGATGTTGACGCTGTCTGCCACGCTCAGTAACCCCCTTCCGCCCTCTGACCTCGGAAGATAGAGTCTGCTGACATTTGCCCGCGGATGTAGCATGCCATGCATGGTCATCAGCTTTCTTGTCCTTCTGTCAGTGACATCTAGATCTTCTTTAGTCCACTCAATAATACCCCCACTGTACCTCATCAAAGACACGGCCCATGTGTTAATCGCCTTGATCATGTTTCCCCCGTTCAGTTTGGGCTTTAAACATTTCTTCACCCGCCTGATGTATTCTGCCCTCAGCCTTACCTTTGATTCCTCGTGAAGGACGTGGTCCGATTCTAATACACCAAGATACCGATAACCTTGTCTTCTGGTTCAAATCGGAAGTTGAAGTGAATAAAAAAACCAGACCCAGGCAACTCTTCTTTACAGCATAACTCAAATAGTGAACTGAATTGAACCTTGACACTCATCAGACAATTGATCCTCAATGTGAAGACGTCATCAGGTGTTGAATTACATCAATTCAAAAGTTTTATATTTGAAGAATCAAAGCAAAGCTCCTGAACCATACATTGGATTTTTACAATATGCCTGTACGGAAAGGACACAGATGTGACCCCAGTTTGACTTTCGTTCGGTTCGAACCGGGAAGTGGGAGCAAAAACTATTAATAAGCCAAAATTTCAGGTTGAAAATTAATAATATGCATTAAGATTCATCGTGTTTAAAACATCAAAATTGAAAAGAAAACAAAAACAACAAAGGAAGAAGAGCATAAAAACGTGGAGACAAAGTTAACATTACCAAGATTTTTTAAATTTAAGATAAAACAATCAAACAATATAAATTAAATACGTTTAGGCCTATGGAACGCAGATGCCCATGGTATCGAGGATGAATGTGTCACGAGAGGGTTTTATGAACGTCGTTCTAGGGACAGTTCGCGCAAGGACCATTTGTCGACTCGGAGATCGATGTTGCCTGGTACCCAACACGTGTTTTTTTAGGATGAGTACCAGTAGTATCAGCCACTAGTCGACAAAACGTCCTTGCGCGAACTTGGCCTAGATTGCACAAAACAGCACATGATCTTACGGGCAAGTGGTGGCGCCCTTTATACAAACAGTATCGTGGTTCGAAATTTGAAAATAGGTCGAGTTGCCTAAAATCTAAATTGGTTTCTTTTCTCGATGGCGGTTTCGTTGTAGAACTTGGGTCGTTTTTGTAGACATTTTGAAGTGAACTAGGTCTAGGAGATCGAGAAAATGAGTCGATTGGCAAAAGGAACAAGCACAGTTGGCCGAACCAAAACTCTTCCTGGCAGAAACTTTGATAAACCGAAGACTTTGAGGTAGGCCTATCTCATGATTATTGATGATAATCAGTCGAGCTAACGTTAGCAAGTACTCCTGAGGTTCGTTCCGCTATCATCTCCACGAACCTCATAATCATATATAGAGTGACATGTACAAAATCATATTCGAAACTTTCTGCCCTTCACGTTGACATGGATACAGTTCTTTTTTGAAATCATGGATCTCGCCAAAATTAGGCTCTATGTAGTATGTGTTCTTTGAACTCTCATTGAGCGCTGCACGGGTCCAGAAACTCCACTCCGCGAACTAAAAAATAGCAGATACTGTCATGACTGTGCGCTTTATACTTGCTGTTTATTAATTATCCTGTCAAAGTCAGTACCTCGCTCATGTACATACATAGCCCCATACATTGTGCCAATACGCTGGACTCCCTCCGCTTCTTGGCCCAACGAACCCTGTCCGTTAAAACCAGACATCAACTTTCGAATTGAGACTTACTTTTTTTGGCAAATTTATCCCTCAATGATCGGTCGGTCGTTGCTGTCAGACATGTCAGACTCACAGGCAGAGTCTGGAAAAGATTTCCGCACGGTCCCTCGTGCGATAAATCCTAGGCTTTTGCTGGAATTTTATGTCAAATCTCGGTGATATAAGCCCGTGTCAACGACGGCGGAGAAGCCATGATGGTTGCTGTTCAGCGCGGGTCGTATTCCTGCACTAGTCTTTATTCCAGCAGTCATTTTGCGACGTTTACCTGATAGTGGTGACGTCAAGGTGTCGCGCAGCGGTAAACGTTCTTGAATGTGCTGACTGATTGCGCGCATTGGACGCCACCACTATCAGGTAAACGTCGCAAAATGACTGCTGGAATAAAGACTAGTGCAGGAATACGACCCGCGCTGAACAGCAACCATCATGGCTTCTCCGCCGTCGTTGACACGGGCTTATATCACCGAGATTTGACATAAAATTCCAGCAAAAGCCTAGGATTTATCGCACGAGGGACCGTGCGGAAATCTTTTCCAGACTCTGCCTGTGAGTCTGACATGTCTGACAGCAACGACCGACCGATCATTGAGGGATAAATTTGCCAAAAAAAGTAAGTCTCAATTCGAAAGTTGATGTCTGGTTTTAACGGACAGGGTTCGTTGGGCCAAGAAGCGGAGGGAGTCCAGCGTATTGGCACAATGTATGGGGCTAGTACATACAGTGTACTAGCCATGGACACAATGGTATTGGTAGCAAGATTGTTTTTACTACTTTCGGAAGTTTTGTATTATATTTTATAATTTAAAACCTACATTTTAGATTTCCCTCGTCCCTCATTAATTCTTATGACACAGGTGAACCTTTTTAACCTAACCCTAAAAAGGGTACCAAATCCATCAAAACCAATCAGCTGGTCTTGCTTGATTTCGATTGATTCAGACAACCACCAGATTGAAACAATAATTTGATTTTGATGGAGTTGATCTTTCTCAGCCCTCTTGAACCACTGGATGATTTTGATGGAGTTGGCCTTTCACCCCTCTTCGAACATTTTAAAAGGAGTTTTTAGTATTAAGTGATTATAATTGATTCAGTTACAGTTGCATATTGGCTGTCCAACAATTGATTGCTTTTGGCAGATTTGGTATAGTTTCTAGCAAAAACACCCGAGGGAGACCTTGAGGTCTGGTACTTCAGGGAGACCTTGAGGTCTGGAGACAGTGGTGCCCTTGAAAAGTTCCAATAGACAACTTCCTCACAGAGGTGCCCTTTATCAAGAAGAAAATGCCTTGGTGCCTGTGCCCCCTTCCGAATTCAAGAACCAAGCAACCAGGCCTGCACCTTGAGTCTTTACAAAACAGGAAAGGAAGTCTAAAGCTCAAGAATTTCTTGATTACATCCTGTAAGAAAATCTTGCTCATTGTATTTCCTATGGGGCTGGGCTTCTCATAATCGTTGGAGAGACAAGCTGTGTTAAGTGGGTGTGGCTTGTGGTGGAATATGAATATATAAGGCTCTATAAATAGAATTTATTATTATTATTGTTGTTATTAATAGACTGAGATAAGCCCCGCTCTTGCTGTATAATGACCAATCACAGACCTGACTGTGCAGCCAAAAGTCCAACAAAGACGCTACGCATATGGCGCGCGTGCACAGTGGGCGGGGCTTAATGGATCAGTCTATCACACAACACTTTTAATTATAATATTCTCAGAAGCTTAATGAAGCCAAGGGTTGACATTGGCGGTGTGCAGCTTGAAGCCTTTCATGTTAGGAAATTATTCACTAAACAAGAACTCATTTTTTGCTCATTTGTTTTCATCTTTTTTGTAATTCCGTTATTTTTCCTGCAGTTACGCACAGCTTAAAGAAGAAAACTGTTTACTTCAAAAACGAAATTCTGAGCTGGAGCATAAATTCTCCAAGCTGAACAATGCGTTTAGTGTATCGCAGGTAATGAATTTGATTATCAGCTTCCGCTCCCACAATTATGCAAATTTACTACAAACAAATTACGGATATATTACCTTTTGAAGTCCTGCTACCTTTTGAAGTCCTGTCACAAATTGTGTCTTCTTAAAGAAAATAAAAATGACATTTTCTGAGGTAATCCAAGTTATTTATTTGGATTAACTTATTTAATAGTACAAAGTCTGTAAAAATTATTTCAGATGTTTGCTAAAAATGTTGTGTCAGAAAATCAATGAAAGGTGGATGGACTCTAAAAAGAAAGTTTGAGAACAACTTTTCTCAAAGATTTCCTTAGTGGCTTAGATACTGGGCATCTATGTGGACTACTTTTTAAACCAATTTTTAGTATGTTCCATAGAAATAAACCAGAGAACGGGGGACTTCCTATACCGCCCTGTGTAACCGTGCATTCCTTATGTCGTCCCCGGAAAACCTGACATTTACCGAAACGGAACGGTAGACTACACATCAAAATAGCGGGCCTGAAAAGTATGGTGTGTTTTCTATGCGTGATCCGTAGCTTTAGCTAGCCCACGGAAGGGCAATCATGAAAGTGCGTGACATGATTCCAAGTTTCCAGTTTTTATATGCATTGGCAGCAATGATAACAGAGCGCGTTTTGTCACAGAGAACTGGGCACCGAGGCATGCTGAGGGTACACCACAGACAACAGCAATGGCGGCGAAGTCCTGGTCTATGGTTTATTTCTAATGGTACGTTCATAAAAATGGGTCAAATGAAGATGTTTAATCAGGCCAGTAATTTTCAGGGAATTTTCCCAATTTCAGGAATTGTCAGGGATTTCCCGTCATTTTAAGATTTTCTTGAAGTAGATGAAGATGCGTTAATACGGAGATAAGAAAGAAATATCTCTTGGGAGGAGTCTGGCTGATTGAGGATAGTAACTAATTAAACCACAAGTGAGAGTGGTATACAGAAAAATGTAGCGCTTCTGAAAAACTTGCAAACAAAGATGAGAATGACACAAGACACATTTTTTTTTCAATTCTTTTGGGTTTCAACCAACCTCATTTGGGTATTTGGTTGAATGTAAAGTGCTTTTTGTATTCATTACGCAGGATGCTAAGTATGGCACTGTTGCTGACCAACCAGTATCAAAGATTCAAGTTTGCTGAAGGATAAGTGACTTAGGTGTCAAGGCTATGCGGTCTAGTGATACCAGACTCAAATTCTTGTTGTCTTGCCGGAGTTTGGCTTCAGTTCCCAGTCAGATGTCCCTGCCCTTGAGCAAGACACTAAACCATTGTTGCATTGTCTTTTGGATGGGACGTAAAGCCGTAGGTCCCGTGTGTTGTGTAATATGCATGTCAAAGAACCCAGTACACTTGCCGTTGAAAGAAAGGGTTTGCTCCGGACCCCGGTGTTTACTGGTATGGTTTGCTTCAGATTGCGCCGGATCACCTTGTAAATGTAAACCCCTGCCAAGGTGCTATAGGGCCTACATAAAATGGGTCTTATAATTCAAACTTAGCAGCTGCAAACATGTCGTATAAAATAAAGAGCGCTTTGCGAAGCCTGTCGTGTGTGATGAATCGCTACATAAGATCTACGTAATATTATTAAAGTTTTAAACTGACATGTTGTGCCATTTGATTCAATTGAACAGAGGAACGCTAAGGAGTTTGACAAGGAGAACAAGTCTCTAAAAGAAGAGCTTAAGGAAGAACAAGAGCAGCATGCAGGTATGTATGTACTCTGAACATCAACAATAGGCCGTATTTTTGACAGCAAGAGGGCGCAATACTCATTCCATTTTGAAAGTACAAAAATATTTCAAAACATTAAAAACAAAACCCTCAAAAAGTTGTATATTAACTGCTTTATTAGAAGTCTAATTGCATCTGGTTTACCACACTATTTCTATGGTTTGACCCCCAATCTACCACAAAGGGCGCCCTCTTGCAGTAAAAAATAAGGCAACAGAACCATACAATAGAACTGTACAACAGAACCATACAATAGAACTGTACAACAGAACCATGGAACAGGACTGTGAAACGGAACTGTGGAACAGAACTGCACAACAAAACTGTACAGAGTTGTGAAACAGAACGGCATAACTGAACTTTGGAACAGAATGTACAAAATGTGGAACAGAACGTTAAAAAGAAAAAAATACTGCCCAATGAAATTTGTGTCAACCACGTACTCAAATATTGTTTTCATTCTGTTCTTTCAGAATATGTAGATAGTGTGACGAGAGAGTGGACCTCACAGAAAAAGATGCTAAATGACAAACTGTAAGTTTGATAAGTCTTTCTTTATAATAGATGTTCATTTTTACATCGGGGATAAAGAATATTATTTGTGTTTTTTACCCACACACCGATGTGTGTTAAAGGCATTGCATACGTTTGGTAATGACTGTTTGGCAATAAAAACTTACTTGGTAAGAAGTACAGCAGCTTTGGATAGTATAATGCATTTTGAGAAACGTTTCACTTCGAAGTACTGCAGTATGGAGAAATATATCACTTTTTATCACCCAAAAATTTGAATCTGAGAAGCGTTATGGCCGAAACGCTTCTCAGAATGTGTATTCCAATGACGGATACTTCTTCTGCGTGAACACAACCGCTCCAGATTTTTGGTGATATCTCAAAAACGCTGCCACCTTTTGAAATAAAATTTACACAGGTTAGTTTTATGGTATATATCTACAATTATATAGCATTAAGGCAAACGTACGGTTCAAAAAACCAAAGGTATACTTTGCCTTTAAGCACTGTATACTCAGTACTTTCCTGAGTCCTGTGAAAAAAATCCACAGGCATATTCCTCGGGTTGGATTTGCACCCATGCCCCCCCTCACCATTCTAGAGTAGATGTCTTTAATCCCCGATGCAAAAATTAACATCTATTAATTATATTGGTTGCGCTACCCACTGCCCTAGGATTCAACCTGCCTCTAGCTGCCAGGCAATCTCGGTAGTCTAGTTGGTAAGACATCTGCTCTAAAATGGCAGGGGTTGTGGGTTCGAATCCCACCCGAGGAATATGCCTGTGTTTTTCACGGGACTTGGGAAAGTACTGAGTATACAGTGCTTATTAAACACACACCGGTGTATGGGTAAACATTACAAATAAGTTTTTTTTTTTTTAAAGTTCAATCAATTTGCTACCAGCAGTTCATGAACAGTTTCCCCCCGACTGGGAAAAAAAATATAAAAATGATACCAAACAATAAGAGACTTTAGAACGCTAGGTGGCAGCAGACATACCAGATAATTATCCATCGTTGATGTAAGTCTGAGCATGCGTACATTTCCGAGAACAATGGATTTACCTGGTAAGTCTGCTTGCCATCTAGCGTCCTTCTCCGGTGGGTCAGAGACCGTTTTAAGCTAGAGGCCATTACTGATTAAAATTCACTAGTATCCCAGCTAAACACCCTGCAGGTATGGTTTGTATTTTTTTCACCACAATTTGTACAAACAATATACATTTATTGGTCAGGGTTTCCAAAACATCCCTAAAAAAAAAAAATCAAAATAGGAAAATATGAAAAAAATTGTACAGTGGAAGTTCGGAGCTACAAGCCCCTGCAGTCTTGTGGAAATGTTTTTTTCTACTTGTCCATCTTATATGCATGTAACTGTCATTAGCTGTTCCGACTATCAGTCGGAAGAGCTATTGTTTCTGTCAAGATTTTTATTTTTGTTATTATTTTTGTTTTCATAGGTCACGATGTGAAGTTAAGCTGGAAGATCTAGGGGTAGACCCAGGTAGGCCAAATTGACTGATTCAGGCCTGTATGCTTCGTTCTCTAAAGGACAAGGGCACCACGGCAATTTTTCTTCTTGATCAAGGGCACCTCTATGAGGAAATTGTAAATTTCTCTTGAAAGATTTCAAGGGCACCAAGGCAATGAACAGGGGCAACGGAGGCAGTCAGGCCTGCTGCTTATTGGTCATTTATCTATCAACGTTGTTATTCATATGGGGTTTGAATTTGAAGCAATATAAACAATGTGCAAGCCGTGGTTTACGTGTTAACAAAGTTTACCCGTAACTTTTTCAGTGCCTTGCTATAATAGGAGCAGTGTGGCATGTCATTTAACTGGTCTGTAGCCCTTTTCACACGGGACCGTTTTAACAAGGGACCTTGACTAAAAATGCCAAGACCTTGACTAAAATAGCAAACCACAGTCAGGTGAAAGTGATCCCAGTTAACTCGTTATTTCTAACAGAGATCCAGACTTTCCTAAAAAAAAATCAGCTTTCTCACTGTTCCAGATTTTGAAGATTTACTTTCACCATTATTATTTGCGTGAGACTTGCGTGAAGTAATAATATGATCAATCTACCTAGCTAACTTGGAGGGAATTTTGAACTGGTCCTAGGTGTTTTAACAAGCACTTGGCCAGTGGACCTCTGTTAAAAGAGAACACTGATGTAGCTGTGGGAAGCTATGAAGTAGCCAGCAAGACCAATTGGAGAGAATCTTCACTGGTCCTTTGGTGTTTTTACTAGCCATTGGCCAGCAGCCTATGGCCTTGATTTTTGATGTGTTGGAATCAGAGTAATTTTTTTCTCATTATCTTGTTTTAGTGGCACTGAATGACAACCCCATGACTGATCATGATGATATCACACGACAAGAAACCTTGGTGAGTAGCTCAGTTTATTTAAAACCATTTTAATAATTTCATGAGGTTGTATGCTACCTGGGGAGTTGAGAAAGTTTGAGGAATGGTCTAAAATGTAAGCATGCCCAATTTAATAGAGTTGCTTAAGCACAATAAAAATGTAGCTTACCGGAATAAGGCTACCAGCCAAAGTACCATGACACATGTACCATTTGTGACTGGTATCCTGCTCATTTTTGCTTAGCAGCAACATTTTCTGCTTAACCCTAAGGGTACCAAATCCATCTAAATCAATTGGCTGGTTTTGCTTGATTTCGATTGATCCAGTACACCACCAGATTGAAACATTTAGTTGATTTTGATGGAGTTGGTCTTTCAGCCCTGTTGAACCTCTGGTTGATTTTGTTGGTCTTCCCCCCCCCCCACCCTTTTCGAACATTTTGAAAGGATTTTTAGTTCTAAGTGCACTGGTTGATTATGATTGATTCAGCACAGTTGCATATTGGCTGTCCAACAATTGGCGGATTTGGTATGGTTTCTAGCAAAAACACCTAGGGAGTTAGGGTTAAGTAACTCTGTGAAATTGGGCACTGATCAACAGGAATCACAATGTAGAATGTAAAACGCCTTGATGTAGCTAATAAGAAAAGTTTGCTTCATGAGAACTAAGTATCACTATTGTTAGTGTACAGTACATATTAACTCACTGTCCTTGTTTATCACTGGGAAAGCTTGGGTGTTTAGTGGTCAAGACTTTGGGGGCCCTTGTCAGCAGGTAATCTCCAAAGTGAAAAGTACATTTACCCAAATCGTAAACTTTCGACACTTCTTTTCTCAACTTCCAACTAAGGCTGCTTCAAAGTTTATTGGTTGTTATTTGATTGAATTTGTGTGTTTATTGCATTCGGAAAAAAAGAAAGTACGATTAAGTTTTGTCCTACACTGATGCACAAGTCCTGTTAAAAAAAATAAAAAATAAAAAATCTACATACACTTCGCCTGCAATTTGAACCCACAACCTTCCACAAAATGGACCAAATTCACCCGACGTCATCATCACAATAATCTTGCTCGCACCATTTTGGAAGTCAATGTCTCCGTGTGTTATGCAGTGTAGTGCGCATTTAAGGTGACGCAGCATTTACACAAATACCAGGCCTTGATCTTAACCAAGTCCACCAAGGCCATTGGCCTCATGCCCTGTCGATTTGGCCAGCATGCCCTTCAGAAAAATTGCACTGTCACTACCAACTTGGCCAGCATGCCCTTGTACAATTTCTCTGATTTGGCCAGCAGAGGCCTGCCCCGGTTTTTCTTAAAATCGAGGCCTGGTATACCGTACCTATTGACTTCCCAAGTGGTGAGCGTGGCACAGTGGCCTTGCGTGCAAGGGGATCAATAGAGCTAAACCATTAGGCCACCAAGCTTGCTCGGCAACGAGAGGCCAGTTGAATTCTTACATTTCTCATATAATTACTTAGGATTCCAACTATTATCAGCGTTATTTTATTGTCTGTCTTGCTCTTTAGGCGAGAGTAGAGATTCTGCAGGAGAGGTTATTGGAGAATATTACAACAAATCAGGAATTTCTACATAAAATCAAAGTGAGTTTTTACAAAGAGTGAGGGAATAGCCCGTTTGCCAATTGCCCTACAGTAAATTTAACTATACTCGATGCTCTTATCTCAAATTAGGCTTGAATGCTTGTGGTATGCACCCATACAAAGTTAAATGGAGAGCATCGCTGTGTAGTGGCGGTTCATCGAGTGGCCCCATCATTGTTTCAAAGAGTGTGAATTGAGTAGCGGAATGTGAAAGTACGCACATCAAGCACATAAAGAGCTTGAGATGTTGGTTTTGGTATTCCCATTCTAATACCCCTGAATTTCCATTATTCACTCACCATCGCCCGCCCACTGTTTAAAAAAAAAAATTAATTGTAAAATAAGGTAAACCAAGGAAGTTAAATTCTAAGAATTTGTCTCATTTGAAAAGCAGACATGCATGGAACATTTCAGCTGATAGGCTGATTTCCTCGTTTTTGGTTTCTTGTCTGTGCCATCGAAAAATTTAAAAAAACACAGCTCAAAGTGTTGCTGTGCCTGGCACTTGTCTTCTTTTTTGATAAAGTGCAGTTTTTCATAAACTGTGTAGTGGCGGTACATCGAGTGGCCTCTATAATTGTTTCAAAGTGTGTGCATTGAATTGCGGAATGTGAAAGCTCGCACATAGAACGCATAAACAGCTGGAGATGTTGGTTTGGTTAGTCCTTCAAAACTTTGGTATACTCCTTGAAGTTGTATTTTTGCCTCAGAAGAGGTTGTACAGGGAAACAAATGTCATTGTCATTGTCAGTTGTATGCCTGGAAAAAGGCTCCGAAAGCTTAAAGCCCCAGCTCAACATTGGTAAGAGGAAAAAAAAAAATGTTCACAGATTTACGTATACCTTACATGGTATAAAGATAATGGTGGTAGAAAACTTTCCTTGAAATATTTCTGCCTGAAGTGTTATCGTTTTTAAATAATAAATTAAATAAGATCCAAAATTAGTTTTTGTCTCAGTGAGACGAAACCTCTGCCTATAGGAGTGCGTACAAAAACGCACTAGCGTTTTTTCCCAAATGAAACGCAAATTGGTTTTATTACAAGTATCTTGATCTGTGCAAAGAATGGAAGCATTTACAGTCAGTTTACCGATGTTGAGTTGGGGCTTCAAGGTATCCAGTTTGGTTGTTTTATGGTTGCATATACTTTGTGCAGGATATCTCATCACAAAGCATACAAGTGTTGAAGGAGTTAGATTCCGAGCCAGTCCTGACGTGTGATTTATAAAGGAGGAGCGTAAACCGCAAGCAGCTCATGTCACTGCTCTTCCAAGATCTCGGCCTGCCTTCACACTGTGTTTGGTTGAAGGACCTCACATAGCTTGCCAAACATACATGCAAGTTTTTTTTTTTTTTTACCAGAATTTTGTACATAAGTAGGGCCAGATTTGTTGTAGGTTAAAAAAAATAGAGCATCCAATAGACCCTTGTGCTGATGACCCAACACTTTGTCTCCATATCTGTTTTCCTACAAATTCGTAGCCCCCCCTCCCTCATTCCCTGGTCCCCACCATATGAAATCGCACATGTAAACTAAGCTTGACGTCATCAGTACATTGGGTCTATTTGAACATTACTTTTATGTAAATGAATGAGAAAGTAAGGGGTCCAAATTTAAAATAAGTAGCGAAAATAACTTGATGCATTTCAATCCAATTCAGTTTTGTGACGCACTCATTTTTCAATAGATAGAGTCCTTATAAAAGCAAACAATTTTTATTTGATACTCTTTCAAAGCAAAATTTGAAACATGTCACGGAAATTCAGGAATGAACTTTAAAAAAAGACTTTCTCTCACAAAAATTGACCTTTTGGAATTGTTTGGACATAAACAACCGCTGAGGACCACATTGTTGACCACTCAAGCGTGAAATGCACATTCTTACACAACATACAGCTTTCGTTCAAAGTCCAATTTTGCAATCTATTGAGCCTATTTGAACATTGGGTCTATTTGAACATTTCTTTTATGTAAATGAATGAGAAAGTAAGGGGTCCAAATTTA
This sequence comes from Marthasterias glacialis, assembly GCA_911728455.2. Lineage (NCBI taxonomy): Eukaryota > Metazoa > Echinodermata > Asteroidea > Forcipulatida > Asteriidae > Marthasterias > Marthasterias glacialis. Next base: position 27,325,174 of record OU452219.1, on the reverse strand, counting down.
AAATGAGTAGCGAAAATAACTTGATGCATTTCAGTCCAATTCAGTTTTATGATGCACTCATTTTCCAATAGAGAGAGTCCTTATGAAAGCAAAAAAGGTCATTTTACTTGATACTCTTTCAAAGCAAAATTTGAAACATGTCACGGAAATTCAGGAATGAACTTTACCATCAATAGAAAGATCCGATCTTTCTCTTTCCAATGATGGTAAGCCTGGGTGTGGAGGATGAATGTGACCAAATTATAGCTTCATAACAAAATGGCCTTTGAGCTCAGGCCCGAGTGCTTTTCCGTGTGTAAGCTTGGTCGACTAAAGTTGCCAAAGGTCACTTGTAAAGAGAATCTTTGTTCTCTTGGCATTGTCAAGTCGGGGTTTTCTTTGCGCCAGCAGTACCCTCAAAGAAATTAATCCGCCAATTCCGCCTAAAAAATCCTGCGGGGGGGGGGGGGGGGGGACAAGGGAAAAAGAAAAAAAGAATCCCGGCGGCAACTGGTTAAAGGCATCAAATCTGGTTTTTTTTTTATTTAACAAAAAATAATAATAACTTGAATAATGTTAGTGAATTTGTTTCCTTCTCCAAAAATTTGTTTTTTTTCTCCTTGTTCTGCTGAAACCACAAGTTATTATAAACGCCCAAACATTTCCCATTTTTATTGAAAAAACAGCAAAAAAAGAAAAGAAAACAAAGAAATGATTTCCTTGAAATGAAAACAACAATTACATTCCAACCAAATACATTACTGTCAGACTGGTAAATTTGTAGATTAAACGGGAATGATTTGGTGTCAGCTTCGGCAGTTCATTAAACTGTGGCATTCCCGTTGCAGAACGTCTTTGAATACGTCAAAATGATGATTAAGACCTTGCTGCTCGTGGATCATATACTTGGAACCCAATGCTCCATCAGGGTGTCCGATACCGTAGAAAACACGCCGGATCCTACTGTGCACCAAGGCCATGGAGCACCTGAAAATATCAAATAATTGTTGGTTTAAAGAGAAATATTGCATTCAAAACAGTGGCATACCCCAAGAAATTTAAATGGTTATAATCAAATAAAGTTGTTTTTAAAAAAATCACATACTCAACTGTAGCTTTTAAAAGTGTACATTAATTTGAATCTTAGGTTTTCCATACGGCATGTAAACATGAAACTGTAAATTGGATAAAGTATACCTGCAAGTTGTCAGGATTTTTCCGATTTCAACTTTTCCCCCTCTGTCTCTAAGTTTCCTTGGAAGAGGTGCAGATGCAACCAAGGGTGAGGAAGACCGCAGAGAAAGGACCACGGAAGGGGTTCGAACCTCCCAGGCTTAAGCAATAGAGATCAGTGGGCCGCACGAATCCTCTTTGTAGGCTGTGCAAAGCTGCATTTTATGCCGGTGAACTGCAGCTCGTTTGCACCCTGCATTGAAGAATGCTGTGGCATATTTTTTTGACGTCATTTTAGTGAAAGATTTTTCTCAACAATAGAGTAATTATTTCGCATCAAAAAAGAAATCTTTGCATGCGCAGTCGAGTACAGTTTACCTTGGTTCATAAAGGCGCATGCATTTTAACGGGTTGAAAAAACTGTGCACCTGGGAGGTAATGTGTTTGTCTTTTTAACTATGAAAATCGATGATGTGGCCGATCGTAGCCAACTCCAAACCACGAATCAAAACATTTTAAGACATGAAAACCTTTTTTTTTACTGCTGCCCTTTCATTCCACATAACAACAGGGTGAAAAAACTGTGCACCTGGGAGATAATGTGTTTGTCTTTTTAACTATGTAAATCGATGATGTGGCCAACCGTAGCCAACTTCAAACCACAAATCAAAACATTTTAGGACATGAAAACCTTTTTTTTTTACTGCTGCACTTTTATTCCACATAACAACAGGGTGAAAAAACTGTGCACCTGGGAGATAATGTGTTTGTCTTTTTAACTATGTAAATCGATGATGTGGCCAACCGTAGCCAACTTCAAACCACAAATCAAAACATTTTAGGACATGAAAACCTTTTTTTTTTACTGCTGCACTTTTATTCCACGTTTGTGGTTCTGCGCCCGCGCCCGCCCACTACCCAAAATGCACAGCGCTGAGCCGCTTCGGCCAACTGGCTGACAACAAAAGGGGACGTTTGTGTCAGGGGTCACAATACTATAAGAATATCACCGCAAGAAATTAGCGGTGGTGATTGTGTTTCTTTTAAAGTAAGAAAGTTGCAACTCCTTCCATGGTCCTTTCTCTATGGGAAGACCTTCTCCCACCTTTTGTCCAATTCACAAGTTTGCAATTTTGTTTATGTGTACACATTACTTAAATATTAAGTGGGGCAACATTATCTCAGGCCTTGATCTTAACCGAGGCCACCGAGGGCCATTGGCCTCATGCCCTGTCGAGTTGGCCAGCATGCCCTTCCAGAAAAATTGCACTGTCACTGCCAACTTGGCCAGCATGCCCTTGTACAATTTCTCTGATTTGGCCGGCAAAGGCCTGCCCCGGTTTTTCTTAAGATTGAGGCCTGTTATCTAGGTTGATAATGGACAACCAGTTTCATAACCAATTGCAGGGTGTTTTGAATACTTTATGTTTTATGACACCCTTGCATTAAGGCTTCCTGATTTGCTGATGATGAGTAGAGAAGCAGTTATCATTGTTAACTTACATAACACAGGGTTCCTGAGTGACATAGAGATCATACCCCGTGCATAGATAAGGCCCTTGTGACTTTGCCAACCCTGGGACATTATCACTAATCTCTAATGACTTGGATTTGGTAATGCCAAGTCTGATTTGATTATCCTGTGATGTAACAAGATCACTGACACTTGACTGCTGCCGCTTATCAGAGCATTGCATACATGTCTGATTGTCTGTTTGGTTCCAGTCCAGACATCTATCAGGATCGGTCTTGTTAGCTATCAGGGTTCCTGATTCTTTATCTGGAGTGTTTGTTGAGGGTGGCCTTGTCCATATTACCCCCTTGGTCCTCAGAAGGCAAGTATATGTGTCAATGCTCTCCTTACACAACTCGGAGGATTTCTGTAGGACTTTGTGTTGATCATCATCATTAGACTTGGGTTGTGTCCACGCACGCTCAAGACCACTCCCTAGAGATGATTAATAACAAGGATTTAACTCCTCAGAAAGGTATAATATACAAAATGGACTGCTTCGAGTGCTATGGTTAAAACTTCCCCTGAGCGTTCTATTTTCACTCGGCTTCGTCTCGGGGAAAAAAGAACGCGCCGGGGATCACCTCGGGAGCCGTAATTTTTACCATACCACAAGCAAAAGCAGTCAATGTTTGTTTTATAACGCCCCATACATACATTGTGCCTAGATGTCTGGGTACCAAGAAACTACTGTTGCTATGGGTATAGTACATTAGTTTCTATGGGTATAGTACATTGGTTGTCATGGGTATAGTACATTGGTTGCTATGGGTATAGTACAATGGTTGCTATGGGTATAGTACATTGGTTGCTATGGGTATAGTACATTGGTTGCTATGGGTATAGTACAATGGTTGCTATGGGTATAGTACATTGTTGCTATGGGTATAGTACATTGGTTGCAATGGGATAGTACATTGGTTGCTTCTGAAATAGCGCATTGCGTTTGCGCGGCTGTCTAGTCAAAGTAAGACCTGTCATGTGACCTGCTCTAGACCAATCAAAATGCAGAATCTTTGCATGGGGTGTTATATAACACAACAGATAATGTTCAAAAAATAAAACTTTTTTATTTATAAAAGCTCTCAGTTTTTTTTACTTGTCAATAGTACAGAATATCCTGGGAAATATTCCAATCCGAAAATTGTCCCTCGACATTCAGTTTTGCTAAAATCAAAATTGAGCAAAATCTCTGACATTCTTTCTGGACAACGTGAAAACCTTAATACTTAATAAAAGCCTGGTTGTTTACAAATGTATGGAACTTGAAAATGGTTTCTCCACAACACATGTTAACTAGTGTGTGTTTTTAGTTGGTTATCTTGCGTGCTAATGGCAAGGTGAAATTGGCGTATGACTTCTCCCTGTGGCTTCGGCATGTGGTAACACCATGTGATATCTTCTTTTGCCTAGTGGAATTTTCTTCTGGAAGAACTCGAACTGCTTGGTTCTTTCAGAACTAAATTCTACTCGAAGAAAATAGATAATATCACACGGTGTTACGGCAAACCAAAACCATATCAATAGTCCACCATGTAATGCCTCAAAATCGCATAAATGACATCTCTCGGGCTTGGTTTATTCTTTGAAAATATCACATGGCAGCCAATGGTTGGATTGTGAATATTCTTTACATCAAGTTCTAACTTTAAAATATGGCACAAGCACAATTTTTTTTCAGGAGTTAAATGGGCAGCTGTGATAGCTCAATCTGCTGACCTTTGACCTCCCATGCTCCTCCCCCTTGACCTTTGGCTACGAGGTCAACACACACCATCACAGCATGCTGTAGAGGGTTGATTTCGAGATTGCGAAGGTCGTAACATGATGCTAACACCTCGTCATGTGCAGGATCGATTACCACTGCACCAATTGGTACCTGATTGTAAATGTGAACAAAAAGCTGTCCAGGGTGAGCATAATAGACCGATTGCGCGACCCGCGTCACGTGACCACTTTTGGGTATAAAATGTAAACACACACAACATCCTCCATAGGAAAGGGTGGTACGGTACACGATGATTAATGCATTTAGTTTATTCGATCGAGGCTTTTCTTGCTCGAAATCTGTGAAAGATATTCCAGAGTTTGTACCAAAGACCTTCAAGTGGCTGAATAAAGCCAGTAAGGTCAGTTCCAGCAAGTCTTGAAAATTGTAAAAGTACCGTATAAATGTGCACGATGTGTACAGCGCACGATGGAATGTTAGGCCAGACGACTGCGATCACCACACACTTTTCAACACAAAAATTTCAAAGTCTTGAAGCTGAAATCCTCCAAAGAAATTGCTTTCCACAACTGTGTGATTCCTTTGCCTATTTGAAATTCTGCAAGGCTAGGTATTAATGCTCACTTTTCCCAAAGTTTGTTTATCCTTTTTTTTTACAGTGATTTAAGCCAACATTACAAACAAAATAACAGATGGGTGGCTACATAATAGTCGTCCGACGCCGGTAGTGCATGGCTAAAAAAACCTCTTTTTAGTAGAATTCTGTTAAATTATGAAACAGAGATGTGATTTAAATTAATGCCACAACATACTACTTAAAATAAAGGGGCTGATTAACTAACTTATCACTTAACAAAAGTAAAATCGACTGTTTTGGAACTCACTCTGTGTCACGGCCTATCTCTTTACACGTATTTTGCCGTCAGCTGTACAGCGTTATACCCAATAGGGGGTCACGTGACCACATGTCAACATTGTCGCGCAATCGGTCTATTGATAGGGTACGGAACTGAACTTTGTGTTACCAAAAAGACTCAATGCCTCAATGCAACGCATACAAATAATTTTTGTAAGTCACTTAACCTGATTTTTCATAATATATGCACACTAAGGTCAGGCATTGCACGCCAGCCTATCAGTCCTTGGATATCTTGTAAAGTCAATTGATTTTTGTGGTTGCCCCTTGTTTACTGCATGAATTCCCACCAGCAACTTGCAATTCCTCCATAGATGTGCCATTTTACCAGGTGGACTCCGAATAACCAGTTGCTGCTGGGATTCATCTATTTTTTCCCGTCCAGCCTAACAGGATATTTTCTCAGATTTGCCGGAATCATTTTCTTTGACGAAGCCAAGAGAACAAGGACTCTCTTTATTGCACCATGATTTTTGTTTTCTCTACCGAGAAAATGTCAAATTCATGCACCAAGAATTGCAAAACCTCGGCCGTGTGCCACAGCCTACAATCGGTACTAAATCCAGAATCAAGGCTGGATCTCCGATTCACTCTGACTTACCTCCATTGAGCCGAAATACAAAGAATAAACAATGGTGGAAGCCTCTCTATGTCTTACACAATAACAGCTGTACAATAGCCAAAAGTCGACAAAATATTGAGTGCCATCTGACCCGTTTGGTGGGTGAAATGAGCGTTAAACATGCATGCTCTGTGTACGCTCAGCAGTGAAATGTCCCTGCGACCTTTATTCCGGTATTCGGATTTTACATATTGGCGTGTTTCAATGTCGCCAGTTTGCTGGCTCAAATTTTTTTCTGCGGATACTCGTCAGCTGGCAAACACTGGTAAAAAACAAATTTCAAGGGCTCAGCTTACCATTCCTTTCTTTTGTCCAGCTCTTGCGGCCTGCACAGCCAGCATCATGTAGCTGGTGATTCTCTCTCGATCTTTGTCAGTGAAGAGTTGACCACTAGCAACCTGGTTCAGTCTGGAGTAAAAACAAGTCGATTTTGTCTTGACACTTTTACAAAGCTGTATCGAAGTTGTTCGTTTCAATAATATTCTTATGTCAAATCAGGAAAAGACTTGGATTTAAAGTGTCCAACTTTTGCTGAACTTAAATAAAAACACAACATGTTAACCCTATGACTATTGGTATACTCTCCTGCCTAACTGGCCCTTGCCACAAAATTCCACAGAAAAAGCGTCCACAATACACAAGCCATTGGGTTTCCTGATAATACCAGCCGTACAAACAGAAGAAACCCAAGCACCCAATGCTAGCCTGGAACGTAGGGTACTTTGTGGTAGTCTGTGGTTTAATAGTACTGTTTTTCCTTAGAAATTTCTTGTGAAGAAAGTTCCATTGCTATTGTTCATGATTGTTTGGATTGGAGCAAGATCTGATATGAACGAGAGTGTTGCTTTCCTGACAAAAAAGCCCCCCCCCACAATCCCTCCACAAAAAAACCTCCCCCCCCCAAAAAAAAAAACCCACCCCAAAACCCCCAGATATCTCTTTCTCACTGTTTATTTTGATGAAAGACGACAGGCCAGTGCTCTGCGGCCTTTTCAAACTGTTGCCTGGTGACAGGAGCCATCTTGGATACCATAGCAACAAAGGGCGCCCCCAACATCCCATGGCAGAGGTTGGGTCTGTCCTTGAAGATTTCCAGCAATGATGAAGGAGATGCTACTGAATCTACCTCGTCAACCAGACACAAGATGATATCGAGACCACTTCCTGAAAGGCATGATACAATCAAAGGAACTTTAATGGGTTTTTTTTTATTTGTCTCCTATTTCCATAACATTTGCAAGTAATTTGACCAATCATTCATTTTACCAAAGCGTGTCTTGGCCGAAACTGTAGCTGTTCTTACCTCTTTCTTTGTCATTATTTTTGGTGTTTTTCCGAACACGCTTAGCATGTGGCAAGGTTGTCAATGGGAAAGCATCCTGAAGTTCTCTGTAATTAAAATATATATAAAAAAGGAAAAAAAATTAAAACTTGAAAGTTTCAAAACAAAACTAGAATTTGAAATGAAAACTTCCACTCACTTGATGACCCTTGAGGTGGTCTGGGCATTTTGTATTGGTGCTGCATAAACCTGCACTGGAAACACAAAAATAAAGACAAGCAATTCATAAATGTATGTCACTTTTGATTTCAGAATAAGAAGACTTCTTTTGGGATTAGAGCTGTTCTCTCAAAATCAATAATGCTTGGTGGTTATCCGACATCTGGGTCCAATATTGGACAACTGAGACAGAGAAAATACTCTGAGATAGGCCGTGTCTGAAATGGAGGCACTAGCCATGGCTATGGCTGGATCACTACATTAACGTGTGATGAAGCTTAGGCTGCCCTTAGCAACACCCTTAACAACAGCCGCAGCCATAGCTGCCTCCAACTCGGACTCTGTTTTAAGCATAGATAAGCAGGGAGCCATTTCAGTGGTGTAACTAGGGTACAAGTTTAGGGGGGGGGGGCATAATTTTTCCTAGGGGGGCACTTTTGGCCAATTAAAACTGTAGTTTCCGTTTGTATTTTTCCGAAACAAGCCCCTTTTCAGCGCTCTTCTGATGTGTTGAGGTAAAACAAAATACTAACAAAATAGTTTTAAAAACATTGAAATTACTACATAAATGCTCATAATATTTTATTCAGGTAATTCTTAATCTCAGAAGTCCAGATTTCAAATGGGGGGGGGGGGGGGCACGGACATCAGTTGGGGGGGGCATGTGTACCCCCGTGCCCCCCCCCCCCCCCCTAGTTACGCCACTGAGCCATTTACTAAGTATCTTAATAGCATGACACTTTTGGCTGGTGACCCATTTTTCGTTTTAGAAAAATTGTTAAGGGCTAAATGTACAGCTTTATAAAATTGGGGTTGGGGGGCCCCTGGTCTAAAAGGTCAAAGGTCATGGGTTTAAATTGCATTAGAGGCTCGGGCTTGTGTGTCTGCAGGACTATAACAATTCCAGTATAAACACTGCTATGATGATGAGCAAACCAAAAAATATTTTATTTTCTGACAAGTCACGATAAGCAATATTTTCATCAAATTGATTCAGTGAATTAACATTTTTCTGAAGGTTGTACATTGATGATCTCTGGTTCCTTCAGCCATAAGTGGTTTCAAGAAAAAACAACACACTCTTCATTCAACTCTGAAGGCAACTTTAATAACAGAGGGTCAGTGTTTGGGCTATTATTTGGTTTGGCACCAGATGACATAATATGGAATGTGTACATAATGGAACTCCTTTCTCCATGGTATACATTCTTACTATTGTTCACATAGAAGGGTTGGGTGGGGGGTCTCTCCATCCTTTAGGAAAAGAGTTGTTGGTATTTTGGGTTCATCTGAGGAACATCCAAGCACATGTGGTATGGAGCACCAGAATGGATGTAGTAGAGAGTGTCTTTGATACTGTTGTACTGTGGAATGTACATTTAGTAGGCAAAGGTAAAGGGCCATTGTGCTTAAAATGGGACTGGGAAGTACATAAGGTAGAGTTTGCACCATTTATCTTCACACTCCATTTGAACATCCTTGCTGGCTGAGGTTTCCATGTTCTACTCTGATTTGCTGATCAGCCGACTGGGGCCCGAAGTCAGGTCCTCCAGGCATGATGTAAGACTCTTTCACAGTGCCCATTTACGGATTAATTGGTCAAGGAAAGTCACCATCATGACAACTTAATAAAAACTGCTGTGGAAGTGGTAGCTTTCAATGCAAGAAGTTAAGGTACTTGTTGTAGTGCAAATTCTAGTCTGTACATCTTAATTCACACGTAATTAGTTGACTAATTACAACTGTTTAGTCAAAAACAATTCTTATCTCCATGGTATACATGCTCATCATAGAGAGCCCTTTTTCAATTTGCGGCCTTCCTCGATCATTCCCAACGCACTGATATGATTGGGCTCTCTTGTCTGAGTGCTGCAGTCTGGGCCTGGCATTAGCTTTTGTTCAGTTTTTTTGCTCACATATACATTATGTCATTGTAATTGTTGTTTGTTCTTGATCATTCTCTGAGTGCTTTGTAACCCTAGGAAAAGGCGCTATATAAGTTGTATTATTATTATTATTATTATTATTATTATCTGGGCACCATTTACTACAATTTACAACAGTGATGTCATGCATGGTTGATCAGGGTCCAACGCCATCAGTTTTTTGGTCTGAGTAACCACTTGCACTTTTGGCTCATTTGGCTGTTAACAAATTTCTGGTAAGCAAGAGTGTTGTAATACACATACTTGTACTCAAGTACAGTTTTGATGGTACTCGATCTCAGCTAGCAAACTGCTCAAGACTAGACTGAAAAATAATCGTGTAATTGACAGAAAATGTACTCGGACTCTGATTTTATGTGCATGCACTCGAGGGAAATATACCACTTTACCTGCATTAATGCAAGGAATAAGAGAAATAAAACTCTCTTAAAAGTAACTTTGAAGTTGTATTTAATTTTAAAAAAATGTATGTTTAAAAGATAGTTATCATAACAAGCACACATTGTCGTTTAGAAATTGGTCCAAAAAACAACAAATGTTTTTAAACCTCATTTTGCAAGATTTTTTTTTTTTGTAAAGCACTCATACTCAGACATCTAAGTACTTGGTACTTGTTTGTTGGACTTGGTACTCGGATATCAGACTACTCGGTACTCGGACACTTGTATCTGTACTTGATGGGCCAAGTACTCATAGTCGAGTGCTACTCAGTTGACTTCAACACTGGTAACCAGAATTGCTTAGTGCTTGATTAAATGTTTGGTAAGGCCCAGTGCCTTGACATTGCTAGTTATTCAGCCTTGACAAACTGCGACAAACAATTAATGCACTTTGTACTGAACACATAATATCAACAACACTTTTCTTCATACCCAATTTGACTTCCGTTAGGTCCCTCGATAAAACTGGTACCGGTGAGCAGACCAGTGGATCATCAAAGTTCGACCTATCACTCATAGCTGTAGGATCTGTATCAGATACGTATTTCACAGATTGGATTTAATTTCTGTTCAAGCGCACTTACAAATATTTACTGTAAACAAATGTTTTTTAAATGTTTATCTTCTTTCTTTACATGTGAATGACATTTAAAAATGTGTTTATGCTGCTGAACAGTTAATGCTGATCATTAAAACAAATAAAACAATGCATCCTTTTTATTGTCCATAATATAATCCCACCAGCAAACAATATCCCCAAAGAAGGCTGCATCAGTATTTGTTTCAAAATAAAAATGCCTGACCAATGCATGAGAAATCATAAATCAAGGACCAGAGAGATTAAATAATAAATTGCCATTGTCGCGACCACAGAATTCAGAAGGTTAAACAAGATAGGACAATACACTGTCCAAACTTTTTAAATCTTGACAATTTACATTGAATACAGTTTGACCATTTTGCTTGTTTTAATTTCTTTTAATATTTGCCATGTTATAATGTAATTGATAGTACTGAGTATGGAAACAAATGTGCAATTGAATTGAATTTTATTACAAATGTTTTATGCAATCATTCAACAATGTCCTAATGACAGTCAAGACATTCAAGCAGCAGATTTTTAACTTTGAAATTTCAATTCATTTTTGCACCACCAACCAACAGCCGCAGTGAACCACCAATACTTACAACTTTGACGGTCATCAACTTTGAGCTTTTTTAGAACCTCCATAACACAGACGAGAAAGTTTTTCTCAACTTTTTTTGGAATATCGTCCACAGTCCAAAATTCCTGCTGCCCACTCAACCGAAAAAAGCAAACAAAAACATTATGGTTTATAATCTGGTGCTCTGCATTAGGGTAATTAATAAAATACGTGTTACGTCTGGTTTTCAGATATAATCTGGCTCCCAGTTTCTTCCCCTTGTAAATGGATTCATTTATGTTGCTGGTCTGGTAGCTGAATGGCAGGCCACACAATAATGCGCGGTGTGCGATGTGGTGTGTGCGTGAGGAGGCCGGTCATCTCGCCCCCAAACACTCTCGCCCCCAACAAACTCGCCCCCAACAATCTCGCCCCCAAACAATCTCGCCCCCAGCCTTTGACAATCTTGCCCCCTGACAATCTCGCCCCCAAACAAAGTCGCCCCCTGACAATCTGAAGAAAAAATTGGAAAAGTCGCCTTTTTAACCATGATGAAGTTAATAAAGTGTTCACTTAAAGTCGATTTCGAAAATAAAGGAAAATGCGTAAATTAAAAAACAAAGAATATGTGAATGATCTCCCTCGTAGTAAGGAATGGTACATGTTGTTGTTAAGATGTTCTGTGATTTCTTATTGAAAATTGTCTCTCTTTCTTGAAAATTTTTTTTTTAATGCACTCAGGGGCATTTCGTGGAGACAAAATCAAACTGTCAGTCATTGAACGTGTCACCTGACAAGCTGGGGTGCACATTGAAAAATGCCACTTTGATTTGATTCACTGATTACCGAAATCGATGGATCGCAAACTAGTCCGCCGCCGTGGAAGAGATCAATGGGACGGTGGTTATTAGTTGCAGAGCATTTCACACTTCTTTGTTGTGATTTTTCAATACCCTTCTCAAACTTCGTTCAGTGGATGATTATAAGCCGATACTTTTCTGACAAAATATCATACAAGTTTTTGACAGCATTGCGACAACATCTCCCATCAATTAATTTCTAAGTTTACACCGTAAGTCATCAAAACTTCCAGTCATCATCAGGGGGCGACTTTGTTTGGGGGCGAGATTGTCAGGGGGCGAGATTGTCAAAGGCTGGGGGCGAGATTGTTGGGGGCGAGATTGTTGGGGGCGAGAGTGTTTGGGGGCGAGATGACCAGCATCCGTGCGTGATACGCCTGATGGTGGGTGTTCTAAGCAGTTGTGTGGTGCTATTTGTGGAGCGAAAATACCATTTAAATTAAGGGTAATGTACAAATTATTCAAATTTATTGATGCAAATATACTTAATGTATTAGTTGTCGTTGTTATTGAGGTCTTCATGAGTGATGACACACAAGTTTGAGTGCCAAAAAGTCATCAGTAAATTTTCACTTTTTCACTTTCTGTTGACTTGTTGGTAATGCCTAGTAAAGTAGTATACTATTTTTTACTAGTAATGTATATTAGTAATGGTATGTTTTGTTTCCCTTGGTTGCAGTTTCAGTTATTATTTACTAATTAAGTAATTAGATTCCTGCTGAAACCCTTGGTAAAAAAAGAAATTATTAATGTATTTATTTTGTTTCATTATTTTATTATTTTAATTATTAGTATTACTAGTTAAAAAAACCCAATTATTGTGTGAAATTTTAAACAATTTAAATTATTTTTAGTAATTACACAGTATTGAGGGCAATCTTGACACTTGCGCAAATTTATTGTACTCGTCTCTACCCTGACTAGATTATCGAGCACAATTCGCACAAGTGTCAAGATTGCACTCAAATTAGTTTTTTAAACAAATTTTTATTATGAAATTTTATGTCAACTTTTCAGTGGTTTTGTACATCATTTGTGTCACTCGCTATGATGTACATGAAACAGCAGTTGGATTGTGTTCGTGCCCTCTCTCGCCATCTGGTGATGCATTTTGAGTCCGCATTGTGGGTATTAAAAATGGCTGCAATGCAACAGAGAAGTCTGAGCAAACTGAAAAGGATTATTTGCAAAAACCTTTAAAAAGGTTAGTAACTTCAACATCCAAAGCACTGGAGGAAAGCTAAGAGGTAGTCGTCCAAAAGCCGCGGCCCAACCCGTTAGGGGATGCGCCATCGATATGCTGCACGAGAGACAGGGCTCTATGTGTGGCTAAGAAAACAGCTGATGTCAAAAATCCTTCACCACACTAGAGTAGTAGGGCTGCATTTGTAGTTGCGATAATCATAACCCTGCATCCTCTCAATGGTCACAACTACATCATTTGTTGCTAAAGTTGTATCCCTCGATCCTGTCAACGGTCGTAGACCAAAGGGAAATGTCTTATGAGAGCGTATGGGTTTGTGTTTTTATCTCTTGCAACTTCACCCATTTATGTCAGCCTAGTGACCAGATTTGCCTGATATTTACCAAAAAGGCAAAGAGAAGTGTCTGTCTGTTGCAAACTGCTTACCAAACATGACAAATGTAATCAGGGATGTCAAGCAGGCCTGATTGTTTCAGTCTTGAAAGGGCAAGGGCATCAAGGCATTTTCTTCTTGGTAAAGGGCATCAAGGCGTTTTCTTCTTGGTAAAGGGCATCAAAGCATTTTCTTCTTGGTAAAGGGCATCAAGGCATTTTCTTCTTGGTAAAGGGCAGCTCCATGAGGAAATTGTAAATTTTTATTGGAACATTTCAAGGGCACAAGGCAAGGACCAGGGGCAAAAAAACAATTAAACATGGGTTCTGCCCACATTTAGCGATGTGTGAATTTGCCTCAGGGGAAATTTGCACTCCAACCCATTTATGGATGATCATGAGGCAAATGTGTTTCTGGTCAGGGTTGCCAAAATGCGCCCCTGACTTGCCGTCGATGAAACCGATACTTACAAACGATTTTACTGCAGTGATTGAATGCCCTTTACCAGTAGAGTTGGTGCGCTTTGATTAAGAGCGTCTTTTGAAAAACAGTGTGGTACCAGTAGTTGAATTCAGAATGGGAGCCGTGTCCGTTGAATGTTGTGTTAGGAATTTGCAGAAAATTCCAAGTTATCGGCATTGTTTGACATGATTCTTGAAAAATTATGGAAATGGCCAGAAAAGCTGACATTAAGGAGAAGACCATGAAAAACAAGTTCAAGTGGTCATGGTTAAAGGAGGATAAAGACAGCGAGGGACATTTCCTTTCCGATTAATGGAGCAGTTTCCGGAAATGCAGTCAGTAACCTGCTTACAACGCTGTATAATAACCTGTGGTATAAGTAATGCAAAAAGTGTTAAAGGCGTCACGTTCGACTCAAGAAAGCACTGATCTCAATCTACATCACTTAAAACAGTGCCGATAAAATACTTTCCTGAAAAACAAAGAATTACTAGAAATTTAGCAGAGGGTGCGTTCGATTAGCTTCCCTGTGTATACCGGGGAGTTACACTCGTGGTAACCACGACACGGGGTTAATCGGACGCTGCGGTGTATTCACTTGACATTCTGGAAAAATTAAGGTGAGGCTGTGTGTCCAAATCAAGTGACTTCGGCTACGGCTATGGCCGTTGGCTACAACGACAATGTTGAAGAATAGGAATCCTTGGTGTCCGGCCGTAGCCACTGCCCAAGCCATTCAATCGGACACAGCCAAAGGTTGTATTCCGCTGTGAGCCTGCAGCCATACTATGTCATTACACCGGGTAGCCACCAGAGACCCGCTCGCGAGCTGGGGCTGTGGTGGCATACACCGGGGGCAGACACGAGTATCAACGTGATGGCTAATCGAACGCTGTCGTGTAAGTTTTACTTACATGTGTAAGCTAATCGAACGCACCCAGAGATGCTTAGTGGTTCCACTTTCGTCCCTCTTTCTGGCTGTCGGTTTGAATGTGGGTTTTCAAGACTAGAGAGGATTATGTTCAATCAACCTTAAGCAGACATGGAGAGCCGTCTTCAATTCAAGTCTGAGATGGCCGTTAGTTTTGTCTGCATCAATTGCACAAAATACCATTTACCTCTCTACCACTCTCCAACTCGAGAGGTTAATCCACATGTGAAGGCACTATTTCAGGCAGATAAAAAAAAAACAACGATCACAGACTTAGAACCAAGTCTATAGCCCTGGATTTGTTTTCGTTTTTCGCAGGACTTGGAGAGCACTGAGTATACAGTGCTCATCACACATTGGTGTAAAGGTAATTTAACCTAAATTGATACGCAAGTAGAGGAACATGTAATTGGAAAACCTCATTCCTAACATTAAAGGCATAACAAATTTAACTGTTTTTTTTTTAAATGAACATTCTTTTCAATATGTACAAAATAATAAAATCAAGAAAACATAGTGTATACATGTACAGTGTTTTATAATAATGTTTTTATTAGACTTCCTATGCCCAATCGAACTGGATGTTAATTTTGTGTCATTTTGTATGTATGTGCAGAGATTTTTCTCAGGGCTACCAGTAAGGGTGTCATATAAGCTTCCGTTTTTTTATTTATTTGATTATTTTTTAACATTTACTAAATTACAGTTTTATGTTGTTGACCATTACTAATCCTGTATCCTGCCTTAAGAATGAATCCATTTTTATTTTGTTAATGAACCCATTATGTCTTTAACATGACAGCCTTCTTTTGATTTTGTTGTTCTTTCATCACTGACATTGGATGCTTTGTAAATTGATAACATTGATATGTGGTGTGTCGTGGCCAAGCGGTTAGTGGAT
The DNA here is from genome assembly GCA_911728455.2 of Marthasterias glacialis. Lineage (NCBI taxonomy): Eukaryota > Metazoa > Echinodermata > Asteroidea > Forcipulatida > Asteriidae > Marthasterias > Marthasterias glacialis. Next base: position 27,309,479 of record OU452219.1, on the reverse strand, counting down.
CGGGCTCAAGTTCTGGTGGCTAAGTAATCAGGATGTGGGTTCGAATCCCGGTCGTGTCCTTGAGCAAGACACTTCAATACTTGTTTCAAATAGGGGAAGAGGCTTGGTTTGTCTTGCAACGGATTCATTTACCCCTCATTTAGCTGTGCTGTGAAGAGACTTGTAAGTTTATATTATCTCTCCATGTCTTGTTTCTGCGCATCGGGGCAGGTTTCTATCTCTTCAAAAAAGTAGTGCACACCCCGAGTGGCCTTTGGTCCTTGTGATGGGCAAGTTGCATAAAAAATAAATAAATAAATAAATAAATAAAACAACACAGTGAAAAACTCACACAAACTGTTTTTTTGCCCTTACACATTTTGCTGGTGTACGTGATGATTAAGAATATAAGATAAGACTCGAAACTATACAGCTCATCTGTTCATATCTCTGTGAACATCTTTGTACATATACTGCATTGTAAACTCCAGATTACAATTCTACAATAGTAGAAGAGGTCATGACAAGGCAAACAAAATGTGATTTGGTAATGATCAAAAGTCAAGGTTCAATGTCTGTTGAATTGCGATAATGGGTCGTTTTCATTCAAGGTTTAGGCCTGTGTAGAATGTAGAACAAAGTGAGGTACACAGTTCAGATGAAAGCCTGCATGCTGTATGTTTCTGGTGTATACTGTGTTTCCATCCATGGCTAAGTATTTCACAGAATACCACTGGAGATTCTGGTTGGTAACAGTTTGAAACGGCTATTTCTGTTGTTTCTTTTTCTCTCTCTGTTTTTCACTTTTTTTATTTGTAATTTTGTAATCAGGTATGCACTTTTTCAGCTTATCGGCCAAATTCCTTAATTTTGATTTCTGACCTGTTCGATTGAAAACTGAAAAACACAGTACAAAGTCTTGCTATGCCTGGCACTGTCCTCTGTTTTTTTTTTTGGGGGGGTGACAAAAGTCTTGCAGTTGCATGCCTGTACATGGTGAGGAGCCCGGTGGTTTTTTGTGTCTTTATCGGGCACCCTGCCACGGATTTGGACAATTTACTCATGAAAATGGGCACTTGTGGAATTGCTTTTAAATTACAGCAAATTAATGACACGCTTTTCCCTGCAACTTGCCATACAGCTGAAATTGAAGCTCGCACGAATTGCCTCAAAGCATACACACACACTATTCTCTGTGATCTAGTTTTATGGATCTCACTGAATTCAGACATACATGTATGTGGACATGACTTTGTATGTATGTGCCTGTGTGATGAGTTTGCATTTAACGAACACTGTTACCCAATAGCACATCTGTATTGTACGTATGTATTTAGTATCACAGGCTTGCTGCTTCAGTCTCAGAAGGACAAGTCAGTTTTCCCATGGTAAAGGGCACCCCTATGAGGATTAATATAAATATCTACTTGGCCAATTTAGCGGGCACCAAGGCAATGACCAGGGGCATAGAAGCAACTGCCTCTGTGAAGTATCAGACCTAATTGCGATCTATAGTTAAAACTTTATAGTGTTGGTTTCCCATTTGCAGGAAGTGTTTAAGCTACAACTGGGAAACACTTTCCTTTCTTCAAGTTCTGTAGCACGGAAGTTGTGTTTACACTTCATGCTTTTCACAGACAATGCTACACTTGTCAGTTTGCACGTTGTCTGGCCTATTTTTTCCCTCTTCTCATTGTGCGGTAAACAGGAAAGTCCCCCCTGCTGTTAAATTCACTCTTCCAAACAAAACGGGTCATGTGAAACTGGCAGAGTACACTACACGCAGTTCATGAAAGTGTGTATCATGTGCTACAAGCGTCATGGCTTTCATTTTTACCGTAGTCATGTTTTTCAAAAATTCTACATTTTGTTGTGAAGGTTGTAGGATTCAGATGTGATCGTACTGTGGAGTGGAAGACATGCTGCATCATTGGTAGAGGTTGAAATACTCTGTGTATATATTAAAGCAGAATGGAGGAGTGTAGCCAAATGGGGCGGAACCTGAGAGGCAGGTGGGAGGCGTTTATCTGCCTCCCTCCAGGGGAGGTGACGGAGGTGCTTCAGAAGGTAAGACATTCATCCAATCGTAACACCTCATGCATAGGTTCTAAATTTTGATTGGTTGAGAGCAGACTCATTTGAAATGCGTTAATCTTTTTTTGCAGAAAAAGTCTATCATGCTCTTAAAAAAAGACAGAGTACAAACATGAAGCAATGTGCAGACTTTCTGATTTTGGGATGGAAAACATCATATCGTCGTGTGCCCGATAAAAGGACGTTAGGGAAAGTTCCCGGTAAAAGGACGTAAAGCAATTTATGTTAAAATTTGTGTTTCAAGAATTATGAGCGGAAAAGTTTGGTAAGTTTGTTGCCACGCAAAAGTCATTCTAAAAAGGTTAAATTCTGCATGGGGAATGGGGAAACATGTCTTCAGGGTAAAACAAAAATTACATACTTTTTATGTCAGGAGTCATTTTGTTGCTTACGTCCTTTTGTTACAGGGACGAACTACTTTATGTTCCCAGTTAAAGGGCGTAAGGACTTACGCCCTTTTACCAGGCACACGATGATATGATGTACATGTGTACATGCACCTTTATTCTTTTTGCTCACTTGAGTTACATGTACATGTATTATAAACACTGCGCCCTGTCAGTGTAGAATCTATGCAAAGATGCTATAGATCCAATATTGACAATTATCACTCAGGAATAAATTGTCGTCTCTCAGTAATCAGGGGTCACCTTAAAGCCCCAGCTCAACATTGGTAAAGGCTTCCATTCTTTGCACAAATCAAGATTTCAACAAAACCAACCCGTGAAAATTTCAGCTCGTTTTGTTGTTTCATTTGCGAGAAAACGGTAAAAAATGCATTCGGCATTTTTGTACGCATTCCTATAGGCAGAGTTTTCATCTCACTGAGACGAAAACTAATTTTGGATGTTATTTAACTTATAATTTTAAAACGATAACACTTCAGGCAGAAATATTTCAAGGAAAGTTTTCCACAGTCATTATCTTTATACCATGTAAGGTTTATAATGTAAATCTGTGAACGTTTGTGTTTTTCTTCTTACCAAGGTTGAGCTGGGGCTGTAATGGGATATGTAGTTTGTATATTCTACTCATTGGGGTCAAAACTTTTAATACTGCCCAATCATCTGCCATGTTGGTCCTTGGTTGTACTTGATTTGATATATTCAAAGCTGATAAGCCACATCAACCATGCTTGGTGTTGAGCTAGTCAAACCAGTCAGACTGTACATTTGTTAGTATACATTTAGGCTTTGGGACTCGAGAATGGATTAAAGAATGGTCTTTTCATGGCTGAGCAGTCTGGTTTACAGGACTGAACTTTCTGTGTGTTCAGGTCCCAGTTGTGGTTTTTGTATCCGTAAGCAAGACCATACATAGTTGCTCTGTCTCTTGGATGGGAATTTAAGCCATATGTGTAGGTCTCATGTGCTGTGTATAATTTGTGTAACGTACACATGTAAACATTGATAAAAGAAGATAGTACAATGGAAGATTTGTGAGACGCTGGCGGCAGCAGACACAACGGTCCTTTTTTGACAGTTCTGAGCGTGCACGCGCATGCTCAGTTACGCGCGTGTAGTTCTGAGCTTGCTTACTACAGGTGGGAACTGCGAGAAAAAGTACCGTCCAAAGTCTCCCGTTGTTGTTACATGAAGGGGCTCACCCCAGTGTTTTTTTGCATGGTTGGCTGCAGATTGCACCGCAGCACCTTGTCTATGTATGACCTTTACAAGGTGCTACATGTCCAAGTAGCACTGTGTAAAAGGGCTTTGAGATGCCCCAAAGATAAAGCGTGTTACCAAAATTGTGTGTTGTATCTACACAATATACGCTAAGCAAAAATAGACTGGGAGCCAGTCACAAACAGTACCCAGAGTTCTCCCCATGCACAAGCTAGCGTATCGGGCTGATACGCGCGAATTACGGGCCGATACGCAAACAATTACGGCCGATACGCAAAACAAAAAAAATAGATTTTAATATCAAATTCACTAAAAATCCTAACATAAAAACATTTTATAAATGCTCCAGATTGCACAGTAGAGCTTTTCAAACCAAACATAAACATTAAATAAAAACATTCCAAGGGCCTGCTACCAATTCAGCGTGCTTCGGCCACACTTTCGAAATTTTGGTCCAGAATGCCCCACAGTTTTGAAAAATCCTGGGGAGAACCCTGTTACCCATGAAATGGTGTTTTGGCTGGTAGCCTTTTTCTAATAAGTTAAGTTGTTTGTGCTCTGCCGATTTTTGTTGTTGTGTTTTGAAAGCTTTTGAAGTGGTGATTTTCACAAATTGAACAATTTCACTATATGAAGCATTCTTTTCAAATCACATGACAAGCCAGTTGTGTATCGCCCTGAACCTAATAGTCGTCTCGCAGGTTGTACAGTAATTACATAAACAGATGATGCATTACTCACGCAGGCATTTTATAACCGCCATTGACATATAATGTATAAGTGCTTAAACGGAAAGTAGGCCCCTACATGTATGTGGTTTTTGGAAGAGTAAATTAACACTCATCCAGTAGCTTTCATTCAATAAACACACCACAGGCCAGCTAAAAGTATTGGATCTGATCAGCTCCAGTAGGTCACTAGTGAAAAACATTGAAAAATGGAAAACTGGATTTTGTGCACGGTCATTTCAGGCTTGTTTTGATTGCGGCAATGGGTTCTCCAGATGTTATTTCCTTGACTCTGATGATATTTGAGACGGAGCTAATTTCTGTGGAGAAATGGTACTAGTATGAGCCTGATAATCAGTGAACTGTCGGATTTAAACCCATCAAGTTTATGCTTGGAATTTTACCTCCATGGTTTATGTGCCAATTTTGTCTTTAAATAGCAGAACATCGCCGTTAACTTGACATATATTTATCCATACAGGAAAAACATTTGCTGCTAGAGGATTTCCTTCGTGCCTTTTTAGTGATGTCAGCAAACCCTGCCATCGACAAAGAAGATCTGGTGAACTTCTGGTGAGTCCCGTGTGTTTGTTTTCATGAATCAGGAAATGTTTGGGGAAAAGTGTTGCCATGGAGGGAAAATAAATGGAAATCAAACATGGAAGGCAGTCGGGTATGATCACGAAATGGGTCTTATTGAACTATCCTTTTCCTGTTGACAAATCAGGTTGCTTAAGGACAGGGGATGTGTCTTTTTTCATCATTGATGGGTTTGGGTTTCCAAAGGATCACTGTATAATTATTAACAATTAGTAATAATAATAACAAACAATAAACCACAAGGGAAACTGACTGGGCAAATTTTTCTAAAATCAATTTGGGGGTAAACAAAGAAAAATTGACGGGAATGGGATTTGAACCTGCAATCACCAGCTATATGTACCGATGCTCTGCCAACTGAGCTATCCAGCGCTAATGTTGGCAGTCTCCCTATTTTGTCAATGGTGTTCGGGGGGGGGGGGGGGGATGCCAGTCAGAAGCCATTCAACCGGTTACTGTTGTATAGCCAGGGATCACGCTCCATTATACGATATAACCATAGAAGTTGTATGGATATGAATATAACCTGGGAATTGGCAGCATGGGAACCAAAATAGATGATAATAATAATAAATGTTTATATTACACTAGTGCAAGTGGAATACGGGAAAATATAGCGCTTCTCTGTCCCATATCCCACGGGGCCGAAGGATGTTGGACACAGACGGGCGGGCTATATTTTCCCGTACTCGTCGAGCGCACGTGTGATAACGAATTTATCTTCCAGTCAACTTCATACTGCCTCATGAAGATTTTATTTTATATCGTTTTTACAAATAAAAAGATGTAGGGTCGGCGTGATTTTCTAGGGACGGTCGGATAACCAGAAACACAACTATTTTTTTGGTCGGCCTCAAGATAAGAAATCGAGTGTTGAAATAATTAAAAAGTGATGGATACCACTGTTAAGAAGTTGCTTTAACTGAATTCTACACTAGGTGTTAAGTTATATTTTTCAAGAAACCACTTTTGCAATGGGTTATTGTAGCGTGCAAAGGTTCACTGAAAGAAGCTTCCACTTTCGGTTTTACATTAAAAACATTTATTAGTCATTTTGCATGTCCTGCCCCAGTTGTTCCACCATGTATTGGGGTGCATAACACTGCATACCCATCGGCAGCGGGTTTCTTCTTTGGTCATGCTAGCACTTTGTATATAAATTGTGTAACCATCCTTGGTTGAAGATCCCTGTGATTAAGGGATACGTAAAATTGAACGCTGGGTACCATGTATGGAATTATAATGGTGGCAGGCCTGATACTTCACGGAGGCAACAGAGGCGATTGCCTCCGGTGCTCCTTGTCATTGCCTTGGTGCCCTTGTATTGTTCTAATAGAAATTTGCAATTTCCTCATAGAGGTGCCCTTTATCAAAAAGAAAATGCCTTGGTGCCTTTGCCCTTTCAAGAACGAAGCAATCGTGCCTGTGGTGGCACATGTTTGGCCCCTTGGATTCGTCTATACATGTACATTTAAAAATAGTGGTGTAGTGACGGGGGGGGGGGGGGGGGGGGGGACAATCCCCTCAATTATTTGTCTCAGTCGACATTTTAAGCCTCGGTTCATAGAAGCTCTAAATAAAGCACATATAGAGCACGTGAGGTCAATTTGCCAACCAATCTGCACACTAACTTGGTAAAAAGGATGGTTGCTTTGACAGCATTGACTGCACTGAACCTCAGTGTAAATAGTCTTTAACCGCAGCTTCAGTCCCACATTGTGATTTGAACACAAGTGCAGACACTAGTACTTTCTGTTTTTTACAAGCTTTGGCAAGTTTCCAATGGTTCCAACCTTCTAATGAAATCTGTTTGGCAGTCTTTCAAAGAAAAAGGTCTTTCTTTTTACATAAGTTCAGAAGTTCATAACTGTAACCTTTAAAGATAAAGTACTGGAAAGGTTTTTTAACAACATTTTAAAAAGAAGGAAAGTTGATTTGTTGCAATCTGAAAGGTGACTTTTTTTTTATCAAGTTCATACCAGTACTAATCCTTCAGAGAAATATGTCCATCTGAAATACTGTCGAAGTCAAGAAAATAGCATTTCACCATTTCCACAACTGAAGTACAATGCAAGTCATTTATGAACAGGCACAAAATCCCTGGCGTAAACACAAAGTGTTTTTCATTGTGACAACTAACGTCACCAAATCAAATGAAATCTTGTTGGAATGATAGTGTGTTTCTTGAGAAATAGACAGTGTGAATGCATTTAATCTTTTAAGAACCAATGACGTTACCATGCCTGTAGACCATTGCTTTTTCTTCTTTGTGATCCCAGCATGTACTTAGCATTTATGATAATTGTACGTGCAGTGTACATCAACTGAAGCATCAAAGTCTCAAGCTACTTTGTACAGTCTACAGTATTTACAGACAGTGTCTACATACATGTAGATAGGACACTAAATAAACATTTGAGCATTTATAATGAGCCGGTATCCATCTAAGAGATGCTCAAGGCGTAGCTGCACATCAATAGAGGGGAGAATGGTATTAAGCAGTCCTCATTAAGTGAGTCTCGAGGGAAGCTTTGAACAAAGCCAGTGATGGAGAAAGTTTAATATGATCCAGTAAATGATTCCACAATGAAGGAGCAGCAGAAGTACATGTAAACGATCTCTCCCCTCCCCCATGTTTTAGTCCAGGTTTTCGGTAAAAGATGTTTATTATTCGATCTCATAGACTCACGGTATAGGAATGATATGGTTGAAGTCATTCTGAAAGTTACGATGCTAAAGTGCCATTTAGTGAGGAATATACATACACAAGAATCTTAAAGACCATTCTGTCCTTAATGGGTAACCAATGTAGATCTTTCAGGATTGGTGTGATGTGCTTTCTAATGTTAGACCGGGTTACAATTCTAGCGGCAATATTTTGTAGGCGAGACAAGCGGTTCAGTTGATCATCAGCGAGACAAGTTTGTTTAGGGGAAGGACCATTGTCTATGGTTATGTGCAGACAGTTATACACAGATGTTAGCATAGATCTACATGTGTACAGTTTGTATGTATGATATAATCAAATGCTTGCACAATCGACTCAACTATAATTTGACAAGTATTGAAAAGTATAAAAGAGGAATTCAGTTTGTGAAAACAAATGTATGAAGTTACTTTGTACATAAGCATAGGAGGACAGAGGACACTGCAGAATGAGTGGAATTGCTTTGATAAATTCAGATGCGCAGTGCTCATTGTTTGAGAATAGTTTATTGGTTGCTTTATAGTCTTTTAGATTGCCACCGAGTCGAAGGGAAAGAACCACGCATTTATGTACTACATTTTGCATGATTCTCATGCGATGCAAATAATTAGTTTTTTTGTTAAATCAAGACTTGTTAAAAAATAATGAATCTAGTTGTTTTTTTTCACAATTCTCGCCCAAAGGTTTTACAGAGGTTTAAACGTTATCACATTTTCTTTTTCCCATTTTCATTTGTAATTCCAGCAATGACATTCACAGCGTCTTCAACATACTTGTGCGGCAATTTATGGCGGACGTTCAAGAACTCGCCCCCAGCCACCAGAACCCTCCTTCCCCCCAGGAGCTGCCCCTACCCAAGAGCCCCTTAATGGAGTTCCTGATGCATGGAAGGGGCTGGCTAATCCTCAATGCATTGTGTAATCTTTCCAGCCAGGTAAATTCTTTATCATTATGTTGTATTTGGCCTTCAGACCACAAAGAGTGTTTATGAAATTGAATTACTGTTAAAGCACCAAAAGATTGCCTCACCAGGGTGATTGTATTTGTCTACTTGAGTTTATTGACCCCTCCCCCAAAAAACTCATGACATAACCTAGGAGCTAAAGGCCACGACTTCATGCAGAAACTGCAAGAAGACAGCAAACAGATATCTCTATGGAAGAAAACATAAAAACATTCAAATACAACTTTTGTGAAGATAGAATTTGGTTTGGTTTGAGATAGTTTATTTAATATTTGACCATAGTAGCCAACATAATAAGTAAATTTAAAAATGTTCATATATGATCAAAGATGTTAACAATATATTTCATGGTACGGTTCATTTTGTTTGGCTGTTTATGTTTATTGCTGCAGCAAAGGCACATATATGGAGACTTTGGAAAGTCTACTTGCAACAATGAACGGTGTTTTTTTCTTGGAAAATCATTTTTTTCTTTAAAGCGGGTGTCGTAGGGTACTCTGTCCTCTGGGTAATGTGTCCACCATATTATGGTAAATTAACGTGGGCTGGAGGAGTTTATTCAAAAGAGGGCGCTATCAGAAGGAGTTAGTACACAATTCGCCGTATGCCCGGAGAGAATCTCCTGCCGGACAGAATCTCCTTCCACACCGGCCTTAAATTCAGCCTGTGTAATAAACAGGTAACCTTTGTGATTCTTGATGTGCACACATTCAAACTCACTCAAGCTGCTAAATTTATTAGTACGGTGCCCAAGACGTGGTCGTCCCCGGTGACTCCATATGCAACGTCACGCAAAATCCATGTGACATAAGGTCTGTTTTCATGTTAAGTAACGAGGCACTTGTCCCGATTTAAAAGAATGACCTAACTTCGGTTTGTTATTGCAGTCGCAAACGGTTTGCGTAAACGCAGTCGGCATAAATTTGCAATTGACACTTCGAACCGGGGTCCGATTGTTGGAGGTCTTACAATATTTCTTCATTTTCGCTGAAGTTCTCCTGATTGTATTTTAATTTTTTTTTATACACTGTCAGTTTTAAATGTAATCATTCCACCAATAAGGTCTTGGGGTTGGAAAAAAAAGTGATGTGACAAAAATAAAAATCACACAAAATTGCACCTGTGGTAATCTCCCAGAGCCGATGGCTCAGAGGTGCCTGGAAGCTCAATGATAACCTTCCTGTTACCGAGACTTACCTGTTCAGATAACAGTCATCACCAGTATGCACTTAAAGTGGCAAAAGCAGTCGGTTAAAGTATTTTACGGCTGGGGATAAATTTACACATTGAACCTTTGGCCTGGGAGAAACTTGCATGTCCAAAGCACGTGTGTGGAGAATCGTCAACGTTTGCGTTTACTGTTAAGTCTCAGATTATTTTTCTGATCTTTTTCCAAAAATGCTGTGGTTTGAAGATACTGAAAAGTGTTTAAAGAAAAAAATGCAAAATTTCTAACGTGTCTGATGCATGGATTACTAATTCTGAAGTTCATTATTGTGAGCTTTTTAAGGTAACATACATGTATATCTAGCATTGGTATGATTTCCTCATTTTTTCATTGAGCCTTTTCCTTCCATTTACTCGGTCCCCGGTCCCAATTGACCTTATCATGCTGCAACCATCTTGGTCATGTTCCCTGTATCCAATAACAGTAATGCTAATATTCATTGTACAAAAAGGAACCAGACTATTTGCCCTTCCAGCCTCAGTTTGGTTACACTGGTTTGTAGGGGAGAAAATCAAGATGGCTGCACCATGATAAAGGTCTATAATATGCCATTTTGCGGTACAGTGGACTCATTACTAGGGCACTATCAGGTTTGGGTAAATTTGCCTGTAAACACCCAAACCAAACAGTGTACTCCTATAGTGCCCGCCATTGCTCAAAAAGGCTAATGCCGGACTGAGTGCGACACTGACCTTGATAATCTTTTCCAACAGCTGTTTGAGTCTCTGTACACACGGTTTATATGATTTCTTGTTAATTGTTATAAATGCATTAAGGCATTCGCCCCACAGTAATGATTTTTAACCCCCTGCCTTGACCCAGCAGCGTTCACGTGTTCGTCAATTCACAACTATTAACGTACAAAATGGATCCTGTTTGTTTTTTTATCATCACAAATTCTCATGCCTGCAACCTTGTTCCCAGGGGTATTGATCTCGCCGCGCCATTTTGTTTTTTTGGTGCCAAGGTTGGCTTGATCAAAACCCCTGGAGAATATCTCTCATGATATGGGAGATTTTAATTAGCCCTGTGGCCTATCTACTCGACGCGCCGCTTAATTATGGTATCCCGCAAAAGTGGCAGCATTAATCATAGAGCAACTGGTCCCCTCTCATTCTTCTTTGATTTGTGACCTGTCTAACTGTATGTTTATGGTGACCGCGTAAAAATTGTGATCTAGCTAACTTTGTGCGCCTAATAATCCGTAATCCGAGTAATTAAAAAAAAAATGGCCTGACAAGGTTGTCATGCCTGTAATTACATTAACTACTAACTTACTCCACCATGGCGTGCTATGTGTCAATGCATTTTCATCTTGAATATGGTGGCCGTATCATATTTGTGCAAATATCCTGCATTCATAAATACCTGTGACAGTTTCTCCATTCTGATTGGTCGAGAGGCCGTGTTTAAACGAGTGATATAGACATGGTAAAAAACTGTTTAAAACCGGTTGGTGTGACGAGTGTAGTGCGTATTTCTCCGTAACGCGCATGCGCACACGCGCTCAGGCATGACAGGCACGCGAATGTTCTCGCGTAAGCGTATGCGACACATGCACAGACATCGCTCAGCGCCCACACGGGAAAGCTTGGATGTGAACATCTTGAAAAAAAGTAAGGAAAGCCGTGACTTTTGAAGCCCAGAAATTACTTTTTCATGCTTTTTTTGCGGCTCAGGCAATTATCGGCCACCAGGCCCCACATCGGTTTTAAACAATAGTTCAAAACCGATTCAGCACACCTTTATTCCTTTACTAGGAGTACAGATTCAACAACTTTCTACACATCTTCTTATTTGTACAGGCCCTGGACTTCAGTCCTGATTTTGTGTGTCTCCTTGTTCAGTTTATTGAGGAAGCTCTAAATTTACCCATCGGTGATAAGGACAAAGGTAAGCTCTTGTTCGTAATTTTGCAAAATGATTTTGTTGTTTTCTTTTAAGCAGCCTTCACTACTGACGTTGATACAACATGGATTCTTCTTTTTGATGCCAAGTTAACCCTTTAGTCACTATACCGCCCGAAACCGCCCGGCCTTTTTACTCACTGACCCGCCCGAAACCGCCCGAGATTACAAAACACTTTGTATCTCGGGTTTTACACATGCTAGCGAATCACACTAAACAGCCGTAGATAGAGCGTGATCTGAGGACCACATTGGTCCAAATATAACCTATGATCACCATTGGAAAAAATAGAATGATCCACTTCCAAATGTTCAAGGGTCATTCCATGTCAAATCACCCCCCAAAAGTGAAAATTTTAACCCGACCATTTTTGATTTTGATGAAACTTGGTATACTTGTTGAGTGTGATCTCACAGCACCAAATCTCAAATTTTAGGTCAATCGGGTCAGGGGTTTGCGAGATACGGCCCGCCCAATTTTGAGATTTTCTGCAAAAATGGGCGTGGCCGACTACCTTTGAACCCTTGTATCTCAGGAACCACTGGGCCAATCTTCACAAAATTTGTATTGCAAAATGCAAAATTATGTCACAAAACCAATTATATCATTACAAAGTATCATCCTTGCCCCAATACTCCAGATTTTTTTTTAATCTTTTAAATGTCACCCCTATGCTTTTTTTAGAACATGCCTTAAAGCATGTTTTTAGAACTTGCGAAATTGTAATTTTTACCCTATTTTTGTCTCTCAAAAAGGCAACTTTATCCATTAGAAGTAAATCATAGGACTGCAACTCACTCTTAAAATATGAAAAAGGCCCCAGATTCATAAAAGTATTATTTTTTGTGTATTATTACTTCAAACTGAAGGAAAACCTCAAATTTCACTTTTCCGTTTTGGGGGGAAAATTACAATTTTTGATGCAGCACTGCCTAAATAGGATACAATCCCCCAAACTTTTCTCACCAGATATGGAAAGACCAATCTTTGCTCTAATCAAATCCAAAAGGAAAATATTCTGAGACCCCTGGCAAGTTGTCTTTTTGAGAGACAAAAATAGGGTGCAAGGTTTCTTTGTACATGTTATTAACTGTCATTTACATAGAATTCAGTTGGCCTGAGTAAAAATATATGGAAAATACAGAAATATGGCCACTATATGAGCATTTTTATGAAAGTATCAATTAACAGTTATCCATTAGCAGTTATCAGTAAGCAGATATCTGTTGAACATATTGATTTCTTTGTTATTTGAGTTAACTTTTATTTCCCCTCTCTTCTGATGTAGATCGCAGTGTCAGGATCCCCAAGCTGGAGTCTTGCCTCCAGAAGAAAAGGTTTTCCAAGAAGACGCTGATGTCAATAGGATTTGCCAACTCCCGCAGGCCCGTCCTAAGGAGTCATCCCACCTCTAACCCACCCTCTCCATCCAGGCTCCCCTCCCTGGGAAGTAGTCCCCATTTCTGGCGTAAAAGTAGCAGTAGAGATCAAATTTCTAACCATTCCTCGGATTCTGACTCCGGGGAGCAGAGATCGTCCAGGAGTTCACTGAAGGAGCCAAAGCATGTGTATACCAGGCAAGCCCCCCTGCCCAAAATAGCCATTTTAGGGGAGGTCCCCATTGTAGACTGGAAACCTAGTGTCAACTACCATCAGTGTAAAGGCCAGCGAGAAGAAGTGGATGCCTTTGATCTTTGCCTGGTTCTGTTGTCATTGTTGGAAAGACTCTGCGGCAGTGAGGTCATGCAGTCAATCAAGAGGAATGCCCTGGCGCTCTTCCTGGCCCCGAAACTCACAGATGTGTTGACCTACTTGAACAATTGCAACTCTGGGATCGCAACGACAGATTCGGCGTGTGATGCATCCACATCAGCACACAAAAGCAACTGCTGGACCCTTGATCTGATTGGAACATTACAGAAGCTGGTACTACGCTTAGTCGTCAGCTTGTGTATGTACAGCTGCACACAGCATTACGAAGTACCCAAACTAGCTTCCAGTGGAATTCTCTTCACATTATTACAGATTGCCAAGTGTGTTGGACAGAACGCCAACACACATCCTGAAACGGTTACCTCAAGAAACAGAGAAACATTGAACACAGACTCTGTGAACTGTAGCAGTACAGAAAATGAAGGTGGCGAGACCAAGATCCAGCAGGAGGTTCAAGAATCCTCTACTAGGGACCCTTGGAAGGACCTTCCACACGCCCATGTGCACTACATCAATGAGATACTCCATGGAGTTATCCTGTTACTCATGGGTGTGATGCACAGTTGTTGTGATAACCAGATAGTGGTCACACATGCCATGGCCCTACTAAATGAGTTTGCAATGAATGGCGGCTACACCTTCGCAGAGTCTCTCCTTGAATTCTTGGACCAGGAGATCAGACACCTCGGAGAGGACGCAAATGAGTCGGAGATACTCAAGGAGTGTATCGTGAATCTTCTGAGTAGTATGTCAAAACTTCTCATCGCAACCAAGAGGGCTAAGCTAGAGTATGTACACAAGTTCCAGTGTCTGAAGCGGACTCATAACACCTGTGATTATACTCATTACACACATCACCACCACAGCATGTTTGGCATTGCGTACAGCACGTATGAGGAATTGAAACAGACACGTGTGAAAAGCCTTCCCCAGGAAGGAACTAATAACCCTCTGTTCAGAGCGCGGCAATCCAAATGCTGCATTGCTGTCATCATCGAGATGATGTTGGGCCTGCTGATGAAGGTACAGTACAAAGGTTTGACAATACGAATCTTATTCGCCCTGGAGCAAGGAGGAATCTGCTGCTGCCTCCCGCCCAAACTCATCGTTTCTGTCTTCTTGAGAAGCCTCCAGAGGCAACCAGCAGCGATGAGGAGCTACCTTCTCAGTGTCCTCGGCAAGCTGGTTCTTGAACAACTCGGTGGCAGTGAGCGCTCTGAAGGAGCCCTCCGTGGAATCTGTGAGGAGTGTGCAAACCTAGAAGTCGAAAATCCCCACGTGTCAGCAAAGGAGATGAAAAACATGGACCATTACATGTCTAGTGACAGTGCAATCTGTAGTGACGGGAGCCAGCATGAGGAAGATGAGCGCTCTAGCAGATGGAAGGTGCTAGATCTCTACACTCCGATACTCATGAGTGAGGATGAGGTGCTCAGCCAGCAAATCTCTGTCCACTTACTAAATCTTGTCAGACACAGCAATAAAGTCATCAAGGAGGAATTGTATTTCAACGTCTTCCTCTCTTGCTTCAGATATGGAAGCAGTGATACCGTAGACGGACCCCCTAGTCTGCCTTGTGTTACTTCACCCTCCGTGCTTGGACATATCTTCTGCTCCCTGCCTCAGCTTCTGAATACGTTGTCTGCACAGATGCAGTTCCTTGTCGAAGGAGGATTGACGCAGCTGGTAAAACTCTTGGATCTGCCAACAACACGATTGCACGTTCTCAGGGTGTTTGAGGTTCTTATCTTATCGGAGGAGAGCGAGGGTGCCTTCATTAAGAATCCTGCTCGATCAGACACTACAGATAGTGGTGGTTCCAAAGACGAGAACGGGGATACTTTTAGTGTTGTTCAAGTGTTCCTAGAGGTCGTCTGCAACGTGCTTCCAAAACCACAAACGGAAATAAAGAGAGTTGGCCATCTAAGAGAAAAGGAGTCCCATGAAGAATGGTTATTATCCTGTGAAGTAATTGAGGATCCTGTTGAACCAGATGTATACAGAGTCACACAAAATAGCACCCTCATTGAAGAAGGTAAAGTCGCCTTTGCTGCAAGTTTGGACACACTGGAGGAAGTTGAGGATAGTAAAGACGTATACGACTCGGTTGAGGTGCTACTTGAGAAGCAAGATCATCTGAGTAAGATGAGTGAAGCAACACTCTCCAAAGCCGCTGATGTATGGCGAGTCACTGGGAACATACTCCTTCACAGCAACAGCTTTCAGGAGCAGTTCGTCCTTCAAGGAGTCGATGTATTGGCTACCGACCTATTCCTGGAGGCCCTGGTGGGCATGACCAGGATGTGGGAGATGTGTGAGGACCTCCCGGTTACCTGGTCACCATACAACGATGATACAGGCAGACTGAGGACGATATCAGATTTTAGACCTGTCCCACTTAGCATCTTCCAAATCTTACTAGATATTGTTGGATCACTGCTCAGGATCTGCCTGACGTTGCAAGGACATGCAGAAAATGAACAGGTAAATTTAGGGCCTGGTTGTAGGAAGCAATTTTTCGCCCGTTTGCTGGCTTGGAAAATATTGGCGTGTATACAGGTCATCGGGCATCAACTAGTTTAGAAAATCTGTTTTTTTTGTGGTTTTTTTTTGTTTTTTTTTTCCCTAAGTAAAAATTGCCTGTAAATTACCGTGTTTGACAATAGCTCTTAATAATGATTTCATCTGTTTGAAAATTGCATCGCCCGATTTTTTGCCGAAAGACCATAAACAAAATAAAAAAATGTAATTAAGCAGATTGTGTCAGATGATGCTGTTTCACAGTGAAAAATATATAAACAGTTTTTGTTACACCTAGTACCTTAAGCTTGCATTTTAAAACGAAAAACCTTAATTATCTTTGATGGTTGCAAGTGTTTAATTTGTATATTTGGTTTGCGGTAACACCATGTGATTATATCTACTTTGCTATATACAGTAGATTGTTCTTGTGAGAACTTGTCTTGCTATTATTCTACTACCCCGGAGTAGATTTTGATATTCGGGAGACAACGTATTTCTGAAAAGAACTGTCCTGCTTTTTAAGTACTACCTGCTCTAGTCATCATCAGCCTCCTGATGATGACTAGAGCAGGCTAGTCGAAACGTTGAGACCAAACTCACTCCGCGGTAGTGGAAGTTATCCGAGAAGTCCCCCCAATCCAATAAGCGAAAAAGTAGTAGTAGTCCCGGCCGATTTCCTACCCCCAGGTAGTACTTAAAAAGCAGGACAGTTCTTTTCAGAACTACATTGTCTCTCGAATTCCGAAATCTACTCCGCGGTAGTAGAATAATAGCAAGACAAGTTCTCACAAGAACAATCTACTGTATATAGCAAAGTAGATATAATCACATGGTGTTACCGCAAACCAAATATACATTGATACCTCACCATGCAATGCCTCAAATCCTATATAAGTGTTTAATTTGTCGTACAAGTCTTGCATGTATTAAAATATTTTGGGGAACTTTGGGTTCCCACGTAAACTTTGCTTTAATACATGTAGGTAAAGAAAACTCAATCGTCCACTTCATCGTTAAAATTCGCACAGTTAACTGATAATTTTTGTAATATGGCTGGTTTCCTTTTAGAAATGTTCACTCCCTAAGCTACTTGCAAACTGCAAGGGAATCTTGAAGCAGTCGAGGGTACTTCATTCAGCCCTGGGCAGACTTGTGGCTGAAATGCTCCTTAAAGTATCCCAAATGCAGGTGTACGTTCATCCTGGGACCTACTGTGGCAGTGCAAATGAATGTGTAAGTTGGCCTTAAAAATGGTACAAACATGTCGAACATGCCTAATTCCATAAAGCTGTTAAGGGGAAAAGATTGCTTAAAAGATGTATTTGCTTAGCAGAAGTTAGCAGGGCACCAGTTATGAGTAGTGCATGTTACAGTGTATTTTGGCTGGTAACACAGTTCTGCTGAGCAAGACTTTTCTGTGCTTAGCAAATTTATGTGCTTAATAGTGTTTGCCTTATTTCTGGTTGTACCAACAGGAAATTAATGGGGATGGCATGTTACACTGGGATCTTGATGAGTTACAAGAAGCTATATCCAGCGATAGTCAGAGTGATGTCGGAGACCCATTGAGTGCTGAGGAGGGCTATGAAGCCGATAGTGAGAGGGAGAAAGAAGGAACTCTTTCAGGTGGGTGGACTATAGGGTTTGTGTTTCCAGTTTCATCTGGAACAAACCAGTTTCATCTGGAACAAACCGGTTTCATCTGGAACAAAAACAGTTTAATCTGGAACAAACCGGTTTCATCTGGTTTTAACTTTATGGAATTTTGGCTGGTAAACCTGTTTCTGCTAAGAAAGATTTAAACACACACTCGAACAACACGAGGGCCCAATTTGATAGAGCTGCTTCAGCAGAAAATAATGCTTAACAATGCTCTGCTGAGCAAAAATGAGCAGGATACCAGTCACAGATGGTACATATTTGGCTGGTAACCTTATTCTGGTAAGCACATTTTTAGTTGTGCTTAGCTACTTTTTGCGCTTAAGCAGCTCTATGAAATTGGACCCAGAGCTTGAGTCCAGTGCACGGGACCACCTGGCCGGGACACTTCATTGAGGATGATTGAGGATTAGAGGAAGGTATCATCAACATGTTTCATACCTCATGTTTTGTTTTGATCATGTCTTGATTTCTCACAGGAGATTGTCAAGGAGAAGTGAACATGGACAAGGTTGAGGTGGTTCTCAGTCAGCACACCCTACTTCATCCACAGGTATGCCTCCTCCTTCTAGACCTTGTGGAAAACTCAGAAGGTGGCGTCCTTCCAGCCGAGGTAGCTTGTTATACCATCAAGCAGATCACCGCCATCGCTAGGAGCTGTCAAGCCAGCCAGGATAGTTTGTACCAGTCTGGTCTGCCCAAAGCTGTATTGCGGAACTATCGGAGTACAACATCAAGCGGTGAGTTTGCTTCTGTTGGCAGTCAATGCAGGGACTCAAAGTTCAAGAAATACATCCCCAGAATAAGGGGCCTGCAGCGTAGACCTTTAGCTGGACCAGAAATATATTTTGAGCCCACAATGCAAAATGTTTTCATTACAAATGTTTCACATTTTCTGTCGGCGCTTTATAAATGTCTTTATTGTATTGTATTGTTGTAAATGTTGGGACTGATTTCTTGGTTCTGCTCACCACAATATTCTGTGCTTACCCTCTAACCCTAACAGTGGTCCGGGCCGATGAAGTTGACTCAACTTGGTTCTGCATATCACAGGATTCTGTGCTTACAGTGCCCTCTATCCCTGACAGTGGTCCATGCCGATTAAATTGGCCCAATTTTCTGTGTTTTGGCAGAGCCGATTGAATCGACCCTGTTTATATTGCATCATTTACAATGCAACAAGTGACCTTAGAATCACCGTTGTAAATAAAGTTTGGGAAGTCGGCTTTGAACTTGTGTATGCCTCGACTGTATTTGTCATTTCTAGAAACTTTGTTTGCAACTGCAAAAAAACAAAAAACAAACCCAGCTTAGAGCGCGTGGCATTAACAGGTATTCAATACAAGCACTGCTAGGGTTAACAGACAAGATTCTCTGGGGCATAGAGGGATCAAAAATGCAGAACTCCTTGTTGAGCAGCGACATGAAAGTAGAGCCTGATGGCCCCATACTCATATCTGCTGAACTCGGTCTGGTGATCAACCAAGTATTTTCAGCTCTGAGGTAAAATTGTTGACGATACAAGACCCCAGACTTGTTTTCAGAAAAATGCTTGAAATGTTTCTGATTACAGACTCTCGCTCATACAGCTGTGTGAAGTTATTTTGGTCAGTGAATTTAATGTCCGAAACTTATTTCTGGCCACGAAC
The DNA here is from genome assembly GCA_911728455.2 of Marthasterias glacialis. NCBI lineage: Eukaryota > Metazoa > Echinodermata > Asteroidea > Forcipulatida > Asteriidae > Marthasterias > Marthasterias glacialis. The sequence continues at coordinate 27,290,102 of OU452219.1, read as the reverse complement.
GCCAAAACATGCCCTCGTGTATGCTCAGTGTTATTTAGCTTCTCTCTTCCCTATCTCCATGGTAAACAGCTGAACAAGTTTTGCTGCTGGAGCTGTTTGCTGTGCTGGTACAGCAGAGTTTATCAACAGAGGAGCTCAGAGATTTTCTGCAACTCTTCCAGACCGACAAACCAGTTGAGGTATGTATTTTGTGGGTGTTTGCTCCTCACAACGCTTTTGTGTTTGATTACAGTGATCCATTTAGCTCTGCAAACACCATGTGTAACCAGTCGTGTTAGTGCGCAGGCATGATGTGCAATTTACGTATTTCATGGGAAAGGTCTATTTAACACAGACAACCAATTACAGGCAATCTCCAAGAAGAAACGTATTCACCTTAAAATTGTCTTTTAATGTTCTCGGAGATAGTCAGACACTTTTGGGTCTAACGTTGTATCTTATTAAAGTTTTGCTTTGCATACAGTGCAGTTGGTTGCCTCCAAGTTTTCTGTAAACAGTGCCATGTGACCGAGCCATTATGTTTATGTATTTCAGAATTTAGCAAGTTATCTAAAAGTGGTTATGTGTACTTCATGTTGATATACGTAAGATTAATTAAGAACTCCAAGCTAAGGACTACAGTAGGTCAGATCTAAAGACAATAACCGAACAATTATCACTTTATTCCAGCATGAGGCCCTTCTTTCCACAATTCTCACCATCGTCAAGAGCACAACCTCTCAGCCTTCCCATGTTCTCAGATTTCCCGCTGTGAAGCCATTTTCAGAGCCACCTCTTAGAAGTCATTCTCATTCTAACAGTTCTGTCAGCTTTGTTGACATAAACAACTGCGCTGATGATCCAACAGCAGAGGAAACATCCTCAACGCCGATCCAAATCCAGCAGGGTTTGAATAAATCACCATGGAACATGGCACCAGTCCAGCTGCCGATATGCAGCAACTTTCCCTGGCCCCCCGCTGGAAAGGGATTTTTCATAACGGCTTGGGTAAAAGTTGATGAGCTGCGAATATTAGGTCGGCTCAGTCGACGAAAAGGGAAGGTTTTTCGGCAGACGACAGTGAAGTTGAATGAGACTCAAAGTAAGTTAAAAAATATATCAAATAAATTGTAGGCACAACTGAGTGGCTTTGAAAATATAAGTGACCAAAAGTAAATCAGTTGAACAAGATTTAAAAGCAGCAATCGTCACATTCGTGTGCAGGTGTGTTAGCAAAATGTACACTCTTGTTTTGTTTTTCACGCTACAACACTGTGTGAAAAGCACTTTGTTGACCCAATTCACCGGACGTCATCATCACAGTAATCTTGGTTGCACCATTTTGGTAGTCAATGTCCCTGTTTGTCATACAATGTAAAGGGAATTTTAGGTGACGTGGCGTTCACACACTTACCCGTTGACTTTCCCAAAATGGCGAGCGTCGCACAATTGCCGTGTGTGACTTGCGTGCAAGGGGTCAATACGAAGTGCTTCCCAAGTTATTATGGGGAAATAAAATCCACATTCATACTGCTCGGGTGGGATTCAAAGCCAGGCCCCCTACATTTCCGAGCAGACGTCTAAACCGCTAGAACACTGAGCGTGTCAGATGACCGAAGGGCTAGTTTGAATCCTGTTAACTACTTTTTTTCTAAACACCTTCTCCACTGTGCAAAGTTTCCAACCTTAACTAATAACTTTGTAGTGGTGAAGACATTTCTCCTAGGGTTAGTTCCAAAAATGCCATGTACAAAAAAAACAGGATATAAGGCTCTCACTGTAGCAGATCCAAGAATCTGGAACTCCATCCCACAATCAGTCCGGTGCTCCACCTCAATACCCACGTTCAAATCCTCCCTTGTTCACTTAATTCATGTTTACGCTCATGCTTACAACATTCTGACTGTCAGATAGAATAGCGTTTGTGCGTTTAATAACCTCTGGAAAAGGCACGTTATAAATATTATTAGCGTTGTTATTACATATTGTCAGTCGCAGCATGAACTTTGTGATTTTTGACCGATACATCTGTTTGTGGTGCGACTGAAGATATGTCAAAAATCGTAAAGTTTTGCAAATCTGAAGAGATTTCAGTGGTTAAGCAACTCAAAGTTTCGATCAGTAGGTTCTAATCGTCTTCAGGAGAAAGCAGGAGAGGTTGTCGTGTTAATTTTTTGGCACATCATCTGTCAGTTTGGATGATCTGTCATTGAAAAATCATGCGATGCAACTTGAACACAAACCACTGACTCATTGGTTGTGATTGATCACATAGACAATCACAGATGCACCTTCATGCAGGTAGTGTCATTCATACGTTGTTTCAATTTATCAACTCCAGCAAGTGAGAAGAGGACCGTCCAACGTAAAGAATCGTCCTCCAAGAGCCCCTTCCTCCTTCGCAATGGGCTTCATCTCTTCTCTGTCGGGAACCAAGACTTGACGGTACAGGTCTGGGTTGAGGCTAGGACGTGCAGACTGACAATAAGGTACACATAATCTAATTGATATAGTGTGTCGTGGCCGAGCGGTTCGGTGCATCGGACTCAAGTTCTGGTGACTGAGTCATCAGGATGTGGGTTCGAATCTGAGTCATGACACTTGTGTCCTTCATGAAGACACTTACCCAGTTGGTGTCGATTTGCCTGTTTATAAGCAAATGTTTCCCCTGCCTGGAAACGGAAGCCGTCTTAAGATGGCATTATGTAATTTCTGACCACAGGACTGAAGGTCGCCCGGTCATTCAACTGCAGAGCATGCACAGACCATGCGCAAGCTGTATAACACTTCGATTCACCCACACTAGAACAAAAAAAAGGTCGTGAATATACTCATATTTTGTGACCATTTTATATAGTCCTCAATTATAGACCTTATGTCCTTTTGTTCCAAGAAGGGGATTACGTGGCATCGAGAGGCTTCCACCATTGTAAGTCAGAGTGAGTCCACAATCGAGCCATGGTTCCGTTTTTAGTACCACTGCTATGCCCTAGGTAACGGCCGATGTTTTGCAATTCACGGTGCTTAAATTTGACATTTTTTTCTGTGGAGAAAACAAAACGGACCATTCAACAAAGAAAATCTTTTGTTCTCTTGGCATTGTCAAGTCAGGGTGTCTTCGTGCCAGTGGTGCGCCAGGGGGACGGGACAAAAAAATCCTGGCGGCAACTGGTTAAAGACAGGGGACCAGTCTACAATGTTGTTACATCTTCTACACCAGGTCCACTTCATAAATACCTGTTGATGCCTTGTTTTTAATTGACAGACTATCGCAGTTTACATCACAGGATGACCAGGTCGTCCTACTAGAGAAGTCATGCTCCAACTTACTCACTCTGAGCACATGGCAGCATCTTGCATTGGGTTATGCAGAGAAAGCTGATGGATTGACACGCACTGGAACTGTAAGTCTTATTCATCGCAGCCGGTGTTGAATTCTTGATATCCAAACGGCGTCTTAATAATTCATTAAAACTCCCAAATGGATAAACTTATCTGATTGCGCTGAAGACTGTTGGACAGTGACGAAACTAGAGTAAAATGTTAGGGGGGCACAAGGGGTTGCAGCATTTTGTTCTAAAGGGGCACTTTTGGCCAATTGAATTGTGGTGTCCATTTGCATTTTTCCCCAAACAAGCCCCTTTTCAGCGCTCTTGTCGTGCCGTTTACTACTTTTTGTCTTCTAACTTGGAGGTAGAAACAAATAGATTGTCAGTGTGTAAATGATAAAAAAAAACAGTTTTAAAAACATTTCAAAACCTCAGTGGATGATATTGAATGGTCAGACAGTGGAAGGGTTGACTGTGTTTTGTGTAGATGCATTCATCACATGATATTAGATTGAAGGCTACCATAGTATACTTAATCTACCAAGCCACAGTGGATGACATTATTAATGGTCAAACAGTATGAGGGTTAATCAGTTCGTATAGGTGGCTAGTGATTGTATAGCACCCGCCTCTCACCACTGGTGCCCTGGTTTGATTCCCGGCTAGGGCCATTTATGAATAGTTGTGCGCTGGTTCTCTCCTGTGCCAGGAGTGTTCTTCTCCGGTCTTCGGTTTTCCTCCCTCCGGAAAAATTTAAACACTTTCGATCTCAGGCAGTGCTCTGTGGTCATATATGGGTTGATGTGGCCGGCTGCCAAAGGCGCCCTTGAATGCCTGCAGCTCGACCACGCTGTAGGCGTGTCCTTCACGTTTCAGCTTCTCAGCTGCGAGTAAGGATGATCAGCTTCCCAAAATTTGACTAGTAACTTTTTTCATAATGTATATAATTTTGTTGGTGTGTGATTCGATGCATTCCTGGAAAAGCATTTTCTAAATGACTTGGAGTATTACTATTATAAATATCACATTAACTTCCCCTGTCCAGATTTCTGTGATCGTCAACGGTCATATTCAGAGAGAGATTGTAACCGAGTACACCACAACCCCCAGCAGTAGCAGTCAGCCCAAATCTACCCAGCCCCAAGTCCCTCACTGCCTGCTCGGACACTGTGTACAAGAAGGCTCTGAGGATACCTTACCTCATGGGTCATGGCAGCTTGGGAATGTACTCCTATTTAATGGTGAGAGTTCAGGGTCTTGTTGACTCGCACTATAAAATTGTTGCACGCTGTGGTAGGGATCCATGTTGTTTTGTATACCCGAGGGGGAAATTGCCCCAGAAGCAAAGCCGAGGTTGCCATCTGCCCCCCCGAGGGTCCACAAAACCCATGGACCCCCATCACACAGCGTGCAACAATTGTTCTGTGGTCATAAATTGCAGGAGGGGGAAAACAAACATTATTAAAGGTATATAAATTATATTTCTTTTATTTCTGTATTGTTAAACATTGCACTTCGTTGTTTACTTGAAGAAATTCAAACACTTCTTTGAAATGTCTTTTTGTTTATTGGGACACTCTACTCTTCAGATGCGCGTGTCTTGACCCAGGAAGTTGCATTCCACCTTTACACCATGGGCACCGACTGTGGAACAATAAGTGCCTGCGAGAGCAGCAAACAGAGTACACTGTATGGTCAGCACATCTCACAGGACATTCTCACCTCGGCACTGAGTGTGGAGATCCTGACGGGGGACAGAGAGGTTGACCTGAAACCAGCGAGGGTAAGTGTGTCTTAAAAGCAACCTCGTTCCCATGTCAGTTCCCTCTCATCACTAACCCCTGGAAGACACTGACAAACAGCTTTGATTGGCTCCCGACAGTGACTGTGTTACTTGCATGCTGAAAGTTTTGAGATCGTTTCAAAGATGCGTTTTGACGCAATCACACTTCAAATAAATCGTGTGTTTACGCAGTCGGCCACATACAGTTAATTATGTACCAAGAACAAAAGAAGAATGAGAGGGGACCAGTTGGTCTATGACCCGATGTCTCTTTTGTCAACTACCATGGGAGAAATGGTGTGATGAGTTTAACACGCCCATAGGAATGAGGTTGATGTAATAGTTGAATTGAATTGAATTTGAATTGAATTTTATTAAAACTGACAACTTCGTGACCCCGAAGGTCAAATTACAGTGTCATTACAATAGTTAAAAATTGATAAGAATTATACAATAGTTACACGTAATCAGCTGCTTAGAGCTGAGGTCAAAGTTCAACTGAGGTTTTTGAAAGATCTTGATAAGACCATGTAAATATCTCTAAATCCCTATGTAAAAGAATAGGGCTATTTTTATAGAACACCGCCAAGCACAAAATAATCATGCTTACCAGCAAAAAGGTTACCAGCCAAAATGTGATACCATGTATACTATTCGTGGCTGGCTCTCTACTTACTTTTACCGAGCAATAGTTTGTTATACATTTCCTGCTTAAACACCTTATGAAATGTCGGCTTGGTGGTGAAGCAACCCATCACTTCTATCAGTTTGTTCAATTCCATTTACTTGGAGATTTCTTTGGAAGACGTCAAATTTTTGTATCATTGGTTTTATTCACCCTTGGTTTTTCCTTGGAGCCACCACTTCTTCCAAAAAACAATTGTCACTTGTAAAATACTTTTTCTTTTACCTTCCGCACCATGCAGTGCTTCAAATCTTCTTACATTGAGTGCTTTTTATGTCATAAAATTTTATGATACCATTTATGTTAATTTGCATCGGGGATAAAGAATATTTTTTGTGTTTTACCCATACACCGATGTGTGTTAAGCACTGTATACTCAGTACTTTCCCGAGTCCTGTGGAAAAACTCCACAGTCATATTCCTTGGGAAAGTACTGAGTATACAGTGCTTAACACGCATTGGTGTATGGGTATGACACAAATAATATTCTTTATCCCCGATGCAAAAATTAACATTTGTTGTAATGGTCGCGGTACCCGCTGCTAATAGGAATTGAACTGCCTCCAGCTGCCGGGCAATCTCAGTAGTCTAGTTGGTAAGACATCTGCTCTAGAATGGCAGGGGCGTGGGTTCGAATCCCACCCGAGGAATATGCCTGTGGATTTGTTTTCTCTTTTTCCACAGGACTCGGGGAAAGTACTGAGTATACAGTGGTTAACACATCGGTGTATGGGCAAAACACAACTAATAACATTTATGTTACTTTTCATTTGGTTGAAAATATCACATAGGAGTCACTGGCAGTAGCCTTCTCACCAAGTAACACGGACACCTTCAGTCATTACGAGGCAATAACTCAGTCGAGCAGTACCCTCGGACGGGTGCTCGGAGGATCCTTAAGGAGCGTCAGTAACGCCCTCTTGCAGACTCCGTCCCCGATGGAGTCGGTCCTACTGTGCCCAGTCACAGCCCATGCACACCGGGGGCTGCAGAATGCCATCTACGAGAGTGGGGGCATAGGGGTTTTTGTCTTCCTGTTCGCAAAGGTGAGGGCCAGGGTGAAGTGTTGTTGAGTATACACAGTTATGTCTCATCCCTTAAAAATATAGACCTTGGGTCTGTCTCATGCACAACGCTCATCCAGTTTGCAATTTTGCATATTAGGACACTGTTTACCATTTTACAATCCACCATGTTCCACTCTAGACCATGTCACCTTGTTTACTAGAAGAGTGACCCTGTACATTCCAAGGCTTTACCTGGCAGGCAAGAAAACTACACCGAGTATGAAGTGTTTTACATGTAGTAATGATAATAATACTGAAGTCTTATACAGCGCATGTTTCTACCAACAATTAGATATTCAAGGGGCTGATATTATTTTTAAGACAATGTTTTTGGAGTTTTTAAATTTTGAGACCCATTTATGTAGCACCTATTAAGGGTGTACAAGGTGCTGTGGCACATTCAGCAGCCAATGCCAGAAACACTGGGGAAAACCCCTTCTCTTAGGGATAAGCGTAACTTGAATTCTTACTCTGCTGATCAGAACACCAGAGCTTGAGTCAAGTGCGCTTGACTGCTCGGCCACTACACGCCAGTGGCTACTGTACGGGTACCAATGAAAGTTTATTTTAACACCAACTATCGCACATGGACACCAGCGGTTTCGTATGGGGATTTTCCTACATATCCTTAGGACTGCAATGCGGCCCACACGAAACGTGGGTTGCATTGAACCAACCGCTAGAGCAAGGACGAGTTTCTACACACACACACACACACAGCGCTGTAAGTCAATTTTGTCCGTTCTTTTGCGTGATATAAAGCTGGGGTAGCTTTTTTCAATTGTTCAACGACCATTTTTCTCGCCTGATTGTCTCTTTCAAAGCGGGTATTTTGGCATTTAATATGCATGTTACAATTTTTCAAAAGGGCACCGACGGCAGTTGGACAAAAAGGGCACGGCAATATATTGCCGTGAATTTTGGTTGATTTTGAGGGCATCGTGGCACTGGCACAGGGCACCGACGGCAATTGCCGTCGGTGCCGTCGGTAATTTCGAGGCCTGCTTATCATTGTATTTATTTTGTATTTGTGTGGTAATTGTAACAAAATAGCAATCTCTACCCTCCCAGGTGAGGAGAATCTGATAAAACATTCTAGTTTCTAGCTTGTGGGTCTTGTCCAAGGACATCAGGGTCATAACCAGTATTCGAACCCACCCCTTGATGACTCATCCATCTGAACGCCCCATGTTGTAGAACCCCTCGGCCACAACACGCTTCACAGCTTCTTGACTGCTCTTGATCACTTATCCCTTTCCTCCTACCCCAGGTCTTTGAGAACTGCAACAGCAAAGCAATGCAAGCCAAAGCCCTTCAACTTCTGACAAACCTACAGGGCTGTAGCCGGACCCTAGCAGCAGAGTTCAACGACATGATGGCTGCATCCATGATCGCTAAGGTCTTAGTTACCGCAAGAAGTATCGTTGGCTTTAAGATGCTGAAGGTTTGTACAGTAGTATACAAATATTGACTGCTTCGAGTAGCGTAGTAAAACTAGTCACTCTCAGTGATCCCCGGAGCAGCCTATCTTCCGGAGACGGAGCCGAGGGAAAATAGGCGGCTCCGGGGATCACTGAGAGTGACTAGTGTTACTATGCCACGAGATAAAGCTGTCAATATTTGTTTTATAACACCTCAATGTCATCCATTTTTGTGGTAATATTCGTTAAACAACTCTGCGTATATGTAGTAATCAATCTTCAAACAACTGTATAAAATCTGACAGGAAATCTTGACAAAAAGAAAGAGGGGTACCAAACTAATATTATTGCCTTTGTTCTCATAATATTGTATTTCAAATGCACGTATTATTTGATCGTTACACTGGGTTCGAGGTTGTCACACAGCTCATTTAAATCAACGCTTGAAGTCAATGCAGTCAGGGTACCAGGGTATCCAATCGATAGTACATCAGTTGCTAGGCTATCGTTGGATAGTACCGTTTAATAGTTATTTTGGTCGGTGTGCACTGCAATAGTACAAATACACAACACCACGTGATACACGTTCGGCTAATCAACAAATAGAATCAAAGGATGAGGTGTTATAATTTCTGCTCATCAACTCCTTCATTAGCCCTATATAGGACTCTGTCTCTGTGCTGTACACAGATACATAGTCCTAGCTGTGAGGGCCAGTTTCTAGGGCGGAAAAATTTCAGAGCTCCATAATTCAAAACTTACCTGTAGTAAGCTACTAGTCTCACCGGATTAATGTTCCATGGCCGCATGCAATTTTTGGCGGTGGGTTTTGGTTGTCAGATATTCCTGATAAACCCGTCCTTTTTTGGGAGCGAATTCAGCTCTCAACGTTAGACATTTCTGCAATTTTTAAACACAGTTCATCACGCAAACCTAGTACGCGTGTGTTCGCACGTCACAGTACACTGACTGCACAGGACTAAACATACGGACGAAATACGCGCAACAGTCCTGCACCAACACGCTAGTTACGCGTATACATGAAAGGCATGTTTAAGAGAACGAACAAAACAGAAATTTTTTTCAAGAAACGGAACAAGTTTATACATTGTAATAATAAGTTTATATTTAAAGTCCATAAGTCCACTCTTGAAATGCAACAGTAGAACTGAATGAGTAGCAGTATTTTGTTTGCCTTCATTAGGTGATGTTAGATGCCTGCCTCAGCAAACCCATCATCTACCACTGCTGTCTGTCCAAGATCTACCGAGTCCACAGCGACACCCATGCCATCATACAAGACACGCGTCTAGTATCTGGCCTCCTGCTAGACTGGCGTGTGTGGGAGAAGGCCGAACCTGGTGTCCTGCAGATGCTGTTCCGGTGCATTGAGACACTCATAGAGGCTGAGAATCCATTCCAGGCTTTCAACGTCAAGCAACTGCTGAGTATCCGTTGTGTGAATAGGCTGCTGATGATCTGCAAGGTAAAGATGCTTCAAATGCAAAAGCAAAAATGTCTAAGATACGTAAAGAGTTTAAAACATCTGTGAAAGGAAAAAAAAAACCCAAAACAGGGCCAGCAACTGCACATGATAGCTCTAACAATGCCCTCACTGAACTCAAACAGCGCCCTCACTGAGCTCAAACATTTTTCTCACCGAGCCCATTGGCTGAGAGTTTTGCATGACGCGTGGACATATACACACATGTGTATGTTTTCCATTGTTTGACCTCAGCTATGGCCGCCTATGGAAGGGTTCTGTATATGCACCGTAGTGGTAACTCAACATCGATGAGATTGGTATGCCTGGCCGATGAGTGGGTGACTAGGGGTAAAGTACAAAGTCCATCAAGTTCAAAGCAAAACCACGAGAAGGATTATGGAAGAACTGGGGTGTTTATCATAAAACATAGACAAGATCAGGAATGTTAAAGAAGCTGAACAAAACCACTTGGCAGAAAGTAGGTGGACCCGACTTTCCTGCACTAAACAAGGCACAGGTAAAACAGAACAAGACTTGATGAAATGCAGGAGAGATGATACATCTTTCAACTGAATCCTTGCTTTTAGTGAACATCTTAAAAAAATGTCATTTAAAGTGGGACTCCAACGTTGCTATATAAGTTTTTGTTTGCATTTTAACGGCACATCAGACACCACAGATACCCAAAATAACTTTATTCTACTTAAAATGCTTATTTAGTCACGAAGAAAATCGCTCAAAATTGCACTGTTTCGCAAAGCTTTTTCTGCCCAAACTCAAAAATAGCAGCAGCTGTTTATCTATGCAAATGATATGCACATGATGTCATCGAACAGCGAGATCGCACAAACAGAGGACGTATGCAAACAACGTTGGTCTACAAGTTTGAATCTAGAACTAAGTCTGCTTCTGGCTTTATTTTTATTCTGCAATATTTTCATTTATTTATTTGCAAACCAAATTGCCCTTTGTGAACATCGGGCCGTCTGATACCATCACATGACTGTGATAGCATGATATGGTTGGCTATCCATTATTTCCCAGGAGCGTCACCATGAAGACCTGCCTAGTTTGGCACCCCATACCTGCACCTCCATTGTATCCATCATTAAGGGTCTGATGGGTCAGCCACCAGACGTAAACCTTTTAGCTGAAGTCTGCGACTTTCTTCTGGCCATCCACCCGGCCGTCAACACTTTTGTCTGCCATGCTCAGTCTAGCTTCTACTTCTCTCACCATTCATGTAAGTTGGAGGTCTTTCATCTCTTTCTCATTCCACCCCTCCCCAAAAGGTAATTTGTGTATATTATTCTGCTTCATGCATTTATCTAATTCATGCTGTTCATATGTTTGTATACAATTGTTTAAAATTTTATTTTATTATTTTTGTATGCAATTTGCACATCACAAGGCCCAAAGGCCACTTGAGGCGTGGGCTACTTTTTGAAGGGATAGAAACCTGCCCCAATGTGCAGAAACAAGACATGGAGAGATATAAACGCTAGTCTCTTCACAGCACAGCTAAGAGCATGGAGGGGTAAATGAATCCGTTGCGAGACAAACATAACTGCCTCTTCCCCTATTTGAAGCAAATATAGTTAAGTGTCTTGGTCAAGGACACAAGTGTCAAGACCGAGATTTGAATCCACATGTCATGATTCATTCGTTTTGATACATCCAGTTGTCCAGCAAGACTACAAGCAGGACTTAATGAGGAAAATATCCCGAACTACCAGCTCCGAAGATTCCTTAGAGAGATTGCGAGCTGAATCCGCATTTACGGCACTCTACATATCGGATGGAGAGTGTCATTCAGGTAATATGCATATGAGGAATAATCTTTGAGACCCATTGCATTTGACATCACAAGCTCAAACAGTGCCCTCCCTGAGGTCAAAGGAAAATGGATTATTAGCCAGAAATTTTGGGTGGCTGGTATACCTGTGCACTTTTCCAATGTTTGAGCTTAAGTGATGACTAAGGTCACATTAAGTGAGGTTAAATAAGTGATTTTATGTACCTTGGGTATAGAAATTTATAAAATGTATTCTTGGTTAAAAATGTTTAATTTTATGCAAAAAAAAAGGCAATGTTTTGGCCAAGCCAGTTTATACATCGCCGTATGCCCGGTAAAGGGCATAAGGCCTTACGCCCTTTTACCGGGAACATAAATTAGTTCGTCCCAGTAACAAAAGGACGTAAGCAACAAAATGGCTCCTGACATGAAAAATATGTAATTTTTGTTATTTTTGTTGCTGGAATTACCCTGAAGACATGTTGCCCTATTCCCAATGCAGAATTTAACCTTTGTAGAACGACTTTTGCATGACGACAAATATACCAAACTTTCCCGCTCATAATTCTTGAAACACAAATTTTAACGTAAAGTGCTTACGTCCTTTTACTGGGAACTTTCCCTTACGTCCTTTTACCGGGCACACGACGACATTTTGTGAAACTCAAGGTCTCCCGTTCAAAATAGTGGTCAGTGTTTGTAAACAAAAGAAAAGTCTATAGTCAGTACATATATTTGAAAGATGTGGAATGAGGAGTACAATAAGGTTAGGGATGATTCAAACTTAATCATGTTTGTAATTTTCTTGTAGAGCCTACCCAAACTTCAGACATTGATAACTCATCCAACCATTCAAAGTCGGCTAACCCTGCTCAGAACTCATCAGCTTCCTTAAACACCGAAGAAGGCAAGGTGTCAGACATGAGCGGTCTATGTTCTGGACTTCTCAATCTGCTGACAGAGGCTTTAGTTGTGCTCCCGGATTCTAGCTTGTCTAAAGTCCTGGGTATCGTACTAAAACCTGATACCCTTATTGTGTTGTCCCACCATGAGTCGCCGCTCATCCGTACTAGAGTTATTCAAGTAAGTCATCTGTTGCTTTTAAACACCACTAAGAAAATGCTGTGTTTGTTGTGTTTGTAGAAAAAAACTGCTAACTGTAGAAAGGTGGCCCCCTTTACTGTGTTTCCTGTCATTGAAAATAAAAAAGCTTTCCTTGTCACAAACATCACAAAGCGCTGTACAATTAAAAATTCACAGGTTGTTAAGAACTACACATAACAAACATACACATACACGCAAGTCCTTCGTGGCATACACTGTGTGGACATTCCTTTGTCATCGTGCAGTGAAGAACAAGAAATCTTTCAAACCACAGCCGTTTCTATTAGAGAGTGTTTTGAGAGCTGGTTTTCGGACGCCCGATCCCTGTGATATAATACTCAGTATTGAGCTATGCAATGCTGTACAGAAAATGCTTCCTTTTTTTAGTGAAACATGAATATCCAGTTTGTTTCAAGTTTCTACACAGTGTGGACATCTTTAGTTATCAGGTCTACACTTCGTATGTAGCGCTTTAAAGGATCTGTATACGTTTGGTAATGACTCTGAAAATTTATGGCAATAATAACTCACTTGGTAAGAAGTACAGCAGCTTTGGATAGTATCATTCATTTTGAGAAACGTTTCACTTCAAAGTACTGCAGTTATGGAAAAATACATCACTTTTTATCCCCCAAAAATTTGGATCTGAGAAGCGTTATGGTCGTAACGCTTCTCAGAATGTGTATTCCAATGACGAATACTTCTTCTGCGTGAACACAACCGCTCCAGATTTTTGGCGATATCTCAAAAACGCTGCCACCTTTTGAACTGAAATTTACACAGGTTAGTTTTATGGCATATATCTACAATTATATAGCATTAAGGCAAATGTACGGTTCCAAAAACCAAAGGTATACTTTGCCTTTAAACACATAACTATAATAACTGCTGTCGGAAGTAAAATAAATATTTTCATGGTTCGCCTCTTGGTGATTCACAGTGCAATGCACAACAGTGGTTACAGCGTGCCTAAGGTCTGTCCATACCCGTTAAGACAAAAATGATTCTCTTCTATCAACAGCTTATAGACGTGTTCTTCCACCGGGCCACAATGAGCCAGGTTGATGCTTTCCTAAAACGGAGAAGTTTCCACCTCTTGGCCAATCAGCTTCATCAATACCCGGCAACCAGAGACCTCATGGAGGCATGCCTTACAATCACCCTGGGAAAGCCAGTTGATATGACTCTCGGGTAACTAGTTTCTTTGCTCTTCTGTAAAAGTAGTTCGAACATATCGCCCCAGTCCTTAAGGAACTCCACTGGCTCCCGGTACGAAAGAGAATTGAATACAAGGTTCTCACACTTGTCTATAAAACACTCCACGACTCTGCACCTGGTTACATTGAAGATCTACTCGAAATAAGATGCTGTAACTATCCCCTCTGTTCTGCTGCCTCAACCCGTCTTGTCGTCCCTAAATCTCGTACTACACACTACGGCGATCGTGCCTTCTCACACAGTGCACCAGTCTTGCTCGGCCAATCCACTCTCAAAGGATACCAGTACTGTAACATTGCTGTTTTATGTTCCTTGTTTTATAGGTTAGAGCTAATGCTACTGCAGGAATCTGACAAATTTCAGCACATGTCTTCAGTACTTCTGATGTCTCTTCTTGAGAACTCTGTGCACGATTTCAATTTATGTCATGATGGAATATGCACGGCCAATCAGGTAGATTCAACCTGTTTGTTTGATAAGGGTTTATTCTGGTCTCATTTTGACTTTAAAGAGATAATACGTCGTTGACTTTCGGAAGAGTAAATTCATTCGTTTGCCATTCAGGTTGGCTCAGTGGTTTCTTTCCCTGCCTTTCACCTCTGTGGACCCCAGTTCGAATCCCACCATAGACCAAAGCCTTGCATGTGGATTGGGTTTTCAGTCCCTACCTGATTGCATAGGTTTTCCACACTTGAAGTTTTTCCTAGCACATCTAAAATTGAAATTTTTTCATCATCTTCTCTGCAGGCCTACGGGTCACATTGCTAGTCAATTTGAGGATCCATTGGCTTTGTTAACAGAAAGATGGGATGATAATTAATGTTCTGTCCCATATTAATTTTTTTAATTAATTTTTTTTCTTTGGGGGGGAGGGTCTTCAAATGCTATGACTGTGTTTCAGAGGGAAATATTTGTTTTGAGAATAGACCGATCCATTAAGCCCCACCCCCATACGTGTTGACCAATCACAGCCTTGGGTACGCAACCGAAAGTCTGACAAAAGTCCGACTCGATAAAATCTTATTGGAAAATGTAAACATGCGTGCGCGTACTTATAGCGTGCGCGTTCATGTCATGCAGTATGGCATCGAAGAGACACACTTTGTGCTACCCACGTGTACAGTGGTGATTCAGCCAATGCTGTGATTGGTCAATAAGTTTAGGGGTGGGGCTTAATGGATCGTTCTATTGGCACTGGTATAATTTTTATAGTAGGTGAGCTTCCAGATTGTAATCAATAGTTTTTCTTTTTGTACGATTACAAATCCTGTATTTTACCCTTTTATTTTGTCAGTTGTTTGAGGGCGTTGATCAAATTGCTGATGTGATGCTTGCCAACGGCCTGGTGGAGACCCTGTGTAACGTCCTTTCAGCCATTTGCAGCAATATACCCAACGCTGACGACACTCTGACTACAAGTAGGCATTTGTCCACATCGACCAGCATCAGCCAGGGCTTCAAAAATGTTCAAAATAATGCATTGGAGATCAGTAGAACTGAGATTGGCGATGATAAAACGGAAGAGGTCGCCGCAGATATTCCATCTGATGGGACTGATTCGGGAGCTGACATAGAGGGAGCTGCACCCGAGGATGCTTCAGGAGGCGGGCATGATGAGGAGGAGGAGAAGAAGAGTCCTGAAAATGTTGGAACTCAGGATCAGATAGACTCACAGACATCAAAGGAAGACTCGTTATACCCGCTGAGAGTCTCCGCCCAACTCAATGGATTGACAGACGACCAAACTACAGGACTCAGAACTCTCGATGAGGAATCATCGGCCAGTACCGATGCTGACTTGAGTGCGTCTGAGAGGCAGGAGGCACCAGAGACGAGCTCGCATGTATCATCTTTACATCTACCGGGCGAAGAGACTCACATCTCGGCTGCTATGCTCATACTCATAAAGGATGTCCAGCATTTTATGGCGTGCATTGCCAATCGTGCCCTCAGGTAATCAAGTTGTCTTTTCTTCATTATCTGATTATGTAAGATTAGGTGAATCCCTTCACACTGGTTTAAGATTTAAGAAATCTGCTCTTGAATCCCGGGGTTCGAATCCCACCCGAGTAGCATGCCTTCGAATTTTTTTTTTCGGCAGGACTCAGGAAGCACCTACAGTGCTTATCACACATCGGTGCAGGGTAAAAAAGCAACAAACTATTCTTTATCCACAATGCAAACTATTGCATGTATTAATTGGTTTGATATTGTTGGAAAAAATCCAGATTAAATATTTTCAAGTACGCATTGTATGCATACTATAATCTAAACATGCTGGGAATTTACTCATTGTGCAATCAATCCAAAAAACAATCGAGTATTTCACATGCGTTACATGCAAAAAGCATGTGATCTGCAGTTTTACATCCTATCCAATAGAGGGTATGCACAGCCGTTTTCCGACAGTAAACTTACGGCCATTTTAACCCATTTGAGGGCGCTGTTGTACATGTCTCTATGGGACTCATGACGTCAGACGCATAAGGGCTATAGACAAAGGCCTGATTTAAGGAGCCATCTTATGTCCCAGACGAGCCATCGACCATGAAAACTGTATAGAATAGTCTCCCATCACATCATCAAGAAAGCAAAAAGAGACGGGGCTCTTTTGCCGAATAACTTCAAAGATCTCTTGAATATCTGTATAGGTTATGAATTCTAGAAAATTATGAGAAGCTCATCTTCTGAGGATGACCAGAGCACACTAGTTGAAACATCGAGAACAAACCGACAGACTCCTTTCAGAGACACCACTTCTTCTTTGGAAGAGATTAAAAACATGGTGTACCTGAATGAATGAATAATCTCCACCACGCATGGCCTCAAATTCTACACAGGAAGTTTGTAGTGCGTAAACCCATTTGGTGATCAGATTTGCATGTCATTTTTCAAGCCTTAACACTTTTTTCACTCCCACAATGACTATTTTGATCATTTTCTTGGCCAGTTCAAGTAGTCACTTTGACTGTTTTGAAAGCATGCTGCTGTTGCTTGGAGTTATGGAAGAGAAGCACAAAGCAAAATATGGTGAGTAACAAGAAATTAACACTTTCCAACGAGTTGACCAACCGTCTGAGACTGCATTTGTCATGTCAGTTCAGCAAGGTCGTAACTCCATTGTGCGACAAAGTCGTATCTCGCACGGACACGCACCTTGCGAACGTCGTATCTTGAACGACGTTGACTTTGTGCGTCGTCGTGGCAGACGGTCAATGTCGACCAGGGCGTCCTCATCTCCTTTGACAAGCTTTTCTGATGTGAGTGAAGGCCAATGCGGGCGCGACAAACATGTCCGCATATCCACTGCACACCAGAGTAGGGTCTGCATGTTCAACTTGTGGAGAAGCAGCATGGGGTCGTTGGCGAGTCTGTGTTATTTCAAGCGAGATACGACCTTTTGACATTCTAAAACCTGCATTTCGCATAAACGCTTATTTTGGAGAAACGACTATCTTGCACCGACACGATAGAAATAGTATGGTGGCAAAACTCTGCACACAGTGAACAGTTGTGTACTGTGTAAATGTATTCACCATATGAAGTCACATAAGGCTGACGTAGTTTATCTTCCTTTCAAAACCACAGTGGATGATATTCAATAGTCAGAAAAAACGAGGGTCAAGAAATTGTCCAAAAACACGGCTTCCAAATTGCTCACGTAACAATTTAGTACAGGTAAAAAGGACAGATAAAACTGCATGAATGAAATTCTAAACATTGTGCCCGATAAACACCCAAGTGGACCTCTTTTCTGAAACGGGGCTTAATTTTCAAGAAAGTATCCAGTAGCCTTGTAGCTCAGGACTGTCACTGGACCCAAAGTACTTTTACAAGAGCAAAAACTGTCTTCTTACCTATTTTGTTATCACTTTTTGGCAGAGGTGTTAAAAAAATATAAAAAATATATAAGTGACATTTTAAAAGTGTGTACTTATTCAAGAAAAAGCACCAGACTACTAAAGCCCGGTCTGATACTTCTTGCAAAGCAAAACTTGCCATCACAAATTCTCAACGAACAAGTCATTTAATTCAAATGTGCTCAACTTTTGTCGAATAAAGTTGGGACGTCAAAATTCGCTTCACAATCGCATGAAGTATGAGCCGGGCTTATGACTAGGTTATTTGACAGAATACTTGCCCATTGCTTAAATAATGGACTCAGGCCAGCAATCCAGTTGGTATTCCAAGACCTGCTGAAACCACTCCTTCATTTTAAGAAATACGAGGAGAGCTATAAACTGCTCTCCTTAAATTATTGAGGTGAGCTCTTTGCACTCCTCAGAACCAAACTTCACACAGTAGTCTAAAAAGTGAAACTAAAATTGACGATTTCATAAAATCTGACTGTTCGTTAGGTTTAATACTTGAAGCACGTTAGCACCTCTGACGATTCATATGCATGTACTGGATTGGTAGATTTGTTTTTTTTCTGTTTCATGATCAAAGAAAATAAATAAATGCCATAATTGGTAGTTCATTTACTGCTGTGAATAAAGTACTAGTATTTTTTGTCCACATATTTTTTAAGCTCCGCTTTAAAGGAGTGCTAGGTTTCGAACTCCTCGGACAAGGTAGAGGAGTGCGGAGGAGAGCGATTGTGCGGAGGAGAGCGATTACGCTCGCACTATTTAAAATTGATGATCTGTGAAACCATGACCATGACTGATCCCAACTGTTGTATAATTCCTACAGGTCCTGCGTCTGCAATAACGGATGTGGTGTACGAGACCCAGTTTTACATCATTAAGGAGGTTCTGGATCACTTTAAGGCCACTTCCATGTCCATCGACGCCGCTGCCTCGAAAGGAAAGAAATCCTTGAGCTTCCAACGAAGTGCAACCTACTCCGGTATGCTTTAATTCTGGTCCAATTACCTCACATAACACTTTGCAAATTTTTGCCTGCAAATTTGTGGTGTCAAATTCTGGTGTTTAGTTGATGTAAATGATGTAATATATGGTTGGTGATGAACACAACATTTCACTTGATGACTTTTAAATCTGAAAGCTTACTTTTCATAAACTGTTACCAGTAGTAATAGTAATAGTACGCACTTCTTATACATCTCTTTATCTTCCAGTATACGCTAATCCTCCAATCAGATTGCTCAACGGCAGTGTGATAATAAACCATATCATACTCCCAGTAGTTTATATTGCACTCTGCATATTGTGAGTATCATGCGTCACGCTCCGTATACGAACAGTGCAAAATGACGTTCTAAAATTTGCGCATTGCATGTTTTGCTCTCTAACAAATAACGCTCAAAGTTGCATTATCTTCCAGTTGACTGGAAGATAAATTTGTTATTACACCAACGCTCGTCGCATAGTTCTGATGCACCACGTCTTCAGCAGGACACAGATTGCAGTCAATCTCGGTGTTCTGTAGATTTCATTTCTGGGATTCTTGTATCTCTTAGCCTTGGAATCTGTTGTGGCAATTCGTAGTGTGTCATGTTTAGTCTGGCTGCATCATTTTGCAATGTAAACATTTACGACCGGCTCCGGCAAAGCCCTAACCTTTGACCCAGTTTTCAGCAGGGAAATGTTTGTATTTATCATGAAAAAAAATAACAATGTTCCCAAGAACATTTCAGTAGTTTTCTTATTACCTCAGAATCTAAAGAAAATGCTTTATTGATCCAATTCACTTGGCGTCATCATCACAATATTCTTGGTTGGGCTACTTTGGGAGTCAGTTGTCTCCATCTGTTATACATTTTATTTGGCGACAATGTGATGACACTGTTTACGAATTGGCTCCCATTATGGCGAGCTTGGCAGCAGTAACCCTGTGTGACATTTGTGCAAGGGGTCAATATGGCGACATGAAAATCTCAAATTGGTCCCTTGGGCTCAACTGGCGACCTTTCTTAGTTTGAGTCATTTTGATAAATGTCAAGAAGATTACGGCTTGCCAGAGCGTGCCTTATTTGAAGACATCAAACTCATTTCTTTCAATTTATTGC
This sequence comes from Marthasterias glacialis, assembly GCA_911728455.2. Taxonomy (NCBI): domain Eukaryota; kingdom Metazoa; phylum Echinodermata; class Asteroidea; order Forcipulatida; family Asteriidae; genus Marthasterias; species Marthasterias glacialis. The sequence continues at coordinate 27,270,261 of OU452219.1, read as the reverse complement.
GCTTTCCAGAACGGAAGTACGAGGAACACAAATGGCGGAGAAACTCGTCTTATTCCATCGGATCAAGAGGTGACGCTAAGTATAGATCTGTTGTAACAAATCTCCTTGATATTTCAGTTTAATTTCATCATAATTACCATTGCACTTTTTGCTGTCTAACAGTGTAGAAGGTTTATGTATGTGTAAGAAAAGATGTGAGTTTTTGGACCTGGGGTTGATTTCACAAAACTAGTCCTTACTTAAGACTAGTCCTAACTTAAGACTAGTTCTAACTTATGACTAGTCCTATAAGTTAGGACTAGTTACTTGTCCTAACTAGCTTTCTGCTCTACCAGCCAGGCTTCTGATGGATGATACCCAAGCCTACATCCTTACGGACTGTAAAGGGGGTAACTCTGTTTCAGCCCCAGGAGTAGGTGGCAATGGCCCCTTGGAAAAACAGCTGATTTGTAGCCCACACCTCAAGTGGCTCATGGCCTTGTGTCTGGCGACTTCCATTTTTTTTACACATGTTTACTCATCACAAACAGGTTCAGGTTCAAGTCCAAGGAGGCCGTTTGCATCAACAAGCAGCATATCCAGTGAAATAAGCCCAACCCCAGATGACTCCATGTCAGTCATCTCGGAAGACCAGAATTTTGGTCCTCTGGCAGAAGGTGAGATTGGCAAACAATTACCCGAAACGATACTGCCAGTTTATTCCTGGTGTTTATCCATAGCAATGACCTTAACATTTTACTGCCAGGTTGCATTTTGTATACCTGTGGGGCAGGAAAATTCGAAACCCTTTACTTTGCTGAGAAAAAAAAATAAGCGGGGAACCAGTCATGATTCTGTACACTTACATTGCATTTTGGCTGGTAACCTGTTTCTGCTAAGTAAGATTTGTTGTCAGTGCTTAGCATCATTGTAAAACTAGGCGTAGTTGTATGCACTCTTCAGGCAACCGTATTCAACCAAAGACGAAAAATGAACACAGAATTTTGCTATCAATTACTTCGCACCATGGGTGGCATGGGTGGTGTGTTCGTAAAGTGCTTGCTTTTCACCCTGGTTCGATTCCCGGCTAGGGCCATATGTGAATAGAGTTGTGTGTTGGTTCTCTCCTGTGCCATGAGGGTTTTTCTCCAGGCCATCCGGTTTTCCTCCCTCCAGAAAAACCAAACACTTTCAATCTCAGGCTGTGCTCCGTGGTCATTTATAGATTGATGTGGATGGCTGCCAAAGGTGTCCTTGTATGCCTGCAGCTCAAACACATGTAGCAGCGTCCTTCGCAATTCAGCTTCTCAGCTGCCAGTAAGGATGATTAGCCTCCCAAATTATTATTTGTGTTGTCATTATTACAGAACTCTGCACATTTTACTTCCTTTCCACAGATCGCCGGTACTCCACAGAGCTGGACACCTTACTCAGAATGCAGCGGATACAAACCAACAAGAAGAAAGTACCGAAGCTGGCTGACGAGGAGCTACTTGCTAAACGCTTCCAGAGAATCTGCCTCCTGGCTGTCAATCTGGTGGTTCAAAGAGGTAGATTTGATCATGTTGACCAGTTGGCTCATTTCTACCCATTTTTTCCACTCAATGTTGTACTTCCAATTAACAGCAAGTCATTTTTGGCTTTTCTAATGCTATTTTCGTGAGTTTGACTGTATTTTAGACGTTTCTCTGGCGGATTGGTACTAGTATGAGCTCTATAATTTGGTAGATTTGGGATTGAAGTTGATCAATTTATTAGTAATCATATCTTTAATCCTAACTCCCGAGGTGTTTTTGCTGGAAACCGGACCAAATCTGCCAAAACCAATCAACTGTTGGACAGTCAATATGCAAATGTACTGAATCAATCATAATCAACCAGTGCACTTCATACTAAAAATTCCTTTTGAAATGCTCTAAAGGGGTGAAAGACCAACTCCATCAAAATCAACCAGGATTTCATATGCTGAAAGACCAACTCCATCAAAATCAACCAGATGTTTCAATCTGATGGTGTACTTGATCAATCGAAATCAAGCAAAACCAGCCAATTGATGTTGATGGATTTGGTACTGTTAGGGTTAATGAATTGAAATAATACGAGATTTGTAATCCCTGATAATGCCTTCCAGATCCTAGCCTGACCTGCCAGTCTAAACCAGCTACGTCCGTGAGTCCTGGCGATGGTTATTTTCTGCCACCAGAGTCCACCTACAAGCAGCTGTGTAAATACCTCTTCCACCTCTTGACGGATGCGTTTTTTGCGACCATGGTGAGCAAGCATTACACACAAATTGTAGACCCAAGACACAGTGTAGGTCTTCGAGAATTTTTTGTGCGCTGACACATTTCCAAGCAGTTTTTTCATGAGTTTGAAAGTTATCGTTTTCTCGGAACGAAGGCACTTACTTTTATGTGGACATTGGTTAGTCTCAAATTGAAGTAGATTGTTTAAGAGATTGCCAGAGCCAAAATCAGATCTTCTAATACAAATTTTTAACCAGTTGCCTTCAGGATTCTTGTGTTTTTTGGGGGGGTCCTGCAATTAAAGTTATTCAATAATTATTTCCCAAATTTTTTTGCTCGTCTTTTTTCTTCCTGAGTCCCTTAATATTCTCTCAAACTTGTGTTCATTTTGTATAAATTTTCTTCTTTGTATTTGTTTATATTGCTTGCAAATTCCACTTTTGTAAAAAGGGTATTTTGGCTAATACTGGTAAACATCATTTTGTTTGGCGTAGCTGCTATTTGTGCTTATGCATCTCAATGAAATTGAGCCTGGGGCCCAATTTAATAGACCTGCTTAAGCACAAAATATATGCTTAGAAAATGTCTGCTAAGCAAAAACTAGCAGGATACCAGTCACAGTTTGTACATGCGAGATGGCATTTTGGCTGGTAACCATATTGTGGTAAGCATAATTTTGTTGTGATTAGCTACTTTTTGTGCCTAAGCAGCTCTATGAAATTGGGCCCTGGACCCAATTTCATAGAGCTGCTTAAAACAAAAAGTAGCTTAGCACAAAATCAATCATGCTTACCAGATTTAGGTTACCAGTCAAAACACCATGTCATGTGTACCATTTGTGACTGGTATCCTGCTCATTTTTGCTTAGCAGAAATTTGTTAAGCAAATTTTTCTGCTTAAGCAACTCTATGAAATCGGGCCCAGGTCTTAATCAGCCTGCTACTCTAGGTTCTAAGGAATGTTGATTTGAGTGGTGTGATCATTCCTTCTTCCAGGAGAGGAAGCTTGGTCAGCGTAAGCAGTGGGAGACCATTGTATGGTCATCGCGAGAAACACTTCGCCTCCAGCTTCACCGCCTCCTAGTGCACATGATGTTCCCCAAGCAACCCACATCTATCAGGGTCCACGTCCTCAAGATCGCACGCATACCCAGCTCTAATCGGATACTTCAGGCTGTACTAAACTCCAATTTGCAGGTAGGCCTGAAAGTGAGTTGAGCTAAATTTGCTTTTGATGGTCTGTGACAATAGAAGCACTAAACTTATGGGCGAGTTGATCCATGCTATTTTCTTGATCCATGCTATTTTCTTGACAGTGTTAGCCCCTTCTTCAAGAAAATTTTCACAGTTTATTTTTTTATCCTTTTTTTAAAACTAAAGTTTGCATGAATCCACTCTTCCATAAGACAAATATGTATTGTACCTTAAGATTATTATTATTATTATTAGTTTCTGGTAATGAAACCTCAAATAGTGAACTTAATCACTGTAGCTCAGAAGCCTGAGGAAACCTTTAAGGATGCGTGCTATCTGAACCAGAAACACCGGGGTAAACCCTACTCTTTCACGATGTGTTCTGGGTTCTTTTACACACAGTGCCTATCCTAGTACATGGGACCTACGGCTTAATGTCCCATCTAAAGGACAAAGCAATTATGGAAAAGTGTCTTGCTCATGGACAAAAGTGCCTGACTGGGATTCGAACCCACATTCTGTAAACTAAAGAGCTTAAGTTTGGCGGTCTAGACCGCTCAGCCACGACACTCCATAGATGATTGATCGTTGAATGTTTCTTATAACTAGAGGATTGGAGTGAATGTACTCTTCAAAAAAACATTAATGTACTGTCCCTTAAGATTCATAAATGGTTCTTGTAGCTAGAGGTATGGAATGAATGTACTCTTCAAGAAACCAACGATGTACTCTACCCAGAACTAATTTTGTAACAACCCATTCAATGAGTAAAAGATGTATTTGTACATTGCTCTTCAGTCGCAGCACCACCTTGGTAAGTTTGAGTTATACCTCTTCGACCTGCTGCATCACCACGCCTCGGAGCTAACCAAAGCTGACAAGAAACTGTGCCAGAAGCTGATGGACATCCTGGAGAAGTGTGGCTTCCATCCACTATACCCTGAAGATATGGATAGTACAACAAGAGACAGAATTGCACAAGTGAGTTGCTATGTCAGTGCTAATGTAATAACTGCGTTGGGAGATGAGACTATTATTAAGGGAATAAAAGAGTGGCGACAAAGGTGAGGGCCTGGCCACGACACTGGAAGGTTTTAAACGGCCGATTAAGACTGAGTCACCACTCTTTTATTCCCATTCATAAATGCCCTTTTGTTTTAAGAAATAAAATGCTCGCTTTGCAATGATTTGTGCTGTCGCATTACGTTTAGGAGCCCAGCTTTGCACTATGGGTCTGTTTCGAGCCTCTTCATATATGTTTTTAGTGTTAGAGTATCAGAGCAGGAAACCAGACTTAAATAACCGGTCGTAAACAACTCCAGTTGTGTCTTTTTCAGCCATTTAATACCGGTCATGTGACCACCTTCAACCAATACATGGTTTTCGTGAACAGTATGGTATTAGTTTCGTGGCCTTTTGAGCAGTGGCTTGAGTCCAAAGAACAATGCAGACAGGAACACTGTTAAACCACTTTTACACGACTGTACAAGGACCACTGCTGTGGGATTTGCACCACCAGAGTTACGAAAAATTTAAAACAAAACAAAAGTTCGTACAGTTGTGTTTGCTGTTGTGTGTCAGAGCAATGGCGGCGGTTTTTTTACTTTTCTAATGGGATTTTAACATATCGGACTTTTGTTGGACTTTCAGTGGTGTTGTCAAGGTTGTAACTGGTCAATATGTTAGTAGGCGGGGCTTAATGGATCGGTCTATTAGCAGTGGGTACAGTAAACAATTTAAATACAGTCGACTCTCGTTAATACGAGCTCGGATGTTACGAGGTTCCGGTTAATACGAGGTATTTTGCCGGTCCCGAACTGTCCCGTGCGTGTTTTAATGCATTTAAATACGGATGATACGAGCACGGTCATAACGAGAACACGGATAATACGAGGTATTCTTGCGGCCCGTAACGAGCAAATGTATTGTTTGTCTTACTTTTATAGCGAGTTTGGGAATCAATTGTTGGGCATCAATAGTTTACCTTCATGGAGGTGAAAAATTGACGTCCCAGCCTTTCAAATCATGTGCTACCGCTCCGTTGATCATGATCAATAGAGGTGCTATTTGAGCGTTGGCAATGGTACCAGTCTATTAAATGGTAGTATTTGTACAACGCAAATGAGAGGTGGACACCAGACCGTTTATTGTTCGCTGGTATCCCGCCTTGGCTATGAGCTATCTCGCATTACTTACTAAGGTACGGTGTGACAACCAATGAAAATCAACATTCAACTTGTCATGTTGGCCGTTGCGACCGAAACTTGGCTGCCAAGAACGGCAAGTTAAAGTCATATGCGTTCCTTTTTCAGTCATGAAAAATGTAAATTGTTTCATAAATTGACTTTCGAAATAAATTAATTAAATCAAAACAGTTTTATTTGCCCAAAATGTTGTATGTTTGTATGGTACATGTACCTGTAAATCATCACAGTTATGCAGTTTCTATTGCAGTACGGGTGCATTTATACACGTGCGTCCATTTATGCATGCAATGTGCATTGTTAATACCGCGCTCGGATAATACGAGGTTCGGTTAATACGAGAAAAACGGGCCAGTCCGGTGGACCTCGTATTAACGAGAGTCGACTGTAGATGTAATAATTGCGCCGATGATGAAGAATATGTTATACCCTTCATTGATGTATGATAAGCACTGTATACTCAGTGCTTCCAATAATATGTCAAACGTGGGTTGAGGTCTGGGAATTCAACGTACAATGGTCCACCAAGAGTTTCTTAATGGTCGTGTTCAAAGAAGGCAGTGCAGTAAGACACACACCATATGTATGCATTTTGACTCCAAAAATGGCAGAACAGGGGTAGACAGTAGCCACCAGTGACGTCAGTGTCGTGGCCGAGTGGTTTAGTGCACCGGACTCAAGTTCTGGTGGTCAAGTCATCGGGGTGTGTGTTCGAATCCCGGTCATGAGACTTGTGTCCTTCAGCAAGACGCTTTACCATAATTGCTTCTCTTCACCCAGGGGTATAAATGGGTACCTGCGAGGGTAGAAGTTGATATTGTGTTTGAAAAAGCCTCCGGAGCACCACGACAGCTCAGGGCTGTATACTCCCCAGGGAGCTGAGAAAGATTACAGGAATGTTATTGGCCAAATGTCCAGGGCACTAATGTAAAGCGCATTGAGACGTTATTGTCAAATGCGCCTCGGAAAATAGGATTCTCTTCTGGTCACTCACTGGCCCGAGGGTAGTTAAACATACACTAGTGATCAAATTATGCCAGTCAATATGTGTTTTATAACACACCTCTGTCAAATAAGTTTTCAATAAGAAAAGAAAATTTGGGTTTTTTCTAACTGAACTGTTTCAATTCAACAATTAACCCACAAGCAATTCAACAATTAAAGGAATGCTTTCAGTTTAGGTTGATTCCCTTTTTTAGTTGCTTTTCACATTACAAAGGGGCGCTGTTACCGGTCAAACAATTTGAGAGTAGTGCCCGGTTTGGACTATTTTCCCTTGCCAGTGATGTCATCACATAGGCTACATTTCTAGGAGCGTGGTTGTTCGGCAACGCAAATACAGAACTTAACTTACCGTGAGTATGCAAAAGGTCTAGGTAGTTCTCATATCATTGACTGTTTACTGCTCACAGGAACTTGAGAAGTTGGTATCCGATGAGCAGTCTGTACAGGACACAAACAGGAAACAGAGGTTGGATGGCGGTGCCAGTGCCTGGAGTAAGCTCGACACGTTGTCAAGGGAGGTTGCTAATTCAGCCATGGAGGTCACCCAGGTAAGTTTTGTTTGCCAAATTCCAAGTGCTAGTAATGTTATTGTGCGTGCCAATTCTTGGGCCCTTAAGGAATACTTGTCGCCATTTTGAAGTGCAACCTCTATTGCCCTATTCACGTTATGACGGGACTGATGGGTCTTAGAAAGAGTTGCCAACGCTTCCAAATAAAATGCACACTTTGATTCAAGACTCTTAATGTCACATAAATGACGCCTTGCCTATTACAATCAGTGCGTATTACTTCAAAACTGTAAACATTATGCTTTACCTTGTGATAACTGAGTACAAATTTAAAGATTGTGAAGAGGTTGAAAAACTGTATTTCTACCACCATCTCGCCATCCTGGATCTGCTACTTGTCTAGAGGGGGGCACTATACACATAAAAGGGTGATATTTGGCACTAACATTTATTAATGATTAAATATTAATATTATAACCGGAAGTGGTACAATTGGGGGAGACCCCCCACCCTACCCTATCCCCAACCCTGGCCCCAACGTATTTCAAAATTTGTGTTAATTCCTAACATCAGCTTTTCTGATATTTGATAAGATTCACAACTCATAAGAAACAGATTTGGGAACCTGGGTTGGATGGTTGGATTAGTCAGTCTTGTTTTGTATTTTGTACAGTTGGTAGCTGCGTATCAGAATGGCCAAAGATTACGATTCTTGGAGTTTCTGAAGAGTACCATAGCAGGCTCCCTGGACGTCAGATCGGCATGGCAGGATCTTATACAAAGCTTGACACATGAAAGGTATGTCTTTTTTAATGAGGGTTACCCATCCACCAAGCTTTTGCATTTTTAAATCGCAAAAATTGTCTATGCATAACCATTTTACTAAGGGGGTATGTCTCCTATGAGGCAACTGGTCCCACACCTCCTCAACACCACGTGGCGTGTTTCTGATCAGCAGAGTGTGGAGCTTGGGTTCCAGTCCCGGTCTTCACACTTGTGTCCTTGAGCAAGACACTTAACCAGTTGGTGCGGGTTGATGTGTGAACACGCAAATGTTTCCCCTGCCTGGAAATGGAAGCCGTCATAAGACGCCATTGTGTGATTTCGGAATACTGGAGCAAAAGTTGCCCGGTCATTTCACTTCTGAGGGTGCCCAGACCACACACACGCCGTCCACACAAAGACCAAAAAAGGTCTTGAATAGTTAGGAGTTTTCTTGCTATTGAGAGGCAGTTTTTGTGTAATCCCCGATTCCAGACCTTTGTCCTTTTGTTCCAAGAAGAGGATTACAAGACATTGAGAGGCTTCCACCATTGTTCATTCATTGTATTTCGGCTCGATGGAGGTAAGTCAGAGTGAGTTAGCAATTGAGTCATGGTTCTGGGTTTAGCACCACTCCTACGCCATAGGTAAGGGCTGATGTGTTGCAATTCATGGTGTGTGAATTTGACATTTTCTCAGTCAAAAAAACAAAACGGACGATCCAATAAAGAGAATCTTTGTTCTCTTGGTATTGTCAAGTCAGGTTTTTTTTGTACCCTCAAAAAAAAAAGATTCTGGCAATTCTGCCAAAAGAATCCTGTCAGGGGGACGGGACAAACAAAAAGAATCCCGGCGGCAACTGGTTAAACCATTATTGATACGTCCTTTAGATGAGATGTAAAGCCTTAGGTCCCTTGCATTGTGTAATGCACATGGAAGATCGCCAAGAGAAGGGGGTTCGGCCCTGATGTTTCTGGCATGGTTGGCTGCATTAAGTGTGTGCCACAGCACCATGTAAACCATTACATGGTGGTACATGCATAAAGTATACATGAAGTATACATGCATAATGGGTCTTATAGTTCCAAACACAGCTCTGCATACCTGGAAAACAAAAATAATAATAGTGATAGTAATAAGTGCTTTGGGATGCCCGTCGGTTGTTAACAATGCTATATAAGAACTGCACATTATTATTATTAAACCATAATATCTGTTACAGGGCCATCTGGTACGATGCCAAGTCCTACCCATCCTCTTGGAGCCTAGACCCAACCGAAGGACCAGGGCGTGTCCGTCGACGTCTTCAGAGATGCCACCTTAACATACCAGCCAAGTTCTTCGTTCCCCAGCTGCGGGAAAGGCACACGTCGGAGCCCACCCTACCCTTAAAGTACCTCTTTGAAGACTCCCTGCAGTCGTCAGATTCATCTGAGTTTAAAAGGAGGTTGCAGAAGAATGAGAAAATAAGGTGAGTCAGATGTCAATATTTTTTGTTTGTTTATTTATCTTGTTTTTTTCAAAAATGGTTTTCCTAAGTTAGAGTGAGAAAGGCGAGAAAATGGTTTAAGTTTAAAAACAAAGCAGAGACAAGTTGAATGAAGCCGGGTTCAATTTTTGAACCACTAGATAATACAGGGATGTCAGTTTTCAGGCAAGAGACCGATCCATTAAGCCCCGCCCCCTAACATATTGACCAGTCACAGCATTGGTTACATCACCACTGTACATGTGTTCAGCGCAATGTATGTCTCTTCAATGTCACACGCGCACGCATGTTTACATTTTCGTGTCGGACCTTTGTCAGACTTTGGGTGGTGTAGCCAAGGTTGTGATCGGTCAACACGTAATTCAGGCTTTTTCTTGTAAAATTATAGACTTAGTTCAGGATTTTACGCGTATAATGAGGGTGTCTTTGTGTGATTTTCAGACTCTGGACAAAAACTCGACTGGCATCCCTGATTAATACCTAGGAGGGGCCCATAAAACCTTATGCTCTAATTCTTTGGATGGTGTCCATGTTGTGGTGTAAACCATCCAAACTGAAAATCTACAACTGGATGCAGAAATCATCGCATGATATCATTTTGCAGACTGGCATAGTTTATCTATCACTCATAATAACCCAAGACAGTGTAGGCATTCCTATTGGTTTAAAGGTGGTCACATGACTGTGTTTACCCGGTATTAAACGGCTGATAAAGACATGGCTGTTTAAGACCAGTTATTTTAGTCTGGTTTCCTGCTTTGATATTCTAAGAGGCCCGAAGCAGACCCATAGTGCAAAGCTGGGCTCCTGAACAAAACGTTACGGTAAAAAATCATTGCAAAGCAAGCAAGGTTTGTTGTGTCGTTCGGTGATTTTTTTCGACATTTTATTTCTTAACAATAAAAGGGCAATTATGAATGGAAATAAAAAAGTGGTGACTCTGTCTTAATCGGCCGTTTAAAACAGTACAGTGTCCCGGCCGTGCGATAATAGGCCCTCACCTTCGGCTCGGGCCTTTATATCTCACAGGCCGCGACACTGACGGTTTTAAATGGCCGATTAAGACCATGTCGCCACTCTTTTGTTCCTTTTATTTGAATCCACTGTGGATGTCATTGAATGACTGTATTGTGCAGATGAAATCACCATGTAATATCTTCATTCAAAGTCACAGTGGGTGATAATGAACCCTCAGATGGTTTGAGGGTTTTAATAGACTTTTATCACGGTGCAGCCATCTTGTTTTTTCTTCCATTCAAACCAATGTAACCAAACTGAGGCTGGAAGGGAAAATAGTCTGGTCCCTTTTTATACATTGAGAATTACACCTCAGTGGGTATACAGGGAATCTGACAAAGATGGCTGCAGTGTGATAAAGGTCTATAGACTATGCAAATCATGCAATGATTTGAACATTGGGATCGTTAAAGTGCGCAATTGGGTTTCCGTCACACATTAAAGCAAGGTCTGTTTGAAGGTAAATTCCCCAAAAAGTTCCAATTCAAGCGAGACTTGCACAGTTTTTACATATGTAGCTTGCAAGACAAGTTAAGAAGGTTTTGTTCTACTGGTCCTCAAAAGTTTTTACTAGACTGGGCTAGCTTTGTGATCAAACCCTGTGTAATTGGAGTATTTTATCTTGTTTGTCTTTTAGCTGTGCCTTCCTTTGTAAGATGGTGACACCTGCTTTGGAGACCAAGGGAGATTTGCTGCAAGGTAAGGGAATAAACATTGTAGAAGAAGCCAGCCTTTTGTTTTACAAAAAAAAGAAACCATTCAGAAGTTCAGATTGTTATTTCTTTGCAGTGTTAGATTTCCCAAAGCACTAAGATTCATCTTAAGATGAGGGTTCTACATTGCCGTATTGATTTGTATTGTGACATCACACTGTGCTTAGCAAAAAAGATCGATTCGCACTTTGGAATCACTCTTAGCTTTTTGAGAAATCTAGCCCAGCTGCATTCATAAATTTTACAAAATAGGATATAAAAAGAGAAAATGTAGTGAGACAAAAAAGAGAGTAGATCATATATACAATCAACTAACTCTGTTATACAGTGGTGGAAGCCTCTTGATGCCTCATAATCCTCTTCTTGGAAAAAGAGGACAAAGGTCTGGGGATTGCACAAATTACACCTCTCCAAAATATTCAAGACCTTTTTGGTGCTTGTGTGGGTGATACGAAGCGTTAGACGACATGTGTGTGGTCTGTGCACACTCTGCAGTGGAATGTCGGGGTAACCTTTGCTCCGTAATTCCGAAATTACATAATGGCGTCGTAAGACAGCTTCCATTTCCAGGAAGGGGAAACATTTTCGTGTTCACACGTCATCCAGCGCCTATTGCAATTTGTGATTTCCACCATTCATTGTTTCAAAGTCCACTTTAATATTAACATTTTTTTTTTAATGTATGTTTTGACAGGAGTAAACAGCATGTACTTTGTGAGTGAGGAACTTCCAGACAGCCAAACAATACAGGTAGGCTATAAGAGGCATCCCCCCATGTTATAATACATCGACAGAGTGAAAAAAACCATGATTGTTTTTTTGGAAGGGTTAATGAATTCCCATCCTCTAGTTTTCACACCATACATGGTTATTATACGGAATGTTTGTCAAATTCAGTGATCACTCATAAGTGAAAGCAACAGTTTGGTAAATTGTCTTCATACGGTACATTAGGAAATGTTGGGTCAATTTCATTAAAACCAGTTGCCGCTGGGAATCTTCCATTCTTTCACATCCAGCCTGGCGGGATTATTATGTCAGAATTGTTGGAATCAATTTTCTTTAAGAGTACCGCTGGCACAAGGAGACCCTGACTTGAACAAAGATTCTCTTTAAAACACCAGGATTTTTTGTTTTATCCATTGAGAAAATGTCAAATTCACATACAGTGAATTGCAAAACCTCGGCCATGAGCTACTGGCGAGGATTGTTCCTTAATCGGGAACCAAGGCTGGAAACTTGGTTCAGGCTGACTTACCTCCATTGAGCCGAAATACAATGAATAAACAATCGTGGGAGCCTCTTGATGTCTTGTAATCTTCTTCTTGGAACAAAAGGTCAAAGGTTTGGAGTCAGGGATTACACATTAACCCCTGCATAATGGGCAAAAATCGGCGAAATAGTCAACACCATCTGTCCTTTTTGTGTGGATGAAACAGAGCATTGCATGGTGTGTGCCTGCTGTGTGCATGCTCAGTAGTGGTATGTCTGGGTGACCTTTGTTATTCCGATTGGTTTTATGCAATGACGTGTTTTACGCAATGACGCGTTTGCTGGCTCAGACAATATTTTCATATATACAGGTCATCCGGCATCTAGTGGTTAAGAAAATTAGGAAAATATTTACGTAACATATGGGTATAATACAATCGGGGGAACGATATCATTCATTGAGACTGACCATGTTTTGTGTACACTGAATGCTAATATTGAGTAGCAACTGATGAATTTTGAGTAGCAACTGGTGCATTTTATGTAGCAAGTTGCTGTGCTATTCCAGGGAAATCGTTCCCCGTTAAGTTCATGACATTGTGAACATCAAGATAAGATCCCAATCTATTCCAGGTGAACCCTTTCGATCGTGATATGTTGACCATCTCCTGGCTCTATGAGGACATCAAAGAGCTTCATCTACGCTGGTATCAACTCCGAGACCATGCGCTGGAGATTTTCCTCACTAACGGACAGACGTTGCTCCTGGCATTTGAGAACACAAAGGTACGATTGAAGACTTCTATTTTCGGAAATAAGCAATGGTGATTTAGGGGTCTTCAAATACTATTTTGTTTGACTTCCATAGTGTTATAGGTGAAGATATTTTTCTCTAGAGGATCATTGTTGGTATTAATTAACTGTATAATTAGTGAGGTTTGCAGACTGAAATTGATATTATATGTCTTGCTTTGAAAGTAAATTGCCAAAGAGATTGTCATTTAACCCCTGTTCCGTAGGAGCGCGACACGCTGTACCAGCAGATCAAATCCTGCGATCTTCCCAACCTGGTGGAGGTGGATGACATCTCAAACATTACCCAGGCCTGGCGTTTGGGCCAGATGACCAACTACGAGTACCTGACCCAGCTGAATAAACTAGCAGGCCGCTCCTTCAACGATCTCATGCAGTATCCAGTCTTCCCGTTCATTCTGTGTGATTATACCAGTAATGTCTTGGATCTAATGGACCCCAAGTCATTCAGGTGTGTACCTAGGGTGCTTGGGGGAAAAGGGGGGAAGTGTTTTAGGTGAGGAGTGTAGGAATGGTAATTGCCCTCTCCCCCCCTATGTTACTGCAATGATCTCTTGCAGTATCCAGTATGGCATGTTGTGGCCGAGCGGATAAGAACACCGGACTCAAGCTCTGGTGTTTCTGATCAGCAGAGTGTGGGTTCGAGTCCTGGTCGTGACACTTGTCTCCCTAAAGCAAGACACTTTGCATTATTGCTGCGTCCTTTGGATTGGATGGTAAGCCGTAGGTTCTCTGTGTTGTGTAATGCACGTAAAAAAAACCAGTGCACTTATCGAAAAGAGAAGGGGTTCGCCTCGGTGTTCCTGGTTTGATCGGCTGCAGATTGCGCCACAGCACCTTGTAAACCGTTACATGGTGCTATGTAAAGGAACAGTTCTCATGCTGAAAAAATGTAACTCCGCATACCTCGCAGGAAAAAACACTGAGCGCTTTGAGACGCTCATCGGATGTGATAAAGCGCTATATAAGAACTGTGTATTGTTGTTATTATTATTAGTGGGGAGGGGATTACTTGGGAGAAAAGGGGGCATATTTGGCAGAGGCGTGTAGGAATGATAATGGTCATTTTGTGCATCATTTGCTACCTGAAGCTCAAAATAATGCCTGAAAAGTTATTGAGAAGTGTGACATCCTCTTATACCCGTTTCAGACTGGCGCTCCAGAGTTATTAACCAAATGATTGAATGAAGTACATGAAAAGTTTGACGTCTGAAACAGGTAGGAGTGACTAGACGCACTGGAAGTCAAAAGATTGACTGTTGCAGTCGGTCGGAACGACTCTAGAGCGTCTTGGGTTCAGACAACGATATTATCAGCCGAACCTAATGCAAATTTATGTTATTGAAGTTCGCCTGCCTGAAACCAAAGTCTAGAGTCGCTACTAATCTGTTTGGTTCGGCGCGACTCTGGAGTGACAGTCTGAAACGGGTGTTACTTACCTGGTCGCTATACTCTTCTTTACATCCCATCCCTACACCCTTTTATTAAATTTTGACGATCCATTTTGTTGCAGGGACTTGACTAGACCAGTTGCAGTCCAAACACAGGCTATGGAGACAAAGTACAAAGAAAACTACAAGGTTCGTACAAGTTGTATTTCAAATGACATTCTCAAATACGACTGGACTCAAGTTCTGACGGCTAAATTTATCAGAGTTATCAGTGGCTTCAAATCCTGGACCCAATTTTCTTAGAGCTGTGTAAGCAGAGATGTTTGCTTAAAAATGTTCTGCTTAGCAAAAACTAAGCAAGAAACCAGTCAAAGTTAGTATCTTTGATGTGGTACTTTGGCTGGTAACCATATTCCAGTATGCAGAGTTGTTTCTTTTCACCCAAGAGTGAATTGGTATCTATGTGGGATAGAGACGGTTTCTCCACTGCAGGGCCTACTATGTGGGACATCCGTCATGCATCTTCACTGGCAGCCTTCAGCAAAGCTCTCAAGACCCAGGGGAGGATTATTTCATCCATGCTTGCAATCCTTTCTGTATTGTTTATGCTTTGAGTGGACATAAAGTATAGTGACCCATTTATTTGATTCTTAATCTTGTTGTTGTTCATCATGTTTTTCTTGTATTTGCTTTTCTTGTGTAAAACACAGTGAAACAGTTTGTTTTTGTGAGAGTGCCATAAAAATGCTTTTGCTGTATGGTATTGTCATCACACAAGCGTGAGTGGAATACGGAAAAAACAGTGCTTCTGCATATTACGTGTGATAATGAATTTATCTTCCAGCCAACTAGAAAAAGTACAGTTTGTAGCATTATTTCTTACGAGCAGCACGTCCAACGCCCAATGTTTAGAGCGTTTTTTTTGCACTGTCCATGATACAATCCGCAGAGTGCAATATAGACTGCTGGGAGTATGATATGGTTTATTATCACACTCTCATTGAGCAATGTGATTGGAAGATAAAGTATATTATTGTGCAGTTCTTGTGATGGATGTGGCTTTTTAGGCTACGTATTTGGCAGCGCAGGCTGCGTACTCCCCAGGGAGCTGAGATGGTTTATAAATTTGATTTAATAACATGTTTTGTTAATTACTTTACATTATTCAGTTCCTGAATGAGGAGTACCAAAAACTCAGGGGCCTCCGAATGGGCCAGACGATGTTCTGGACCAAGCCGTACAACTATGGCTCCCACTACTCTAACAGCGGTACAGTGCTGCAGTACTTGGTTCGCTTGCCTCCATTCACGAAGATGTTCCTTCAATATCAAGGTGAGTTTATTCATTTCATCGTTGACTGTTCATTTTTGTTTGGATAACCGTTCCGACCATGGGACTTACGCAAAGATCTCACAAGGGGTTGTAAATTCAGAAGCTCAAATTTTGTTTTGTTTTAGTGCAGATATTTACATCCACTTACATGTGAAATGTTCATGGTATAAACTGTGCAAATCTTCTTTTGTGAACCTGACGTAGGTTTTTGTGTGGAAGAAACAACATTTTTGCACTTTAATGGTTTTTTCCATGTATTGGAATACTTGCTAGACTCGCACAGTCAGTCGGCGTCATTCATGAGCTATCCTGCTGATGTCTTTTTCCCTGAATACAAAGGTTTTGTAAGAATACAGTACTCATCATGGTTGCCAGACTATTTCTGTCTGTATGCAGGGCCAGCCTCACTTCAATCAAACGTCAATGCTTTTTTTGTTACATTGAAGAGCTGCAAACCAGCTCATGGTTTTGTTTTGCTAAAAGTGCTATTAGACTATTGATAATTTATGCTGATGTATTAAAAGAAAAATGTAGGCTCAATTTCATATTGACTGAATGTTAAGGCAAATTAAACTTGTGTTTAACTCTTTCACTGTGGCGCGCAGCTCATCACGGCTCGATGAAGTTCTTCATACGCCGTAGAGCAGCTGCCAGCAGCTACAAATAAACAAAATATTAAACAATTCCGTCACAGCTGTACTTTATATTCTGTAGTGAAAGAGTTAAACTGAATCCCCCAAGTGTTTTTTCTTGTTTTCTCATTTTCTCATGATTCTGGCAATAATGAGTTGTTTAAATTATGTGTCCCTTTGGATTATTTTACCATGTTGCAGTGTTTAAATAAAATTTCCGCCCATGAAAATTTCACTTCACCATTCAAGAACATGACTGTTTAAATTTGTTTATTTCTATCGTAATTTAACGTTATGTTTAAGATGAAATAGCGATTGTATATTGACATTTCCATTATATAGGTTTTGAGGCGTTGCGTGGTGAGGTATCAATGTATATTTGGTTTGCGGTAACACCATGTAGTACTTAATAAGCAGGACAGTTCTTTTCAGAACTAAGTTGTCCCCCCGAATTCTGAAATCTAATCCGCGGTAGTAGAATAAGTAGGACAAGTTCTCACAAGAACAATCTACTGTATACAGCAAAGTAGATATAATCACATGGTGTTACCGCAAACCAATCAACTGACCTTTCTATTGTTTACAAAAACTGATCACCAATTTGTGTGGGTGGCCGGGAGTGTCGCAAATCTGCCCTTTTCACTAAAACATTTCAAACCAACAATTTTTATGAAAAATGTTTACTTTGTATGGGGGTAGCACAATTGGTTTATCAGTGATATGGGTAATTGATAGCATTATTGTATTAAATGATACATTGTTGTATTTGTTGCAGTGAAGGCCCCCGAGTTGGCAAAACTCTCAGCTGTGACGTTGCAAAAGAAACTTTGTCTATCAGTAAAAATTCCTTATTAACAAAAATACCGAAGTTTGACTCTAATTATGATTGGTTTCTTACTTTCATGTTACAGACAACCATTTTGACTTGCCGGATCGTACTTTCCACTCGGTGGATACCTCGTGGAGACTCTCTTCCTTCCAGTCTTCCACTGACGTCAAGGAACTCATCCCTGAGTTCTTCTTCTTGCCCGAATTCTTCCTCAATAACGAGGGTAAGTCTGGGAGTTTTATGGCTGCTATGAGAAGGTTGAAAAATGAGCAGTTGACAAGGAAACACAGTGATACGGGCCACTTGGCATCCGTCACGTTAGCTGTTTTTCCGATGGTTGTAACTGTTTTTTAAGTTCCTGAAGCCACTCAAAAGTGTTTCAACACGTGAATGGACTTCAAGGCTTACACTTAAAATATTTCAGTTGATTCATTTGATTTTTGTAGTTTTTATTTTAAAATCACCCTCAAAATTTCATTAAAAATTGGATGGAAAATCTACCTGCATTTTCCGTCCAATTTTTGAGTGAAATTTGAGAGTAGCTGCCTCTAGCTACCGGGCAGTCTTGGTAGTCTAGTTGGTAAGACATCTGCTCTAGAATGGCGGGGGATCGTGGGTTTGAATCCCACCTGAGGAAAATGCCTGTGAATTTTTTTCACAGGACTCAAGTATACAGTGCTTAACACACATCGGTGTATGGGTAAAAATTACGAATAATGTTAATACAAAAATATTAATCCCATTCAACTCAAACTATTTTCAGTATAAGCCTGCATGTCCCTTCACATGTTGAAATATTTTTGGATGGTTTCAGGTACGCAGAAAAAAGTTACGGCCATTGGAAAAACTGCTGACATGGTGACACTTTACTGTGTTTCCTGTCAGTTGGTCAATTAAAATGTTGCCACGAGGCAGGTGGCCAGAATGTGAGGTGCATTTACATGGAAAATTGGTCAGGACCGACAGAAACAAAAAAATGGCCCTTTTATCCAGGTGGCTGGAGTAGCAGATTTGGACTGTACATTTAGTCAATTAGAAAAGTCATGCTGTAGGTGTGGCCTTCGTCTTCTTTCAGCCTTTCTCAGATTTAAATTTGATGAAAGTTTTTGTCTGTTTTTTTAGGATTCCATTTCGGCGTCCGCCAGTCTGGTGTGGTTGTCAACCATGTGAACCTACCACCATGGGCTAAGGGAAGTGCTCGGTTATTCACCCAGATCCATCGGCAGGCTCTGGAGTCGGTCTCCGTCTCTGAGTACCTTCACGCTTGGGTGGATTTGGTCTTTGGGGTCAAACAGCAGGGGTCGTTAGCTGTTGAGGCTGTGAACGTCTTTCACCCTGCTGTAAGTTAGATCATCTTTCTTTAATAATAAATAGAATAATAATTACACAGTTCTTATGTAAAGCATCACACAAAAGTCTCAATGCGCTTTACAGCAATAAAAGGCAATTTTATATTGTCCTGTATTTTGTCATGTACCGTTTTATTGGCAAATAAACTAATAATAATAATAATAATAGTAATAACAAGGCAATTTACTCGCAAACACTCACATTTTAGAAGGTGCTGTTTGACTTTGCCTTTGCCTCTAAGTTGCCTGTGAAAATTCCATTGTGTGAGGAAGCCCTAAGGGCCTTGTCACGTGAGGCAATTTACTGGCAACCAGTCGGCGCCAATCTAAGAAGAAAAATATTCACATTTAAACTTCCTCAAACATAGTAAGACACTGTTTAGAAAAATGTCTCTTGTGATAGCAAAGTGTTTCTTTTTTACGCAGTGCAGTTGGTTGCCTCCAAGTTGCTTGTAAAAATTTGCCGTGACGAACTCCTGAGGAATATTTGTTGAAGGGGCATGTCACACGAGGCAATGTACAGGCAACCAGTTCCAGGCAATCTCCAAGAAGATAACGCATTCACATTTGAATGTTCACCTAATTTTCTTGAGGATTGTAAGACATTGTCAGAAAAATAACCCCTGTTCTTCCAAAGTGTTTCTTTTGCATGCAGTGCAGTTGGTTGCCGCCAAGTTGCCAGTAGAAACTGCCCTGTGTGACATGACCCTAAAGACAAACAGTTGATATTTTCTTTTGGATTTATTATTCTTTCAGACATACTTTGGTATTGACACGACCTCCATTAAAGATCCAGTGAAGCAGAGAGCAGTAGAGACGATGATTAAGACCTACGGACAGACGCCCAAGCAGCTGTTTGTCAACTATCATCCGACCCGTATCGAGGAAGATATCTTCCCAGATAACTTTGGGATGGGGACCGTGGGGATACTAGTCGGTCTCAACCAGAGACAGACAGTGAAGGCTAACGCAAGTCCAGATCCTAGTGTATGGGTATGTTAGTTTTGATTTAAACCCTAACCACCCAAAATCTCTCAAATCCACCCCATTATTTGGCTGGAATCTGATGGATGTGGTACCACACCTTCAAGAGAATCAGTTTTAGCATGAGACCAATACCGATACTATTAGAGTGCAAACATTTGGGTCTGGAGTAGCTGTTATTATTATATCTTTCTGGTAATGAAACCAAGGGACCCTCAAAAGTGACTTACTTGCACTGTGTCCTGTAGGCCTGAAGATACCTGTGTAGAGAAGATGTTGAAGAAATGTCAGTTTTAGATGTGGGAAGAAAACCCCAAATAGGGAAAACCCACGCAATCAGTTAGGGATTGAAAACCCAATCCACATGCAAGGCTCCAGTCTGGGATTTGAACCGGGGTCCACAGAGGTGAAAGGCAGGGAATGAAACCACTGAGCCAACCTGAATGTCCAATAGCTATAGGTGGAGTATTTTGACAGATGTTTTGTTTTTCATTTTCCTTGTAATTTTTTCATATTTTGTGCTTTGTCGGTGTATTTTTTATGAGACCAATTAATGACTCACTCCGCGACAGTGAAGTCCCCTCGATCCACTAAGCGAAAGTCGTAGTAGTCCCGATTTCTTACCTCCCCAGGTAGTACTCAATAATTGTTTTCAGAACTAAGTTGTCCCCCTCGAAATCCGAAACAAAATAATAGCAGGACAAGTTCTCACAAGAACAAAGCAAAGTAGATATATGCACATGGTGTTGCCACAAACTGAATATACATTGATACCTCAAAACCCATATTGTTTGAAGTGTGTTTCAATCTGTTGGTCAGGTAATGTCAAAGATACAAGAAAAACAAGATAGGTCACTTGTGCCGTTTTGTACGATAGCAGATGTAACGCCTTTTTATCTATCTACCGCGTGATGGCGTCCTTCCCCACGTGTCATTTTTGCTAGGATTATTGGCACAATTTATAGCCGAAAACACAAAATTTTCGATCTGCCTTCATCTTTTTTAGTTGGTGGGATCAATTGGCCCAAGTTTTTCCATTTAGTAGGCGTTACTTACACGTTCTTTTACCTACCTAACAACAGCAGTCGCACCCATTTTGCGTTTCATGTTTCTGCACAGAGTGTGCTATCTTGTATTGAAAACGTTCTCATGTAACTTGTGTTTTACAACTTTCAGGAAAGCTGTTTTGATTGACTTGATGGCAAGATTGCTTTCCCAATGTACTTGTTTTTTTTTTCCGTAAGATTGTGTATTTCATTGATGCTGAAGTTGCAATTACTAATTGTAAATTTTGTGGTTGTGTTACAGGGACCTGTGAACACAGTGAAGGGTATGAGATGGGGTAACTATCTGGGCTCAGCCTCGTCCCATGATCCTGTTATCCGTTTCCAGAAGCAGTACCCAGTACCCCTTGAGTACCTCAACCCGTTGCCCACGGGTGATGTCTGCGCAGTGGCCCAATACCTCTGCCTTCTGCTGATGTATAGCAAAGAGAAAGGTACCTATGCAACCAGCCATAGCTGGCTCCCAGCACCCTTTATACATTTATGTCATACGCTGAAATTTACTATAAAGCTCAGACAATATGCTCACTCTTTGACTCCAGAATTTCTGCTCACGTATGGATGGAATTGCTTTTGTGTGTCATTTGATACTGTACAAAATCGAGGCCGTAAATGACTTTGCCGTTCATTTGAGTTGTTGGCATTCAGCCATAAATGGACTTAACGGTGTGAAAGAGTTTTAAGCACTGTATACTCAGTACTTTCCCAAGTCCTGTCGAAAAAAAAAAACACTGGCATATTACTTGGTCGGGATTCGAACCTACGACCTTTGCCCTTCTCGAGCAGATGTCATACCACTAAACCACCGAGCATGCCTGGTAGTTTGAGGTCAGTTTGAATCATATATTAGCAGCGGGTACTGCTAGGATTAAGCACACCGATGTAGGGTAAAACACATTTAACATTCTTTATCCCCGATGCAAATTTAACGTCTATTAAATATGCACATTGTCATGGTTTTTTTTTCACTTGTGATCTTGTAGGAGTGAGTAGCATGAATGCAGTGGACATCAAGTGGTCAGGGATCATCAGCTGGGGTCATACTGATGGTATACTGAGGGTACATACTAAGCGGAAATCACTCCCTATCAGTCTCCTTCATACCACACCTACAGACAAGGTACAAGTCAAACCCGAGACCAACACACAGTAGTCAAACTTGTTGAACACTAAATGTCTTTTTACCTCTGAGATTCCGCTATGAGGCAATTCATTAGTGCAGCCATTTTGCCAAAGTTCACCTTTCCTTTTAGACTGGTTCCCGGTCCCTACATCGTTCTCTTCTGTCTGTATATAGGGACCGGTAGCTACTACCGATATGGCGCTTTTGAATTTTCTAGTTTTAGAGATGACGTTGCCTATGCTCGTGACGTATACATGTTGTTGTTTGACACTAGAACACGTGTGCATCGTAACCCTTCACCTGGACATACAGTGAACCAACCTTCAACATCAAAATTCAAGCTAACTTTAGAAAAACATCTTAACTAGCGTAATTTCTACCTCCATGGTCTGCACGATGGGAGATTCTGTGTCCATCACGTTTTCTGTAAGGCCGCATTGCATTATGGGATTACGTAGACATATATGATAATTCTGCTTAGTAAAAAAAAAAAGGGCCTTTGCTGTAGTGACCAATCACAGACGCGATTG
Organism: Marthasterias glacialis; assembly: GCA_911728455.2. Classification (NCBI taxonomy): domain Eukaryota; kingdom Metazoa; phylum Echinodermata; class Asteroidea; order Forcipulatida; family Asteriidae; genus Marthasterias; species Marthasterias glacialis. The sequence continues at coordinate 27,247,885 of OU452219.1, read as the reverse complement.
CGCAACCAAAAGTCCGACAAAAGTCTGACGGACACGTTGGTGCATATGGCGCGCATGCACGGTGGGCGGGGCTTAATGGATCGGTCTAATGTGTCACTCATCTGCTTACAAGAACTGCTGACAAGTTGGCGTGCACTTTGCTTTCTTTACGGTTTAGCAGTGCTTAGGAAGTAGAAACTGTGCCCAGAGCGGCTCCTGAGGCAGAAAACATCTGCTCACAGGCTTTCTGAACTATTCTTGATATTACAGATCACATGCTGTAGCTCCATCTCTGACTGCAGGCTGTTGTTCACTGGATCTGTATCCGGGGTCATAACGGCTTACCCTACACGCTACAATCCAGACAAGGTAAGAAGCTACAGGCCTCGGACATTATAAGTTATCACACTCAAGCTCGTGGAATCCGAAAAAATATAGTGGTTCTGCATCCCATATCCCACGAGGCCACAGGCGGAGTGGGATATGGGAAGCAGATGCATCTTTTGCCAGATTCAACGAGCGCGAGTGTGACAACAAATTTATCTTCCAGCCATACCTTTTCCACGTGCCACGTGTGAAGTTAAACAATTTTGAGCGTTGTTTCATAAAGAGCAAGCAGCCTGTGCAACGCGCAAAGTTTAGAACATTGTTTTGCACTGTCCGTATACGAAGCGTGACACATGATACTCACAATACGCAGAGTGCAATTTAGACTTCTGGGAGTTATAATATGGTTTATTATCACACTCCCGTTGAGCAATCTGATTGGAGGATTAGCGCGTACTGGAAGATAACGCTAGATGTTCCCTTACCTCAAATTAAGCCCCCGTTCTTGTCTGTTGTGGTCCAGAAATGTTCTTATATGTTTACATTTTGCGTGATGACTTCTCTTTATGTCTGCTATGTTTTTCCATGTTGACTTCCATTTATTGTGTATTTTGCCTGACCTATTTTGTGCCATTTTAAAATTGTTTTGAGTGATTTAAATATTGCTTTGTTGTGTGCATTTATACCTGTCAGATTGTTATGCCATAACTTATACGTGCTTATAATGCTATTATCTACTTTCACATGATGACCATTTTTTTGTATGATTCAATGGATATATTTTATTGTCTACATCTTTAGAATTCTTCTGATCATTCGTGTGTATTTGGTTCTGTTTAAGTGCTCAAACTAAACTGATTGTTTTGTATATTTTCGACTGTGTTTAGAATGTGAATTGTATTTGTGCATTTTTTATTTGAGAAGAATTTCTCTCTGATTGTTATGAGTAAAGTTGGATTGAATGGGAGACTTTGGGACACTAGGTGGCAGCAGACGTACTTGCTCAATTTTTCCATTATTTCTGTAGTTCTGAGGCCATGTCCGAATTGGCGGCTGCAGCTAACCACTACGTTAAAGTATAGGATGTCCTTAGCCATAGCCACAGCCATAGCAGTAGCCGCTGATTGGGATAGGATCTAAGCATGTGGGAACAGTGGGGTTTCCCAGCTACCCCGGAAGTCTCCCACTAATCCTGAACCTCTATCATGTTGTATTTAAAAGATTTTTCACAGATTGGCTGTATGCTGTTGTTATTGAAAACAATGGATGGGAATTGATGCCCAAAATAATGACTTACTTTCCCTGTGAGGTAGAAAGCAATCCCCAAAATTGGCTGCCTTCCTGAAAGTATTCCTAACTCTGGTTCTTTTTAAGATGACATTTTTGCAGGGGGGTGTTGTATAATGTGGTTATTGGTAACTAGAGGAAGGGAATGAATTTACCATTGAGAATAACAATTTGAATAATGAACTGCTTTGTTTTTGTTTTTTGCAGCAATGTAATATTGAGGTAGTGGGTGCAGCTGTACGTCTGTTTGGTCATACAGCACGTATCAATAGTCTGTGTGTGTGTCGTCCATACAGCATTATGGTCAGCGCTGGGGAAGATGGGCTGTGTATCATATGGGACCTCAATAGGTATTACACTGCTTGCCTCACTACTTTGGAAATTCCTTTACCTTTATGTGTAACACAGCCTCATTTTAAAATTCCTTACCTGTAACACTGCCTCACTTTAGTTTTCCTCACCTATAAAAGATCCTCCATACGGAATTCCTTACCTATTGTACACAGCCTCATTTTGGAATTCCTTACCTGTAACAGAGCCTCGTTTTGGATTTCTCCTATAGCACATCTGCAATTTGGACTTCCTTACTTAAACACAGCCTCACTTTGGATCTCCTTACACACAGCCTCATTTTGGATCTCCTTACCTACAAAGTAGCCTCATTTTAGAATTCCTTACCTCTAACACTGCCTATTTTGTATCTCCTTACCTATAGTATAGCCTCGTTTTGGATCTCCTTACCTATAACACTGCCTTATTTTGGATTAATTTCCATTTTTCTGCTTCCCCTCCATCTACAGTTTATTTGAGATCAAATACAACATGAATAGGTAACTTTCATTTCATGTGTTAAACTGTATGTATTAAACAAGAATAAATAAATGGAAAGTGTTCGCTTTATGTTTGTTACAGACTTTGCTATGTAAGATCCCTTTGTGATGACAGTGGGACCGGTCAATTGGACAGTATAACTGCTGTGACAGTCAGCGACGTTTCCGGTGATATTGCAACAGCTTCCAAATCAGGTAAACTTCACACTAAGGCCGTGTTCCATTTGATGGCTTCGTGAGTGGCTATGGCTGGAATGCCAAAAAGTCTTATTCTTCCAAAAAGCTCTATTCTGACACTTCCTAAGTGTCTTAATTTGAAGAACAGTGAGTGTCCAGATTTGACTGCACTTCTGCTCTCACTACACAAGAGGGAAATGTCGTGGCGTAGCGCTGTGTTTATTTTCAGCGTCTAATGGGAGACTTTGGAATGCTAGGTGGCAGACAAAGGTCCATTGTTTGTGTAGTTCTGAGCATGCTCAAATTTCTCAAACAATTGATTTACCTGGTGAGTCTGCTGCCACCTAGTGTCTCCAAAAGGCCCCCATTCTTGTCTACCTGTTGGTTACGTGACTCATCTAGCTCGGCAAGAAACGGAGCAGTCGCATCTTCGGATGATTCTGTAGAATGAGTTCTTCAGATGGCCTTTGGATTATTTGTACTTAACCTATATGCTAATCCGAGCAGCTTGTTCATGGGCATTTACGCTACTGCAACTATTGCTGCCGCACGCAGGCGTTGAGGCACACGCACTTGACTTTGAATCCTCCACGCTTTGGTACATATTGGTACATATGCACGCTGACGCGCGTGTCGTGTCACACGCGCGTGCGGAGGCCATGGCTGCGGTGGTGTAAAAGACCATAAACGAGCTCTGCTCAGATTGGTGTATACTTGTTGCACGATGCGTGATTATTGACGACTGAAAACACAATGGAAGATTGATAATCCCAAAGGCCACTCTTTTATACTTGCTTCTAGTACTAATTTTGAGTTGCTTTTCAAATTGTTTTGTATTTTGTTTGTGCATTTTCGATTTCTCATTTGTATGTTGTTTTGCTCAAAAATGGCAGGTCTTTTTGTTGAATCTGCTCAAATTAATTAACTAATGTGTTTAGTGTAATTTGAGGATTGATAATGAGTGAACTCTTCCCTAAATCTATTGATATTACCACACCTTTAATATTGAACTAGTTTTGATATTTAATATTTTCAGTTTATTTTTTTGTCCAAAATGGTATCACAGCTTGAAATGAAATTTGTATTTTTTGTATCATTGGTTCAGTTGAAGGAGGTAGTGAGGTCCGTCTGTGGACAGTCAATGCCAGCCTGGTAACCAAACGAGTGTGTGATAGCAGTGTACACTGTTTGGCATTCTCAAATGCACCAGAAGGGATTGCTGTAAACTCACTGGTGGCCGGCTGCGAAGATGGCGTCATAAGGTCTGTACAGCTTTTTATTTCACATCCTCATAGTTTTGCAACACACACACACAAGATTTGCAAGTCTCAATTTCACTAGCAGATATTACATAAAATGTTAAATACACAGTTTTCCATGTCCATCTTTGACAAAGACTTTCCTCTCTGTTTTGCAATTGTTCTGTTTACCAATATGTGCATTTTTTTCCAGTTTATACATAGCTCTCTGTTTGTCTGTCTGTTTGTTTGGTTTGTATGTTTTCGTTTGTGTGTCCATTCAGTAACCTCTGTTATGTATTTCTGTCGTGTTAATTTAGTATGACCTTTAACCTGTAGGCGCCGGCTAACATGTGTCCACAACAAATTTTTGTGTAAAATTGGAATACCGGAACAGCAGTCGCCCGGACATTCCACAGCTGAGCGTGCACAGAGCACGCACACGCTGTCTAACAAGCCTTAGCTCATCTGGTCTTACCTTCATGCTTGATGCTCTCATATTAAGCCAATTCACCGGATGTCGTCATCACAGTAGTCTTGGATGTGCCATTTTGCAAATGTCCCTGTGTTGTTACAATGTTGTGCGAATTTTAGGCGATTCGGCGTTTACATACTTATGCCGTTTAGTATCAAAATGGTGAGCGTGGCACAGTCGCTGTGTGTAAAGTGCATGCAATGGGTCAATACCCTACCTTTTATTTTTGAGATTTCCATATATTAACAAGTGTACAGTTGAATTGAATTAAATTGAATTTGTATTTTTTTGTTTTTTAAACGACTGTAATTTATAACTATTTATATGTACATTTTCTAATAATTAGCATTTTCCTTACTTACTATGCCATTAGTACATTTATAATGATTTTTTTATATTTACCTCCTTAAATACTATTAATTCATAGTTTTTTGTATTTATTTAAGTATCGGCTTTTTCATTTGTCTTAATGTGTTTTTGACCTGAGCCTTCATTTTGACTATGTTTACATGTAATACGCTTATTGAAGTATTAATGTTCTTGAATCGACTATTTCCCTCTTTAATTTTTGTTTTTTACCATAGTTTCTTTTTGTTTTCACTTGATTTGTTTTCTTATATTTAATTTGTACTTGTGTGAAGCGCCTTGAGCATCAACTTGATAGATTTTGAGCATCAGTTTGATGGATTTGGCGCTATATAAGATTTTTATAATTATTATTATTTTATTATTTTGTCTGTGTGATATCTAACTAAGACGTGTAAATTTTGTCTGACCTGTAACTTTGCATTGCTCATTTATTCATAGGTTTTGGAGCAGTATTGACCTCACCCCTGTGCGTGTCATCGTAGCTAAGTCACACACTCCCGTCATCAGGTAGTTTGCAACATTTACATTTACTTCTTCCTTTTAACCAGTAGGTGCTGGTTACTGCCGTGTAGCCAGGGATCACACCCCCATAATATACGATACAACCATAGAGCTAGCTCTATGGATATAACCTGGGAAGCGGCAGCACAGGACTCTACCTTAAGGGTGATGCGACTTTTTAGTTTTAAATATCAAGCAGTAAACAACATGGGAAACTGACTGGGTAAATTTTTAATATCAATTTTGGGGCGAACAAAGAAAAATTGACTGGAGTAGGATTTGAACCTGCGACCACCGGCTTAACGTACCGACGCTCTACCAACTGAGCTATCCAGCCCTAATGTTGGTGGTCTCCCTATGTTGTCAATATTTAAGATATGATTAAAAAAGCTGTTAAGTAAACAAATGTGTGAAGCACATAATTATCTAGCTTAGCTGAAACAGGTCACCAGCCAAAATACCATAAAGTTTACATTGTTATGACTGGTGCCCCGCTGTTTTTTGGCTCGGCAAAGAAAAGTGGCAATATTTTCTGCTTACCAAGTGGGACGAAAGGCTGCCTGACATCACAGCGTGACTTTTATCATGTTCATGTTTTTTTGTCTGTCTCATCTGCAGCCTTGCCTTCACCAATGACTCCCAGTTCCTCGTCACTAGTGATAAGAATGGTCTGCTGACGATGTGGGCGAGCAAGGAGACCAATCGAAAAGTGCCTAAAGTAGAAGCCTTCTTGGGTAGCGGAAACGTCTCAAAAAGCTCCAAAGGTCGACTTGGATCATCTGGGAGCTCGTAATCCACAAAGGAGCATTGATTATTTCAACCCCCTCCCCCCCCCCCCCAGAGTGCTCCCTCACACCACGGTGTCCAACCAGAAGGTAGTTGGAAACCCTTGTTTTGAATCTGGACTTTCTACTTCATCAGTCACTGATTTGTGTAACTAACGAATGTTCTCAAATTCGACAGCAAATTTTGCCTCTGAACTTTGTCCGAAGGTACTAGCAAATGGTGTAAAATGAACTGCCATGCAGATTGTGGTATAGTTTGGCTGTGCAGTACTGAGTCCAACGAAATTGAGATCCATTCCAAGATGGTAGAGCAAAATGATTATTCTGTGTGTAAGTGTAGCCTAGTCTTCTATATATTTGTACTAAGTTGCCTAACTGGTTTTAGAAGTAATTACCTAGACTTGAAGTTGTTTCTTGCAGATGCAAGACAATTTTTTTTCCACGAGGAAAGCCAGTTCTTTAAGTAAAAAATGTTAGTCGTCTGTTAGAACCTAACACTAGGCCTGAGAGGACACAAGGGTACACCACAGTTAATGCCAGGAGTACCGGTAGTGTTGTCTAAGTAACTTGAGGTCCAAAATGCAAATTAGTGCATTCCGGTACATATTTTTTCATGTGCTGACAGACCACAAAGTGCATTATTTATTAATTAATTTGTCTGTTGTCTGATTGAAAAACAGAACAATTGTATTAATGAAGAGGTTATTTGCAATAAGTAAGCTTAAAACAAACAAATTACAGTTTCAGGCCTAATAGTATGTCAACAGCTAACCTGTTCGTGACATCTATTAACTTTACACTGTGCGAACATGTATATTTATAAATTGTACATTTGATTAATGTGTCCCAGACAAGATTTGTTTATATGTGTTAGTACTTATTAACTCTACCCTTCCCATTGCGCATGACCGAATGGGACATGCGCAGACAAATTGAGTAGCACGTCACTGTGTTATGGACTTTTTGTCAAAAGTCACAGATTTTGGTTGAGAGTTGTTGTGGCATCCAAAAGCTTCTCCATGTTAGTTATATTTTGTGTCGGCACTTCAAGATGCAGGCTTGTGGCCGTTTACCCGACGGCTGTTTTCGTGGCAAGAAAGATCATGTGCGTGTTCATGTACACACGTACGACGTGAAACAAGTCGCAATTCTCACTGCAAGAGATACCCGGTGGCTATTTGTTTTTCCCGATGAGCCTGTATCGTTAACTAGAAACTTGTTTTCCGACTTAAAAAGGGCTTAGTTTTGTAAGCTTGTTTTGTTTCTCTTTAAGTTTGTAAACCTGTTGTGGTTACTTTCACAATTGTTTGTCATTGGACGTACTGTAGACACTTGGGTAAGTTTAACACTAGGGGGATAGACAAATCCATTAGGCTCTGCCTCCTTGTGCAATTGACCTATCGCAACCGAGAATGCACAAGCAAAAGTCCAACAAAAGATCTGACACGTGCCTAGCACTTATTTTTGCAAGCATTATTTTATAATAAGCAGTGCAGCTGTATGGGATTAAGCCCATGTTAGCCTGTTGATAAGTCTGACGTCATTACAGCATTAACCACGCCCACTTCACACATTCCGGCTCCAAACATTATCAGATGCCCCATAGCAATACATTTTCCACAAGAACAACGCAAAAATTAACTAAGCCAGGTGGATGGTTTTAACACATATGTTGTGCAGACTCTAAATCTTCTTAATAATGTCCTCTGTTTTCAGAAATTTGTTTAACCGTAAAAAAACAAGGTTTAAGGATAAATTACTAACAAAGGAATACCAGCTATGGAACTGGAAGTAAGCCAGACGTATGCACGTATTACCAATGCGCGTGTGTGACGCATTGACTTACCAATAATATACTAGTTGTGTTGTGTATCGACAACATTGTTTTGTAAGCAATGGAAGTCCATTCAACTTTCCAGCTTACCTTTTCCACCATTTTTAATCCCCTTGCATATCACACCACAAGCTCAAGCAGCGCCCTCTCTGGGGTCAAATAAAGACCTATCATTGGCTGAGAGTTGTGCCTGGCACCTACGCGGTTTGGTACACACGTACACATTTCCTTTGTTTGAACCTTGTGTACGTGTCAAAGATTATAGAGCGTCGAAGGCGAAAGATAGGTTACTGGAGCTCCATCTATTGTTGGAACGTGAAATACACATGGGCGCCATTCAGCAAGCAAACGTTTTGTTATATCAGTGATAGTATTAGACCTTTCTATTATTGATAAACAAACCACCCTGGTTGGCATGGACGGCCAAATCTTGCAAAACATTCAAGTCTTGTTGACAGACGTTGTGACCAAATGTTAAAGAACATACATCACATTATTGGTTGTTTCCAACAGATTTTAAACAATTTTTGAATATTTGTTTTTGCTTTGTATTGATACTTTCTCCATCTTGGTTGGCAAAAACTCGGGCTGTGACATTGCAAAAGAAAAGTCTATAGTCATGGTCTGTACTGATCTGTTGTTTTATCAGAAGAGTTACTTGCTGAAATGGTGTCCAGTGCACATTTCACATTTCAGCCTCAGTTCCCCATCTTGCGCCTTCCGCACTCTATATAATCTTTGGTGATGCAAGGGGTCTATTGGGTTCTCCGAGATGGTTGGGAGAACTCGGAAATCTGTGTCACCAAAAGTTTGTCCTGAACAGGTTGTTATTAAAGACAATAGAAGACTCACAAAATAAGACTTGCGGAAATTGAAATCTTCAAAACATGTAGAGAAAAGTATTTCAAAGCCTTGCATGTGCCTGTCGTCTTTATCCACATGCCTGTTGACCGCATTCACCTGATGTTATCACCCACTATAAATCTTGGTGACAGACCATTTTGGGAGTTGGATTCCCAGTGTGTTACCGTGCAGTTTGGGCCAGGCGCCCGGTGTGAGATGCGCACCGCTTGTTAACATGCAGCTTGACTCCCCAAATGGCAGACTGTAGCCACGTATGTCGTCAGTGCTGGGCTTTAGAGAGAGTATTTCTTACAAAATGAGCTTCATTTCTCAAGGGTGAACTCCATCGTGCAAATTAAACAGTCGTTGATGTCAACTGATGTGTACTCTGTACACCTTGCAAAGGATGTCAACTATTTCTGTGATGTAGTAGGGGGAAAAATGGTCTATCTAGAGTGAACACTAGGTGGCGCTTTTAAGTTTCTAATAGCCTGAAGAAACCATTCGCGAGTTAGATTTGAATTCTATCTGACACAGTCACAGTGAAATGCCAGGTTACAAGTAAATGCTCAATTGGATTTCCTCAAACAGCAAAAAAGTGTTGCCACATTACATGGTTCAATAATAAAAGAAAAGGACACTTCTATAAGGCCAGTTTCCGTCAGTATTGACGCTCATGGTGCGTAAGTACCATTACCCAGGTCACTGGGCCATTTACTTCATTCTTCAAACCATCTCAGCTCCCTGGGATGTCTACAGCCTGTGCTGTCAAGTATGTAGTGCACTGAGCTTATTCAATCACAAGAACCATCATTGCCCTTACAGGTACCTGTTTACCTCTGAGTGAAGATGAGCAGTTATAGTTAAGTGTCTTGCTCAAGGAGACAAGCGTCTTGCTCAATGAGACAGGCGTCTTGCTCAAGGACACAAGTGTCTTGTTGAAGGAGACAAGCGTCTTGCTCAATGAGACAAGCGTCTTGCTCAATGAGACAGGCGTCTTGCTCAAGGACACAAGTGTCTTGTTGAAGGAGCCAAGCGTCTTGCTCAATGAGACAAGTGTCTTGCTCAATGAGACAGGTGTCTTGCTCAAGGACACAAGTGTCTTGCTCAAGGAGACAAGCATCTTGCTCAAGGACACGAGTCTTGCTCAAGGACACAAGTGTCTTGCTCAAGGAGACAAGCATCTTGCTCAAGGACACGAGTCTTGCTCAAGGACACAAGTGTCTTGCTCAATGAGACAAGTGTCTTGCTCAATGAGACAAGTGTCTTGCTCAAGGACACAAGTGTCTTGATCAAGGACACAAGTGTCTTGCTCAATGAGACAAGTGTCTTGCTCACGGACACAAGTGTCTTGTTGAAGGAGACAAGCGTCTTGCTCAAGGACACAAGTGTCTTGCTCAAGGACACAAGTGTCGTGACGGGGATTTGAACCCCCCACCCCGATGACTTAGCTACCAGAACTTGAGTCCGATGCACCAGACCGCTTGGCCATGACACGGCAAGTTTTTGCCCAGCACAGCGACCCCCAGATCAGCAAAGGCTGGTATCCTTGTGTCACACAGTTCATTTCATTCAGGTGTTTGCCGTCCCTTTATGTAGCTATATGAAAGCTTGCCCCAAATTGTGTGACATAGCAGCACTGAATTTTGTCTGAGGAATTCAAATTGAGCAATCACTTGTGACCGAACAAGGAATTGTACCAGCCATCATGCTATCATTCAGAACCCACAAATAGCTTATTCAATCACCAAGAACATCGGGTACCAGCCCTCAAAGCATTTATTCCAGCATAACCATCACTGTATTCAAGGGATTGCCACTGTACTTTAACCAGGGTCGGACACACCAGTTGTAGTCTGAAATATCTGTTTTTAATGTTCTGCCACTTATCAATGTACATTGTATGTTAAACAGCATTAATTACCATGCCAAGCAAACAATATAAATGATCCATCAGAATTTTTTTTCTGCAGCTGTAATTGTAAAAAAAGTATTTGGTCAGTTCCCTGTGTCTAGCCCTCCCACTTAATTTGTAGATTTTTGTTTAAAGAGTGGTACAAATAACAGTTACTGTAAATACAAGTAACCCCTAGCCAATTTTCTTTTGATTGCAATTGTAATTTTATATGTATTTTTGTAATTTATATTTAGAAGCAGTACCTACACCAGAATTTATATATTTTTTATGGTGGTTTGATATTTAACAGAAATGCAATTTCGAATAATTGATGAAAGGATTTGTAATGACAATATGCAAGAGGTAAGCAAGCCCCAAATTAAGGACACCAGTTGCTGAACTTTTTTCCTTTGTAAAACTATGTATTACTATTTCAGAGTAACTTTTATTTCAAGTTTTATTTTATGATTTGAGATTAGATTGAAAAAGAAAGGTTTCTGTATGTTTTTTGTGTATTTTTTTGTACTCAGTGGTGGTGTATTATCTTGGGTCTTGGTGAATAAACAGTGAAAATTAACATCACTTTAAACGTAATGCATGAGCCAAAAAAGATTCTTTATGTGCGGTGGCGGGGGGGGGGCTCATGATTCAGATGACAGGGGCCACTAAATTGACCAAGGTTTTTTGTAAGCTGTGGGTGGGTAGTTTGGGTCAACCCATTCAAGGACTTAAACAAAAGGGATGAAGATGTTCCTGCCAGAGTTGTAGTCAGGTACTTTTCAGACAAGTTTCAAGTACTGCCGAGTACTAGGGTGGCCCATAGAGTGATATATAAGAACTAGAGGGCGTACAAACCATGCGACAGGGCCCGACAAGGAGCATTTTTGTCCACTGAGAAAATGGCGCGGACCATTCATTTACACTGGTCACTCATCCGTTCACACAGCAGCCATTTTCTAAGTGGACATTCGTATGCAAGTGACCCATAGGGATTTTCGCCCATGGTGAGTCAGTGGAGTTCCGTGCGTGACATTGCGAGTGCTCCCTCAAGTTCTTATACATAACTCTCTAGGGTGGCCGGGTAGTAGGCGTGTACAAGTACTTGGGCCATTGAGTACAAGTACAAGTGTCTGAGTACCGGGTAATCTGATATCTGAGCACCGAGTCCAACACCCAAGTACAAAGTACTCGGATCTCTGAGTACGAGTATTTTATATACAAAATATTCTGCAAAATGAGGTATAAATATCTTTGTTTTTGAATGAATTCTAGACGACAATGTGTGTTTGTTGTACTTATCTTTCAAACATAAATACATCAAGGACAACTTTAGTTTTTTCTTTCTCCGGAGCTTTATTCCTCTATTCCTTGCAGTAAAGCACGTACAGGAAAGGGGAAAGTGGCATCTTGACCACGAGTACTTAAAATCCGAGTCCGAGTACATGACTTTTTTCAGTCGATTATCGAGTATGGACATCGAGTACGAGTATTTTTCTAGCTAAGTGTGAGTACCAGTCCCATTAAAACTAACTCATAAGATAAAGTTGCTATTATGCAATCCTTTTAAAATAAAGTGGAGAGATCCAAAATACCAAACACAGACAGAGTGCCATTATAGTTGTGTACAAAAAAGAGTAGAGTGTACAGATCAGACTGAGGAAACTAAGACCAAGAACTTCGGACATTTATCGACCGATCTCAAAGATTTTTGGACTATATGAAAGGGAATTCAATAAGGAAGACATCTATTTTGCAATATCTTCATGGTGATTATAGAGTTTGTAAAATTGGCCTTTGAACAAAAGCTTTCTGTTGTTTTCACGCTTGACTGGTCATATTGGGTCACCAGGGGTTGTTTCTGTCAAAACAATCCAGTAACGAGAGGGTAAAAGAAAGTACATGGTTTGGTCTTGGAAGGGTAGATTCATTTCAACCCTCATGTCTTCAGTGAACACACCATAATCGGTGGTGACGTTAAGTGAAAACAATGAAAAACGATTTATGTATTATCTGAGATTCTGTACACATTAATATTAGGCTTCTTTCAATTGTGGCATTCCGAATAAGAGTTTTAAATACCATTTGAGAGTATTTCGATAGGAAGAAATTATTTTCAAATTTATCTCCCTTGAAGATCTGTACAGGTATATGAACTTGATTCAAATTGTTTTTTCTCTGATAACAACCAATCCTGTACTTCGCCTTTGAAGTCAAACTGTTCCTGAAAACACCTGATTCCACTAGCCACTGTAGCTTATAAGCGAGGCAGTCACGTATCAAGATAGCCACTGTAGCTTATAAGCGAGGCAGCCACATATCATGATAGCCACTGTAGCTTATAAGCGAGTCAGTCACGTATCATGATAGCCACTGTAGCTTATAAGCGAGGCAGTCACGTATCAAGATAGCCACTGTAGCTTCTGTGGGCAGTCACGTATCATGATAGCCACTGTAGCTTATAAGTGAGGCAGTCACGTATCCTGATAGCCACTGTAGCTTATAAGTGAGGCAGTCACGTATCCTGATAGCCACTGTAGCTTATAAGCGAGGCAGTTACGTATCCTGATAGCCACTGTAGCTTATAAGTGAGGCAGTCACGTATCCTGATAGCCACTGTGGCTTATAAGCAAGGCAGTTACGTATCATGATAGCCACTGTAGCTTATAAGCAAGGCAGTCATTATTATGATAGCCACTGTAGCTTATAAGTGAGGCAGTCACGTATCATGTTAGCCACTGTAGCTTATAAGCAAGGTGGTCATGTATCATGATAGCCATTGTAGCTTATAAGCGAGGCAGTCACGTATCATGATAGCCATTGTAGCTTATAAGCGAGGTGGTCACGTATCATGATAGCCACTGTAGCTTATAAGCGAGGCAGTCACATATCATGATAGCCACTGTAGCTTATAAGCGAGGCAGTCACATATCATGATAGCCACTGTAGCTTATAAGCGAGGCAGTCACGTATCATGATAGTCACTGTAGCTTATAAGCGAGTCAGTCTTGTATCATGATAGCCACCGTAGCTTATAAGCGAGGCAGTCACGTATCATGATAGCCACTGTAGCTTATAAGCGAGGCAGTTACGTATCATGATAGCCACTGTAGCTTATAAGCAAGGCAGTCATGTATCATGATAGCCACTTTAACTTATAAACAAGGCTGTCATATAACAACGCAATCCGTCTCGCTTAGAATGGATGCACGATCATGATACCATGATATTATCATTGGAGGTTTATAAGCGAGGTGGTACTGGCGGCTCGCTTATAACCTATGGTGGCTAGGCAAACCTGTTGTTGAAAACTGTACAAGTTGCTTTTAATTAATTAGGTGTTCGGCCAGCAGCCGAAAACCTATTGTTATTGTTCTGTTTTTCTCTGGGTTTTCTTAGTCGTCTAAACTTGTTGGTTGATTTTCTCAAAAACTAAAGCTTGTATGAATTTGAAACTTACTATGTACAATATTTTGCCCATCAGTATAGCAAGAGACAAAAACCTGCACACAATATTGACCTTAAAATTTTCAATTACGCAATCACTTAATTACGTTTAAGCCGAACACCATGAGTTTGTTCACAAACTCTAAATTTCTAGTTAAAATTAGAATTTGTGATTGGAGAGGTCTCAGATTGAAACTGTTTTTCAACTAATTCTGTTCTCTGTTCTTAAGTAAATGAGTAACTTCACCATTCTAACGCTTCTTTAGCAGAATGATAGCACTACACTTAACCCTTACATGTGGAAAGACTAGGATTTATTTTTAATAAGTTCTGTGTATATGGTTAGAAAATTTAAATACGCAGTTATTCAAAGGGTCACAGTTCAAGTGTAATTACCCTTTACGTAGTTTAATCGTCTCACATTTAAGTTTATTTGTAACACTTGTTTTTATGTCTTAAACATGGGCCTGATTTGATGGCTTCGCTTACGTAACTGTTAAGCACAAAATCAACACTTACGGTACTGCCCATAATGTCAGCTTATTTCACAGGCTGGCAAAGATTATTTGCTTGTGTGCATGCAAACTTGACATTATTAAGCATTCTTCACGTACACAGTTAGCGTAGTAATTTTGGCACTTACCCTGTAAGCAGAAAAGTGCGAACGTAATCGCAGAATTCCACGGCAAGCAGAGCAATTAAATTTGACCCTGTACTTACTTTATATGATCGCATTTTTGATAGAGTGTATTCCAATCCTCTAGTCATTAATGTACACAACACAACCAGCTTCTAAAAATGTCATCAAATTTGGTTACTGGAACAAACTAAATGTTAATTTTGCATCGGGGGGATAAAGAATATAAAGAATATAAAGAATTTGTGCTAAGCACTGTAAACTCAGTACTTCCCCCCCCCCCACCCCCACAGACTCCTGTGAAAAAAAGCCTCTACCTGCCAGGCAATCTTGGTAGTCCTGGGTTCGAATCCCTTCCAAGGAATATGCCCAAGGAATTTTTTCCACATGACTCTGGGGAATTACCGAGTACTCATTGTTGTTTGGGTTAAAAAAGCACACAAATAATATGGAACAAACTAATTTTTAATATTTATATCAAGACAGCAAATTAATGAGACACACCTGATAAGTTTACATTTTCAATATTTTCTTCAAAATATTAATACAGCATTCCAGGACATAACGGGAAGCAAATTATAGAAATAAATGTACAAGAAAACCACCGGGCTATTTATTCGCCAAGCTGGATCGATACATTCAGTCAATAATACTAAAATACTAGTCACTACTACCATTAAATAATGGCTTGCTTTTTAAATGCACTCACATCAGGTCTAATTTTACGTCAATTCGATTAAATTTTTCTTGTTTTGCGTTAATTTTATCTAAGTCGTTATATAGTTGTACTTGTCAGTGTTTTGAATTGAACAGCAAATTGATTTGCCACGTGTACCTGTCACATACTTACAAGCAATCTGTTCGAGGCACAATTTTATAATGCAAGATTTACAAATAATTTGAACGCCTTTTTCAAGTGAAGCTTTTGTTCCCTCTTTCTGCAGAGCAAGACAGAAAAACAAAGTTTCTGGTGATATGGCGAAAAAGTGGGTGATGTATCTTTTTTTTTTTCCCAAAAAACTTGAAAATGTTGTGCAAATGTGTACAAGCTAGAATTTGTGTTCCATCATTTTATTTGGAATGAGGACAATTTATGTTATTATTCCAAATACACCCATAAGTGCGTTACCGCCGATGTGCCCTCTGGCCTCAAGGCAATTTAACCAAAACATTTAGTTTCTGCCTGCCGGTGTGCGCATGGATCATGTTTTGCATAAATTTGGTTCAGGAGTGGCACCAAAAGTCACATAATTCAAAGGTGAGTTGACCCTTGACCTCTCTTCAGATGCATGCGCACACCATGAAGCAGATGTCAATGGAGGGTGGTTTAGATGTAAACAAAGGTCACATGGTCTTTAGTTTTCTTCCTCAAGGTCCAACACCCATTTTGTCCGGACATTTTAATGATTTGCTCCTGCTTTTTGGACAATTTTCCTGAGTTTAGTAAAGAGCACGGATAAAACAACAATACACATAACATTAAAGACTGGTGGATAATTATGTGAACGACAGTACAAAGGACAATATTCTACTCTTCGGTTCTTGTAGCACAAGACGCATTTTACAGGCCACTAAACATGGAGGCAACCAACAGTAATGCATGCAAAAGGAACACTTCAGTAGCCCACAAAACAGTGTTTTAACAACCCCAAGAAAAATCTTCATATGTTGAAATGCGACATTTGTTGTTTTTTTCCTTGGAAATTGCCGAAAACTGGTTGCCTGTAAATTGCCCCGTGTGAAGTAGACCTCAGGCTGTAGTTCTGGCTCTTTGTCACTCAGCGTGACTTTAGTTTCACAGTATAAACAATGGTTTTTCGTTACCATCAGCAGACAACACCTATTCGTAGGAAATTCGTAACAATGACAAAATAAAACACACATGGGCACGTCATCAATTTATCACCACTAATTTTTGAGTCCATTATCGGACGGAAACGTTGATAGTTTTGCTGAATTTGATGATTTGATTTTTTTGTGGGGGTTGGTTTGGTTAATGACGATGACTGATGATGATTTCTTGACACGTCTCGTCTCCATCTTCAGCGGAAAGCGATGAGACCTGCTTGGAGAAGTGTCTCAAGCTTAGCCTTGATATCAGGATTCTTCATATGCCTGGATTGGATAAGGAAAAGATAAACACATTTTATTTTACAACGTAAGATCATTTGTGTTACAAGTTTGGATCACAGACACATTGTCTGTCAACCCATTGAATAAAGGACGTTCATTGTTCTCCCACTGGTTTTGTGTTTTGTCAACAACATCCCTCGGTTTGATTTTATCTACACTCAAAACAAATCCTTGACACCCTTGGTTTGTTATAACACCTGGATCCCTTTACTTAAAATCCTCGGTGAAACACACAAACACGCTTGTCTTTTCTTTGTTCGCCCATCATTTGAACCAAGTTCCTTTCGGCGATTTCCCATTTGATTTTCTACATCCTCAGTGTTGATGAGTGGACACGAGGCTTTCCATCAGTTTTTCGTTTGTTTATGACAAGGCAAAAACCGTGATGTCTAGTGTGGTGTCTTGTGGATGAGTGCCACGGCCGAGTGGGAATAAGCACCAGACTAATTTGTGATTAGCATTACTTACTCTTGTAGTGCTCCAGGATTGCTCTGCATTTGTTCCAATATAAGTCTCATAGCTGGATCTTTAAGAATGCTCTGGACCTCCGGGTCGGCCATGGCTCTCTGTCTGACCTCCTCTGCATCCTCAGTGTTTATCTGAGACCTAGCCGCCATCATACACTTAGTGATCTGCTCTTTTGCCTCCTGATTTGGGGAGGGTAAAAAATCATTTCAAATCATCATTTTATTGCCTTTCCACCTTAATTTGTGTACAGATTGTTTTTAGCGAATATAGTCGTTATATACGCATCAGGCCAGGACCTTTTTTATTGCCGTTTCCCATCAACTTTACAATTGACTGAGGCAGTATCACTGTATCACTCATTTCCCACATCAACTGTTTCCGTTTACTGATGAATGAGGCAACATCAGTCAATTCCTACATCAACTGTTTCCATTTACTGATGACTGAGGCAACATCAGTAAATTCCCACTGTTTCCATTTACCACTGACTGAGGTAACATCAGTCAATTCCCACTGTTTCCATTTACCACTGACCGAGGCAACATCGGTCATTCACTACATCAACAGTTTCCATTTACCACTGACTGAGGCAACATCAGTCAATTCCCACTGTTTCCATTTACCACTGACCGAGGCAACATCGGTCATTCACTACATCAACAGTTTCCATTTACCACTGACTGAGGCAACATCAGTCAATTCCTACATCAACTGTTTCCATTTACCATTGACTGAGGCAACATCAGTCATTTTCTACATCAACTGTTTCCATTTACCATTGACCAACTATACACTACTTTACTTACTGCATTGGTTGGATCTACTTCTAATGCCTTTTGGAATGCCGTCTTGGCCTCGCTGTATCTGTGCATTCCGTACAGGATGTGTCCTTTTCTTAAATAACCTTTCACTGTAAGAAATGATTTCAAAAAAATTATTTATTCATTTTGCTTGCAGCGTTAATCATTTTGGTGATTGGTAATCACTGAAAACAAAGTTTTGTTGGTTTCAATCTGTCATGGCTGTGCGGTCAGGAGCACTGGACGCAAGCTCTGGTGTTTCTGATCAGCAGAGTGTGGGTTCTAGTCCCAGTCTTGACACTTGTGTCCTTAATCAAGGTACTTAACCATCATTGCTTCGTCCTTCGGATGGAACGTATAGCCATAGGTCCCTTGCGTTGTGTGATAGACATACAAGAACCCAGTTACACTCGTGGCTAAGATAAGGGGTTGGCCCCGATGTTTCTGGCAGTGGCTGCTGAATGGCTGCTGAATGCGCCACAGCACCTTGTAAACCCTTATAAAGTGATAAATGGGTCTCATAATTCAAAAACTTGTCTTAAAAACAAATTAATAAGCACCTTGAGTACCTAATTGTTGGTAGATTTGTTTGCTATACAAGACTTTGGTATTATTGAAGCGCACTCATTTTCAAGTTCATACCAGTGCCAATCCTCCCGAGAAAAATTGCCATCAGCGTATTAGTTGCATGCGTAGACTCTTCAACTTTATGAAATTACGCCCTACCCGCCAACAGCTGCATTGCAGGTGTACAACACTTTTGTATTCAGGAATTATAAGACCCAATAAGGAAAACTCACTGCCGTCACAATTCAAATAAGCCTGACATGGACATGGGCAAACTCCTAGACAAATTGTAAACTGTCTTTCATTGTTTTTCTCTAAAATACGGCCACAGGCTGTTTGTATATAGGTTTTGAGGCATTGCATGGTGAGGTATCAATGTATATTTGGTTTGCGGTAACACCATGTGATTATATCTACTTTGCTATATACAGTAGATTGTTCTTGTGAGAACATGTCTCGCTATTATTCTACTACCGCGGAGTAGATTTCGGAATTTGGGAGACAACTTAGTGCTGAAGAGAACTGTCCTGCTTATTAAGTACTACCTGGGGAGGTAGGAAAATCGGCCGGTACTACTACTACTACTTTCGCTTAGTAGATCGAGGGGACTTCTTGGATAACTTCAATGCTGCGGAGTGAGTTTATTATTTGGTCTCACATTTCGACTAGCTTGCTCTAGTCATTGTCAGGTTGTTTGTATGTTGTGTGTATTGAAACCCAGAGGATTGGGAAATAATTTGTTCGACATTTCACTCTCTGAGCACTTACAGAACAACGGGTCCAACTTGATGCACTTTTCACAGTCTTGGAGACCGAGACTGAACTCTGCCAATTTGGTGTATGCTGCAGCACGGTTACTGTACAGTTTGGCATCGTCTGGTTTACGCTTGATTGCTTCGTTGTAGTGCTTCACCGCATCAGCGTATTGCCCTGTGGGGGAGGGGGGGAGGAAATGTCAAGATGTTCGGTCAGGTCATAGTGGAGCCTTATCAACCGTCAGGAGCACCTGACTAGAGCTCTGGTGCTATATAAAGAGCATGGTTTCAGGTCCTAGTTGTAACACTTATGTCGTTAAGCAAGACATTTAAACATAGTTAATCTGTACATTCCGTGTGTTACCCATGTTAACCCTTCAAAGATTCTGCATTTCTGTACAATTATTGCCATATGTACAGAGAATTTTCTAACTTATTCTCGGCCAGTAAAAAAAAATACTTTCAAACAGAACTCTTACATTAGAGATAGTATGTTAACTTGGGACATATTGGAAACTGTCACTGCAGGACCTTTTTGGTTGTTTGCGGCTGCTATGGGCATTTTGGTACAAGCCGCTTGTTTGCGTTATGGTCCATTGCGGGTTGAAGAACCCAGGGGACTTATATCATGGAACAGAAGGCGGTTAGTCCCAGTGTTTCTGGCATGATGAGGCTGTAGATTGCACCAAAACTTGACAGTGTGCTAAAACAAACGAGTCTCGATCAACTATATCATTTAAATAGCTCCTCCTGTTAGTAATAATTGCAAGTAACGTGCAGTGGCGTGTCGTGGCCGAGCGGATAAGATCACCGGGCTCAAGCTCTGGTGTTTCTGATCAGCAGAGTGTGGGTTCGAGTCCCGGTCATGACACTTGTTTCCTTAAGCAAGACACTTAATCATTATTGCTTCGTCCTTCGGATGGGACGTTAAGCCGTTGGTCCCGTGTGTTGTGTAATGCACGTAAAAGAACCCAGTGACACTTATCGCAAAGAGAAGGGGTTCGCCCCGGTGTTCCTGGTTTGATCGGCTGCAGATTGCGCCACAGCACCTTGTGAACCATTACATGGTGCTACGTAAAGGAACAGGTCTCATACTTCAAAAACGTAACTCATCATACCTTGCAGGAACAAATACTGAGCGCTCTGAGACGCCCATAGGGTGTGATAAAGCGCTATATAAAAACTGCGTATTATTATTTATTATTACGTGAAAGCCTTTCCGTGGATATCAGCATAACATATAAATGTTCAATTCAACACAAATAACATTCTTATCCCAGATGCAAAACTAACATGTATCATAATTATTATATTAGTTGTGGCTTATTGCTTGATCATTATATTTCTACCAGCTTATAAACAAATGGTAGCTGAAAGGCAAATGAAAATGAATTTTAACCCAAATTTGACAAATTTATATAACGTATATTTATATTTATATTTTACCGTTCTGGAAGCATGCGTTGCCAGCCTCCTTAGCTTCGGCAGATTTGGCTGGATCTACATAGGCCAACTTCTCCTCCTCCTTCCTGAGTTTTACAGCCTGAAAGTAGACAAGTTTTTTAATGGAATCAAAACATAAACACAGTCCCATGATTGCCAACATTTTCAAAGTAGTAAAGATTAAGTTAATTAACCCTACTACTCTTGGTACCTTTTTCAAATAAGCTGATGCACCATTTGAAACCATTCACTATTGTGGTTTTGAATGGTGAGGGAACTGGGTACAGTGTTTGATTCCCCCAGTGGTTTTGAATGGTAGGTAAGCTGATACAAAGTCTTATGAGGATCCTTCCAAATGGTAGTACAGCTGTGGTGAATCAATGGACCCTCTATGCTATGAATGATTTTGAATGTTAGTACAGCTTGATATCAACACTGTTCAATGTGGGGAAACGTGGTAGTTGAAACTTTGAATGGTCTAGCATTAAGATGGTTTGAGGTACTGAGCTGGAAAACCTTTGAAACTTCTAAACTTCTTGTTTTATTTCCAGAGTAAACACTGCAGGACATTAAAGGGACAACTCACTGATAGTTTTGGGACTCATTCTCATCCTCATTTCAATAAGCACCACCGTGCCAACGCATTGGACAAGTTTTAGTTCATGTTTATATTCATTTTAGTTGCTGCGATCAAACTAAGCAACACTTATTTTTTTAATGCTCTCTCGTCGTTGAATATCTGAGTATTAGCACTGCTGTAAACTTAATCACCAGTAAGCTTTCCCATAAGAACTAATCAAGTTTTTTTTTTTCAATTGTTACCAATCCTTTGATACGCCTTTAAAACTTGAAAATTCTACAAGGGGAGAAGTGTAAAAAACAAAGGGAGTCTTTGTGTGCCCAGGAGAAGCCTACCTCTTGCTTTTTCTTGAGGGTGTCTGGTAGCCGGTGCTCCGCCAGAGATTTGTCAAAGAAATCAATCGCTTTCTTGTAGTTCTTCTCCTTGACGTATGAGGATGCTATGCGACAAAAAGCCCTTGTAGAAATCAATCATAAAAGCAATTCAGACTATTATTTCCATACATTCTAAGACTGTTCCAAATGTTAACGCCCTTTTTCAAAATGAAAAATGGTCTTTCCCTCTCAACGACAACGTCTTGTATATCGCCGGTGTCTGCCAACAAAAGTGCGCATGACACTCGCTCATGATACAAGTAACAGTTCAGAAAGACAAAACAAGTTCAATATCACAAGTCTATATCTGCTTTAATCAGATGAGTTTTCAGAGAAGTTTTAAATGATGATGTCGTATCAGCAGCCCTGATGTGCCAGGGTAAAACAGCTCCTGACTTTTCCTGCAGTAACCAAGAATGAAGGTGCTCCTTTGATCGGCTGATCGTAGGTTACTGCGTCATGGAGTGCGTTGCGTGACAAGATCTGAGATGTAGGGTGGCGCAACATTGGGCAACGATTTATAGACCAGGAGACTGTGTTTGAAAACCCTTCTTTGTTCCACTATAGCCTTGCGGTCTAGACACCGCACTCAAGTTCAAATCCCGGTCGTGGCACTTGTGTCCTTGAGCAAGATACTTTACTATATAAACTGCTGTGTCCTTCGCATGGGACATTAAGCCAAAGGTCCCGTGTACTAGGATTGGTAGTGAAAGTAAAAGAACCCAGAACACTTATCGTGGAAGAGTAGGGGAATTACCGCGGTGTTTCTGGTTCACATAGCAAGCACCCTTGTCTACAGGTTTCCTCAGGCTTGAGAGCTACAGTGAAGAAGTTCACTTATGAGGCATCCTTGGTTTCATTACCAAAAATATATAATAATAATAACAAGGCCTGCAGGACAACTTACTTGGCGATCATTTTGTAGCCACAGCGGTTTTCTCTGCCGACATCAACTGCATTGTTGCAATCTGCACGGCAGGCTTCATAATCACCCTGCTCAAAGTATGCAGCTGTCAATAGAGAATGGATGGAATTAATCAATTAATAACTCTCACAACCCGTCAAAATTGTCTCGGATAATATCGGACTGCATGAAAACTTTAAATTCACTGGCACTTACATCCTGTATGAAAGAACTGGCCCAATGGTAAGGGTAAAAACCTTGTATGCTCTCTCTGAGTGCATGATATGAGTCCAGGCCTCGATCTTAAAACAAACGGGGGCAGACCTTTGCTGGCCAAATCAGAGAAATTGTACAAGGGCATGCTGGCCAAGTTGGTAGTGACAGTGCAC
The DNA here is from genome assembly GCA_911728455.2 of Marthasterias glacialis. Lineage (NCBI taxonomy): Eukaryota > Metazoa > Echinodermata > Asteroidea > Forcipulatida > Asteriidae > Marthasterias > Marthasterias glacialis. The sequence continues at coordinate 27,224,849 of OU452219.1, read as the reverse complement.
TTTTTCTGAAGGGCCTGCTGGCCAACTCGACAGGGTATGAGGCCAATGGCCTCGGTGGCCTCGGTTAAGATCAAGGCCTATGAGTGCATACTAATTGGCAAATATCAGCCAGACCATATCACCTTGTAAACCAAAAGAGTGACCTTGTGCATTCCAGGGCATTTCCTGGCAGGCAAGACAGTAGACATTACACCGCCAACCACAGGAAGTTTTTCAACATTCACCCTCCTACTGTCTGCACATTCAATCTAATCCACTGCACTTTTGAAAGATGCACTTAGCCAGCCTGCAGTGTGATACCATTTGTTGAATGCATCTATTACATTGCAGGTCTCAAATTAACCCACGGCACCCACAGCAATTGCCCTGGTGCCCTGTGCTTTTGCCGTGGTGCCCTTTGCAAAGTTCCAATACAAGTTTACATTTTCCTCATAGAAGTGCCCTTTACCAGAGGAAAATCAAGAGCCAAGTTCAAAGGCCTGACATTGCACAGGCAAAACCCATGCAGTTGACTGGTTTTGAATATGTACTTTCAGTTTGCGGTAACGCCATGTGCATATATCTACTTTGCTGTGTAGATTGTTCTTGTTAGAACTTGTCCTTCTGTTTATTCCACTACCATGGAGTAGGTTTCGGAATTCAGGGATGAACAACTTATTGGGTACTACCTGGGGAGATCGAAAATCAACCAGGACTACTGCTATTTTCGCTTAGTGTGCAACAAAGGGGAATTCTCCTGACTAAATTCACTGCCGCGGATTGAGTCACTAATTGGTCTCGATGTTTTGACCAGCCTGCTCTAGTCATCGTCAGGAGACTGGTTTTGAATAGTTAGTCGACTCACTGGCAAATGCTGCTGGGAGAACGAGGGTTAATTATTGAAGTATTGTAAACGTAACAGCCGAGCAAGTTTTGAGATAAGTTGATAACAATCATGCACTGCTATCACCAACAAACGGAAGATTTGTTGTTTACTTCAATTGAGCTGTGTATAACATACGATGTCATGATTAACATGGTCTATATACACTCATTATTGTTGATGTTACTTAATGAGTTCTCACCTGCTCTATTAGTAAGGAATGATACATTTATTGGATCAAGCTCAATGGCCTGTGTGTATAAATCAATGGCTTCCGTCAGTTCTCGCTTCTTGTAGGCAGTGTTCCCGGCTTCCTTCAGTTCATTTGCCTACAGGTTGAAAAGGAAAACAAGAGCCTGTGAATGAATAAAGTGCAGTAGGGTGTTGTGAAGAAACACTGTGTCATTTATCACACAACACAATCTATGATGTTCATTCTTTGACTCATGATGTCAACTAACAAAGTGAGCACAATGGGCAGATTCAGAATTTACCGGAACGGTTCCTTAGAGGAGCTGATGGACAGATTAACTACGTACAGGAATAATAATGATAATAATAATCAAGTCACTTATATAGCATTCTTACTCATAGGTATCACGACGCTTTACAGATACAAATAATAACAACTACTACTACTGCTACAAGGGGAAAATATTAAATATTGAACAGGTACGTTTTGAGTGATGTTTTGAATTCGGTAAGAGATATGGTATGACGGATTGCGTATGGGAGATTATTCCAAAGGTTTGGAGCAGCTGCACAGAAACCACTGGTAGATGAAGTGAGTCGGGTTTGGGGTTTTGCAAGAACTCTGGTATCAGAGCTGGAACGAAGTGTACGATTAGGTTGATATGGGGTGAGAAGTTCAACGAGATATGAAGGAGCACTGCCATTCATGTATTTGTAAGTAATGGTTAACAATTTGAACGAATAGGTAACAGGAACAGGAACACTATGGATAGATTAAGAGTTTACCGGAACGGTTCCTGACAGAAACCATTGTTAAACATGGTTCTTTAAGAACTGTATTGTCTGTTGTGTCTACGTTTAGTCATGGAACCAAAAGGATTTGATAACTTTCCAATGCGAAAAGACAAGTTTACTACAGAAAATCACAAATAAATTGTATAAAGGGGACTGACCTTGGTCACATATGGATCTACTTCCATTGGTTCCTCTTCTTCTTGTTTGGCTTTCTTGGCCGCTTCTTCAGCGGCTGCTTGGCTGGCTTTCTTGGCCTCTGCACCAGCCCGTTTGGCTTCTTGTGGGGTATCGTCCCCAGCCATATGAAGATCCACACCCAGGAGGACACTCAGGGTTGTCATGATGCGGGGATCGTGGAGCCCACTGCAAATTAAAAGCAAGGTATAAATTGATAAACCCTCCTACACTTGGTTGACACTCTCCAGCAAGTCCACCAACCCCTCCACAAGTTGTATATAGTAGCACAACTGTGCACAGAGCTACCCTTTGTACACGCATTCACCACATGTTATCTGATAGCAGGCTGGCAGAGTTCATCTATAATTCAAAACCACAGTGGATGATATTGAGTGGTCAGACAGTAGGAGGGTTACTTTCATTCTTTCCCTGGTTTTCCTTGAAATGGATTGATTCAGCACAGCATATTCAGACCAACTGTCCTCAGTGTACATACTGGACTTTAGGTACAATACTTTTACTCCTATCTTAAAACCAACAGTTTCAGAACCCATTTTTGGAACAGTTTTGGAACACTGCTTTTGAACAAGATCATTCTGGGTCCAACTTTACTCCTGAAGATGATCAGAACATCCTGATAGGACGTCAAGTTGTTACACCACCAGTTCTTACACCACCATCACAACATATTTGCAGAATCTTACACAGTGTGTACTATTTTCCCACTACTAACCCAAGGAGCTAGTCACTTGTGCAATTGTCTAGCCCACATAAATTCTGACAAGCCTGTTTGAAGTTTGTGCATGTGAAATGAGTACAGTTTCACACAGGCAGATTGCTAATTTTTGACTAGCCTTTCAGGCTGCCCAAGATGCAAGTTTGACAAGCACTCTTTACTAGTATTTGCACACCAGGCCAGTGACTAAAACAAGCAGTGCTGTCCTCGGGACCTGAGGGCAAAGACCAAGGGTTAAAACATTACCTGCTCAGGGCATTAGGATCCAACTGTAATCTCTTCAGTAAGGCCAAGTATGATGGATCTTTGAGGAATTCTTTCGTCCGGTGATCGTTGGCCAACTTTTGCATCACTGCTGGCCCAGTGAAGGGGTTACCCAAAGGCTGACTCCCTGCTGGCCCTTCAAGAAGTAACAAAACCGCAATAGGATTCTTTATTAGTGTGATATCCAGAATAAAATTTGTAAAAAATTATAAAGGAAATAGTAATCTATTCACCATTCTGAGCAAAGAGTTATGATATGCTTTAAGAGGTGCATTCTTAGATGCTTTTGAAAGCGGCTAAAGTCAGCATGCGTTCTAGTTAGGATTAGTGGCAGGATGTACATGAAACCACAAACGAAGATGCCTTGCTACATGTATGGTGTTACTGACGCAATGTCAACTCAGCGTTTGGAATTTGTATTTTCTCAAGGAAGGATGTCTTTTTCCCCCGACTGCAGACAGCGCATGATTAACAAAGAAAAAGCATAGAGATCGTACGTACAGAGTAGCAGGCAGCCAGTATGTGGTAAATTTTCATACCAAATGAATGAAAGGTGGAGAGACTGCCGCTTTCATCGGACGATAAACTATGGGGATACATTACAGAATTTGTTGGGAAAATTATGCATCTTCGGTGGTAAGATTGCCGACAAAAATGCCTGAAGCTAAGGTCCAGATTTAAGGAGGTATGTCTTTCTTTATCGGGAGCCACAAGAAATTATAATAGGGAGACTGCCAACATTAGGGCTAGATAGCTCAGTTGGTAGAGCAAGTTAATCCAGGGGTCGCAGGTTCAAATCCCACTCTCGTCGATTTTGTTTTTTGTTCACCCCAAAATCGAATACTATTTAGCAATCACAATTACCAGAAAGGTTTTTCTGACAATCTTCAAGACCGTCTTTCAGCTGTTGGTTGTTGGCATCATGATCCAGTCCTTCTTTGTAGGTCACCTCGGCTTCTGCGTAACGATTCAAGAAGGACAAAGCGGCTCCTTTACGAGAATATCCCTGAAAGGTGAACAAGAAATACCCATCCATCAGTTTTCATCTGATGTTGATAGATTCATCAAGTTTGGGTTGTACTTATCCATCACTATCCCTTACCCTTCAAAGTCGTCTTCAATTTTGCTGGATTCAGTAATTTAGGGCTCACTGTCAAATTGTCCCTTGCTTCTTAAAGCCCCAGCTCAACATTGGTCAGAAGAAAAACATAAATGTTCACAGATTTACACATACCTTACACAGTAAAAAGATAATGATGGTAGAAAACTTTCCGTGAAATATTGCTGCCTGAAGTGTTATCGTTTTTAAATAAATGAAATAAGATCCAAAATTAGTTTTCGTCTCAGTGAGATGAAAACTCTGCCTATAGGAATGCGTACAAAAATGCTGAATGCATTTTTACTGTTTTCTCGCAAATGAAACAACGAAATGAGCCGACATCCTCACAGGTTGGTTTTATGACAAATATCTTGATTTGTGCAAAGAATGGAAGCATTTACAGTGAGTTTTCCAATATTGAGCTGGGGCTTTAAATGCCAATGACAATCTATCTAAACTTGTTCTCAGTAAAAAATAAATCCAAAAAAAAGTTAAGCACAACTTCTTCCTGTTACCTTAGCCCAGTCAGGTTTGATCTCCACTGTCTTGCACCCATCAACGAGTGCATTCTCATAATCACCCATCTTGGCGTACGCTGCCGAGCGATTACTGTAGAGTACATGGTTAGTTGGATCGAGTTTGATGGCCTGGGTATATAGCTCCACAGCCTTCTTGGCATCACCAGACTGAAGGGCAGAATTGCCCTGTACTTTTAAGTCATCAACCTAGATCATCAAATAGAAAAAACATAAATCAACATTAGCAAGTTACACATTTGTTTTACTTTTCTTTTTCTTTTTTTTCTTTTTTTCCTTCAAATGATATGAGGGAATGTTAAAAAAAAAATTTTTCGAACCGTGATGCAGATTTATGGATTCTGAATGACGGTACAACTTTTTTCTTTTCTTTTCTTTTTTTAACTTGCGGATTGAATTTTCTGGAAGTTTGAAGTGCTCCCTGAGAATACACAGAGCCTATTTTTAGCGAGATCTGGTTTAAAACAAGAGCTCCAGTCCAGGTGTAAAATAAAATGACGGGCAAAACGTTTCGAATAGGATTGACTATAGCTTGACCTTAAGACTAAGAGGTAGAACTTCATAAAAAAAGATCTAGGACTAGGATAGCGCATGGAGGTAGAAACTTCTACCTCCATGGATAAAGTGTGAAAATGACTCAGAATGAGTCTATTTTTTATTAATATTTTATTGACACTGGGTGATAAAACTTTGTTTCAATAAGATCTGACTATTCTAGTAATTAGTAAGTATGTTTAAAAACTGTCCTGTCTAAAACCATCTCAAACACTGGAACTTTGAAAGGAAAGTATTTTACGCGACACTAACTTGAAATTATTTATCATATATATCAATCATTATCAATCAATAACTGAAAAGTCAACGTTGCGTGTTTTGTTAAAGTAATTTCGAAGGAAACGTTCATCTCTGAAAATGCGCGAAACATTTATGCAATTGCGCGTAAGGTTCACACACCCCATAAGGCTAAAATCGACGCAGCGCTGAAAATAGTTGCGCATTACAAGGCGTGTTACCACGATTCAAATACGGAAGGCATAATCGGAAAAAATATTCCTTGAAATCAGATGAAATTATTGGTCCGATTGTTAAACTGACTACACTCTGCGATATTTACAACCTTTGCCCTTAGCTGTGATCTACTAGATCTGACTACAAATCGTAAAATCAAAGAGAAAAATGTAAAACAAATTACCTTCGGCTTCATGTTGTCGCCCATTCTTCCCGCAGCTACGATCACGATACGGCATGTACGGAGAATCTGTTGTAGGGAGAACTGATATCTATCTGTTGGTCGATTGAAACTCACGTGTCTAGAAGTTTCTACACGCTCGTGCGCAAACCGTACCCACGGCTCTGACGTTAGAATGGATGTGCCAAGTGCGGGGTTGGTTTGGTAGAGGCGCTTGGGTACGACGCAGGGTCGTAATAATGTAAAATAAAAAATAAGAAAAATTGATGATGATGATGAAACAATTATCTAATTCGTTTTTCGTTTTGTGAAAAATAAAAGTTGTGTAGCCGATGGTTTAACCTAACTAAGTGAAACAGCACTATTAAGTTCCTAATGTATTAACGGGTTCATTTCAATTCCTGAAGGCGCAGAAGCAGTAACACTTGAAAAAGCAATGTAGTTGCAGGGCAAGGATGCCGTGCAGTTTGGGTTAATGTGCCAGCTGCTGAAACATGTTTTCTAACTTAATTTGTGAAGAGAGATAATCCATATATTTGATAGTATCTTCAATGCATGCATGTAGCTCTTTCCGTCACCTAGGGAATGGGCAGCATAGGGACCATGGGTCGTTGCTCTACTATGGTACTAGCCTTTTGATGGTAAAACTACTGCTTCTGCGCCTTCAGGAATTGAAATGAACCCGTTAATACATTAGGAACTTAATAGTGCTGTTTCACTTAGTTAAGTTAAACCATCGGCTACACAACTTTTATTTTTCACAAAACGAAAAACGAATTAGATAATTGTTTCATCATCATCATCAATTTTTCTTATTTTTTATTTTACATTATTCCCAATAACTCCTAGTGTTTTTAGTATTGATATAAGTTTTTAATAGCTCTTACATTTTTTAATATGAATGTTGCGCTTTTTATAATTGTAACATTTTAACACTGTACAATTTTGTATGTTTTTTTTCTTCTTAAAGCAACGTCTTGTTTCTCTATATTTGTCCTTTAATGTATGTCTGTTTCTTAAATTGTAGCATCAGGAGACCAACCGGATATCAATTAACTTGAATTTTTTTTTAATCATTCATGGGTGCTAACTTTTTTTTTACTTTTGGTCTGTATGCCTATTACCTAGGCCTATATGTTTTCTTTATTGTTTTCATCACTGTACTTTTATATCATTACCTGTGAAATTAATAAATGAAATGAAATGAAAGTGGGGGAGGGCAGGCCCGATACATTCTTCCTTGTTTTTTCGGTCAAGGCAGTTTTGCTTTTGGGTTACCTTCCTCAATGGGGTAACTACTATTCTAAAAAGTACCTCTTATTTTATTTTGAGGTCATGCGGACCACATAGAATCGCCGCAACAACACCAAATGGTGTGAAAATAGTATCACCTTGACAAGACTGGTACCCAAAGAAATTGAGTCATTCTCCGCTTGATTTTGGAGGGGCAGTCGGGGGTGACTTCCCCCATTATTCTGTGTAAAAAAAATGGCATCAATTCGTCCTTTTTTGTCGACGGTTTCACGGCGTTGTTTACAGCGTTTCTGTATCTCAAATAGAAATGTGAAAGTGCTGTCAAACGTCAGAAACCTTTCCATATCGGTATGTTAAATGTTTTTAGGGTTAATATCATTCTAATTTTGTAGAATTACACTTCAAATTATGCTTTATGAAACATACAATTACAAATTACATATAGCGGATAGGGCCTACAACAAGTCAATGAATGAATGATTCAAGAATTGAATGTCAATCCAGTTTTTAAATTATACTCACTGCTGTCGTGTAACTACACTAGGGGGAGTAAGTGTCAGTGAATAACTGTTTTTCATAAGTTTTACTTGTTGTGAAGATATGATTATGATTAGTATGAATGGTAACTCACTCAGGTGAACTCAACAAATTGAACAATGCCAGACAACGGAACGAGCTAGCACTAGCATTACTTTTTTTATTGGCAATATAGGCACGGGCATACAATTTTCAAATAGGGTAGATGTTTACTTGAGTTTCTGTGATGGTATTTTGAAGAATGCTTCTTAACATACTTGAGCTATATTTTTAAGCCATAAACATTTAGCTCTGCCGGGTTCTGCAGTGCGGATAAACTAACAGTTTTGTAACTGAAGGGAAAATCTTAAAGACATTTTACACATGTATTAATCATTGGACTCAATTGCAATCATAATGCACAATCTCTGTCCGTAGTGTGTGGATTATGATTTTGGTCTTTTTTGCATGTTTTGTTATGCATCAAGAGAAAGTACAGGTTACTTACATAGTATGAACGTTTTTTGATTTGTTTAAATATTCTGATAATGGAAAAGCATTCGTCAAAAGGCAAACTTTGAATGATCACAGTTTCCATAAACAAAATCTAACCTCCCTCTTGCATTTATGCACAACCCTACCGGGGCATTTAATTCCTCCTGCAAAAGATGCCAAATCTGACTGCCTCCTTTTCACTCAGTCATCCTGGTCATAGACAGTCGTAAATCATTTCGACCAAAGTCCTGTTTACTTGAGTAAGATTAAATTTTGTTCATTATGATGAGTGAATTAAACAAGTGATCTTTGGACACAGCACATTTTCCAGGCAACCTTACCCTAGTAGTAACACTCTAGCACTGAGCAGACAACTTTTTACATAAAGTTTGTTATTTTTATTAGTCCTTCCTCCAAGGTTGAGCAGCTCACAGTCACATAGATTTGAAAATGTATAAAAACAACAAACTTTCTGATAATAATCTACCTATATAGGCCTATTGTGGGTGTTTATGTCCCAGGTGTTTGGGCAAGGTTTTTAATCACAAAAGTTAAGATTTGAGCTTTATGCTAATTGCTATATTTTCATGTTGTTAGTCTTGTTGACGATGTGTAGTTAGCGTAACAATTGGCTTAAGTAGTACTCTTATTTTTTTAGACCAATTCCATATTCTGTGAATCACAACTGCCAGTTCAATTTTAATGAGTTCAAATTTTTGTCAATTGGAAGAAAGGCAGAACTACAGAACCTCTAGAAAAGAAGAAGAGGACAATACCAGAAGAAACAAACAATTTAATCATGTTTCTGGTTGCTTTTTTTATTATTACCATACAACAGCATGGAATTCGTCAGGAGATGCCGTCCGTCAATGATGACAAGCCCCAGTTCCCAGGTGCACGGTCCAGCTTCACAGAGAAACTCAAGTTTCTAGATGGCACCATGTACGACCCCATCCCCATCTACCGGGTGATGAACAAGATGGGAAAGATCATTAATGCTGAGGAGGACCCGGGACTGGATCAGACGTCTGTGGAGAAGATGTACAAGTGCATGACCAAACTCAACGGAATAGATAAGATCTTGTACGAGTCGCAGCGTCAGGTCAGCAATTTTGTAAAACTGAATTTAAAAGGCTCCACATGTCTCTTCGGAAGGAATGGGCATCTGTGTTGTGCTCCTCCAATTACAATGTGACTGTTATAAAAACATCAAGCAATAAACCACAAGGGAAACTGACAGGGGAAAATTTTAAAATCAATTTTGGGGTGAGCAAATAAATTGATTAAAAAATTTACCCAGTCAGTTTCCCTTGGTTTCCCAAGGTTTATTGCTTGATATTCAAAAATAAAAAGTCGCATCACCCTTAAGGTAGATCCCTGTGCTGCCACTTCCCAGGTTATATCCATAGAGCTAGCTCTATGGTTGTATCGTTTAATGGGTTGTGAGCTCTGGCTACACAGCTTGAATGGCTTCTGACTGGCACCCCACAAACAAGGATATTGACAAAATAGGGAGACCGCCAACATTAGGGCTGGATAGCTCAGTTGGTAGAGCATCAGTACGTTAAACCGGTGGTCACAGGTTCAAATCCCGCTGCTGTCAATTTTTCTTTGTTCACCCAAAATTTATTATAGAACATTTTTGAAATTTGAAGTTATTTTTTTCCTTTTTTTGTTTGTTTAACCCTCCTACTGGCTGACCATTCAACATCATCCACATGGTTTTGAACAATTGATGCACTGCGCCAGCCTGCAGTGGTGTAGCCAGCATCTTTATTGAAGTAGGCAAAAGGGGTGGGGGCAACAGATATTTGTAGAGAGGGCAATTTCAGTTAAAACTGATGGTTATAGCAAATTTCACAGTGTCCAGAGGCTGACATGGGGCAAACGGGGGTAAGATGTTCCACAGGGGCAGCTTCCCGTCTTTGCTCCCCCCCCCTTGGCTACGCCACTGGCCTGCAGTGAATGCATCACACAGTACACACATAGTTCTGTGCTGAGTTAAAAATTTACATCATACCATGTTATTTCATTTCTAATATTTATCTTGTTTTGGTCTCAGGGGAGAATTTCTTTCTATATGACATCCTATGGTGAGGAGGGGACGCATATAGGTAGTGCTGCAGCCCTCGATCCCAGAGACATGGTTTACGGCCAGTACAGAGAAGGAGGTGGGTTTAGAACACGATACTTTTAAGGATTGTCATTGTTCATTTGTGATATGTCTGGGATTTTAAAGCATGTCAAACGTTTCTCCAAGAAAATTTGGATTGTACATGTACAATGTCAGGATTCAACTTAATGTGCCTCCTGAAGTAGTGTTGTGGTGTTAACAGGTTCTGACGTTCTAACAAAAAGAACGCCTTGAAATCCACTTTAAAATTTTCTCAACAGATAAACCAAACCAAAATTTCAACAATAATTCCTTTCACGTTAATATGCACTTTGTTGATGGTGCCCCGTGCTCCAGTGTGCGTTGTTTACGTAGACCTCTGCAGCTTGATAATCTCACTTGACACACAGCGTGAGAAGCGTGCATGATGTTATGAATGGTGTAATGGCCTGTTGAAAAAAAACAGCAAATGGGGCAGATTCATCATGGCGCATAGTAATGCCTGTTGATGTCAGATTTTGTTTTCTATCGATATATCGGAAGCTCAATATCGAGTATACTTGAGTGTCGTGGCGGAGCGGTCTAGCCTGCCGAACTTAAGTTCTGTAGTTTACAGAATGTGGGTTCGAATCCCGACCTGGCCAGTCACAACCCTTGTGTCCTTGAGCAAGACTCTTTACCATAGTTGCTTTGTCCTTCGGATGGGGCGTTTAGCCGTAGGTCCCATGTACTAGGATTGGTAGTGCACGTAAAAGAACCCAGAACACTTATTATGAAAAAGTAGGGGTTTACCCCAGTTACGGTTCAGGTAGCAAGCATCCTTATCTACAGGTTTCCTCAGACTTCCGAGCTACAGTGATTAAGTTCACTTTTGAGGCACCCTTGATTTCATTACCAGAAATTAATAATAATAATAAGAATAATAATATATCGAGTATGACAGCGCAAGTTTAAAGAATGTCATTTACAGGAGCCCTGTCTGTGTACGAAACCATTTTGTCTTCATCACGGCAGCGTCTTCATCAAAGCAGCGCATGTTGAACTTTACGCAATCTCCCCGAATAGATCGAAACAAACAAAATAATAAAGACAAATAATTCTTTCATTGGTCCAGAGTAATCCTACATGCTACACGTTGCTACGGCCAGCCAGCCAGCAAAGACCCATGATGTACATGGCTTTAGCATGCACACCAGTGTTAACTAGTCTTTAGAACACAAGTCGTTAACAAACGTTTGTTATCGCGCCAACAGAGGGCGTATGCTCTTATTTGATTGTGTTGTTATGAAAGCCCCCGCTAGCATTCTGCGGTTCTTGCCTATATTGTGGCATGCAAAGTAGTGAGATAACAAAGACCAAGAGCCCATTTATTGTTTGTTCCTTCTGTACATCGTAACAAGTTACAAGGTACAAATTAAAAAACGGAGCTTAATTTTCTTGATAATCTGGCCTCTTATTTTTTTATTTTCGATGTCATTTATCAACATCAAAATGTTTGATATTTCAATATGAATGAAAATATGATATTGGTGGTATCGATATCAAAATAGTATCAAGTATTTGAGTATTATCGATAAATCAACTTAGGATCAACCTTTTCCACTCAAGTATATCTGTAAGGATTTCCTATATCTAATTCTTTTTTACAAGATATTGTATGCCGTGTAATTCTGGACAATCAACTGTGATAACCAGCCAAAAGTTTAAAGTGTAACCAATGTGTATGCAATAATACGTTCAAAGTTGTATGATGACTTTCCATCGCCGCCAAACCCAGATGCTGACTAGCCTTTGTGCTGGTTCCGTTTTACGTACTATTAACAGATTAGCAACAGCTCTGGGAAAAAAATCTCTGTGAGCATTTCACCAGCCGGTCTTCTAAAACTCCTTTAAAAAAACACAGTGAAAAAAAGGTTTAAATGGTTAAACAATTCTCACGAGTTTCGTTCAAACGGATAGCAAGTTAGATGTAGATGCACAACATTATCCAGAAGGCTTGATACATGTATTGAGTGCAATTTCTGGATAAAAGCTTGATCAGATTAGCCGTTCCTGATGTTACAACCTAATCCACGCAACAGCTATACTATCATGACAGAATGTCATTGCAGGGCAATCTGGAGAGCAACAAATTCAGAGATTCTTAGATTGCGCACAACACCATTTGTATGTTTCTTAGTATAGAGTTTGGTATCCCTCTACTATTTCTCCAGGTGTTTTGATATGGCGTGGCTTCCCAATGGATAAAATGATGAACCAGTGCTATGGCAACAAAGAGGATACTGGGTACGGGAGGCAGATGCCAGTGCATTATGGGTCAAAAGAGCACAACTTTGCAGCTATATCGTCCCCACTCGCAACTCAGATGCCACATGGTAGGTTCTGTTTTTAATACAGGCGTCATGTTTGTTAACCTTAACAGTCTTAAACTCCTCTAAAATCCTGTTAATCCTGTGAATAACAATTGCTTATCATTGGGACAGGTAATCAATCTTCCTATCCTGTCTGAAGCGACCTCTGACAGAGGGTGAATGGCAGCCAAGTTTGCAAAATGCCTCCGGGATTGGCAATCTTTAACCAGTTGCCGCCGGGATTCCTTTATTTTTTCCCGTCCCCCCTGTCGGGATTATTTTGGCGAAATTGCCCAAATCATTTTTCTTTGAGAGCAACGCTGGCACAAAGAAACCCTGACTTGACAAAGCCAAGAGAACAAAGGTTCTCTTTATTGCGTCATGCATTTTTCTTTTCTTGGCCAAGAAAATGTCAAATTCATGCACCGTGAATTGCAAAACCTGGATTCTCGGTTTACTCTGAATTACCTCCATTGAGTCGAAATACAATGAATAAACAATAGTGGAAGCCTCTTGATGTCTTGTAATCCTCTTCTTCGAACAAAAAGACGAAGGTCTGGAATCGTGGATCACACAAAAACCACCTCTCAATGGCCAGAAAACCTCAAAATATTCAAGACCATGTTTTGTCTTTGTGTGGGTGAAATGAAGCATTAGACTGCGTGTGTGTGGTCTGTGAAGTCTCTGTAGTGGAATGTCCGGGCGAGCTTAGCTCCAGTATTCCAATCTTACACAATGGCATCTGTACACCGCTTCCATTTCCAGGGAGGGAAGCTGGTTCAAGAATAAAACCCACTCATCCTGCACTTGTGAGTATTGAAATAGCTTGCAACTAAACACACCATTGTTGTCTTGTAGCTGCTGGAGCTGCTTTTGCACTGAAGCGAGCTGGTCTTGATGTATGTACAGTATGCTACTTTGGTGATGGGGCAGCCAGTGAAGGAGATGCCCATGCTGCCCTCAACTTTGCTGCTACTTTGGATGCACCGTGTATATTTTTTTGGTAAGCACATTACCCCCTTTCCTACTCAGGGTAACGCTCTCCAGCGAGCTAACCAAGTAATGATAATACGCAGTTTTTATAAAGCGTTTTGTCACACCTGATTGGCATCTCTCAAAGCGCTCAGTATTTTTTCCTGCAAGATAAGCAAAGTAACGTTTATGAAGTGTGTCAACTGTTCCTTTACACAGCGTCATGTAACGGTTTACAAGGTGCTGTGGCGCAATCTGCAGCCGATAATACCAGGAACACCGGGGCGAACCCCTTCTCTTTGGGATAAATGCACTGGGTTCTGTTACTTACATTACACAACACACGGGACCTATGGCTTCATGTCCCATGCGAAGGATGCAGTAATAATGGTTAAGTGTCTTGCTTAAGGACACAAGTGTCACGAGTGGGACTCGAACCCACGCTGATCAGAAACACCAGAGCTTGAGGCCGATGTTCTTATCTGCTCGGCCACGACATGCCATATTATTGAACTATTATTGAACCAATCAACTGCACTGGCTTGTGCATAGTGGCGTAACTGTGCACAGAATTGTCCACGTACTAGTCAGCAATCTCCCAAAACAGTGGTCCGCTGGCCAAATGCTAGTAAAAACCGCGGAGGACCAGTCAAAATGGTGGTCCGGCTGGCTCGTTTAGTTTTGAAACATGCCGCTCATTAATATGAAATATGGACTAGTGACAAACCCGACAGACCAGTATGACTGGTCCTGCTGGGTAGTCACTGAGAAAAGTGAAGGGTAAAACCGTCATGTGTGTACTGTGTAGATGCAGTCACGACATTATCATATTGCAGGCTTATGCATTCATCACATGATATGTTGTAGGCTGGCATAGTTTATCTATATCATGCAAAACCAAACTGGCTGATGTTGAATGGTCAGGAAGTAGGAGGGTTATAGATGCATTCACCTCATGATACTATTCTGCGGGTTGGCATAGTTTATCACTCAAAACCACAGTGGATGGTATTGAATGGTCAGAGAATTAGGAGAGTTCAAAACAAAAAATTTCTGTTTTTGGAAGGTGACATATTTCTGATAAATATTGTTCATATTTTTCAGCCGAAATAATGGTTATGCTATATCAACACCAACAACTGAGCAGTACAGAGGGGATGGAATTGGTAAGTAAATAATTGGTGGATAGGATGGAAAACTTTGCATAGTGGAGAAAGCAATCCTCAAACAAAGGTTTGTGGCAGTGACACCATCTACTTGTAAATTGGTGTGACTACGAATAGCATCAAATAACAATCATAAATACACCAGTCAGTTTGGGACAATTTGGGCAGTCCTATTGGTTGAAAGGCGGTCACACGACTGTTTAAGACCGGTTTTAAGCGGCTGATAAAGACATGGCTGGAGCTGCGAACGCGCGTTCTGCGCTCATTATAGCCACACACGTGTTGGTGCACTAGCTTGCGCGAGTGCTAATTTACGCGTAGCGCAATCAATACATAGCGGTACTCAATGTAAAGTCTATTAATATGCATGCGATACCGTTGAGTGTTGACCCTTTGCGAAATGGAGCCTGAGGACAGGGCAAAAATTAAAAAATAAATTCAAAACACAGAAAAGTTTCACAGATTTTTTCTGAGTAGTGACTCGGTCTTAAACTGCCGTTTAAATCCTTGCACAGCCACACCCTTGCTGGTTTGTATTTTTCAAGGGTGACCATAGGCTATTTTTGGACCATCAAAGTCTTCACATCGCGCTCTATCGGCCGTCGTTAGAATATGTAAAACCTGAGATACAAAGTGTTTTGTAGTATCAGGCGTTTTCGGGCGGTTCAGTGGGTAAATGGCTGAGCTGTTTTGGGTGGTACAGTGACTAATGGGTTTAGTATTTAAATAACAATAACCCAAAGTTATTCATTCTTTTTCTCAACAGTATATTTGATAAGAAGTGAATGTGTGCTTAGGCTTGCCCTCTTTTCATTTTTAGTGTTAATTATAAATTGAAATGCAATTATTAGAGATAATTACGGAAGAGAATGTTTGATCCTTATATACCAATAATGATATCACTATGACTTTTATCTTCAGCTTGTCGTGGGCCAGCGTACGGCATGAGCAGTGTACGTGTTGATGGCAATGATGTCTTTGCTGTCTACAATGCTACCAAAGCAGCAAGAGAAATGGCAGTCAGCGAGAGTAAACCAGTTCTTATTGAAGCAATGACGTACAGGTAACGGGAAAAAAGTCACCTCTTGGGATCAAGGTTAAAGGTATTAGACATGTGCCCAGGGTCTTAACTAGGATTGAAAAAAAGATCTACAGAAAGGAACGAAGGTTTTGTGGGGGGAATCAAACTCTACCTCCACCCCCCCCCCCCCTCTCCCTCTTTGAAAACTCACCGGAAAACAGCAAAAACGTGGATGATGTTTTGGGTTTGGGAATTTTGGTTTAATTCGATAGAAAATTCAGCATGGCCTGGGATGTCTGGCAGATTTATTGAGACGTCTGCAAAAAAATCCATTTATCAGTCCTGACTACTTACCCCCTAATGGAGACTCTGACTTACCCATAAAGTTCTCCACCTCTTGTAGATTGAGCTATTTTACCCTAAATTTTTAGTTGTGACATAGCCAGCCTGCCGACCTGAAGCCTGCATTACAGAAATTTCCAGTCACCAATAGTGATATGGGTCCAGAATTTTCAGAACAAGGGTGTTGTGTCGAGACAGGCTTACACAACAAACAGGAGCTGTGATTGGCTAAAAAAAACAACATCACGTGTTGAATAGTTTGAACTTTTTCTTTTGTGATTTAGGACCGGTCATCATAGTACAAGTGACGACTCCTCAGCGTATCGCTCAGTTGACGAGGTCAGATACTGGGATAAGGAAGACCATCCAATCGGACGCCTTCGTAACTACATGATTGAAAAGAACTGGTGGAGTGTCGACAAAGAGAAGGCCTGGATGGCCGAGGTCAAGAAAGAGGTAAGAGGTCGGATCCATCTCTCTTTGTTTAGATGATGCAAAGGAATGCTGCTGTTTAGCATCAGCGTACACCATCCACCATGCTTAGCTGTCATGGATGGTGAGACTGCAAATCCATGTCCTGCCCACCATTTGATACTGTCTATCCATGAGGTTGTTGGTCTACCTCTTTTTCTCCTTGCCTCAGCTCTACCCGCTTTCTCTCCATCTCATTTCTTCTCTGTGTCCTCATCAATTTGTACGACTATGCTGCTCCTCAACATCATTTCTGAGTTGAATTGTACGTCTTTCCATCCATGAAGCTCACAACGCCCTTCAGTAGCCCCCATAGAGCTATATATATTGACTAGAGCGCTAGCGCTGTTCGTACGTTGTACACAAACATTGCATCCATGTTTGTGTACAAACCTATGGAAAACTTGTAATATTGTACGGCTGGGTTACAGCTATTTGCATACCACTGCTTTATTCCTTTTCCATGCGTTATTGAATTACAAGAAATCATACAAGAAATCATACAAGAAATAACACGCGCAATCAGTTAATGCACATGAATTATCCTCAGCGCACGCGTATCGAGTACTGCATGTGCTCGTGCTGTATACTCGTGGGCGTTTGAACGTATGTGCCGTGACGATGTTTTGGATTTCTTGCATTGCTTAATTTGTGAAGGGAAAAACTTTGCACCATTTATTCAAAGATTGACGTCAGTAGGCCCTTTTTATAAAAGAGACATTTAGCATACTGGCTAAGATTCACGATATACATTTATTTATAGTCTTTTCTTAACTTCTTTATACAGTCAAAATTGTTATTTATTGTCAGTGCCGGCCATAGAGCTATCTCTATGGTGCCGGCCCGTCTCACCCCTCGATCGTCACGTCCTCTTTCAAGCCGCAGTGTGACGCGTGCTTGAGCTGCATCATGCAGCCATACACGCGTACAAGCAAGACATGCAGAATACTCGCGGGCAAATGCTATTTGAAAATTAAAATCTTTCTTCAATGACGCACAATGACTAAACATGTCTGCGTTCAGAGCGACTTTAAAAAGGGTTGTGCATAAACAATGTAGAGCAAGTGCTCTAGTCAATATATATAGCTTTATGGTAGCACCATAGGTCGCAGCTTTTGTTCTTTGTTCCATGCTCCTTTGTCGTTTTCCAAAACATGCAGCCTTAGGTGGCTCTATTGGTTTCCTCATAAGTAAAGTTATTACATCAAACAGTAATAGTCGCAACAGGTCAGTTGTATGCCGTGTTTATTGAAAAGTATTGGATGAATATTTGTATAATGATTTATCATTACCTCTGGGGCCTTGCCACACAAGGTAATTTACAGGCAGCCAGTTTCAGGCAATCTAAAAAGAAAAATGAATATTCACAAGGTAATTTACAGGCAGCCAGTTTCAGGCAATCTAAAAAGAAAAATGAATATTCACAAGGTAATTTACGGGCAGCCAGTTTCAAGCAATCTAAAAAGAAAAATGAATATTCACAAGGTAATTTACAGGCAGCCAGTTTCAAGCAATCTAAAAAGAAAAATGAATATTCACAAGGTAATTTTTTACATAATGAGATAAGATTTCATGAAAACATAGTTAGGAAAACGTCTCTTGTGCAACAGGAGTGTTCTTTATTCATACACTGCCGTTGGCTGCCTCCTAGTTGCCTGTACAAAGAGCCCTCGTGTGAAAAGGTTTCAAGCCCCTTCATTTCATTATTTTCTTTTTAAATTTTCAATCCCCCCCCTTAGATAATGCAAGAGTTTGAGAAAGCAGAAAAATTGAAGAAACCCTCACCCAAGTACATGATGTCAGACGTATTCGACAAACCCTCCAAACGACTTCTCCAACAAGAACAGGAGCTGAAGCAACATGTCAAGCAATACAAGGAACACTACCCAACCGATAAGTTTGATGACCTCTGATGAGGAATTATGACCCTCAGGGCGTCTTTTCAGTTCTTTGTTTGATCCTGGGTAAAAGGCTTCGTCTGTCATAAAACCACTTTCACATTCAATTTGAATCATTTCTTGTGCAGTCACTTGCGCGGTCACAAGTGAAAGCTCAACTTTGGATCTCTCACAGTTAAAACAGTGTTGCCTTTTTGTCGAGTGCTTCGATGCAGGCTGTTTTATTCTGTTTTTAAGTGTGTCGTAATTGCACTGCCACGCTGTCTTCACACAAACTGGCTCAGACTCACAGGAAATACAATGAGCTAGTTTTTTTTAAGGATTAACTATGACAACATCATTTTGGGACTTGTCTTTTCCACGTATTCTGCAAAGACACAAGGTCTTCTCAGAATTGTCAGGGTTTTTTTTTTCATAGTAAATGCCTTCGAGCAATTTTAAATGAGTGATTTTAGGTAAAATTACTTACAAATGTATGTCGGGTGTAGCAAAACCTATGTGCGTGCAGCTGGTGTGCGCGCTGGTGATGTAATGACTCTTCCCAACAGGATAGTGACTCCGAGATCGGCAAAGCATGGTATCCGTGTCTCATTGGAAATATTATAGTGGTGCTTGCATACCGGCTTATTATGACAAGGTCTGGTGGATAGTGGCTCTTCCCTGGTCCCCGTCTCCCATCTGTCTGGACAGCAGCTTCTCTCATTTGCAGATGCTTGCAGTGTTTGCCATCCATAAAATATTGTTGCTTCAATCCCTGTGAAAAGTTCAGCTTGAGCGCTCACTTTTTATAACAAAGTATAAGTTGTACCCAGCTGTATTCAAATTGAATTCACAAATGGCTTATTTAATGCCCCGTTTCAACCAGAGCCAAGCCAAAGCCTTAAGGTCAGGTAAAGGTCATCCTACAAATATAGTAATCTCAAAAATATACAAACATTATAAGCAATGTTAGTGTAAAGTGGGTATACAGTCATCCTTTGAAAATATTTCTTCTTGCAACGTCCTCATCTTTGAACAAGATAATGTATGTATTACTGTATTAATAATCCTTTGACGCACAGGAGAGTCGTTTCTTACCAAGCAAAAGACCATCCAAAATAGTGACTGCATCAAAGGGTGAACCCAATATTCCTTGTACAGTAACTTTTTTTAAGCACATTAAGTTTACCTAACATTTTATAGTGACAGATCTCTTGCACTGATGCCGTTTGTGGTTACTGTCTGCCCTCGGTCAGACATTTTTTGGAGTCGCATTGCATTTAAATGGTGTGAGTCACCTTAGATTCCGTGCTGCAGTCTGTCCCATGTCCAAAATGATTGCTTCGGCAGTGGCTGAGGCCGGATCACTGAGAGGGCCTTTTTTCGTCAACGTTGTTGCTGCGTCAATGGTCACAGCCGGAGCCAAAGTGTCTTGATACGGACACAGTCTAGCACACAAGGAATCAGACTCCCAAAATGGCGTAACCAAGATTTAACACGAGTGATGACCTCGGGTGAATTGGGTCAATACACTGATTCTCCAAAATCATGAGTACCAATTGTGACGTCAGAAGTTGTTTTTATATGTGGATGATTGTAATGAATTTACTGTTCTGAAATGCAGTGCTGTATCATCCCCTTGTAATAAGTATTTACGTTTAGAGAACAAAGTTTCTTATGAAATGTGCTGATAGAACATTTCTATATTTATTTGAATTAACCCTCCCGCTGTCTGACCATTCAACATCATCGACTGTGGTTTCGAGTGGTAGATAAACTAAGCCAGCCAGCAGTTTGATATCATGTGATGAATGCATCTACACAGTACACAGTCAACCCTCCTACTGTCTGGCCATTTCATTCCATCCACTTTTGTTTTGACTGATTGATAAATGTGTCTTGGCCGAGCGGTCTAGTGCATCGGACTCAAGTTCTGATGGATGAATCATCAGAGTGTGGGTTCGATTCCCCCTCATGACACTTATGTCCTTAAGCAAGGCACTTAACATAAATACTTCTCTTAATCCAGGTGTATAAATGGGTACCTGACAGGGCTGAGACAGAATTTAGTGTTGGAATGTCCCCTTAGCGCTATTTTGGGCAGCTTGGGGTTGTATGCCACCAAGGGAGTTGAGAAAGTTTGAGGGAGGAATGGTCCACGTATGCCTGATGATCAGGGAGAACAATGTTTTAAAGCACCTTGATCTAGCTACTGGGATATGTAGGCTATATAAGAAACAAGTATTATTATTATTATGATATCATGGTGAATACATTGTACATCTACACAGTACACAGTCAACCCTCCTACTGTCTGACCATTCAATGTCATCCACTGTGGTTCTGAATGGTAGGTTAACTAAAATATGCCATCCCGCAGTCTGATATGTGATGAACCTATATACGCAGTACACAGTCAACCCTCCTACTGTCTGACCATTCAGTGTCATCCACTGTAGTTTTGAAGGATAGACAAACTATGCCAGCCTGCAGTCTGATAGCATGTTGCTGATTGCATCTACACAGTGGTTACAGATTGCCTCCGCCACTACACAGCAAAGGCCGAGGTTTAACATCACATTATACCCGTACCATGAATGTATTGGTGTGGGTTTTTTTACTGGCTCCTTGGGTAAAAAAAGGAGCTATAAATTTGCATTTTGGACACCTCTACAGAACTTGGCCAATCTTAAACTGCGGCACTAGGTCATTCTTTGTTTCAATTGCTTTAACACGCTTTGTCGAAGTGGGATTATTTATTAGTGCAGGGTGTGGTCTTTACTTTGTAAAACAACAATTATTTTATTTTTGTTATTTTTATTCTTTTTTTTGGGGGGGGGGTGGAGGGGGGCATCAAATGCTTTGGGTTTAAAGGACGTTTATTTTCAACTTAAATGAAATGTGTTTAAGAGTATTTTGCATATAGTATGCAAACCAAATAGTATACTTTATCCATTATCTACAGGGAAATGATGTTGTATACATGTTCTGTCTGAAAAATAAAATATTAAGAAACCAACTTTATTTTACATCATGCTCAATTAAGATTTACTCATAGTTTGGCATGACATTAATATCTGACAAATCTGCAAAGTAAAACGGAAATTACAGATGCGTTTACAAACATGCAGGCAGCTGATGGCCTCTTTCTTGTTTTCTTAACAAAAATTGAAAAATGGCGTACAAAGTTTACTGGGCCTGGCCATCCCCTCTTTTTTTAAATTACAAAGTTGTATGTCTTTTTAAATTCTTTAAAAATAAGGCAAGAGTTTGGAAATATCCGAAACAATAATGTGTATAGGCCGAATGGTACAAATTGGTACTGGCCTGGATCGTCTCGAGCTGTTCATATCAATATCTGCTAGAGAGAAGCTTATCTATGCATCATTGTGTATTAAAACCTACATTTTGTCCAGGCTCTTCAAATGAGTTCGCCTGCATTGGGTGCTGACTGGCGTAGACGAAGCTGCAGGAACACTAACTTTGCAGTATTTTGCAATGTCGAAACCATAACTCTACGGTCATAGCAGTAGGCCCTACCCAGCAGCTTCGCCCCCTGGACCCCCACTAGAATTTCTATTTAATACTCCAACAGGGAATTCGCAAAAGAAAAAAAGCTTTCAAAGCTTGCATTTCGTATATAAGTCGTCTAATGATCGGCATCTGAGGGCCATTTTAAATCTTCAAATCACTGAAAAACCTCATGAGCGCTCGGGGCTATGCCCCAAAACCCCCACATGTTGGTGAGTCCCATGTCATTGTGCTTTTACTTTCATTTGATAATGTCAGTCGGTAATTTTAGGCTTCCACACCCCCCAAAGAAAGTGCCTTCGCTACGCGGCTGGCCCTACCATGGGTGTGGTTGTGCAACCTCATACTCACAGCATGCAGCGTAACAAAAACGAAACGAACGTTTGAAAGGTGGGGTAGCTACTTCGAAGTGCCCCATGATTTTGGTAATTTATATTTCGGGAGTAACGCGAAAATAGTTGTTAACGTAGTGTGCGAAGACTACGAACAATTGAAGCCAATGACGTCACAGCGGCGACCTTGACCAGCGCCACACGGGGTCAAAACAAAAAAATCTTATCGATGGAGAGAGAAATGGAACCCTCGGTGGTGCCACAAATAATATAATCTTTTGAATCAGACTTTTTTCTAAGTTTTGCTTTTCCATGCTTTTATACTTATTGATGTATATTTAAAATAAAAAAATAAAAAAACGGAAAGGTTTTTTGAGCAGGCTGGAGGGGGCAGATGGTTTGGGATCGAGGTCCTTGTCCTCGGGCGTATCAATGTGTGTTAAATCGACCGGGTCGCAGCCCACCCGTATCCAGGTGCTCACCCAAACCCTGCACATGGTGTTTATTTAAAGGGCTCTGCTACTCCTCCACGCACACGTTCTCGATCTGTAAAATAGGCTATATTAATTTGTTTTCACCAATATCATACTTCACTAAAAAAAAAACTTCGTCAAAGCATAGTTAACAAATTAAACATTTAGAAGGGGCAGGGCGGGGCGTTAGTCTAGGTTATTATGATGTGCCCGGATGTGTTCAATTATGGAATACAAATTTCAGTGACACATATCTATCTATCTTTTGAAACGAGCAAGCATGCAGAACACATATGGCACTATATCATCACAGAGTAAGGGTATAATACTGCACACACCATGGCAGTAGGTACAAAGTCTGGTTGATCAAAATGAAACCGCGTTAGAGAAAAAATGAACTTTGCCCTTGAGGCCATCGTCACAAGGTCAGCTAGCTATAAGCTAGATGAATGGCAAATTATAATCTCGTGACACGAGCTCGGTATACGTCATAGTTTCATTTTAGTGTGCAATACGTCCAAACTGTATGTACATTACATGTACCCTACATGATTGTGTGTTTACATACATGATTGTGTGTGTACATACATGTACATTATTCTCGGCCAAGTAATTCCAACAAGCTGTAATTTAATGGGGAGTGGTAGGTGGAGTGTAAACACCACACACGCAATACTTGGACGCCCGAAAGAAAGCAGCTACTGGACATTAACTAATCCCGTACTGCACAGGGTTGAGTTGGTACACAACTGACTGTACAAGGATTCTCAATACCGAGCCGTAAGTGATCTCCATTTTGTATTTTTGTCATCGTCTTGATTTATATTCGAGTTGTTCCGTATAAATGCAAAGGTCTTTATTAGACTTGCACTGGTTCTCTGTGTGTAAATGTAAACGCGGTGGGCTTAACCAATACGAAATCAATCAACACCATGCTTGGTGGACCGAATTGTCCCGGAAGGGCCATGGGAAAGGGAATAGGGGTGTGGTTGGGAAATTTAACTTTGCCAAATTGTCCTTTGCTGTGCGACACCGACTTTTCCCGGTCAGTGTCTATGCAGATCTAGGCGTAAAAAGGGGAAGGAAGGAAAGCCTGATGTAGTAATGAAGGAAATGACCTTCATCTGCTATTCCAGTATAAATATGATAGGCCTAAGGCTCAGATTACAATAAAATGTTTCTAGTCAGGTAGTATAAATATTAGTTTTTAAAACAGTGGACTAACCAGAAGATTAAATGGATTCAATATTGGAAGAGTACATTCATTCATTCATTCATTTTTTTTTTATTATTTCCACATCATCATTCTCATTCTCATACTTTAATTTTCAAGAATCACAGTACCAGCCACAACTCATGTGCCAGTGGCATAAGTAGACATTTTCTTAAAGGGGGGGGGGGGGTGGCAAGTAGGGGCGAAGACATAATTGGGGATGGGGGAGGCCGGTGCCGTGTATCGAACCCTTTTGACATATCCAACCATTCCCACCCCTGTTGGCCCCCAGAAAAAATGTGATTCTGATGGCTACGTTTTTGCTCATGACACCCCTACACCCCCCCCCCCACCCCTTAATTGAAAAAATATCTTATTCATCCAAATAATCTTCAAAGCAAGTAAAAAAGCGAGTTGTGATCTGATACAGCATCTTGCCAGTCCGATCTTGTGTATAGCAGTTTGTGATTTTCATGTTGCTGTAGTAGTAGTAGTAGTAGTAGTAGTAGTAGTAGTACTGTAAACCCACGTAGCAGGTTGGATTGTGAAGATAAGCAGATTGGATTGTGAAGATTTTTGTTTTTGCTCAATTGCAGAAAGAAGTAGATCATCATGTCAACCATAATTGCAAAAAACCCAGTAAGTATTGGTTGTAAAGTCTACAGACTTTTGCGACAATCAAGCATTTTCTCAAAATATTACTATAAAATCCAAAAAAAAATCATGTATTTTTATTTTTTTAAATGCCATTAAAAAGTAGCTTGCGATTTGAAATGCTTTTAAATTAATACCGATTATCTAGAGTGCTTTTCATTTAAGCCAAGAATAAGTTGTAGTTGTGGATGTATAACATTTGCTATTTGGTCCTTGCAGATGATTCCGTATTCTGGGGTCATCCCTGGTCGGATGAGCGCGGGGAAGACGCTCTTTATCCAGGGATACGTGGAGCCACATGCTTCTAGGTAAAACTGACTTCAACATTCAATAAATAAGTAGGCCTACTTCGGTCAGTTTGGATTTATCTTCCAAGACCTAAATTGTTTCATTTTACAATGGCATCATTCTTTCATTGTGATAATTGTGTTAAGCTGCCTTACATCGATGATGTTCCACAAGAATCGAACAGCACTGTTTATCTGTAAAAAAAAACCCATGTAGACCTAAAATTATGTTTTGAGCACACAGACCTAAATTATTTCAATTTACACTGACATAATTCTTTCATTGTGGTAATGGGAGACTTTTGAGACGTCAGAGGGCGCCCCAGTGAGCGGTCCTTTTCTATTATGAGAACAATAGAAAAGGACCCATTGTTTTAAGCTGTCTTATTATCGATGATGTCTCCCCTTCCCCTGGAATTGAGCAGCACTGGGTGTCTGTAAAAAGCACACAGACCTAAAAGTGTTTTTATTAAACACACAGACCTAAATTATTTCAGTTTTTAATGACATGTAACTTTCATTGTGATAATATCACATAATAAAGCCAGTAGTTTTACGGTGATTCACGTGGCAGCATGGATGCAAAAAAAATTACCGTAAAATTTACGGCTACCGGTTCTTTTTGATGCACCTTGTACTTGAACCAACCGTAAAATTTACGGCTACCGTTTCTTTTTTTATTCACCATGTACTTGAATCAACCGTAAAATGTACGGCTATATCTTTTCTTTTTGATGCACCATGTGCTTGAATCAACCGTGAATACTACACTAGTTTTTAACGGCGAATCGCGTAATTTTACATTTCAATTACCGTTTATGCAGTGTAGGACTTTTTTAATGTAGCTTTTCACGGTGCCCGTTAGTTTTACGGCACCCACGTATACCGGGTACGTGCCAGGTAAATCACCGTAAAATGTTGTTTACTGTGCGGGCATGAACGGAGATTTGTAAACGGACATCGGTGTGGGCAAACGTTCATTTATTACCTGTTTAGTAGGCCCTATGTCAAGTAATAAATAAGTGAATGAGTCGCCATGATTGTAGCAATAAATGGAACACTTCACAGTTGACAAAGGCGGACCCATTGGTCTCCATTAATGGAGATCAATGGACGGACCCCATAAGCCATTTTAAGATAATATGGTGGACACAATACTTTGACACTACATGTATTAGCTTTGGGTAATTTTGTCTGTATACACCCAATCCATATATTCTATACTGTTCACCATATCTCGAAAAGGCTAATTGATATTCATTAATACTGATCAGTGACGGTGGTACGACTCCTGAAGATGATGGACAGTTAACTTCAAGTATTTACGCATCTGGCTCGTTTCAGAACCACAACTCAGAGAACGGATTATTTCAATGGTGTTACCGTAAACCTTAAAATGTAAAGACTGTTTTCATCTAACTGTGTTTCTATATGGTTCAGATTCACCGTGAATCTAACGTGTGGACTCAACCAGGCCCCTATGGATGACATCGCCTTGGCCTTCAGCCCAACCTTCCAGCAAGGGTTGGTCATTGTCAACCACTTCAAGAAACAGGTTTGGGGCCAGCCTGTCCAAGTCCAGAATGTCATTCAGAAGGGTCAGAACTTTGAGATGATCATATTGTGTGAAGACCATCAGTTTAAGGTGATTATGTGAGAGTTGTTATTTGTGCATATGAGGCTTGTTGCTTGGTTTATAATTATTACTAACTTCTTCTTTTTTGTTGGTTGGTTTGTTTGTTTGTTTGTTTGTTTGTTTGTTTGTTTGTTTGTTTGTTTGTTGTTGTTTGTTTGTTTGTTTGTTTGTTTGTTTGTTGTTTGTTTGTTTGTTTGTTTGTTGGGTTGTTTGTTTGTTTGTTTGTTTGTTTGTTTGTTTGTTTGTTTGTTTGTTTGTTTGTTTGTTTGTTTGTTTGTTTGTTTGTTTGTTTGTTTGTTTTTGGGTTGTTGGGTTGTTTGTTTGTTTGTTTTGTTTGTTTGTTTGTTTGTTTGTTTGTTTGTTTGTTTGTTTGTTTGTTTGTTTGTTTGTTTGTTTGTTTGTTTGTTTGTTTGTTTGTTGGGTTGTTGGGTTGTTTGTTTGTTTGTTTGTTTGTTGGGTTGTTTGTTTGTTTGTTTGTTTTGTTTGTTTGTTTGTTGGGTTGTTTGTTGGGTTGTTTGTTGGGTTGTTTGTTTGTTTTGGGTTGGTTGGTTGGTTGGTTGGTTGGTGGGTTGTTTGTTGGGTTGTTTGTTTTTGTTGATGTATTTCATTTTATTTTTTTCATAAATTGACAAAACATATTGTAAATAAGGCATTCACATATTAACCAATATAATCCTAAAAGGATTTTGGTGGAGTAACATTTTGGTGCGGGAAGGGGTACGTGCCCACTTAACCCCATCCCACCCGCAAAATATATATATATGTATAAAAGTCCCTTTTTATAGATTCAAATCGGAATATAACGTTGAGCTTTAAAAATGTACTTTTACGAAGGGAAATTAGTCATGTTTTATTACCAGGTAATCTTTTTATACCAATCATCATTTTGTAAATTTCAGAATTGAAGATGTAAACGCCTCAAGGTGAAGTGGTGAAGTGGCAACAACAGAGCAAAAAAATACATGTTTACTTTCTTCTTGTGTTTCCAGATCGCAGTAAATGGGTCACACTTTATCACCTCCCCTCACTTCATCAAACGTCTTGCTCGCATCTCCCACATCATGATCAACGGTGAGCTACGGGTTTACAACATACGCATAGAAGGATGTGGACCTGCTGCTGCCATGCCACCACAACCTGGATTCGGGGTAGGTATCGACGACGTACGACTTGCTCATGATAACAGTCCTAATTGTGAACATTAATGACAACATTGTTTATCAAAGTCTGCTGTCACTTACCATTAACCAATTTGACTAAAACTAACAACAATGGAAGGGGAAACTGTTAGCAAAGTGAGTTGCATTTTTTGAGACGACACTCTACTATAAGTTGCAGGTTTTCAGTCGGCAGAGGGCCTATTGGTCTAGTCACCATTATTCAACATCATGATATTTTGTCAGCAAGTTTTAGTAGGATAATGCATGTATGCAAGGAAATATTCCTCCATGGTAGGACCAGTTAGACTGGTTCCCGGTCCCGGTAAACATCGTTTACGTTCTGACTGTAGGGACCGGTAGCGGGTAATGAAAATTAGCATATATTCTGCCAGGTATATGCTGGTTTATAGAGTGAGCATGTAGGTCTACGTAATCCCATAATGCAATGCGGCCTTTACACAAAACATGATGGACACAGAGTCTCAGAATCTCCCATCGTGCAGACTAACGTTAATTAAGATGTTCTTCTAAAGTTAACTTGAATTTTTAATGTCCAGGTGAATGGTTACGATACACACGTGTGCTAGTGTCAAACAACAACATACACACGTCACAAACGTCATCTCTACAGCTAGAAAAATATTAATGCGTCCGCAGAATCGAGGGCCTATCAAAAGCGCCATATCGGTAGTAGCTACCGGTCCTCCTAATATACAGTCGGAAGAGAACGATGTAGGGACCAGGAACCAGTCTAAGGACCAGTAAACTGAATGGGCCTTATTTTTTACTGCAAGAGGGCGCCCTTTGGGGTAGATTGGGGTCAAACCACAGACATAAAGAACCTTTATGTCTGTGGGTCAAACCATTGTGTGGTCAACAAGAAGCAATAGACTTCTGATAAAGCAGTTGATATACAACTTTTTATGTTTTTTTTATTGACAGTTTTTACAATGTAATCAGTGTAAGCTATTTGCTTGGAAAAATTTGTTATTTTTAATGTTTTGAATTATTTTTGTACTTTCAAAATGGAATTAGTATTGCGCCCTCTTGCTGTCAAAAATGCGGCCTAATGATTGCTTGGTTTATTGATTGATCAATTGATTGATCGATTCGAATCATGTTTAATAAATAGCTTTTTTATTTTATTATGGTAGGCCTAAATCAAATTCAAATTTCGTCGCACAGTTTGAAATTTCATACTTGCAAAATGTTTCATTCATTATTTCAATTATTCAGTTTTAAATACTTCTTGCTTATGCTTTTCCCTCTATTTTAACATGCCACTTTTTAAATCTTGCATTTTTGTCTGTTCTTTTGACTGTTGAAAATCGTACAGTGTATGAAATATGCTTAGGAAATGTTTCTTATATTTTTTCTTATTTGAAATTTTGTAATTCTTCATTCAAATGTTTCAAGTATTTTACAATGGAAAACATTTTCAATAAGAATGTTTATATTAATAATTCATAAATACCTGAGACAGTTTATCCATTCTGATTGGCCGTGAGGGCATCACGTGGCAATGTTTAAACGGGCGATATAAACACGGTAAAAAGTGTTTAAAACCGGCTAGCTTGCGAGCGAAAAATATAGCCCCTGTATCAGAATAAAGAAGTATACGTGTTTCCAGCTGTTGGGTTTCTGATTGGCCGAGAGGGCATCAAGTGCCTATAACAGCTGCAGAGACATGAAGATCGACATTCCGTTCAAGGAATTGGCCCGTAAATATGGATAGAAATTTAACGCAGCGTCGAGCTGAGAAACTGTCAGATTTGTTCCCAATTTTTGAAGGTTTTTTTGACAGAAAGGCATTTATGAATTTCGGCTCGGGCAATTATCGGCCACCAGGCCCCTCATCGGTTTTAAACAATAGTTAAAAACCTCTTCATCACACCTTTATTCCCTTATTTAAGCATTCTAAACAAAATGATATTTAAACACTTATGATGTGTTGCTGTAACTACAGTTCCCCCCAATGTTTGCCTTAACAGTATCCACCAACTGGACCACAGTATCCACCAACTGGACCTCAGTATCCACCGCAGCCTCCGCCACAGTATCCTGCTCCTGCGCAGCCGCAGTACCCGAGCCATCCTCAGCCAGTCAACAATCCGGTCAGTTGTTCCATCATACTTCTTCTTTTTTTTATTCTCAAGAAGGCAACTCAACCGCCGAGACGGCAAATTATCAACAACAACAAAACATCCAACTTTACAAAATTAATGTTAACATATCATTACTTTTCATTTATTCATTCACTTTTTTGTATTCAATAAAAATCTTCAAAGACAGTAGTTTTAGTGTGCTTTTTTTTTAGGGAAGTCACTGTTGTGAAGACATTTCGAATTGCCGTCGATATTTACACAGTATTTTGTCCGCTGTATTTCTGTTTCTAGCCGGTGCCTTACTTGGCCATGATTCCAGGCGGTATGAAAAACGGCAAGATCATAGTGGTCAAAGTCACCGTCAAACCAAACCCCTTGACGAGGTCAGTATAAGTATAGAGGACGTCACAAACGGCAAATCTAGGATTTTTATTTATTTTTTTATATATTTACAACCCCGCCAGCTACGGTCAAACATGACAAACAGCACGGGTGGGCAACAATAATCTCATGAAAAAAAACCAAGCTAGGATCAACAACAGCAACATAAACATGACTTTAAAGGAAAAAGCCTCTAAACGTGCTTGGGCTGATCCGAACTTTAATACATGAAGCCGGAGACTAAGTACGGCCAATCAATAAATGGTGCACAGCCTCCTTAAAACACTGAGGATATTGAGAGTTGACTTTGAAAATACTTACCACTATTGCTACATAACTGTATCCCCAACAAATATAATGCAGCACGGTCAAAGTCCTCTTGATGAAGACTTGAGACACTATAGTGCTTTCCACAAAATGTTTTGCAAGCACTCAAGATTTCATAACAAGATAATTATGTTAATTTATAACAAACAACACGTCAGCTTTGGACTTTTTTTATGGAAGTCGCCAGACACACAAGGCCAGTAAGCCACTCGAGGTGTGGGCTACAAATCAACTGTTTTGTCCAGGGGCCGTTGCCACCTACTCCTGGGGCTGAAACAGGGTAACCCCCTTTACAGTCCGTAAGGATGTAGGCTTGGGTATCATCCATCAGAAGCCTGGCTGGTAGAGCAGAAGGCTCTACCTCCCCAACTTTAAACTTGAGCACTTACGCAGTACACTGTGCTGATTACGAAAACAAAGTGGAAGAGCTACAAGCCTATACGTGGTACTCGTGTGACTCTCCATCGGGCAATGTCGTGACTCACCATCGAACGGTTGATACTCACAAGCTGTACACAGTTTGATCTCAGAATCTTACCATGTAACCTTCTCATGTAATCTAGATAGTTTTTTACTTGTATATGGTTTCTCATCAGAGTGTAGACATTAACCTTCCCTTCTTTGTCTATTTGTGTCTGTTGTTGAAATCCTAGATTTCATATAAATTTGCAATGCGGCATGTCAAGCAACCCCCGCAGTGACGTTGCCCTTCAGTTTAACCCCCGTTTCCGAGAGCAGTACATCAATCTGAACACGCTGCGTAATACCAGATGGGACGGAAATGAGATAAAATACCGGTCGCACTTCCCCTTCCATCCAAATGGAACATATGAGGTAAGATTTTATGCAGGAATAAAACTGTCACCTAAAACTGAAACTTCCTTCCATGTTTTTTTCTCCATTGGGTTCTTGGTATAATCGCTGTCTGAGAATCGTTGGCTTCACAACTAGAATTATAAATGCAAAAATCAAGTTTGACATTGCATCAGTTTTCAATTCAAGAGAAAGCACATCATTGTCTGTTTTTGTTGTTGAAAAGTTCATATTCAAATCGACAAGTTTTCACACCATACCACAAATACTTGAAAAGTTCATCAAATTGGCTGATCCCTTTTCAGTGAAATCAATGTAACATAGTTTTGGGGGTCAGGAATATTGTGTGTTATAACTCTTGTGGTGGGTGGGTCTTTAAATCACTTTTTTTCAATGTTGACAGTATATCAGAATGAAATATTTAGTATGAAACCCTCGTGATGATTGGCACAGACATGAACTTTTAGACTCAACTTATTATGAATTTAGTAATATTACAAACCAGGCACGTGTCTGTAAAGACAAACACTTTCTTGCTTCAATCATTTAATATTTAAGTTATGGAGGCATTGCCCTCTAGAAAGTTCTGAGTTAGAACTGACCCAGATATTTACACAGAAAGGAGACTTATTTTATTTTATGACCGGCAATCGCGATCAACACACAAATGTTGTCACTGTGGGTTTTTTTTCTTCTTCGTACAGATCATGTTCCTGTGTACTCAGCACGAGTTCAAGATTGCACTGAATGGCACCCACTTACTGGAATACCAGCACCGTCTGCCGTTTCAGAACATCAGTGCATTGGCCGTCGATGGGGACGTGAGAATCACACAAATCACGTTCAACTGAACCGTTGTTCTGGTTACCTTCTGAGTGAAGGATGGGCCTGGAGGTGGAGAGGCGGGGCAAATTGTCACCCGCCCCTTTCTGACAGAATCTGTTTTATTTCTATTCTACGTAAATGTATATTGCGCTGAATTTAGGCCTATTAATGTTATTTCATATGCAACCCTTTGAAAATAAATAATATACCCCACTCCCAACCTACAAAAAAGGATTCCCCAAAATAGCACAGTCATGCTTGTCGACCTGGTACATCGAGGGGTTCTCTCTGTTTTTCCATTGTTTAGACTCTGTGTTTTTTATTTTTAGCAACGTCCCTATTGGTATTGTGCACAAATTTGAACCGAGGACGTCCTTGGTTTTTTCCCAAGTATCCCGAATCCGTTTTGGTGGCCACGCCCACCCTCGTCTTAAAATCTAGGCTTCGGCACAGCACTGGACGATTGGCGACCATTGTTACATTGGTACATGGTTGTATCGATCCATTACACCCCAAAAGGGGATTCAAATATTAACTGTCATTCATTCAGTTAAACGAAACCAAGCCGAGGCTGGGAGTGGAAATGAAAATAGCCTGGTCCCTTTGTAAAGATGAGATTGAGACATATCGTTGCCGTTGTGTGAACTGGACACCTGACTAAGATGAACATTGTAATGATAAAGGTCTATTGTTTCAACACCTCGACAACAACAAATCATCCCGCACCGTTTACTGTGAAGAACCTTATGCATGACTTTTATTTTCACAATATTTGAAGGGCCGGATATCGGGACCCGATTTTCATGCTTCTGGTAAACAGAAAATACCACTTAGCAAATTTGTTTGCGAAAAATGACTTATAGGGAACCAGTCGCCATTATACAATGTAACCTTTACGGCATTTTGGCAGGTACTCTTTTTCTGCTAAGCATGATTTTCCTGTGCTTAGCATTAGTATTTTATTATTATTTTTTTAATGAAATTTAGCCCAGGGTCGTGAAAACCAGCAGTGGTTACTCTACTGGTACAAGTCTAATATTAGGCCGTGCTAAAATAAAGGACTTCAGCTTGCCTGGGCTCAATTTCACAGAGCTGCTTAAAGCACAAAGGCAGCCAAGCACAACAACAAAAATGTGCTTACTAGAATGAGGGCACTAGCCATAGTACCATTTCGTGACTGGTATCCTGCTCACTTTTGCTAGCAGAAAATTGCTAAGCAATATTTTCTGCCTAAACAGCTGTATGAAATAGGGCACCAGGCCCAATTTCATGAAGCTGTTTATCAGAAAATACTTCTTAGCAAATTTCTCAGCTAAGCAAAAAATGAGTGGGGCACCAGTCGCAACAGTGGAATGGAATGTTGGCTGGTAACCTGTTTCTGCTAAGCAAGATTTTTCTGTGCTTATCAAGTTTCTGTGCTTACAGGCTTTATGAAATTGGGGCCAGGACGGCGCTTGTTGTCACTGCTGCCAACGGCCATATTATAGCCGTAGCCCAAGTGACATGATTTTGACGCGGCTTAATCTAATAGTGCACTTTTGTTCATCCGATATTTTATTTCTACTTCTATTTTTCTTATTATTTGTTTTACTCCCGTAACTTATTCCTTAGTGCTGACCAAGGACCATAATAAATGCACTTCTTATTATGTAAGTTGCTCACACATTATTTTAGGCTTAAACCTATGTACCTAGGGCTTAGCTAGTAGCTAAGCACATATAAGAAAAAATATATATATATACACATGGTATGAAACGATTTCTTCTACTACGATTTTGATTACTGCAGCCATTATTAATTATGCATCTATGCATCATATAACTTTTGTTGACAATTATAGCTTAAATTGTTTTTATGAAATTATTGTTTTCATTTTCCCGCTCTGTCTCCAATTCAACAAGATTTGGTGTTTGTATTTGTTTCTTCTATTTGCCTGTAAATGTAGCATACACTGTACAAAGCCTTCTATACGGGCTTGGTTTTGAACAAAGTTCTAAAACACAGACTTTGAAATCCGGTGTGGCAGGTAAGGGCAGGGACTTTACTCCAATAATTTCACACGTCTCTGCACTTATTTTTGTATAGGTATAGTCCGCATGCAGACCGTCTATTATAATGTAATTTACAGTATTGAAAATATAAATGTAACTCAGTAGTTGCCTAATTCGTTTTGCTTTATTGTGGGAGCTTTTTCAAACGCTAGGACCCGTTAAAGTTCACAATTGATTTCCTTTCACGAGAGTGTGGTAATAGGGAAGGTACCTGGAAATTCGAGGGTCCCTTAAAAATACGCGCCAAACTTGGACGTGTCTATTGTCATGGTTAAGCCCCATGACTGCTCCCCACCGCACATCCGTGAAGCTATGGCACTGTTTCCAGTATTGTGCACACATCCTGCGCGTAAAGGCATTATACTCTATTGGTAAATATTGAAAGTATTATACCAACAAAATGTTCGTAATTTGTTTGTTTACAGCTGCTTTTTGTAAACTATTCAAATTGTATCAAAATGAAGTGATAAAATCTATAGTGGCTTTAAAGGGACATCGCGCATATATATTGACGACAATATTGCCGTCAACGTTCACACGACTTGTGACCCAAGTCGCAAATGTTGACGGCAATATTGCCGTCAATATTCACGATTTTGCCCTTGACGCAAATATTGACAGCAATTACGACTTGTATCTGCGACTAGGGGCACAAGTCGCGAATATTGACAGCAATATTGCCGTCAATATATATCTATATGCGATGTCCCTTTAAAGCCACCATAAAAATCCCTTTATATTTTATAGTTTGCTTCCTCAGACATTCTGTGTTTTGTAATCATTTTGTTCGTTTTGAAACGTGCCACCATTCAATATTCGATTATTTCAGTAAGCCTACTTTAGAGGAAAAAGTTGGGCGACTTAAACGCAACGGCCCACATATTCATTGTAAAGATCATAGTCTCTTCAAAGGTAAACATTATGCTGGCACCATAGCTACGCCAGACGGTTGCAGACCAACCTTGATAATCGAGTGGCACTATCGTGTACGGATACACTCACGGCAAACGCACATAGGTCTTCCCGGCTGAAGTTCAGGTAGGTTGTATTTTTATGCCGTTCAAAAAGCAACTTAACCCTCCACAGCTTTTTGAAAATTCTATAAATCGCGTTTAAAAATGAAAGCTATGGCAGAGCGAGAGAGACGGGGAAGTGTATTTTTAGAGCTTGCAAAGTTTTACGCAAACTGTTTCGCAGACGTCAATGATTTAGCGACCAAAAGTCAATTACGTTTTAAAAGAAATTGCCATATTTCATGGCATGAAAACAAATGACTAGGCCTAAACTATCATAGTTATTTACTGTATAGAAAACACGTACCGAGACTCTCAAGAAATTCAACATCAAGGTTGGATCCATGCAGATCCTACTTTTAAAATAGGAAGAGTTTTTTCAAATGCACTCAACACACCCCTTGCCTCTTTCGGCGGAGGTTGCTTAATTCGGGGTTTTCAAATAAAGTTGTTCCATAGTTTCTACAATCGATTTAAACTTGATATTAATGCAGTTTATTCCTTTTTGACAACCAGGAAACGTTGAAAAGATGGCTGATATCATCACTAATCCTGTAAGTTTGTTTAATGTTTATGAAGGGCTGTTAAAGTAGGGGGTGGGGCGGGCGGGGGCGAGGGCCGGCCACAAGGCTCGAGTATTGGACGTATTTAATCATTGTACTAAATTTATTCCCAATACTATATTCAATCTCTGTTTTGTTTATTGCTCTACAGGCGATTCCATACGGTGGAAATATTCCAGGTGGACTTTTCCCGTCGAAGGCTATTTTCGTGCAAGGATATGTGCCACCCCAAAGTGAAAAGTATGTAGACATACCGGGTAATCAATCATGTGTATTTCGACTAAAGCTCTGCCCAATTTCATAGAACTGCATAAGCACACAAAGACTAGCTACAAGCACAACATAAATATGCTTACCAGAATAACGTAACCAGCCCAAAATACCATTTTACATGTACTTTCTGTGACTGGTATATAATTTTTGCTTGGCAGGAACTGGTTGAGAACTAATTTCCGCGTACTGTTGAGCTCTATGTAGCCTATTGGATCCTGGTCACAAACATGTTTGTAGAGAGTTAAGTTTTTTAAAGGAAGTTAAACCCACGCCTCTCATCTACCCTTGAGCCACAATTGTTACATTTGCACCAATAATGTAGGCCTATTATAATTATAAAAAAAAACAATCTTTTTGCTTTAATTTTGTTAAAATCCCAACATCGATTTTAACATAATTGTAGACGTATTTTCTACGAACGCCGTCGATTGGGTCAAATGAACGGTATACTTGGCAAAGTTAAACCCAACCATCGTCCATGCTTGCCGGTGTAAATTATTAATGTACCATTTCGAAATTCTATTTTCCCATGACTACCCTCGGTATTGAAACATTGCTATGTGAAAAAAAACCAGAGCGGAACGAGTCCCTTCCCAGTGGCTTATAATGTTTTACTCTGTCTTTGACTACTTCTTATGGCACTTAATCATCCACAAAACTGCACAATGAGTCGAAGCAATCCACTTTGTTCAACTGATTTTGTGGGCAACTTCTTTTGTTAAACGCAGACTCGCATTGTGTATTTTGTGGCATTGCATGCAACGGGGAAAGCCCGTTCGTGAGAAATGCTGCCGTAAGTCGCGGTTCAAAAGGTTAAAGGTAAGGTACGTGATTTGTAAGCTATCGAAGAAAATACCTGGATGATGTCTATTCTGACGAACTATAGACGAACGCCATGAAACATCGCACGTGTGTAAAATGCCGGAAATAGTACGAACGGGGAACTACTCAAAATTGTTGACTGGTTACAGAGCGCCCTCTCTTGATATGAACAACGAACAGCAACTAAAAAACTGAACCTAACAGGACCCTCTTCTGGTCCCTCGGGGCGCATAGACGTGCACCAGCGACCGAATTATGCCAGTCCATATGTGTATAATAGTAGCCGAAATCTAGTACTACATCCGGGGAACCTGATATAGTTCTTTGGGTTTTTTTTTTCATTTTAGTGCTTGCTGCAAAATAATTTAGAGTTCACATATAAATTTTCGAAAGCCCGTTGGTGCCATGGAAAGTAGGCAAAAAATTGCATTACATAAAGTGTATTAGAGGGTTGATTTTTGAAAGTGTTATTAAGAAAAAATAATTCCAACGTATTGTCTCGTTATTTCCACTTGTTTATGTCGTATTTTTGACGTATTATCTCGTAATTACAACTTATTATCTCGTAATTTCGACATATGAGTCAAAA
Source organism: Marthasterias glacialis (assembly GCA_911728455.2). Classification (NCBI taxonomy): domain Eukaryota; kingdom Metazoa; phylum Echinodermata; class Asteroidea; order Forcipulatida; family Asteriidae; genus Marthasterias; species Marthasterias glacialis. The sequence goes on along the minus strand of OU452219.1, from coordinate 27,187,373 downwards.
TTACGAGATAAGACATTGAAATACTTCAACAACAAAACAACAAAATTATGCTCAGAAAACATCCCGCTAGAATGTACTTTTTTCCCCCAATGCAACTTATAGACTACTTTGCATGGCACTATAACGATCTATACATTCGAAACACGTTGCCATTTTCTTCTGTAAATAACTTTAGATAAATGCTTTAAACCACAAATTCTTGTATCACAGATTCTACATAAACCTCCAGTGTGGTCTTCAAAGCCAACCACAAGCGGACATTGCGCTGCACTTCAATCCACGTTTTATTTTCAAACAACAGAACGCCCAATATGTGGTACTGAACTCCCTGGTAGCACAGCGCTGGGGAAACGAGGAACGCGGTGGTACCTTCCCGTTTGTGAGGGGCCAAAACTTTGAGGTCATCATACTCTGTGAGATTAACGAGTTTAAGGTAAGTTAGAAAAACATCGACCAAAAATCAATCAATCTACCGCACAACCTGTGTACCTTTTAGACTGTGAAGGTGAGGTTACGCCAGTGGCATAATCAGAAACTTTCATTTTGGGTCAAGCGATGGCGAAGACATTTAATGTATCAAGCATTCATTTGTACATCTTTTGATCTCATGGGGGTGGGTGGGCAAGGGTTCTAAGGGGGGTGCTCAGGGCCTCCTCCCCCCACTCCACTGGACTAAGCTGTGCAATGCACCCCAACCCCCAAAAAAATCCCCAATAGACCGATTGCGCGATCTACGTCACGTGACCCCTGTTGGGTTAAAAATGTAAACACACACGTAATCCTCCATAGGAAAGGTTGGTACGGTACACGATTATTAATGCATTTAGTTTATTCGATTGAGGTTTTTTTTGCTCGAAATCTGTGAAACATATTCCAGAGTTTGTACCAAAGACCTTCAAGTGGCTGAATAAAGCCCGTAAGGACAGTTCCAGCAAGTCTTGAAAATTGTAAAAATGTGCACGATGTGAACAGCGCGCAACGGAACGTTAGGCCAGACGACCGCGATCACCACACACTTTTCAACACAAAAATTTCAAAGTTTTGAAGCTGAAATCCTTCAAAGAAATTGCTTTCCAAAACTGTGTGATTCCTTTGCCTATTTGAAATTTTGCAAGGCTAGGTATTAATGCTCACTTTTCCAACGTTGGTTATCCTTTTTTTACAGTGATTTAGGCCAACATTACAAACAAAATAACAGACGGGTGGCTACATAATAGTCGTCCGACGCCGGTAGTGCATGGCTTAAAAGACCTCTTTTCAGAAGAATTCTGTTAAATTATGAAACAGAGATGTGATTTAAATTAATGCCACACCATACTACTTTAAATAAAGGGGCTGATTAACTAATTCATCGCTTAACGAAAGTATAATCGACTGTTTTCGTACTCACTCTGTGTCACGGCCTATCTCTTTACACGTATTTTTTCACCAGCTGTATGACGTCATACCCGATAGGGGGTCACATGACCGCATGTAAACATTGTCGCGCAATCGGTCTATTGTGGGAGATCCTTCGTCGAATTCAAAACAAACTTTACCCACACTGGTATTGTCCTTTATATGGTAGCCTTGATGTCCTCCCTTTTAGATCAATGTAACATGAGCGATTGGTCTGGCAAAGATGGCATTATGAAACTATTTGACTAGACTATACCTGTCTCATTATAACAGATCGCAGTGAATGGTGTTCACTTTGCTGCCTACAGACACCGTGTCCCCGATCTCCAGAGAGTGACCGCCATTCACATTGGTGAAGGAGTCAATATCTACAACATCCGCTACGAGCCGCCGTCAGTGGTAAGCAGTGCATCGTGGTTTATCAGTTGAAACACCACGGAAATGACTTCATACAAAACATGTTCTTGGACTCTATAAAGTCCTGCGTGTTTGGGAAATGGTGTGTGAATACATTTTCGCTGTTTTGTAATGTTGTTTTATTTTTTGTTCATTTTGATAACGTATACCCAAATGAAAACAACGGTAAACAACAGAAACATTGTTTACACATGCATTTCGTATTATTGTCGAAAGAAACTTGTTGTTGTTGTTGTTGTTGTTGTTGTTGTTGTTGTCGCCGTTGTCGTTGTCGTTGTCGTTGTTGTCGTTGTCGTTGTCGTTGTCGTTGTCGTTGTCGTTGTCGTTGTCGTTGTCGTTGTCGTTGTCGTTGTCGTTGTCGTTGTCGTTGTCGTTTCCTCTTCTTGTTTTGGCTTCGGTGGGTTTATTTTTTATAACCAGCTCGAGGGCCCTGCCGCCGCCCATAAACATTTCCGCGATGCCCAAATTACGAACTTGTGGACCATTTAACAACCAAATCACTGGATAAAAGCATAGGCTTACGTCTGTTCCTCACGTCTATGTGGGCACATGTTAAATTCCGCAACTTTTGTATTAAACATAAGATAAAAATAAATACATATAAATGACTAAATAAATAATTATACACGCATTACATCCAAGTGTCATGATAAATGCAAGAAAGGTAAAGAAAGACATTTTCGTGGAACCTGTTATTCTTTTCGCTTTATTTTACCTTTACTATAGGCAAGCTCACCAGCGGCACTGTATCCTCCAGCCTCCCTTACGGTAACCGACTTCTTCTTTATGAATATATTTACTTACTATAGCCCCTTTCAGTTTCAATTTCCATGAAATTCATTGGAAATTTCAACCCCGTCACTGCAGTTTCATATTGTGTTACGATGTCTCAGAGAAACCGCGCACTTATGTTTACCCTGGGTATAATATTGCTGAGTGTACTCCCAAGCAAATTAGTGCAAAGACCCGGGACAAGGGTCAGGGAAGGGGGTATACTTCCCGAGAATTTCAGGGAGGTTTATAACGTTATGAATCTAGAATTAATCTTTAGTGATTTTTGTTTTCTCATTGTAAGTGCAAGTGATTGAACAGCATTTATTTTCAAAATGTTTCGTTTCCGATTTAACTCGTCTGTTTTCTTCTTTTTCCCCCCATTGTTTTCCTTCTTTTTTTCAAACGTTTTCATTTTCTTCTGAACCATCGGCAGAACGAGATTAGAGTCATGAACCCGGTAAGTATAATATCTGAGAGGTTCAAATGGCATAGTTGCGAAGTCAGCGACGAGATGTGGCATAGTGGAAAAATCTCGTGGGAACGATCTCGTACAAACGAGGTTTCTTATCAAACATTATTTCGTTGTCACTTCACAGGCTCCGTATAGACCATACATCTTCATATGTTATTTTTCCTCAACTTTGACACAATGTCAGACATAAATTTATTCTTGAGGATTGGTACTGACATGAAGTTTTATCAGTGAGCTTCCATTCTTAAATGGTATTACCAATCATGTGCTTGGCTTTTAAATAACACTGTACATGCTGTAGTAAATATACACATTTCCATGCACCCTTTGAATAAACTATGGTGGCCCTTAAGGGACATCACACATCGCAAATTTGCGATTGCACAAATAATTATCGCAAATAATCTTTGCAAATGTTTGCTATCTCGCAAACATTAATGCAGAATTCTTTGCAAATATCATATCTTTGAAAATACTTGCGATAATATTTTCGACATCGCAAATATTTGAAGATATATTTTCGAGATGTATGATGTTCCCTCGGAGCCAGCATAAGAAACTGTTACGCTGCAATAATTATTTCACGTACGTTATTGTCTCGATTCCACCCATAAGCCGACTCCCTATTTCGGGGCGTTGAGCGGCAGTCTGCAGCCTGGCACCGTAATCAAGGTGAAGTTGACGGTTCGACCCAACCCCAACAGGTAAATGTGTACACTGATAATATACAAATAATGAAAATACCGTAAATCCAAGTTTGGTTGTTATTTTGTTTAATTCTTTTCCACTGTGCGGTTTTAAACATGCATCACAACCAAACATGTTCTGCCTTCGCCGAGCCGTATATCTGCAGAGAGCCTCAGGCCTACAATATTACACGACGAATTTGACAATAATTTCATTTGACAATCGATGTAAAGGCTAGCCTATACACTGCTTCCTGAAAATTATTTGACAGTATATATAAGCTGAATATAAAAGAATAAAAAACAACAATAAACAAACAAAAAAACTAACAACCCAACAAACAAACAAACAAACAGTATACAAACTGAAGGTTACATTTTAAGATTGTTTTTCATTGGTTAGGCCTACAGTGTTCGACTGGAAGAGACGGGGCATTAATCACGGCATTCAAAGATTGAGCAATAATTAACAACTTAGACGCAATAAAACCTTACTTTTGTTACCTTTTTTTTCTCGAAAGTTAAAAACAACACAGTTGAGAATTGGTACCTTTCTGGAGGTCTAACTAAAGCCATGTAGGCCTATGGCCTTCTGCAAGTTTTATGACTTTAAACTTGGATGAAATGTTGGTGTTATGATTACATCCAAACTTTTTTAAAACACCGAAATGTGAGATTTATTGAAATTAATTTTTTTGTTCCTGGGAACGGTGACGATAAAACATTTGTAAATGTTTTTTGTAGATTTTTTTTTGTTCTTTGTGGGGGGGGGGGGGGGGGTATTCAAGTAGTGAACAGTTTATTATGGGTAATTTGATATCAATATTGTTCACAGGCAATTACTGTTGTATGTTTGTTGTAGAGAATGACGCCCGTACTTTTGCCAAAGATTATTGGTAGTAACTCCCGACTTTGTAGTTAAACAATTTTGGTTTATCTTCGAAAGGTTCGACATCAATTTGCAGAGTTCCTTGCAAGAGAACCCAAGACCTAACATCGCGTTTCACTTCAACCCACGCTTCAATGACGCCACCATCCGTCGTAACTCACTGAAAGGCGGACGCTGGGATTCTGGCGAAGAGAAGGAACTGGCTTTCTTCCCGTTTGTGGCTGCAGGCACCTACGAGGTTAGTGATCACTTCCCTCTACTTTTTCTATCTAAAGCAATGTTTTCAATAGTACCGACGTCGTGAATGCTTGCCCTAAAAGCTATAAACTCAGCTGGTACTCGGCAAGATTTATTCCGTGCATGCGAAATTGGAATACTGTGTAATTTTACGAATCGTCTGGCAATTTGGGCAGCTGTGTCGCCACGCTGTCTCGGCCCAACTTTGTATACAGCTGATGTCGTAAGGTGTGAAATGGTCCATATAGGGAGTAGTCAGGTTTGGGGTAGACTGGTTCCCGGTCCCTACATCGTTTTCGTTCTGACCGAGTATAGGGACCGGGAGTGGGTAAATGAACATTAGCATACCTGGCAGATTTCTGCCAGGTATATGCTAATTAGCATGTCAACGTAATCCCATAATGCAAGGCGGCCTTACACAAAACGTGATGGACACAGAATCTCCCATCGTGCAGACCATGGAGGTAGAAATTACGCTACTTAAGATGTTCTTCTCAAGTTAGCTTGAATTTGATGTTGAAGGTTGGTTCACTATGTCCGGCTAAAGGGTTACCATCCACACGTGTGCTAGTGTCAAACAACAACATGTATACGTCACGCGTCACGAGCAATCAACGTCATCTCTAAAACTAGAAAATTATTACTGCGCCCACGCAATCGAGGGCCTATCAAAAAGCGCCATATCGGTAGTAGCTACCGGTCCATTATACAGACAGAAGAGAACGACGTAGGGACCGGGAATCAGTCTAGGTTTGGGGATGTTAGGCTGACTTTTTGTATTGGTTGCATGAGCCTGGTGAACGATTTCCTCTACTAGTCGGTCACACGCATGCGTAGTTTTTGAACCCGCTCTATTTTCGCGAACTCCGTTCCAAGTCTGGCGGTTTTAGTTAATATAACGGATTTAATTCCATAAATCACCGTTGAAGGATATACTTAATACACTTGTGTATTTATTGAAGATGCTTTAGTCTTTGGAAAACACATTTTAAAAACAATTGCTTCCTGATTGTTGAAGTCATTTTGTGGGCGTGGTTTTAGTTGAATGACTTCGCAACATGATAGCCCGTGTTGAAGCCCATAATGTGATTGATAACATTGCAGATATCCATTCTGTGCATGAAGACATGCTACGTCGTCTTGGTAGACGGAAACAAACTGGTAGAATACAACCATCGCCAGGGCGTGGAAACCGTCAATGCTTTGGCAGTGTTGGGTGATGTTAGCATCCGAGAAATCGCCATCCAATAGAAAACTGCGAACCTGATGCGAGAGTCCACCACGCCCTCCATCATTGCGAAGGCTGATGGGTGTACTACTGAGCACAACTGTTTTTTGAAATTTCTTAACATGATTGGACTATTTTTCTCTAATTATTAGACATTAGAATATATCGCTACTTTGTATAAAATCGCCATTTTGAAACAAAGCCTAAAACCGAGCCAAAAATCGGCTTTAATTAGGATGGAACATAACTACGCCATCACACATCACAACTGAACAAAAACAAACTGCATTATCTCAATGCAGATGAAGCCACCGTAAATCACAGTTTGGTTGTTACTATTGTTATTTAGTGACTGTTATAACTGTGCGGGTTTAAACGCATTCTAACAAGCTTGAGAGTCTAAAAATTGACCCAATTCACCTGACGTCATTGACCAAGATAAATCTTGATTTGGGCCATTTTGGGAGACGGGCTCTGCAGTGCGCATGTTTTTAAGGCAACATTTACAAAATGACAGACCAAGGCAGAGAGTAGCCGCATGTGACGTCAGTGCAAGGGTTCACTATGGTCATAAGGCTCGCCAAAACGCGCCCACGGGGAAATGAATATGCAACGATCGTATGTAAAACGATTAATCGGAGCCGTGGGCTATTTCCTTAATAATATGACACCTTCGTTTTCAGTTGGCTCGATGTTTTGTTCTGGTGATTCTATACTGACAAGAATATTATTTTAATTCATCTATTATATATCTCATTAATCAAGGTGCATTTGTTTTGTTTATAACTATATTTCATTAAACTAAGTGAAGGTAAAATCCTCGTGTTATTAATGACGTCATGGCTTTGTGGTCTTCATAAAATTGACTATATGGTGCTCCAATCACAGTTTGCGGTATATTTGTTGGAAATAACGAATAAAAATACATTGTGAAAGGAAAAAAAAACATTAAAAAGAGCTTTATAATTAATTTGAACTTCCGATTGGGACAGGAAGCGAGGTCAAATCGGATCACTACTAAGTTTTAAAATTGCAGACATAAAACCTTTACAGATGATGCAAAATTTTAAAATATATTTGCTTGCAACATGTTTTAGTAATATAGTACATTTTTTACTAGTCACGGGAGGGTGCTTTTGAAGAAGATGACGTAAATTACGTATATAATTAGAAATCCAAGGGGTCAATCATTATTTCATAAACAGAAACCATGTCCAAATTCTAGTTCTAATTTTGTCAGCAGACCCCAAAACGAGGCATAGGAATATTTTCCACTTCATTTCAACTTCCGGCTTTGGGGTCATGTCAGTACAAATTTTGTGATGTATTTTAAGCCCTTGTATGAAGTTTATAGATTGTGAAAAAAACTTTATGTAGTTCAGGTGAATTATATTGAAATATCAAACTTTAAACTAATGTCATCGGACACTTGATGCTGTAATACAGGATCAATTAAAGTTAATATTTTGACGCAGGAAGGTTTCACAAAGCACGTCATAAATAAGAAATTTACGTTTTTTATGATTGTAATGTTGAGTGGATTTTCTTTTTGGTTAGGGATTTGTTTTTGTTTTTCTTCTTCAAAACTGAGCTTCGAATTCCATTCACGTTAAGGAAAAGATATCATACTGCAATCACATACAAACAAATGTTATAAGTAAAACACACTAAATTAATGCTACATTGGCATTGAGAAGTCGGTATTTTATTAAGAAATAATGTGTAATATCGATTTTGACGGGTTCAACCAAAACAAATTTGTTGCGCTATTTTGGAATTCCAAGTTTATTCTCAAATCCAGCAACTATACCGGCTTAATCAGAAGTTGCCACAATTCCACAAATCTCCAGTTTAGGCATATTGACTTAGCATCTGTTTTGACATAAATCCATCTTACCTATACTGTAATATGTTACCCAGTGTTATTGTGAAGTGGAAATAAATGTTACCGGTATTGAATTGAGTTGGGGGAAATGCGTGTAATATGTTAATGTCAGTGCGCATTGTATAGGCAACGCGGCACGCGGTAAGATGCGTACGATTATCCCACAATCTTTACGGGCAATCTGACTCACAAAATGGCTGGTTATGGGCAGACATTAGCATCGTGTGACGTCAGTGCAAGGTGTCTGTCAGCAAAATCCATCTGTTTCTTGAATCTTCTTGTAGATAGAAGTGTGACAGTCGTCCAAACGGGAACATGGAAAGTTAACCATTTTGTTCCCGCCAAGTTGTTTTCTGTGCGTCACGAGTGTAAACCCGTTACTATTAATGTAGCTTCCGACAAATCTTGCGAAGGTTGTTATGACGACCTGTTTAACTATTAATTTTCCTTGCAGTTGGCGACATTTCTTTTCAACCACTTCCTTATTAAATCATTTCAAACCTTGGAGATGTTGCGAACTGTTTTCGCGAAGTTTGACTTTGTATCTGCGTATATTGAGTGCATTACAGACTGAATTGGGTACGGTCACTTAAACACAATTCGGCGGTCTTTGTGAGGAAAAAGTTTTACAACTAACTTTCCTCGCCGTTGGCGACATTTCTTCTCAACCAGTTTCTTATTAAATTATTTCAAACCCTGGAGATGCTGTTAATTTGGTTAGAGGTGAAATTCAGAGAAGCCAAGTTGTTTGTGTCTCGTTGGCCTCAAAGGAACCATATTTTTTTCTCATGTTCAGTTGTCTCGACCCCCTCCCCCCCCCCCCCGTTTTATACCGACTACAAAATTAGTTTAATTCATCTGCTATATATCTCAAGGAGCGTTTGTGAAGTCTTTGTATATAACAATATTTCATTAAACCAAGGGAAGGTATAATCCTCGTGTTATTAATGACGTCCAGGCTTTGTGGTCTGAACAAAATTGACTATGGTGCTCCAAGCACAGTTTGTTTGCGGTATACTTGTTGGAAAGGGTACCAATAACACGCCATTCATTTAAATAACGAATAAAAATACATCATTATGAAAGGGTAAAAATGTTGAAAAGAGCTTTATAATTGATTTAAACTTCCGATTGGGACAGGAAGCGAGATCAAATGAAGTTTGAAAAATTGCAGACATAAAAACCTTTACGGATGTGCTGGCAACGTGCTTTAGTAAAATAGAGCAATTTTTTACTAGTCACGAGAGGGTGCTTTTGAAGAAGATGACGTAATTACGTGTATAATTAGAAAGTCAAAGGCTCAATCATTATTTTATATACAGAAACCATGTCCAACCGTATCCCATAATTTTACGGGCAATTTGACTCCCAAAATGGCTGATCATGGGCATTAGTACACGACTGTACTAAGAACCACTGCTTTGGGATTTGCACCACTCAGAAATACGACAAATTTAAAGCAAAACAAAAGTGAGTATGTGTGAGTGTGTGTCAGAACAACAATGGGGGCGGCTTGTTGACTTTTCTAATGGGGGTTTTTAACATGTGAGACTTTTGTCGGACTTTCAGTGACGTTGTCAAGGCTGTGATTGGTCAATACCTTAGTAGGCGGGGCTTAATGGATCGGTCTATTTCACGGCTCTGCTTAACAAAGAATTCTGCGCTGTCGGCGCCCTGTACCATGGCAGCGTGAGCGCAGAATTCAGCTGTAAGCAGAGCCATGAAATTGGGCCCCTAGTGTCGCCGTTTCGTTCTACAACCGCATTTAACGACCGTACCCGTCCGCATGCAGAGCTTTGCTTCGGAAAATGCGCTTTTTGTGCATCCAATCACGCTAGACTTGTAGATCTGTATAGCTTGGACAAACACCAAACATAGGATTTCAGAGGAAACGCTTTCTGTGTTTGGTTCTTCGATACAACTTACTCGGTTTGCTCGTTCACCCTTCTGTTTGATGCCCTGAAGCCCGAAGCTTCGACGTACTGCACCGACCGTTTTCTAGAGGGGAACGTAGGCTACAGTTTACTTTTACAGAAAGTAAATTGTTGTGCTCATCAATCTCAAAAAGACCAACTCTTTGGTATGTAAAAAACGTCAACACTTGAAGATTAGCGACGTTCAACGCGAAGACCGTTGTTTCGATTGACACTTTTCATGACCGTATACCGCCTCTGTGTTTAACAAGACAATGTATGACAGGTGAGTACCACATCCTTGATTTTAGTTATTGTTTTGTAGGGCCAAATGCTTTGGATTGAGTTATTTCTTTAATTTAAAGGACAGAACAAAAATAGTCCTGTGAGTTGAAGAAAAAAATAATAATATCGACACTTTTATATCATATTATTATACAAAGTCATATAAGAGAAACTTACAACATTTGTGATTTTTGTAAGGACTCTTTTATCCGGTATGCTTTCAATGAAACGACTGCGTCAACCTGTGTAAATCTCATCAAATTCGTTGGTCACGTTTACCAGAAAACGCCGGATCAATTGGTTTTACGATTTGACAGTGATGTTTCTGTGTCACGTTCATGTTTTGCTCATTTTGAATCGGCAGACAGAAAATAAAATCCGAGACTAACAGTTTTTTGTTCACGTGCCAGCATTTTCGATGGATCGGTTCTATAGTGCAAGTGTTTATCAAACGAAAACATTCGGATTAAAATTTTTCACTACCAACTAGTATCGTATCTTTTGCATCACCCGATTTTTTCGCTGAAAAAATTTTTTTTTCACCGAATTAAATTTGTCAGACGATGCTGTTTCAACAAAAAAATTAATACTTTCACTAAAAAAAAGACGTACAATGCATAAAATACTTGTGACGAACAAAATGTTTGTTGTATACATAGCTACTGGAAACGCGATATAATGTTGGGTCAAAAAAATGACTCATTTGCATTCTTAAGTAACTATAACTAGTAAATCATTGACGGATTTATTTATTTATTTAGTTTTTATCGTGCAGTATCTCAAATGCAAGTTTATAACTTCCTGGACGTTAATTTGGCAAAGAAAATCGGGTCCGCTCATAAAAATTTAAAAAGATCAAATTTTCGCAATATGGGAGTGTGTTGCAGCACTAAAGGTTTGAGCAAATCAAACAAGTCTTCCCAATAAAGAAAATATAGTTTCCGTTTATTTCATTTTGTGATCAGACCCTCTGTATTTGTTCTCTCTTTCGGGAAACAGGCTATTTGTTCACATTCACAGTGTATTTTTGAACTTGCGTATTATGGTGCATTTACAGGCGAACAATCAAACACAAATTGTGGCACTCCCTCAAAATAATATTATTACATGCTGTTATTGAATCAGGAAATCTCGTCCCCGAAAACACATGATTTATACCAAGAAAAAATGATTGTTTTCAACCCAAATTTCCCCGTTAAGTTTATAACAGTACCGATCCTCCACACACAGATAGATTGAAATACTGTCGAACATATTTTTAAAGACTCAAATCGGTGCTGATTTCGGTTGTCCCAATCAAATCAAGTCCGATTTGAACTTGTGCGCAATATTCCTGAAAACAAAACAAAAGCACAAACCACTTTTCATCGTTTTTAAACGTAAGCACGGATGTTTATGATTTTCAGAAGGATGGGGATTAATTGAATGTGTTTTTTGGTGTGCATATACATAAATTTGAATCCTCCATTCTTTTCGTAATCAAATTACAGCAGTTAATTCCATGTTCAATACACACGGTCATTGCGGGAAGCCTGGGTATCCTTGAGTATTAATTGCTTTTGAGATATCGAAATTACCAAACGAGTGTTTTCAAATACAACGTTTTCAAGAACAACTTTAATTGGCAGCCCACCAACCACAGTTCTCCTTTCAGAAGAACCAATCGGAGCAGTGCTGACTCTACACTGAAACCTCTGAATACCTATAAAGAGACCAGCATCTCAAACACCCTTCAGTCTCCTGACGATGACGATGACGATGACGATGACTAGAGCAGGCTTGTCGAAACGTTGAGACCAGTTAATAAACTCACTCCACGGCAGTTATCCGAGAAGTCCCCTCGATCCCCTAAGCGAAAGTAGTAGTACAGTAGTCCCGGCCGATTTCCTACCTCCCCAGGTAGTACTTAATAAGCAGGACAGTTACGAATAATACCAAGACACGTTCTCACAAGAACAATCTACTGTATATAGCAAAGTAGATACCACATGGTGTTACCGCAAACCAAGTATACAACGTCAATTGTCTCAAACAGCCTACTTTATTACTCAAAACCTGGCATATTATTATCTGTTTTTATAAAGAACGTCTGTAACGGAATATTACAATAATGTCAATCATCTTAAAAGGAGACATGTTTGAGCCATCAGAGGCTGCGGCCGTAAATCTTCACGGGATGCGCACTTTCAAGTCAAATGTAATCGTCGGAATTCATTACAAAATTGTCCTCACATGATCATGGCATAGGTCTCCTGAAGACCATCAGAGCATACTGATCGAAACGTCGAGTTTGTTAAGCCACCGGTTCTTTTCAGACCCACCACAACTCATAGAGTTTTATGAACATGGTATCATTCGATGACAATAGGCCCTCCAACCTTCACTTTTAATGTACAATTGAAATTCTTGGTAAGATTTTAAACCTTCCATGAGTGTTTCCTTTTCTTTTTTGTACTTTTTTTTTCTTTTTTTATAAACTTCGATCCTGTGGTTGTAGTAGTTTTAAAGACATGACATACGTCATTGGTGTTTTTTTCTGTGGGAAAAACTAGGTAATTGTATTCATCGAAAAGTTGCATATACTTCATTTTATACTGTTTCTTTCCACGCGTTATCCATCACAAGTCATTTCTCATCTGGACTGACCTTTTGACAATGCCGCGTTTAATCGAAATGTCTGAGCAAATTAGATGGCACAGCCTCGAGACTTCCATTCCTGAAATTGGTTAAAGATAAAAATGAGATTACACCAGGTAGCGTGGCTATTTTTTCTTTTCAATATTTAAACCAATCTCATCTATTCTAGTTTCTCATTTTCCGCCAACTCCTCCGACTTGTCTGTTGTTAGGTTAGTGCGTTTTCTGAAAAGAACCAGAGTAATTAAATTTGGTTTTTCATGTTAGCGTTGGTATGTATTTGGATGTAAGAATCCAAAAGGCTTTGTCCTGAACTGTAACACTTTCTATATCCTTCCCTTTCAGTCTGAAAGAAGCTCTAACCACATCAAGAAGTTTTGCGCTTGAATTGGCAAACTTCATGGCGCCAGCTTAGCCGGGGGGAAATAAAGTCTCCAAATTCAAATGAGCATTCAACCTTCATCTTATGCATTGGTAACATGGATCAACTGAATACGACCAACATAACTCTCCTTGTTGAAACCATTGACAATTCTTCAGATAAAAGTTTAAATGAAATGGACATCAAGGACAAGGATGGCTTTTCTAAATTCGTCTTAGCTCTCTACGGCATAATCTGTGTAGTTGGTATCACTGGTAACTTACTGGTTGCCATCGTACTCCTCCGTGTGCCGTCCCTACGGTCCAATACCAGTGATTTCTTAGTGCATCTCTCCATTGTAGATTTCATGGTGTGTGTTCTGGTCATTCCTACATATCTCACGCCAACGGGGCCCAAAACATCAGCAAATCCCGGATTCTTCGGAGACTTTTGGTGTCGATTTTACACCTCCAAGTTTCTGTACTGGACCTTCGCGATCACGTCTGTTTTCGGTTTGATCACAGTCAACATGGAGCGGTACGTAGCCATCGTCTACCCGCACAAGTACAAGAAAGCTTTCTCCAGACGAAACAAGTACTTGATGATTGCTGCTTGTTGGGTCCTGGCTGCAATTACCAAACTTTACAAACCTTGCTTGTTCGAGTTAGACAAAGTACGGGGATGCCGTTCTTTGCCGTGGCCTAGCCGGGGAGCTCAGGCTGCATTTGGCGTGTACAATTTCACGGTCAACTTCTTCGCTCCATTTATTGTGATGGGTTTCGCGCAGTGGAGGGTGATTTCTTCACTGAATAGGCAGGTGAAGATACTCACCAGACGAGCAGGTAAGTAGGACTGTATGTTGGGTATAAAAACATTAACCGTCACATCACACGTTCATGAAAGGGGCCACGGAGCACGTCCTGCAGGAACACATTGTGTACACAGATCAAGGGAAGAAAACAAAATCTTACATTATAATTCGTTAGTGTTGTTTACGAAGCGACGGGCGTACACCCGTCGCTTCGTGAAAACACAAAAAGCGTCATTTCGGGATGCCCGTCCTTTTCATAATTTCTCGAATAAATCATAAATAAATTGATTTGATCATAAAATTTTTTAACTCATAATAAATCACAGGAAGAAAGTAAAGACTTAAAAGAATAAGCATTGTGCTTTTGTTGTTGCAGTTTTGAAATGTGATGATGCTCTTGTGTGATTATCCACAAACACGATTTTTTCCAATTTGACATGCCCGTCCCTTCGTGAAAACATTGACGAATTATTATTGTGGATATTGCAGTGTACAATTTTTATCAATGTTTGGCATGAAGAAAAGGGGCACATCTCAGAACTTAAGCTGTTACAATTTGATTTTTTGACGATTACGATAGACAATGTCAAATTATTCATGACCAGTCTTGCCTGCCAGAAAATGCCCATGAAAATGCACATTGTCACTTTTTGTAAACAATTAATGACTATAGGAGCCGATTTCACAGAGCTAAGATTGATCTTCACTGTTTAGCCTATCAATCTCAATTTGCTTAGCAAAGACTGATTTCACAACCCAATGCAAATCACTAACGCAGTAGTCACCACTCGTGGTAAGATGCATCATATTAGCCCTTTGTGAAATCGGCTGCATGTCTCTTACTTTGTTTGCAAAATAATGTCAGTTGACTTTGAACATTGAAGGAAATTTCCGGGCAGATAGACACAGTGACTAAAAGGCCTTGTGTTGGTTCCGTTTCTTTTTTTTTACCGCGGTTTTCATCATAAAAACAAGCATTGTAAAAGCAGCAGCGGAACGAAAAGATTGTTGGATATTATGTCAATGACTTTGTTGACATCAACATAATCATGATTCTGTCTTTAATGTACGGTTTTATGTGTTCTGTCATTAAGCTGTGTATACGCTTTTTCTCTTCAGGATTGGTGACAATTTAAAATATAAAAATGAAGCTTGTGGGTGCATAAAAAAAATCATGATTTAAATTGCTGAACATTATACAGATTGCTTGTCTTTATTATTGAAAATTTTACCCAAATGAAGTGCCTTTACTTGTAAGAGATAATTTTGTGCGTTGACGTATACCGTACCGGTGTTGTTTTGCTTTTAACGATTTTAGTTCCTGTTTTGACCTTTTTTCTTCGTGCCGCCTATGGCAAGCCAAGTGCCCAATAATTCGATAAACAGTGTTTATCGGCGATAAACAGTGTTTATCGGCGATAAACACTGTTTACGGCGATAAACACGGTTTTCAACCGATAAACACTGTTTTCCAAGAAAAACTCTGTTTATCACTTGATAAACAAAGTTTATCTCGATAAACACTGTTTTTTCGCTGATAAACAGAGTTTTCTTCGATAAATATTGTTTATCGACTGATAAACATTGTTTATCGACTGATAAACATAGTTTTTCTCGAAAAACTCTCACTCTAAAATCTAACTTAGTCAAAACAGCCTTAATTGGTCATTTTAGCCCACATTTTGACTAAAATTAGTTTAAAATGTCTAATAAAGGTTGTTTTGACAAACTTTAGTTTTAGAGTGCTGTTTATCGCCGAAAAACACTGTTTATCAACCGATAAACACTGTTTATCGAGTAAAACTATGTTTATCGGCGAAAAACTCTGTTTATCGGCGAAAAACAGTGTTTATCGAAATAATCTCTGTTTATCAAGTCATAAACAGAGTTTTCTCGAAAACAGTGTTTATCGGTTAAAAAACTGTGTTTATCGCCGAAAAACAGTGTTTATCGCCGTAAACACTGTTTATCGAATTATTGGGCATTTAGCTTGCCATGGCCGCCGCAACCTTTGGATGTCGTTGCCGTCCACAGTCGCAGTCGTTGACACCAGGGCCCAATTTCATAGAGCTGCTTAAGCACAAAAAGTAGCTAAGCACAACAAAATTATGCTTACCGAAATCAGGTTACCAGCTAAACTACCATTATTTTGTCACATGTTCAATTTTGCAGAATTTTTTAAGCAATATTTTCTGCTTAAGCAGCTCTATGAAATTGGACCCGGGTCTCTTCATACCAAAACCCAAAACAAAGTTCCTTCCAGCCTCAGTTTCGTTACATGGCTCACGCGTCTATACTGTCTGCCACGCTCGCCATTTTGGGAGTCAAATTGCACGTGGCCTAAAATGCGCACACATGGGGATATTGATTTCCAAAATGGCGCAATTAAAATTATAGTGATGATGACGTCAGGGGAATTGGGTCAATATAGGGCAGATCTACCTTATTTCGATAGGGTCCGCTGTTATTTTAATATCAATGCTGATTGAAGTGACATTGGTTTGAAATATTGAAATGCCCTACAAATTATGTCTTTGCCCCTTTTGCCCCCTCCCAAATAATAACAATAATAATAATAAACAAATAAAAATAAAAATAAAAAATGAAATGTCTGGTTTGACGCCACTGACCCCAATATAGATTAAAGCTTTGACTTCTTTCTAAAGATTCAAAAAGATGGTTTCAAATATATTTACTGGGTAATCTTCTTATATTTGTTAAAGCTGCTTCGGTCCTGAACCCTAGAGATCAGCGTGAAATGTGGCAACTGCGGGCCTCACAAACCCTGGTGAAGACCCTCCTGGCCTGCGTCATTTCCTTCATCGTATGCTGGGCTCCAAACCAAGTCAGATTCCTCCTGCTTAACCTGGGTGTACCCCTCCAGCAGGGATCACCTGCCCAGTTCATCAGCGTCATCTTATCCGTGGGTAACTCTTGCGTGAATCCAGTCATCTACACCTTGATGAACAAGCCGTTCCGTCAAGGGATCAGGGATGTGTTCTGTAAGCGGCGGGATTCGAACCGGGTGGGAGACAGTGGCAGTGGCAGTGGCGGTACCGCAGTCACCGTATCTCAGACTCTGTAACCTGTTGTGATAAACTAGAATGTAAATACCCGACTACGGAGTAAAGATTTGTTGTTTTGCTGTTGCTGTTGCTGTTGCTGTTGTTGGTGCTGCTGCTGATGATGTTGGTGCTGCTGCTGCTGCTGGTGGTTTTGGTGGTGGTGGTGCTGCTGCTGCTGATGTTTTTGTTTGTTTGTTTGTTTGTTTGTTTGTTTGTGTGTTTGTTTGTTGGGTTTTTGTGTGTTTGTTTGTTTGTTTGTTTGTCTGTCTGTCTGTCTGTCTGTGGTGCTGCTGCTGCTGCTGATGTTTTTGTTTGTTTGTTTGTTTGTTTGTGTGTTTGTTTGTTGGGTTGTTTGTGTGTTTGTTTGTCTGTCTGTCTGTCTGTCTGTCTGTCTGTCTGTCTGTCTGTCTGTCTGTCTGTCTGTCTGTCTGTCTGTCTGTCTGTCTGTCTGTCTGTCTGTCTGTCTGTTTGTCTGTCTGTTTGTTTGTTTGTTTGTTTGTTTGTTTGTTTGTTTGTTTGTTTTTTTGTTGCTGTTTTTTCAACGATTTTACCTTAAAGACGCCGACTCGTCAGCGCGTGACAAACAAATTCGTGCCACGAAAGATCACCTTTGACCTGTGCACGCGTTGTATGTAAATTAGGTACGGGTACATGATGGTTTTGTGTCACAGAAATAGCCGTCGGGTAATGGTGACGAGCGGGCGTCTTTAAACGTAATTATATCTTACATACAAACTATTTAATTAATTAACTCGAAATATTGCTTATTGTCCAAACAAATCAGTGAATGTCCGATCCGAATTTCAACCCTCGTCGTTGCGACAAACACTGCGTATTAAGTGTTTGGGGGAGCGGGGAAACATAGTGTAGACTAGGCATCACTGAGTTCAGCGTACAGTGCAGCTGGCGCAGCTGGCTGATCTGCAGCCCGGCCTGGGCTGGCCGTACAGACTCTCCTAAAAAATATACATGTACACGCAAAATGCATAATGTAGGTCTGCATTGATTTTGTAAAGCTAGGAATGAAATTATGTTCGACCGGTTGTTATGTGACAATTAAGTTCACCCGATTGTTGTTTGTACCCTTATGTTTGAGTTTTGGCAAGTAAATTTGCATTCAGATTAAATTGCTCTTGTTCTTTTTCAGATTTGGACATTTTCCGCAAGGGGGAACTGTGGTTATGTTCGACTTATTTCAGTTGCTATTTCACTTTTTTATTTATCTATTTTCTTATTTTCTTAGGCGGGTTGCGCTCGACGCGCGAGTCAATCTATCTGCTTGATCTAAACCGTCCAACCAGTACACCAAGTCATTTTGAACGGTTGTTGTCGGTGTGTGTATAGCAGTGCTGAATCTTTCATGAGTAATTGTGCCAATCTTCTCGGCTAGATAAGAATTGGGCCGATTCTCCGCTATAGAGAAAAGTATCTGAATCTCAAAGAGCAGCTATCGCATATTTTGTAATACATGAGACTTCATCTATATAGTGTTCAATAATGGCCGAGTTCGCAATACTACATTTGCACACACACAAAAAATAAATAAATAAAAAAAAAAAATTTTGAGGCGTGGTAAGGCATTTCTTTCAGAGTGTGTGCATGGAAATCAATTTGCCGACTGACATTTTCTATAGATTAGGTGTATGAAAAACTGCAATGCCCCTTTTCAGTGCTGTACTATACCGTTAACTACCGTATTAATGTATAATATAATCTGAAGTAATACATTGTCTGTATGTAACATTGAGTAATATTTATAAAATATGTAACGTTTTACTGGTCTCAAACGTGCATGCAAATTTCACATGGTGGTTTGGCATTCGGGGGGCATGGACATCAGTTGGGGGTAGGGGGTCACGTGCCCCTTGGTAATGTTTAGGTCTAGATTTCAAAATTTGGGGAAAGGGAATTAACGTACATCAATAATTGCGGGCCACTATGGGGATTTTCCTCTTCTGTTCACTGCGGCCGCAGCTATATATATCAGGCCAAACAGCTATAGCTGTTTTGAGAGTCGATTGATCATTAAGATATAAGGTGGCTTGTTTGTTTCCGAAGCACATGGCACGGGCGAACTCCCAAATGGTTCCCAATAAAAACAAGAACTATAGCATTGTATACAATTGTAAAGGCCTCTCCATAATATCAGGTAGCCTTCGCGTGAAATGGAAAACTAATCCACGGGAGATAAAAGGCCATGTCTGCATGCATGCTCGAGGCCTGTGTCTATCCTTTAAAGCACCAGCTCAACATTGGTAAACTGACTGTAATTCTTTGCACAAATCAAGATATTTGTAATTAAAACCAACCAGTCAAAATGTCAGCTCATTTCGTTGTTTCATTTGCGAGAAAGCGGTAAAAATGCATTAAGCATTTTTGTTACACATTCCTATATATAGGCAGAGTTTTCGTCTCACTGAGACGAAAACTAATTTCGGATCTTATTTCATTTATTCTTTAAAAACGATAACACGTTAGGCAGAAACATTTCAAGGAAAGTTTTTCTACAACCATTATCTTTATACCATGTAAGGTATATGTAAACCTGTAAACATATATGATTTTCTTCTTACCAATGATGAGCTGGGCTTTAACCCTATAGCGCCATAAACGTTTAACTAACCAAAAAGCGACTTTGCTGTTGGTTTTAATACACTTATTGACCTTTGAGTTCTTGATGATTTTAAGTCATCACTACACAAAATTTAAACTTACCCTAGTAGTGTCTTGCCTGCCAGGAAATGCATAAGGTATTGTTTTTATTTTTGTTATTTTTGTTTGTAAACAATGTGTCGTGCTCAATAATTTCCGAAAGATAGTGATAAATAAGTGTCGTAGTAGTATTATTTACCCGTTCACTCATTGTAATGGCGGCCATCAATCACCACTCACCACAGACGAATTTATCGTAAAGACTCAGTCTAGCCTACGTCGTGTCAACAACATCAACTAAGTGTAACCTTTGGACATTTCATCGACTTGAAGTTTTCACGTTTTCCAAAGAAAAACGGGAAAAAACTGTCGATTTATTAATGTTAGGAGTTTTGCTCATGTCATTCAAATACGAGCTGACATCGATGTAACAAATCATATTTAAAAACGTTTGTTGGGCAGTGTCTTTCCCTCGCACCAGTGAAGCCGGGAGTTCAGACGGAAGTCAGAACATAAAGGCCGCGTGTTGCCAAGGATAGCGTGTGCTTAAACGATCGATGACAAATTAAAGCAAGTGTAAATTGGAATCCAAGAATCCTCAAATTGGTCGATAGTGTTATACGTGAGGCTTGCATCTCCGTGTCCGAACTAACGGTTTGTATATAGCTTTGACGGGATTATACTTCATTAGACGGGATTAGCACATATCGAAAAATGAAGTATTTTCAATCTGAAAACTCGTTGATTATAAATTCATGTGGAAAACTTCTCCCTAGAAAACTTTACATCTGACATAATGTTAAAGGTTGAGAAAATAGCAGTTGAAGACCCCACATAACTACCATTGCTTAGGCCTATAAAGCAATGGGGGTCTTCAAAATAGTGTGCATATCTCATTGCTTTAAAATAGAGCCATTCTTTAATGCTCTTTGCTCTATTATTTCATATTGTATAATCTTAAAGCGCATTCAGCGTTCACATGAACTGAAATCAATCATTACAAGAATGTGAGTTGTTATCATTAGTATTATTATTGTAAATGAAACAAAATCGCACACTTTCACGGGTCACTTTCGAGTACGCACTTGCGCGGTCTATTAATATCTCAATACACAATGTGCACCTTGTTTGTTCCTTTTAATCCTCGAGTTATGCAGAATTCTAATAAAATACTGGACTGCAAAAAAGCTCCCTCGTCATGTTTTCCTTGGTCTCAACCCGTATTTTAGCGTCAAGATTTTTATTGACTACGATTCGCCTGTACGAGCCCAACCTACACTCTAAAATCTACCGTAGATTATAGTGCGCCACTGCCAACGGGGATTCAGAAAATGCTAAACTGACAAACAGGGGTTTCCCCTGAACAATAATAGACTCGTCCAAGCAGCTTTGAGTCCCTCCCATGGTCCCTCCCCATTTAGCTTGCATGGACGGCTTCATAATGATCTATAACTGTAATGTTTTTTTTCCCTTTCTTTTCTTTCCGTTTCCCCTTCTTCCAATATCCCTTTTTCTTCTTTTGAAGCCCAACTACAAAAAACAAATGTTGGGCAAATTGTATACATACGTTGACGCGTAAACCAAATTGCTATCGCTAAATTACTATTCATTATTACCCATGACAGAAGGACTGCGTTGAGTCAGGGTCAACTGAATCATTCGTGTTATTTATCACGGGGATATGATCATCATCGCGGGCCTGTCCACACAAGCTTTTGCCAGCGTAAAATAGCTTGCCTCCATGATACGGGCTGCAGCCATACGTTAACTAGTTCCTAGTCGGTTGCCCTTGGTACGATAGTCCTATTAGACCAACGAATTAGGTCTACGGTTGCTTGAGGAATACTCGACGGCAAAAGCTGGTTCATAAAACATGGCAGAGGAGGCCGAGTCCAAGCGTGATCGGCCCTTTTTAGCGGAGTATGCGAAGAGCGGCAAAGCTAAAATAATGCAGACAGTGCAACTTCAACCATGTCAACATAGACAAAGACGAACTACGACTGGCTGAAATGGTGCAGGTATTTGTTTTATGCTTTAAAGTGTTGAGTTTTGGGACATATGAGCAAGGACTTAAAGGGTCGGGACTCATTTTTGTGAGGTCTTATTTATTCATTTCCCCCCCCCCCCTTCAGATAAGCCTATGTATGTATAGGCGTAACACTGTTCAGAACTGGAACTGATCTCATCGAATCCCATTCCTCATATGATAATCCCTTTATAACCATGTCACTCGCTTAGGTCTGTCGAGGGTCCTTTTAACCTCACTCACTTGACTACCTCATCACTAGACCCGACATAGTAAAATTATCAGTGCAGAAGAAGAAAAGAATATCCCTCAATTTTTCACGTCAATAAACATTATCTACACGGTAAGAAACTAGTGATCGCCCAGCTTACTGCACCAAGTACACGTTAGTATACAACAGACACTACGGCACACATGTCAACTCGAAGTTGGAGGGACCGCGCGAACAGCATCACTGAGTGACAACAACGCCACTAAACGTCACATTTTGCTGTTTTTTGACGTCTGTCATTCGGTGACAGTCATGGCAGAAGCACCGAGAGATTATAATTTCAAGGCAGAGTATGCTAAAAGCAACAGGGCCTCTTGTAGGGGTTGCAAAGACTGTATCTCAAAAGACAGTCTCCGTTTAGCCAAAATGGTGCAGGTAAGAAAAACGGCCATGCCCATGACACATTGTTGTTACTATGTTAGTTATCTATGGACCGTATTTGATCATATTCAAAGTCTGTGGTGTGCCGCGCAATTTTTATAATATTAATAATAACACCAAGCCGAATTCTAGACACATAAATACACCGATTGCGCGACCCGTGTCACGTGACCTACTGTGGGTATTAATTAAATGCAAACAAACGCGACATCCTCCATAGGAAAGTGCGGTACGGTACAAAACATGATGATTGTTGCATTTGTTTATTCGATCGAGGCTTTTCTTTCTCGAAATGTGAAAAGTATTCCAGAGTATGTACCAGAGACCTTCGAGAATAAAGCCAGTAAGGACAGTTCCAGCAAGTCTAGGACATTTGTACATGTAACGTATATAAATCCTTAAATGTGCACGATGTGCTCACTAGTGCACGACGGAACGTTTAGGCCAGAAGACCGTGATCGCACACTTTTCAACACAAGAATTTCAAAGTTTTGAAGCTGAATCATCCGAAGAAATTGCTTTCCAAAACTGTGTGATTTCTTTGCCTATTTGAAATTTTGCAAGGCTGGGTATAAATGCTCACTTTTCCAATGTTCTTTACCCTTTTTTTACAGTGATTTAGGCCTACATTACAAACAAAATAACAGGCCAGGTGGCTACATAGTCGTCCGACGCCGGTAGTGCATAACTCAAAATAAACCTCTTTTGTAGTAGAATACTGGTAGTTTTTGAAACAGTAATGTGATTAATATCAATGTCACAACATACAACTTTAATAAAATGGCTTAACTGTGTTATTATTACCAAAGGCCGATTTTTGGTGTGACTCTGTCGGTCACGGCATGTATTTGCACGAAGTTGCCATCAGCTCAGATGACGTAGTACCCACAATCGGTCACGTGATGACATGTAAATGTTGGTCGCGCAATCGGTCTATTGACAACATGTCAACTTATTTACAAAATGAATGGGTAAATTACATGCCGCATCTGATTACAAATCTGACTTCCATTTTCAATCATCGACAGAACAGTGAGTAACACTAGTAGACTAGTCTACACCAACAGTAACATCATTGTTTGTCATTACACTTAAGTGTAACATTTACAAATCCGACTTCCATTTTCAATCATCGACAGAACAGTGAGTAACACTAGTAGACTAGTCTACACCAACAGTAACATCATTGTTTGTCATCATATTCTGGGAAAAAAACTATTGAATAATATTAACGTTGCCCTGGTCTTGGCCTTGGTGCCCTTTCAAAAGTTTCCCATAGACTTTAAGATTTTCTTATTTAAGTGCCCTTTACAAAATGAAAATGGCCATGCCTTATCAACCATAAATATTTGCCAATTGATGATATGTACACACATGGTATACAACAGTTTTTTACTTTTGATTTGTCGGTTGTTTATTTTAATTTTACAGTCACCCTTTTTCGATGGGAAACAGCCCAACTGGTATCACTACAAGTGTTTCTGGAAGTTTGTCAAGAAAGTTGAATCCGCCAGTGATATTGGTGAGATAAGACCTTTTGCAATACAAGCGCAGAAATAAATGAAACTCTTTACAGTAAACTAATGTACTAAGTTAGGGTTGATGGAGAAGTACTATTTGGAGGTTAATTAAAGTGCTGCGTAACTATGTGCAATAAAATGTTTCCCCCAGTACTTAATTCTTGTTTTGATTTGTCAGATGGAAGTCACCAATTACTATGCATTACTCGTGTGCACAGATTCCATAAGAAACCATAAAACCGTTGCTGCTTTCTTCTCAAGAATTTGACTGATGAATAGACCGATCCATTAAGTCCCGCCTACTAACGCATTGACCAATCACAGCCTTGACAATGCCACTGAAAGTCCAACAAAAGCCCGACATGTTAAAATCCCATTAGAAAAGTATACCAACTGCCGCCATTGTTCTGACACACAACAGCACACAGGGCTGTACTAACTTTTGTTTTGTTTTAATTTTTTTTCTCGTATTTCTGGTGGTGCAAATCCCACAGCAGTTGTCCTTGTACAGTTGTGTAAAAGTGGTTTAACAGTGTTCCTGTCTGCATTGTTCTTTGGTCTCAAGGCATTGCTCAAAAGGCAACAAAACTAAATCCGTACCGTTCCTCGAAAACCAACGTGTACATGTGTGTATCTAATACATGTGTGTGGCCGCGACCGAACCACCGCTGCGATTGTGGCAAGAAAGTCACGCCATGTGTTGTTGCTGGGCAGTTACTAAGGTGAAAACTACACAAAAATATTTGTCTGTAATTTATGTTTGTACTCTTTCAAAAAACAGTGATGAACAGACCAGAGGACAATTTTATAATGTTGCTTAAGCGTAAGCGTATTTCACAGGTTAGCAAGAAAATTCACCATGGATTTGCATTGAAATTCCCCATGTAAGAGGTACACCATGGATTTGCATTGTTACGTCATTCATTTTCCTACAGTAAACACCAGAAGGTTAGCATGAAATGGAAATCACACAGTAAGCACAAAATCGGCCGTTAAACAGCTCTATAAAATTGGGCCTAGGAATAACATGAAAGGCTACTGAGGCCACCATGGTCTCTGTTGCCCTAGGCTTTGCCTTGGTGCCCCTTCATCAACTTCAAGCTTTTCCAATGGAACAGCCCTTTGCAAAATGAAACTGCCCTCTCAAAGATGAAAATCTAGTTCTGGGTGAACCATACCTTCATTTCAGTCTTTTTGAACTCATGTTATAAATTATCAGTCTCCAGTCTTCTGCATTCCATTTCTGATTTAAATGTCAAGGAGCAGTACCTTCAAACAACCTACTCTGAGGTTGGGGCATAAGCACACCAATTCTTTTCATCGTCCAATCATTTGTGTGCTTAGTTACCCGAGACTGGAGGATAATGAGGGAATCAGGAAAATCTCGAGATGAAGACACTAGGGAGTAAGGGTTGTAATGTTCTACTATTCCGTTAAAACTGTAATACAGGTCACTTTGATGCGCTACGCTGGGAGGACCAAGAGAGGATCAGGGAGCAAATCAGTGGAGGTGGAAGTGGAGGCGATAAGGCAGCAGCATCCAAAAGTAGTAAGAAAACAGAAACATTGGAGGATTATGGAGTGGAGTACGCTAAGTCCAACAGGAGCTCCTGTAAGGCGTGTGGAGAAAAGATTGACAAGGTAGACTGTTTTTTTTGGTGTTTTTTTTTACCTTGACTAGCCCCACAGAGCTCGTCAACTTTTATTCTTGACTAGCCCTTATAAACTTTATCTAGCCTTTGTAGGTTTTTTTTTTTTGCGGGAAAATTTTCACATGTGTTTCAAACAGGCAGGTTGATCCATTTTTGAGTAGCCAGCTGGGCTACCCAAGAAGCAGGTTTAACTACATGTAGCCCAGAGCACGCGTGCCTATTTTTGTGTGAGTAGGGCCAGTGACTACAACCGAGCCCTGCAAGTGAGAATTCAGTGTCAGTGAGAGTCCTTTGGGAATGCGGGCTGGCAGAAAACTCACTGAGTAAATCCATCATTCTTGAAAATGTGCCCATAGACCCCCGTACCCCTTACATAGGCAGCTATCGCTGCGGTCAAAACAATCCAAACACGCACATGTGTACGCGCCAGGCACAACTATCAGTCAATGATAGGTCTTCCTCTCGACCTCAGTGAGGGCGCTGTTTGAGCTTTTGATGTCATATGCAAGAGGGTCTGCTGGAAAAAAAACTATACCTGGTATGTCTGCTGGAGTTGTGTCTCAAAGTCTCCCATGTAGACTGTGCAAGTCTCGCGCGTATTCAAACTTCCAGGACCAAGTTGGGCTCAACCATATAGACCTTATGCGTAATACATCACTATGAGCATGTAGTAAGGGACAGGACACCCTCGCGCTGAGGTCAAAACAGCTACAATGCATGTTCGATGCTGCGTTTTAGCTCAAAGATGGCGGCGAATGCATAAGGTCTATTGAGTTTTACGTGTGCAAGATTTTGTGTCATCAAATACTTGGCATAATTTATGGCCATGAAAATTACATTTTTGGGAAAGTAAAATTTAGCAATGAAACATATGAAAGTAAAATGTATTTAACAAATCAACAAAGAAAACCGAGAAGAAGACTTGACCTCAATTTCCAGTTACTTGTAAATAAGAACTTTGCACAACAGAGGTCCATGTTATCATTAAACCTATGTAATGGTTTCACAAACACTTATCAACATTTCTGTTGTGCATATCAGTGTTGATGTGCATTTGTATAATATTCATGGTACCCCAAGCCCCACGGCATAATCAATGTTAACTGCTTGCTACATTTTTTCGTATTTTTTCCCCAACTTTTGTAATTCCTCTGTTGAGTCTACTGTAGATTTCCAACATTTGAAACACATTTTAGGTCATACGTGACTTTTGACACCCCAACCCTACCAACCCCCCAACCCTAACCGCCCCTTGAAGATGCAAGCCAGGATGTAGAAATGTGTACTCAAATTTGCTGTAAATTGAAACGGGTGGCTCAAAGTTGCTCATGTACAAAACTGTCACCTGTTAACAAATGAACAAGTAGGTATTCAAATTCAAAATAAAGACGTCTAACAAACTCCCAGACAGATTACTGATGAATACCTTGAACAACCGCCCCCCCTCCCTCCTTCCTTTGTAATCTCATTGAGGTGAAATATCTCTCTGTGTCCATTTTCCATATCAGGGGGAGCTACGGATTAAATATAAAAGTGAAGAAGCAGCAACAGCGAAGGGCATCCCAGGTACCCTGGACACGTGGCACCATCTAGACTGCTTCGGCAAGCCGGACTGCCTAGCGGCGGTACAGTGGCAGGACACGTTCTCCGTGAAACACCTGGAGGGGTTTAAGAAGCTGGAAGCAGATGATCAAAAACTCCTGGAGAAGAAATTCCCCTTGTAAGAAGTTTCCGAAAAATCCATGTGCTTGTTAAAACTTGTTTAATAACAAAGTGTAAATTTAAAGCCCTTGCTTTGTAACATACTTTGGGGCATGGTTTTTGCAAATGAGCCCTCCAGAGTCTTGACTTCCTGCAGGCAGCATTTTCTTTCCGTTATCGAACGACATGCAGGCTCAGTGAGCACTGATGTAACACTCATTATCACCATTCACTACACACGGCCTGTATATCGATGTATCCGTTACTATTGCGTTTATGATAGCATGAAGTAGATATAGAAAAGAATTGTATTTTCCGACGGAGGAACGCAGGAGGAAAGGGGCACATCTCAAACTTGTTCAGCTGTTATTTTTTATAATACTTTATTTATTTTGAAGATTCAGTACACAAAAAGTGTACAATTTCCTGTTTCAACAGTGCAGTATCTTGCCTACCAGGAAATACCAAGGAATGCTGTGAAGGTAACTCTTTTGTGTAAAAAAAGTTAACATGGTAGGAGTTAATGCGCAATGTTATTCTTGATTAATTTCCTGTATTGTTTTGTAGGAAGCGGAAGTCTAAAGCTGTTGTTGATGAGCCAGACTGTAAGAAGCCCAAAGCACAAGTAGTTGATAAAGTCAAGGAAAAACTGAAGGTGAAGTGTTTATTTGTTTAACCCTTTACATCAGACTTTAGATCTGGGGTTTGTTCCACGCTGGCCAGCAACGCAACCGTTGGCCAACTTACACGCACTTTTTTCAAACCAAAACATGTTTATTGCAAAAGCCGGTTGCAATGTTTAAAAATTGCCAAATGTTCTTGAGGATATGTTGGCATATGGGCAAAAGCAGTGACAAGTCCACAAAAATTATACGAATTTGACCTTAACCTTACCTCAAACAAATCAGATTGTTTGTAAAACAAAAAATGAAATTCCTTGTGTTAAATTGTAAATGTAAATAATTACAGTAATTGTTTACTAATGTAATGAAAATATTTTTTTTTTTTTTTTTTAAAGACCAAGAACCATCTCTGCCCTCACAGGTACCCATTTACCTCTGGGTAAAGAGAAGCAATTGTAGTCAAGGTTCTTGCTCAAGGACATGACTGGGATTCGAACCCACACCCTGATGACTTAGCCACCAAAACTTGAGTCCGGTGCACTAAACTGCTCGGCCACTGAATGCTACTTAACAGTAATTGCTGGTCCTGTTTGCTGTGAAATGCTCGTAAAAGAACCCAGTACACTTTATATAACAAGAAGGGGTTTACCCCGGTGTTTCTGGCATGTTTGGCAGCAGATTGTGCTGTGTGACCTTGTAAATCCTTACAAGGTGCTGTATAAATGGATCTCATAATTCAAACAAAGTTCTGAATACCTGTCGCAAAAATAGTTAGCGCTTTGAGATGCCTGTGAGGTGTGATAAAGCGCTATGTTGACCCCATGCATGCACACCACACGCAGTGACTGTGCCACGCTCGGCATTTTGGGAGTCAAGTGGCTAAGCAGGCAAATGCCGCTTCATCTAAAATTCGCACTATACTTTATAACACACAGGGACATTGACTCCCAAAATGGCACAACCAAGATTATTGGTGATGATACGTCAGGTGAGTTGGGTCAATAAGAACTGCAAATTATTTTACACGTCACAGGCACAGAGCGAACAAATCTGGAAAATCCGAGATGACTTGAGGACAAATTTGACAACAAATGAGATGAAGGAGCTCCTTGAGGCAAATGACCAAGAGATACCTGCTGGGGAGAGCAAGGTATGTCAACTTCATCCGCTTGAGTGCTAACTCTTGATTCTAGATGCATACATTTTTTGAAGCCTCTCGGCAGCATATGTCTTTTATTGCATGTGACTGACTGAAAAACAATCTCAATTTTTGAAAAAAGTTTTACCTGCAGTTAAAAATCTCAGTGCATTTCCTAATTACGTCACTCTTACAAATAGCAGGTAAGCTCACGGATTGAAGAAGAAAGAATTTGTTTTACTGAAGAAAAGACTACTCACAAATCAATATTTTTTATATTTTATTCTGTCATCAAAGCTGTTGGATCGCCTAAGTGACATCATGACCTTTGGCCCTCTGGAGCCATGCAGCGAATGTGACCAGGGTCAGCTGGTCTTAACAACAGGTGGCTTCCGTTGCCAAGGCAACATATCATCATGGACAAAGTGCACGGTATTCACCCAAGATGTTAAGAGGCGGAAGAAATTTATCATTCCTGATGACTTTGAAGACTGCCCCTACCTGTAAGATTTTGGTGTTTAAAATGATTTATTTTGCTTGACTAGTCTCGGAAAATTTGGTATGAGTGTGAAAATGCTTGTCTTTCTAAAGTGACTCAAATTAAGGTAGGGTGATGTAGAGAGTCTAAATATCCTGTGAGGGCTTCATCTTCCATGGAGGTCCTCACTGGCTGGTCTCAAATATAACATCCAGGAGGTTCAAGGGGGTTCATGTTCTAGAACCGGCCTGCTACCCTAAGCCACTTTTTCAGTGGTCTTCATCCTCTGGACTAAGGGCAGACCCAATCCCACAACTCTGTTACTTTATCTGTAGTGATGTACATGTAGAAACCATAAATTCTATGCAATAAAAAAAAAAAAAAAAAACACTCAACGAAAATCCCGGGAAAATTGAATTGACCATTTCAAACTTGTATTACTAAGCCTGGTAAATTCCTGGGAAATAGGCATTTCCTGGGTAATACATATAGCTTCCTCTGCTTGTCAGCTGGGTTCAGAGAGATAAGCACCGGTTTAGCTTACTGAGTGATTATTTTCCCAGGAAAATTGCATCATATGTGAAGTGAAAGAAGATGGCAGGGTTGAAATTCTCCAGAAATATCCTGGGGTTTTATTTCCTCGGAATTGGCTCTGTAGTTTAAAAAGGGCTTAAGACTTGGGGAAGACCAAGATGATTCTCAAACCGACTATTCTGGTTTTTGAGCTGTGGTGATGTAGAGAGCTGCATTGTAGCCATGGTGGGCAGTGCCGGGGGTGGGCCCACCCAGAACTCAGAATTTCCGCCCAGCACTTTAAGCAAAATACACTATGCCACCCAGCACAGATTTCCCCACAGAATAAATCAAAATATTGTCAACTGTACAGTTTTGTCTTTGATCAAATAGCCAGGTTTCAGGACCGGCTAACTGAATTGATAAGCATAGTTGATGCCAGATAATGGCATTGACCGCAGTGAAGGTTCTTGCCTCCTGAACCCCCAACAGTTATGTTGCGCCTAATCCACTAGAGGCCCTTGTGGGCCCCCTAGACCCCTGGCCGTGAACCACAGTGCTCCACTCACTCTGTTCACCCTTGATGGACTTCAAAAAGTTTGGATTTAGAGCCCACCACTAACATTGGTCTAGCTACAACCCCATTAGAGAGTCTGCAAATCCTGTCTCATATCAAGTAGATTCATGTGTTTCAGACCTGATACATGCACCTGCTTCTTCACTCTGTGGCAAAACTTTAACTTTGCCGAAGTGAATGCCTTAATTCAGACCAAATATGAAGAAATTGTATCTACTGTTATTCCCAAACCAGAGGATCTTTCAAGTTTAAACCCTTCAATGGTGGCAAGCGGATGTTTCCAAAGGAGGAGGCAGGACCATCAAAAAGGTTGGCTTATCTTACTTTCTTGTGTCTACTATTTTCTTTTTGTTGGTGTGCTGTTTTCATTGCATTATGAAGAAGTTAGTATGTTATGGTTCAGCCATTTTGCTTTTCTTCCATTCAAAATCAATGTGTAACCAAAACGAGGCTGGGAGGTCTGTCTTCATTCATACAATGTTCATGAGTATTGCTTAATGTTATTTAATACAGGGAATGAGATGAACATGGCTGCTGCATGATGAAGGTCTATCAAATTGAGACTCATTGCTGTATACAGACTAATACAAAAAGAGTGACCTTGTGTATTTGAATTTGACACAGCAGAAGTGCAAGGATTAAAACAGGTCTATAGTCTTATGTTACTTTTTGTCATTTTGAATTTAGTCTGGCACCAGTACGAGGATCTCAGAATCCATTGCTGAATGTGGAGGTAACATCAGCAGGGAAGCTGAGCATGTCCATCAGTGTAATCAAGGAGATCGTAGCTCAACTTGGGGGGAAGTATTCCACCTCTGTCACATCATCCACTGCATGTGTTGTCAGCTCAGAAGGTGAGGCAAAGTTCCTGTACTCTTCTTGGGATAACCAACCCATGCCCCACTATGCCAAGAAATTGGTATTTTGAGGCACACACATGCTGGTGTAGAGAGTAGAGAGTAGAGCCATGGCCCAAAGTGCTTCAACGAGAGAGGTAGATCGGAGAAGCCATCAACTGTGTTTAATTGCAATGGAATTTGGGCAATTCGCAGTGGGAGTTAAGGTTCTCACACTTATTGACTAATCCGAGCAGCTCGTTCATGGGCGTTTACACCACCTCAGCTGTGGCCGCCGCATGCCCGCATCGACACACATGCACTGTGAATCCTCCATGCTGATTGGTACATGTGCGCGCTGATGCAGTGGTGTAGAACACTATAAACGACCGCTGCTCAGATTAGTGTATAAGACACGGCTTGTCTGACTTTCAAGGGTACTAAAACATCACCGTGGCTTCTTTAACAGTGCATCTATCTGGTGTCAAAATGATGATCACTGTCTGAAAACGTAGACTTATATTGTAAAATAATCCTTTCATTCATCACGATAATCCTACGAGTTATAATTTTATTTTAAAAAAAAACCTACATGTTGTAGTAGGTTTTAAGAAACAAGCTAAAGACGGAAGTTTTCGAGGCATGTATGCATCGCGGACCATGCTGCTGTCCATGGCGTGAACCAGCAAAGACCCATGCTGTACACGGCTTTAACCCGCACACCAGTGACAGCATTTAGGGGGACTTGTATTTTATAGAGATGCTCAGATGATTAGTCTTAAGTTGTTTACAAGAGTTATTGTATGTTATCGCGTATGCACTGTTAGGTTTTGCATATAGAGGGCATATGGTCTCATTCTGTTGCATTGTTATGAAAGCGCCCGCTAGCGTTCATTGGTTCTTGCCTTTATTGGAGCATGAATAATAGCGAGATAGTACAAACCGCTTGTTGCTGATATGGTCTTTGCAGGGTTAAGTAGCAAGGTTGACAAGCCCACAGCCGTAGCCCCTTTTTGCATGCAGACCTACTGGCTGAATTAACCAGTTGCAGCCGGCTTCTTTTCTTTTGTCTCATCCCCCTGGCAGGATTCTTTTGGAGGAATTGCAAGAATCTTTTTTCTGTGAGGGTACTACTGGCACAAAGAAACCTTGACTTGACAATGCCAAGAGAAGAAAGATTCTCTTTGTTGGATCGTCCGTTTTGTTTCACAGCCGAGAAAATATCAAATTTACACAGCGTGAAATATCGGCCATTACCTACGGCATAGGAGTGGCACTAAACAGGGAACACTGGCTCGATTGCCGGCTCACTCTGACTTACCTCCATTCAGCCAAAATACAATGAATGTACAATAGTGGAAGCCTCTTTATGTCTTGTAATCCTCTTTTTGGAACAAAAGGACAAAGGTTTGTAATCAGGGATGACACAAAAGACCTTTTTTGTCCTCGTGTGGGTAAAACGAAGCTTAAGACTGCATGTGTGTGGTCTGTGCACACTCCGTCATTGAATGACCAGGCAACCTTTGCTCCGGTGGTCCAAAATTGCATAATTGCGTGTTAAGACGGCTTCCGTTTCCAGGCAGGGGAAACATTTGTGTGTATCCACATCATCCGTTTTCAACTGGCTAAGCAGTGCTGATTTATTTCATACTTTCCTCCAATCTCAACAATGTCTGCAGAAGAGGTGAAGAAAAGGTCTCCTAAGATTACCAAGGCTGAAACCCTCAAGGTTCATGTAGTTTCTGTTGAATTCCTGAATGAGATTGAAAAAGGCGGAGATGTACTCAAGCTCATCCCTCAACACAGCATAGCTCCCTGGGGCTCCCACGTAAGTACAACCCATTGACAGCCTGCAATATGATGTCATGTGGTAAAAACATTCGTCTGACGTCGTCATCACAATAATCTTGGTTTGGCAATTTTGGGAGTCAATGTCCCCATGTGTTACACAGTATGGTCTGCAGTTGAGGCCACTTGGCATTTACACGCTTACCGTAGTTTTTACGTGCACTTTGTTTCCCAAAATGGCGAGGGTGGTGTGACGTTGGTGCGAGGCGTCACTACATTACATAAATAGTTCTGTACACAGTTCGTCGTGTGCCCAGAAGAAGGTCATAAGGCTGTGCGACCTTTTTTTTTCGGGCTCACAAAGTACGACTTTTTGCTCAAGCAGAAGGTCACAAGCAATAAAATGGCCCTTTAAAAAAAGTAGGGCACCACTACTGTCTTAAAATCATTGTTACAACTACTCCCAGGATATGTTTTTCCATTGACATGCGGAATTTAACTTTCCTGCAATGACTTATAGATGGTTGAAAAAACGACAAAACTTTTCACACTCAGTCTTTTTGGGACACAATTTTGGACATTTATTGCATCTGACCTTTTCGCCGGTCACACTTTCGTTATGACCTTCCAGGCACGTGATGTGTTGTACCACCACATACACTGTACAACCCTCATTGCCGCTGCCAGCCACTGGCCACAGCCAGAGCCAGAAGTCTTGATTCGGACATGGCCTGTGAGTAAGTACAATTGTACTGCCTGCAATCCTTATGACACTTGTGCGTCAGTTTTGTTCTCACCTCTTGAACACATGTCATATGCGGCTACTGTTCCACGCTCAGCATTTTGGAAGTCAGTAGGTATACGTGGAAACACCACGTTGCCTAAAATGCGCACCCCTTGTGTAACATATGGGACCTTGACTTCCAAAATGGCGCAACCAAGATTATTGTGATGATGATGTCAGGTGAATTGGGTCAATAGATTACGTTAAACCAAACTACTCTCTGACCATTCAATTTCATCCACTGTGGTTTTGAATGATAGATACTGTTTGCCAGCCTGCATTATGATATCATGTGGTGAATGGATCTACACAATATAGAGAATGTCTGTGCATAGTCGAGCCACCATGCACAACCCATTCTATTGAATGGTTTTGAATGGTCGGTCAACACACTGGCAAATGTTACCAGGAGAGTAGGATGGTGAAAGGATATCCAACTGACAGGTTTACATGTACATTTCCATTTAATTATAGGTTGCAGACAGGATAAATAAAGATCAAACAGACAGCAAAGGATCATTTCCATCAAGCAGTTACAAAGGCGGAAGCGGTGCAATGGGTGAGCCTTAATGTTCTTTATATAACTCTTTACTCACCCTTAACAACAAAAACAACAGAGCCTGAACTTCCTGCAGGCACAAAGTGTAAACAGCTACAACTGAAAGTCTCACATTGCCTAAAACAGCAGTGTATGATTGTTTTTACGAAACAGGCAGATCCCAAAAGTATATATATAGTCAAAACCTAAATTTTCCCATGATGAACAAAACAAGTCAGCAGTAATTGGATAAAGCAGTTTTGGTGGGGGTTATATTTCTTCCTGTCTTGTAAGGAGAGCTATCCAAGGATCCAGGTACGTAGGAAGACCACGTGTGTTCAATACAAAGACAGCATCAAGAGGCACCTAAAGACTGGCAGTTTAGACCTGAGCTCATGGGAGGCTAGACTGGTCCCTTTTCTATATCCGCAAGGATAAAAACAGACACTGGGGTGGAGTTCACAAAGTGCTACAGCTAGTCTTATCTCGAGTTAGGATAAGTAACTAGTTCTAACTTTCAGGACTAGTCTTCAGTTAGGGCTAGTCCTAAATTAGGACTAGTTTTGTGAAATCCAACCCTGGTCTTATAAACCCAATGGTTTCATTGGTATGCCAGACTTGCAGCGATTAACATGCACACGACCAGTGTGTGTCATGGTGTGTTCACCAGAGCACAGTGAAGCAAGTGTGTGCACACACAGTATTATGCCCTACGAAATCAAAGGTACATTCGGCAGGAACGAGGAGGATCCAAAGGCCGGTATTCGGCGTCATTCGAGAACCTCGCGGTGTGACATCAGATGTTCAGGCTAATGGGAGGCCACTGTCCCTGATAGATGCAAAGAGAGACTTCTGAGGACACTAGATGGCAGCAGACTTATCAGGTGTACCCATTGGTCTCAGAAATGTGCGCATGCTCATAACTACGTAAACAATGAGAATTTACCTGGTAAGTCTGCTGCCACCTATCAGTCAAAAATTCTCCCATTGGTGTGGAGCTTTTAGACGGGCTTCCCAGGCTGCTAATGAGACACTACACAGACAAAGGAATAAAAAGCACCAGACGGGAAGGAAAAATAGCTCTGGAGATAACCCAAGCCCTCCTCCCCCCCTCCTTCAACAATTGCAGCTTTGTCACCACTCACTGAATTGGAATAATATCATATCCCACATGCCGCAACATGGAAAGTCATGCCCTAACTAGAGTGACCGTATATATGTATACATCTTTTCTCCCAGCCTAATTAAGGCCTTGCCTAAACTCCCATTTGAAAAAAAAAACAAATTCTACATTTTTGTGTATGTTTTGTAATGGATTTTGTGCAGGTTTATTTGCATTGTGCTTTTCTTTTGATTTATGAAATATACATGTATGTAAGAAGTGAGCTGCGGGGAAATTTTCTTGCATTTGGCAAAACTCCCTGTGAAAATTATTACTGGTACCACGTAAGCTGCCAGTTTAAAAATGCGTCCATTTGTCCTTTCATTTATCATTTTATCTTCACCAATCATGTGCTACCTTTATATGTAACCTGAGCTCTTCCCTTGCATTTCTTTACAGGGTATGGGCGATTCAACAACAAGAGTGCTTCAAGTGGAGTAAAGAAAGTTCAGCTCAAGGGCGGTGCGGCAGTGGACGCAGAATCAGGTCAGTCATTTTATCGATTTATTACGGTTTTTTTTACATTTTTTTACAGTCATCAATGTGGAAAAAATATCACGATGTGCTTGTCAGGAACAGTACATTAGCTCCGGCCAGAAGATGCTATTTGAAGTCACTGGTTCTGCCCGTCGACAAATCCAACAATAGACCCCTTGCACACCACAAGCTCAAACAGCGCCCTCACTGAGGTCAAAGATAGACCTCTTATTGACTAGTAGTTGTGCGTGGCACATACATGCACAAGTCTATGTTTGACCGAAGTGATGTCGGCCTATGGAGGGGTCTATAGATCATGTAAGTCTCACACGTATTCAAACGTTGAGACCTGTTAAAATGTGCCATATTGTTTAACTAACACATGAAAGCATTACAGACCTTATGCACATGATGTCAATTGAGTAGGGCACACTCACCTACAGGTCAAAAGGAGGCTGCTCATTGGCCAATCCTGTGTGCCGCGCAAACAAATCTGTGCATTTCTATTGTTTCATCATCATTTAACCTCTAGCTCTTAAGATGGCGGCTGGTTGACGTCAATGCATAAGGTCTATTCATGGAAATCGGAGGTTCCCAACAAGTGTCTGAATACGCTTGAGACTTGCACAGTCTTGTTTTTTACTGCAGGGGTATCATGTGACAAGTGTTCATTGTGTTCATTGTTTACACTTTCCAATGATCTGAGATTCTTCTCTCTTTGCGACATGCAAACGATGCATTGTTTTATAGTCTAATTTATGGCGTGCTTGTGTAGTTGAACAAAAGTGGTCAGGATAGGTGTGAACTCCAACAGCTGCAGACGGTGACCAGTAGTGTGGATATACAAACCTTCATTCTGCTATGGCCATATTAGGTGGTTCCCTCTATGACGAGATGATTATATAGCACTGGCTTTAAATGCAGACGTAGGGAACCGTACTCTCTCATTCCTGGTTCCAATCAACATACTAGGTTTGATGAGATAGGCTGATTGTTTTTCTTGCTAGTGGAAGTTGACAGGTATAGTCTCAGGTTTTATCACCGTAGGCTCTCTGAGTAGATTTAGTTCTGATAAGAACTCGTCCTGCTTAGTTCTGGAAGAAATTGTCCCGTTTAGTTCTGAAAGAACTTGTTCTACTGTTTATCTACTGAATTAAGGGAATTGGAGACTTCTGCTTTTGCTTAGTGTTTCAGAGCTTTCCGTATTATCCTCACTCTTTAAATACAAGACTCTGAGTTCATTATTATTATTAATTTTTTTTGCACTAACTCAGCACCTACCCAATGCCCGTAAATCTTCACTTTTACTTGATTTGTTAAGTCATTTTTACCTGATTTAACAATATTTTGAAACGTCCTTAAAACACAGATCACTTAACCTATAAATTTACCCACCGTAGAAAGTGACCTCCCTCAAGTTGGTAAGTTGGTTAATGTTAATTTCCAGCCTTGCCGGAGTGAGATGAAAATTGAACCCCCAGCATGATCATTAAAGTTTTATCAACTGTAGATAGTACATGTACACCATAGAACTTTCCACACAGCAGCTTCAACCAGGAGGCTGATAGCCCTGGTGTTGGTTCTGTATGACATGCAGCATGGTCATCATAGTCATTTGGGTGGAGTGGTGGCTCTGAAAAGGACCGATGTGGTCTGTGTGGCTCTTTTCCGAGCCATCACTGGCTGTACCCACAAGTTTACTAGTCAGTTACTTCTTATAGGCATTTGAGAAGTTGCTCAAAACTGAACTGTATTGACTTTAACTTGCGTTCCGTCTTCCCAGTGCCTAGGATTTGTGGACAATGTGGGAACTTATTATCACGTACAAAGCAGCCCTTAAGACTACCTTAGAACTAATCATAGCAACATCACCAGATGCAAACAGTTGAGGGCGCTGTGCTAATGCCATCACTAGAGGGAGAATTCCTCGCTAATTAATGGTCCCATAGTCACCAATGCTAAATATTATAAAAAAATACAACAACAAAAAAACAAATGGAAGTATCACAGAGTCACAGCCTCTTGAAATAAGACCAACAACATGTATTTACACCTGAAGTCTTTTTTTTCTGCTGAATTGTACGGGTGTTTTCCATAAGCTTTTTGATCTTTAGCCATTAAAATAATGACCAGTTAGTGCAGTTCTTAGTCAAACAAAACATGCAGTTGGATTTTGATGGGTTGGGGTGGTTACGATTAACAAGCTTGATGATCTTTGTTTAGACTGTCTTTAGATTTATAGTTTACATGTACTTTACAGTACAAAATGTATATAGCTGCACTATTCAAATTAAACATCAAACACTGATCATCCTGTGTCTCTAAAGAAATGACTTTAAAAATAAAAAGGCTTCTGTAACAAGTTTATTTTTATTTTTTTTATTTGTTATTTTGTTATGCAATTCGCCCATCACAGGTCTGAGAAAGTGAAAAATGGAGCAAAATTAGTTTACGGGAGACGACCATGTAATAATCTCTTCTTGAAAGAAGTGGTGGTTCTGAGAAGAACCAGAGATTATTTATTTATTTATTTATTATTAGTATTGTTTCTTTTTTGTGAGTCGCCCATCACAAGGCCCAAAGGCCACTCAAGGTGTGGGCTACTTTGTTGAAGGGATAGAAACCTGCCCCAATGTGCAGAAACAAGACATGGCGAGATATTTACGCAAGTCTCTTCACAGCACAGCTAAGAACAGGGAGGGGTAAATGAATCCATTGCTAGACAGACCTAACTGCCTCTTCCCCTATTTGAACTAATTGTAGTTAAGTGTCTTACTCAAGGACACAAGTGTCATGGACGGGACTTGAGCCCACATCCTGATGACTTAGCCACCAGAACTTGAGTCCGATGCTCTAAACCGCTCGGCCAGGACATGCCACTGTTGCCGTATGATCCTGAATTAGATGAAAGACAAACAAATAGCAAAACATGGAGTAATTGTCAGCGTATGAAGGAGAGTAACCGAGTGAGCTCGTTATGAGATGTTAGATTCTGGAAGGCATTTTCTTCTGATTAAAAGTTATCCAAGAAAGTATTCAAATGGCTTTGGGTATGGTTCACCCCAATGACTTTTTTCACTGACTAGTCAATGGGACCAACTTAAGTGTTATTTTACAGCTCCGTCAGTTTTTTTTTCCACTGGTCCCTGTCGTAAGGCTGTCTTTCAACAGCAGTCAGGTGAAGTCTGCGATTGTTATTGGTTTTTCATCATGTGAAGTGGAAGCCTACATTTGTTCATGACCTGTACTGTTTCAACATGGGCAAATTTATGTTTAGGTACGATTGTGGCCTTCTGCGCCATACTGCCAGCCAGTTTCAATGATATGTTGACTTTAACACCAGCAATACAAAGCTCATGGTACTGGAATAGCATTAAAGGCTGATTTTTATGTGAGTAAATGTTAAACTTTTCAAATACAGTCACTTTGCAAACACAGTCTCACCCGAACCAATGTGGTATTATTATTACTAATCCCACAAGCGCTCGTGGAATACGGACAAAAATCTGCATCCCATTTCAAACGAGGCCGAAGGCCAAGTTGGATATATGAAATGCAGTCGCGTTATATTTTTCCGTATTCCACGAGCGCGTGTGTGATTACGAATTTATCTTCAAGCAAACGTGACGTGCAATACACAGAGTTAGAACAGTGTCAGAACATACGCACTGTGAGGTATGGGTTTGAAGCTGTGGGATTATGGGTATATATTTCACGGCTAATGACCCATCAGGGTCAAGGATTTAGGCATGCTGGAAGATAAAATTGTATATAATATCTTACTGGGAAAAAATGAATAATTATTATGAATTGTAAAGCAAATTTTAATAAAAACTTTTCTAAAATTATTGGTTACTTGTTTGTAAAAATACCAACGTTATTTTTTTTAACAAAAGTGGTTCTGAGCAGTATACTTGTCCCTTAGCTATCGTTTTTCATTTAGTTTGTCAAATAGGGAAGAGTGCAAAAGCACTCCGTACTAATGACGTCCAAGCCTGACGCTTCACAGAGGCAACGGAGGCATTTGCCTTTATTGCCCAATGGCTGTTGCCGTGGTGCCCTTGAAATGTTCCAGTAGAAATTTACAACTTCCTCATAGAGGCGCCCTTTTTTCAAGTAAATGCCTTGGTGCCCTTGCCCTTTCAAGAACGAAGCAATCAGGCCTGACGTCACTTTTGCTCAAAATACCCAGACGTCAGACAAACTTTCTACCATTCACACGATCACCACAACGCTATTGGCTCACCAGACCACAGTAGTACAGTACATGCACGTAAATATAAAAACACTGACATTGGCTACGTCAGTGAAATTTGACACGTTGTCTGAGATTTGGTACTTGCTTCTATTTTTTAGCATTCGTGAGGATATCTATTAAGTATTTTGCTTGACTTTTTGTCTTAAATACTGATACTAATGTTAAATAATTATAAACTATACACAAATGCTCCCCTCTTCATATGCATTGCCATGTATAGAATATGAATATTGTTGTACCACAATGTATTTCATAAGCCTTGTTGTCAGCATGAAAAGAAACTTGATTAAACAAGCCTAGACACCCTGTGAAATAATACTGTTGCAGAATCGCTAGCAGAGTAACATGAGACAACTTCAACTAATGAATGTAAACAAATGTTTCTGACAAACACTTAGAGTGAACTTAAGTCCACCTCCATACTTGACAAACAGCGTCAGTAATTTTACTTCTTTCTTTTCTCTATGACTTGATGATCAAAACAAGCCGTAAAAAAAACACCACAGGATGTGAATTGTAAGTTATTCATTGTGTGGGACAAACCACATTTCACCTATCCATACACACACACACACAAACAAAAACAGATCTTTGTAGATCTAGTTTGGGGAGTTGCCCTTAAATTTTCTTCACTAGGCAGTTTCAGTAAGTTTTTTCCATGCAATGTCCAAGTGCAGATTTACTGTTCCTTGTCTTCTATTTATTTATTTATTTAGAACAATCTTTATAGAGGGTAAACCATCCAGCAATGCAAATCATTTGGGGTCCTCTTGTAAAAAAAACAAATAAATTGCTTTAGATCTTTTCTTTACGATGTTGCGAGTTTTTGCAAAAGTTCGGTCATATCTGCTAGTTTGGCCAACCTTCGCCACTGCCTCGACCAAAAGAACGGGCGGCCTTCACTGCAAACAAGAAACAAAACAATGTATAATTCAATACGATAATGCTAACAAGTTAACCCATATCTCTGTGGAATCAATTGTGCAACCAAAAACAAAAAGTACACATACATGGATTCATGTTTTTCTCTTTAAAAAAAGAGTTTGAACCAGTTGAAACCGTTCGAGTTGAAATCGAACCATGGTTCCGTGCTTAGTACCACTCCTATGCCGTAGGTAACGGCCGATGTTTTGCAATTCAGGCTGCTCCAATTTGACATTTCCTCGGTTGAGAAAACAAAACAGACAATCCAATAAAGAGAATCTTTGTTCTCTTGGCATTGTCAAGTCAGGGTTTCTTTGTGCCAGCGGTACCCTCAAAGAAAAAAGATTCCGGCAATTCCGCCTACGAATTCCGCCAGGGAGATGGGACAACAACAACAACAAAATCCCGGCGGCAACTAGTTCAATGTTTTATTACTAAGGGCAACCTAATTACATTTTTTTTTATACTTAACGCTGGCAATACCAAATGGTGGTTAATGTTTTATTAGTGTCATGGCTAGTGTAGGATAGGCTACTATGTAGGTCAGAAGTCTTCAGTGGTACATGGTATTGTAGTTGTAACATAAAGTAATATCAATTTGAAGACTTGTATTTTAAAAGTAGGATATGTAATGATTGAGTGATCATTGTGAAAAATTATTGACTAGTTTCAATCTCGGCTTGAAATTGATCAATTCCGGAAAACTCATCGTTCATGATAAAGTCTTTACCAGTACCAATTCTCAAGAGAAATATTTCCATCTGAAATGGCATTTGAAGACCACCAAAAACATCCTTTGCTTATAAGAAGGGTGTGAGTGAACCAGCAAAAAAAAATCTACTGTCCTTTTTGTGGTTTTCACAAAAAAGCATGAAGGTCGATCGTTTATTGATAACTGGAGCGTGAAAGTGACTTTACTCCTCCAAAAAACAATGATGTATATCATCTTACCTTCAAGCCATAACCAATCTCAAGCATGTCAAGGCCAATATACTTGATTGATGACTGTTCTACATTTGATATCGATTTTGGAAGCAATCTGTTGGACCACTAGGGGAGAAATTTGACTAGTTTCCAGCTGTTTAAACTTGGGCTTGACCAGCAGAACCACTTTAGATTCCTTGTTTTGATGGGGAGTACTGATATAAAATGGAATTGTATCATAATAATACACAGTTCTTATATAACGCTTTATCACACCCGATGAGCGACTCAAATCGCTCATTGTTTTTTCCTGCAAGGTATTAGGGTTTAATTTTGAAGTATAAGGTGCTGTGGCACAATCTGCAGCCGATCAAACCAGGAACACCGGGGCGAACCCCGTCTCTTAATGATAAGTGTACTGGGTTCTTTTACGTGCATTACACAACACACAGGGACAATTTACGGCTTTACGTCTCATCGGAAGGACACAGCAATAATGGTTTGTGTCTTGCTTAAGGACATAAGTGTCACAATCGGGACTCGAACCAACACTCTGCTGATCAGAAACACCAGAGCTTGAGTCCAGTGATCTTATCCGCTCGGTCACTCCTAATCTCCTAGATCCTCCCTTCAGGATCCAGCGCCAATCCTCCAAACTCAGCCAAGAATAGTGTATGTACTGTTGGATCCTTTCTGCTTCTTTAATCCACACCTGCAAATTAATCTACTTTTTGTTCTTGCTTTTTTAAATTTAGATTTAGAGAATAAATTTACTTCCCATACCAGACCTCGTTGAATTATGATCAGAATGTCAATATAAACGGTTTAGCACTAGCATTCTTTTTTTATAGTGCAATAGTTACTGTAGTTTTTCTTGCTATAAC
The DNA here is from genome assembly GCA_911728455.2 of Marthasterias glacialis. Lineage (NCBI taxonomy): Eukaryota > Metazoa > Echinodermata > Asteroidea > Forcipulatida > Asteriidae > Marthasterias > Marthasterias glacialis. The sequence goes on along the minus strand of OU452219.1, from coordinate 27,144,209 downwards.
CACCTTTTTAACTTTACTCATGCAATTTGACTGTTATGGTTTAATGTTTATATTGTTATTGATTAATCCCTTTTTGAAGTTTTTTGTAAATGCTTTATGTAATTAATTATGTCATTACATAAATTTTTAGTACAGCTGTTGGCTGCAATGGTTGAGTATTAGTAACAACATTTCAATGGAAATAAAATCAAACGATGTGAGTCATGTTGAATCCCCGCTGCCTCCAACATGTGAATGTTAAATGAGCCTCAGTCCTTCAAAATCATCTAACTCCTACCGATGATTTTGAAGGACTTGGGAAAGTTAGAGATGTGATTGCATTCTCATTCCGAATGATTCGGGCATGCAGGTTTTAAGACGTTGTCACATCCACATGATGGGAGGATCTTTGAAGGACTTGGGAAAGTTATTGGATGTGATTGAATTCTCATTCGGGCAAGCAGGTTTTTAAGGTGTTGTCACATCCACATGATGTGACGATCTTTGGAAGGACTTGGAAAAGTTATTGGATGTGATTGATTTCATATTCGGGCAGCAGGTTTTTAAGGTGTTGTCACATCCACATGATGTGACGATCTTTGGAAGGACTTGGAAAAGTTATTGGATGTGATTGATTTCATATTCGGGCAGCAGGTTTTTAAGGTGTTGTTACATCCACATGATGTGATGATCTTTGGAAGGACTTGGAAAAGTTATTGGATGTGATTGAATTCTCATTCGGGCAGCAGGTTTTTAAGGCATTGTCACATCCACATGATGTGACGATCTTTGGAAGGACTTGGAAAAGTTATTGGATGTGATTGAATTCTCATTCGGGCAAGCAGGTTGTTGAAGCATTCTCACGTCCACGTGGCAAGATGATCAGCATGGGTCGCGAAACTTACTTATGACACTCTATGTTTTTGACGAACATGATTTTGTTTTCTCTATCTGAACAAACGGATACAAGTAAAGCCTTCGCCAATTTGTATTCTCCTTTCAACTGGTCGATTTCTTATTAAATTTTTAAAATATAGTCATAAGCTTTCCTTTTCTGGGCCTTTGGTTGACTTTAGTTTGACTGTCTGAACAATGCATCAGGCTATGTAATGTTCGACCCATTAGACTAAATTCCCTAGATGAGTTGGCGCCACGAGATGTTGTTTTCATCAACTTCCTGATTAGGTCATGATTTTTTGAGCTAGAATTTTAAAGATGGCAGTAAGAATATTTTAAGATTGTCAAATAAGTTTAAGAATCCCAATCAAAGTGGGGAAGCAAAATATTTGTCTACCTGGAATAATCTTTACTTAGTTTAAAGAAAAAGTACAGGATTGTTAATCAGAAATGTTATTTATTTATTTATGTATTTTTTGTTACGTGTAATTTTTTTATCTGTACTTTTATTTATTTATTTATTTGTTGATTTATATATACATATATATGTATATTTTACTTTTATTTAAATTTATTATTATTTTTTTTTAGAGGAGGGGGGGGGGATTGAACAGTAAGAAATTGACTGGAGGGGGATTTGAACCTAGGATATCCAACTCACCGTTGATTGTTGCCTTTTTTATACTCAAGGTGTAAGGGTACATGTAAAACAAAAATAATATTTTCTATCTCTGATGCAGTTATTACATAAAATTAAATTGAAATTGTTGCAATGCCTACTGCTAACATATTAGGATTTGCAGAGCTGTCAACTGACCCTGGTTCTGCAGAAAGTTCCCTGAATATAAAGCAATCTTTCCATGTTCTGGTGAACAAATTTGAAAATCTCCCTGATTATGGACACTTTTTCCCTGTTGAATGTAATTCTCAATATCTCCCTGAGTGTTGTACAAAATCTCCCTGATTGCAAGATGCAAATGTTGTCGGCTCTGCATTTAAACTGGCCTCTTGTCACTGGGCATGCTCAGGTAAAACAAATAATCTACATTGTATAAAATTGCACAAAAGCATAGCCGTCCTAATTTGATAAAATTTTCACAGGTTGGTTGTATGGCATGTTTATTGAAAACTGCACCGTGTGAATGACTTAAAGGGATTGTACAGTAACGTTTCAAAGAAGCACAATCAATTATCTGCATAGAAACACAGGGATGAAACCAGAGTTTGCATGCGAATCTTTTTTTTTTCTTTTTTTTTTTTCTTTTAATCTTTTTTTAAAATAATGACTAGCCAGCAGGCCCTTTCAAAGAACCGTTTTCATCGGTCGATATCTAATGATTTCCTTTCAACATCATGATAATTGTATGGGACTTGGACTGTGGAAGCTTGCGATAAATCTATGCATGCGCAGTGGAAAGCTAGCCAGCAGGGACCACTTGAACAGCCCAGGTCCTTGGGTATCCAACTGGCATTTTGCCCACAGATCACTGTTAATGGAGAAAGTTTCAACAGAATTGGCTTTTTTTGTGGAGAAAACGCTAAGCAGCATTCTCCTGTAACAGTGGTCCGATGGCCAAATGCTAGTTAAAACAGCCAAGGACCAGTCACAGTTCTCTCCAGGTGGTCTGGCTGGGTAGTTTAGTGTTAAAAACATCTTTAAAGCCCCAGCTTAACACTGGTAAGAAGAAAAACATAAACGCTACTGGATTTACATATACCTTACATGGTATAACGATAATGACAGGAGAACGCTTTCTTTGAAATATTTTTTGCCTGAAGAGTTATCGTTTTTAAATAATAAATGAAATCAGATCCAAAATTTCCTTGAAAAATTTCTGCCTGAAGTGTTACGTTTTTAAATAATAAATAAAACGAGATCCAAAATGAGTTTTCGTCTCAGTGAGATGAAAACTCTGCCGCTAGGAATACGTACAAAAATGCTGAATGCATTTTTTAAAGTTTTCTCGCAAATGAAAAAACGAAATGAGCTGACATTTTCACGGGTTGGTTTTATTACAAACACATGTATCTTGGATTGTGCAAAGAATGGAAGCATTTACAGTCATTTTACCAATGTTGAGCTGGGGTTTTAAGGACTAGTGAAAAAGCAGGGCTGGACAGCTGAAAAAGCTGGCGGACTTGTTAATAAACGACAAGAGAAGGAGTCCCGCTGGCTGGTAGCTAAAAAAGTTCAGGAAACCCTGCTAAGCAAACGACTGTTCCACGTCACAATTTTATTTGGCCTTTACATTAAAGGTGTGTTACATCATTGGTTTTTGGAAGAGTACATTAATTTCTATCCTCTAGTTTTCAAGAAACATACGATCACTCTGTGAAAAAAATTCACACTAGAACATCCCGTCTGAGTGAAAACAATGACAAATGGTTCCTCAGAAGTTAAAATGTTTGTAATAATCATTTTTAAAGTACTGAAACATTCAACGTGCCACTTTGGCCAGTTAGGTGTTAGTTTGATCCATACGTAGACTCTAAACTAACGGCCAATGTCTCAAAGATTCGTTGTTCTTAAGACACGAACCAAACACTTTTGAATTTAATTACAAGAAGCAATTAGACCAACAAACCAAGTTAGACATAATTTATTAAGTTAAAGGGATTCACCCACGACACGAATTAATCACAAACCTGGTGTGCTCTTGCATGTTCAGTCATTTTTGTTTCTATTTGTTCTCTCTCTTTCTAAAGTAAAGTAGAAAGGGTTTCGACAAATGTGAAACATTATGTTGGCGTTTTTTCGTATAAACTGGACGACGTGCAGATCATGCTTTTCAAATTATTACGGAAAGGTAAACATGTGGGTGGATATTTACTTTAAAAATTGTCTTACATAATACGAAAAATTGAAGGGATGTGCTGATCATGCTGGGAAAAAAAATTGAAGGAAAAACATTCAGCCAAACACCAACCGCACCAAGCCCGGTCTTCAGATCGGGCAACTTGGCTCCATCCCCATTCAATCTCGGTTTCATTATATGCACTTTTTTAGTGCAAAGTCTGTGCTAAAGTGCATCGTCCTGGTGCTTAGCACTATTGCACTCTGGTTTCCAGCAACCTTAGACAACTTCAAGTCTCTTGATCACTCTGTATTTTAATTATGCATATAAAGAGTCAGATTTCTGGAATTGTATATGTAATTAACCCATCGTGTATGCAGTCTAGGTAATGATGTACAGTGAATGAGACACAAGCATGTGTACATTTGAGTCTGCATTTCCGAATCAACACAACAACTCTACCAATTGACAGGTAGAGATAATCATAGCACCCGGATGCAAAAATGAACTCAGTTTATCGTTAGTGAATGCATTGCAAAGTGGAGAATTCAAACTGGCCTGTCATTTAGTTGGCAAGCTCAGTGGGCATGTGATTAAACCATCAGGGCCCAATTTCAGGGCTCTGCTTACTGCGTCATTCTGCGCTTACGAAGACCATTCGCCGCTTACGAGGTTTTACGAATTTCTGCGCTAGCTGTGTAAGCGAGGAATCCTTAGTTACGTGAACTATGTACGCGCACAAGCAAAAATTCCTTGATAACCCGTGAAATACGCTGAAGTAAGCGCGGAATTTTCTGCTTCCGCAAGCGCCGATTTTTTGCTTACGGTAAGCAGAGCCATGAAATTGGGCCCTGCTTTTAGAATGCTGGAGGTCGTAGTTTCGAATCCCACCCTGTCTGTGGATTTTTCTGCAGAATTACTCAGTATAGTGCTTTATCCTGTACTCAATGTATGCTCAGTGTAAGGCAAAACAAAACTCAAATCCTGGTGAGACAGCTGCTCTAGAGTGGCGGGGGTCGTGGGTTCGAATCCTACCTGAGTAGTATGCCTATAGATTGTTTTTTTCTCCACATGACTCAGGGGAGAGTATACAGTGATGCAGGCTTCCCCATGCACAGCTAGTGTGTCAGGATTAGCCCCATACATTGTGCCAATACGCTGGACTCCCTCCGCTTCTTGGCCCAACGAACCCTGTCCTCTAAAACCAGACATCAACTTTCGAATCGAGACTTACTTTGTTTGGCAAATTTATCCCTCAATAATTGGTCGGTCATTAGTTTCAGACATGTCAGACTCAGAGACAGAGTCTGGAGAAGATTTGTGCACGTCTGCCTGTGCGATAAGTCCTCGGCGTTTGCTGGAATTTTCTGTCAAATCTTCGTGCTGGAAGCCCATATCAACGACAGGAGCCATGATGGTTGCTGTTCAGCTCGCGGGTCGTATTCCTGGGAGTCCAGCGTATTGGCACAATGTATGGGGTTATGTCAGGATGTATTACGGGCCAATGCGTGGAAATTACAGCCGATACAACTTTTTGTTCTTCCATTTTAAATGCTCCAGATTGCACAGTAGAGCTTTTCAAACAAAACATAAACGTCCAATAAAAACAGTACCTGGTTCCAATCCATTGGCTTCAGCCACACTTCCAAAATTTGGGTCCAGAATGCCGCACAGTTTTGAAAAATCCTTGATGGAGAACCCTGCTTATCACACATTGAATCGGGTAAAAACCAAAACAATATTCTTTGTCCCCGAAGCAATTTTTACATCTATTTAAAATCCTGTCGTTGACCTTGTATATAGTGCATACTTTAGAAGCACATCACCAAGCAATTCTGAACAGCTTTTACCAAGCACACGTCACACAGAGTACCTAGAGAACCATCTGCTTGTCTTCACATAGTTTGCGGCAATAAATCCATGTATCCTGCATGTCCAGGTTGGCTACATGATTTATGTGTTTATTTGAACAAGGACTTCCAGAATTGAAACGAAAACACACAGGTTTTTTTTTAGTACAAGCGCCTGTTCAAAATTAAAAGATGTCCTATATTAAATATTGTCATAGTAACGCCTATATGCTCAGACTTTTTTTTCTGGTTTGTATTAGGTGTCCGCATGGAGACTGAAAGAAACATGTCGTCACCATTTTAATGAAGTGACGAGTGTGACAAAATTAACAAAATTTGTCAAATCGTTTTTGCACATATTCTTGACGTACTCATTGCTGTTAAAATTTTCAGCTATTGTCAGGACCTAAGATGTAATAGTTTGTAATTACACTAATTAGCATGACTGACGAATCACTAGATTTGCTATTTTGAATTTTCATGAAGTGAGGAACCAAGTTTCACCACTGTACCCATTGACATACATAGCGCTGGCATGGTGCCAAAAACGTGTCCTCTGGCTAGTGTTTTCACGAAGTGAGGAGTCTGTTGGCCTATTTAAGTTTAGCGTTTTCACAAAGTGAAGATACTCTAGTATGCATTGATTTGTACACAGCGCACTGCCTGCAAGTCTTGTTTTTGTTTTTGTTTTTATGAAGTGACGAATGTGTTTAGGAATTAATAACTCATCAAAATAGTTGCAAGATTGAAAATATATTGACAGGTCTGTATGAATGAAGAAGTCAGCTTTACTTTGGGAGGAAACTTTAGTAAGCAGTGCCCGAAACAGAAGTTAGAAAATAGTTCAACTTCTAACATGATTTTCTGTAAACAATTTTGGCTGTCTTGCAGATGTCACTTCGTGAAAAAATGGCGACAATATGTACCCTTCATCTTAAATGTTTCAAACACTTTGTTCCAGTGTTTCTTGACAAAGTCTTCGAACACATTCTATTTAGCATGATTGTGCTCAAGCATACTTTAATTGCTTCTCTCTGGCCAGATGAAATGTGACTTCCTCTTTTAGCCTGTAAACCTGTTATTGCTGGTCGTTGGGTGCCTGGCAGAAGGGCGTAATGCCCTACAACCTTCTGCCGGGCACGCACAGTGTAACATTTTGTCCCAGCAGAAGTATGGTTGTAAGCAATCAAATGGCTGTCTTCGAAATAAAAAGCCATAAATAGTGTTATTTGCTTGTTTACCTGGTTGTGCGTTCCAATAGTTTTCCTATACTGATAAATGGCGGAAGAACAATCAAACTTTGACACTCGGTTTTCGTGAAGCACAATTTTTGACACAAATTGCTTATGTCCTGCTAGGTACATGATGTAATTTAAAGGTAGGGGGAACACAAACCATGGCCTTATCATAGTTGGCAGAAACTGTTTCGTTAACGTTAGCATCAGACCCAGGTGTGTGAATCTCAAAACCTGCGTTTTGTTTTCTTGACTGCACAAAGTCTACCTGGACTCGTTCTCTGTTGCTGTTGGTGTGTGTGCCATTCCTGGCATTATTGTCATCAGGCCCCGACTAAAAAAAAAGGGGGGCAGGCCAAATCAGAGAAATTGCACATTTCTCAAAAAGGGCATGCTGGCCAAGTTGGTAGTGATAGTGTAATTTTTCTGTAGGGGCACCTGACCAACTCGGCAGGGCATCGAGACCTCGGTGGCCTCGGTTAAGTTCGAGACCTGTGTCATTGTACAACACTTTTACCGAATTTGACACATCCATTCAGATGAGAAGTAAATCAGTAAAACCTGTATTGTGTGAGGCCCGTTAAAGAACCCAGTAGATATGTTATTTTTAAAAAGGGGTGTGCTGAACTGTTTACCGCCATGGTTTGGTTCATTGGTTGCAGAATGCGCCACAGCGTTTTGCAAGTCTAACGTGACATTATATGAATGGGCCTCACTCGAAAAAAATATGCTTATTGCCTCTCATGTATTGAAGATAATTTTCAGTTGGTATGAAGGAAACAAGCATTGTAGAAGTGTTCAGTTATTGTTTGTGACTCATGGAAACTGCAGGCCTGATAGTTCACACGGAGGCAAAATTGCCCTGATGCCCCTAGTCGTTGCCTTGGTGCCTCTTGAAATGTTCCGGTACAAATTCAAATTTACGTGCCCTTTAACGAGGAAAAACTGCCTGGCCCTTACAAGGATGGAAGTATCAGACCTGAAACTGTATTATAGTGAGGAGAATAACATCCCACAATAAACACTTTGTCTAAAGTCCTTTGTTTGTTGTTTTCCTTGTCTCGCCCTCAAGTGACTGAACCTGAAAGACTTATCATCCCACCAGATTGTCTGTCTTTTGACACTGAATGTTAATAGTCCAATTAGTGTTTTACATTCTGGTCATAATGTTTGCATCAATTATTCACCAACGGCTCCAGGAAATGAAGTTTAAATCATTCAGGGACTCATTAAAATGACGGTCAAATGCAGCAAGGTCTCACCAAAAATAAATGAAAATAGAAAAAGAGAGAGAGAGAGATGTTGGGCATAAATTGTTACTGTGGGCATTTCTAGACATTTGTTGTCATGGCACTTAGGATGTCTTAACCAGTTTCCGCCGCAATTCTTGTTTTTTTTGTCCTGTCCAACTGGCAGGATTCTTTTGGCCAAATTGCCAGAATCTTTTTTCTTTGAGGGTACCGCTGGTACAAAGAAACCCTGACTTGAAAATGCCAAGAGAACAGAGATTCTCTTTATTGGATAGTCCGTTTTGTTTAGCGAACAAGAAAATGTCAAATTCACGGAGCGTGAATTGCAAAACATCGGCCGTTACCTACGGCATAGGAGTGGTACTAAACACGGAATCATAGCTCGATTGCCGGCTCACCCTGACTTACCTCCATTGAGCCGGAATACAATAAATAAACAGTGTTGGAAGCCTCTCAATGTCTCGTAATCCTCTTCTTGGAACAAAAGGACAAAGGTCTATAATCGGGGATTACACCCAAACACCCTCTCAATGGCCACAAAATGCGAGTAAACTCAAAACTTTTTTTGGTCCTTGTGTGGTTGAGACGAAGCGTTAAACGGCATGTGTGTGTGCACGCTCCGTAGTTGAATGACCGTGCGACCTTCGGTCCGGCCGTCCGAAATGACGTAATGTAATGTACCCCCAGGGTTAGCTTACTCAGTGTTCATTTTTCTTCGGAAAACTGTAGCTGTGGGGGGGGGGGGGGGAACAACCTCTACATCAGGTGGGGAGGCAGGTGGTTATTAAGTGTGGGATGTTGATGGGTTTTAAGATTCCCTAGAATATCCTGGGGTTTTATTTCCTTGGAATTGGATTAATAGTTTTAAAAGGGCTAGAATCATTGTGGCTTGGAGGCCTGAGAAAAACTTGTTATTAAGAAGAGTGCTTGCCATGAACCAGAAAGGCCGCCCCTATCCGTCCGTGACGAGTGTTCTGTGGTTTTATTGATGTGCACTACCTAGCCATGATGGTGGAAAGTCCCATCCAGAAGACATAGCAATCATGGTAAAGTGTCACACTCAAAAACATAAGCTCCATGTATGTAGGCCAGCCAGCAGGGGTTTGAGTGGTGATATTTCTGTCCTTGATGGGAAAGTTTGTCCTCTGTGTGTAATTTGGAAGAAACAATAAAAGGGGAACATTGGAAGATCCTCTAGTGGTGCGTTGTGGCCGAGCGGTCAAGTGCACTGGACTCGAGCTCTGGTGTTTTTGATCAGCAGAGTGTGGGTTTGATGCCCAGTCTTGACACTTATGTCCTCAAGCAAGACACTTAACCATTATTGCTTCGTCCTTTGGATGGGACAAAAAAGGCGTAGGTCCCGTGATTTGGTGTTTCTGGCGGTGGCTGCTAAATGCGCCCATAGCCGCAACACCTTGTAAACCCTTATAAGGTGCTACATAAATGGGTCTCATAATTCAACAACTTCAAAAACCCAGTTACACTTATCACTAAGAGAAGGGGTTTGCCCCAGTGCTTCTGGCAGTGGCTGCTGAATGCGCTGCAGCACCTTGTAAACCCTTAAAAGGTGCTGCATAAATGGGTCTCATAATTCAAAAACTTCAAACAAATGTCCTGAAAAATAATAATAAGCGCCTTGAGTATCTAATTGTTGGTAGATACGTGCGCTATATATGGCTCCGATATTATTAGTATTATTATTTACACAGTTGTTTGGAACAATACATGTGGTATGGAACTTCAAGGGGTTTTACATGTACAAGTAGCATAAAATACTACTTTACCTCACTGTCAGGCCCTTGCCTACAAGAATGATTTCCTTAGTTTGGAGGCAAACCCAAAAGAAACCTCCACATCCCCCAACTTGAAGGCCGGTCAGTAGCCCCTCTAAAATCATAATTTGATCATAACGCACTCAATTAAGAATTTCTAGTAATAAAAACATACAAGTTTTGTTCAGATGAAGAAGTATTACCTGCTCTAATTGGTGTAAAGGTCAAAGATTTATTGGAAGGGTCGTTCCCATTGGAAATAATTTGAAATAAAAGTGTGCATAATTATAGATTGTTTTTTTTTATATTTTTTTATTTATGAGGTCAGTGTGTTGAAGTAATTGCTCTTATCTGTGGATCAGCGCAGTTCAAGTTAAAAGTTATGCGTAAGGTATGCCTTTTTGATGGATATGCCTTTTAAGTAAAAGGTCAGTGCATACATTAGGCCATGTACAAAAGGGTCCCTTCTGCCTTCCAAAATTATTAACAAAGTGACTTGTTTTGTTGGTGTTGTTTTTTTCAGGGGGGGGGGGTTCATATAATGATAGTGATTTCCACACACACACCCGGAAACATTGAAATGAGTAAAATATCACAAAAAGATGATTATTTATTTGTACCTGGTTTCCTGAACAGTAAATACACCCTTGATAACTGGATAAATATTCAAAAGTTAATAGTATGCAATAAATATAGAATCTGGCTAAACTAGTGCATAATTTAGATTTAAGGTGTGAACCAACCCTTTTTCACTTGCTACATGAGGTGATGTAAAAAAAATACCGCCACCCTCTCCCACATGTACCTTGGTTTTGGCCACCAGAAATCGTAGGGTTTTAAACATGCTCTTAGCGAACTCTCTCTGAAACAATTGATGCATCAGATTCTAACCTTTGACTTGCCTTGTAGCTCAAAATTCAACGTCTAAAAGTGGTAAAGGACGCATTGAATGGGAGACGTGAGACACTAGGTGGCAGCAGAGTAGTTTTCCAATATTCAGGTCCTTATTTCTGAGCATGATTGCATTTCCTAAAAGATTGAATTTCTCCAGGGAAGCCAGTTGCCACCTTCTAGTGTCTCCAAAGTAGTCTCCCACTTAGAGCAGGTCAAAGGTGAGAAATTCAATGGAAAAGTGCGATGAGATGGCACCTTTAAGGTTGAAGTGATGGAAGAGGGAGTGCTAAAAAATAAACATCAACATAGCTTTTAAGCGGTAGTGGATAGTGGATGGATCATACAGTTCATATGCAATTGAAGCTGGAGAACTGCTGAGTTTTAACGCGTGCTGCGTCCTGCTGTGGAAACCATGGGTCGATACCAAGTGACACACGTGTATAGCAATGTAATGGTATTTCATGACACTGGTGTATGGCAGATGGCAAAACGCATGGAGCACTTTGGGTTTTTTTATTGGTCAGTCTAATGATGTAGTATATGTGTGGGAAATTTTGCCATACACCTGTGTCATGAGATACCATTTTGTCATACACGTGTAAAAGACGCAGCGTAACAAAAATGGTTTCTTAATTGAGTCAGGTGGATAGTTACTCAATCAGTGTACTCCGGGTTCCATTTGTATGGGATGGACCTATCAATCGTTTGAACCATAGTTTATTCATGACATCAACAGCCTGTTTCAAAAAAATAATAAACTGTGGGCGTTAGGGTGTTACAGAGATGCCGTAGTATAAATATTAACAATAACTGTGTTTCTCATGGCAATGGATTACCCTACATCTTAGGCTCAAATGGGGGGAAAAAACAACCCAAACACCCCTCTGACATTTTGGGAAGACCACAGATTATTATGGTAGTTAGGGTGGGATCATGTGACAGAGGTGCCACAGTAAGGGAATAAAAGTGTGGTGAACAGGGTTTCAGCTAGTTGTTTAAACATGGTGAAGCCTTGTCTCGATAATTTTATTGAGACAAAGTCAAGGTGAAATTATCGTCAACCAGGCCTCACCGTGTTTAAAGGCAAAGTATACCTTTGGTTTTTGGAACTGTACGTTTGCCTTAATGCTATATAATTGTAGATATATACCATAAAACTAACCTGTGTAAATTTCATTTCAAAAGGTGGCAGCGTTTTTGAGATATCGCCAAAAATCTGGAGCGGTTGCGTTCACGCAGAAGAAGTATCCTTCATTGGATTACACATTCTGAGAAGCGTTACGGCCATAACGCTTCTCAGATTCAAGTTTTTGGGGGATAAAAAGTGATATATTTTTCCATAACTGCAGTACTTCGAAGTGAAACGTTTCTCAAAATGCATTATACTATCCAAAGCTGCTGTACTCCTTACCAAGTAAGTTTTTATTGCAAACAATTTTCAGAGTCATTACCAAACGTATGCAATGCCTTTAAACAACTTGTTGAAAACCGATTCACAAATCTGACAGTGACAGCTCACGTCCTGGACTCAAGTCTGCGTTGAAGTTCTAAATTCTATCCATGTAGAGCGCCTTGCGCAAGTTTCAAAACTACGCACGCAAGTTTCAAACTTGCATGAGCCAAATTTGGGTGCTACCATCTACCTCCATGGTGCTACCAATTGAAATTGGGCCGTGCAATTTGCGCGCTGTGCGCAATCGTCTGATAGCGCCCTCTTTTAACTCAGTTTACACAGTCAATGTTTAAATACTTTGACCCTGTCTATACTGCTTGTTTAAACATGGCCATGCGATCTCCTCTCGACCAATCGGAAAGAATAAACTGTCCCAGGTATTTATGAACAAATATTAATCCTCATTGAAGTATGCATTAGATACAACAGGAATAAAGTTAAATAAATACTACACATAGGGTGTACATCTGTGGTAAAATATTTTTAAATCAAATTTCTGAAAAGCACCAATAAGTTACCACCACAACAAAACAGACCAAAATGGTACATAAAATAGTCTGACTTTTAATAATAGCGTCGGATGTCTTTCAGGCTGGCATTAATTTATTCATGGAGTGACATTTGCACGGGTGTCTTGTTTCCGTCGGATAATTGGAGTATTCCCTAGCTGAAGGGGATGTGATTTAGCTCCTAGATGTGTAGTCTGATCTCTATGAACACGACAAATAAAAGAGAAAATGTATTCCACCGGCGACTCAATCGGAACTCAGATCTATTATCTCATGTTTGCAAGACCACAGCTCTCATCTCTGGACTACAATTAAACAAATTTCAAAGCGTCATGGTATGGTTTTAGGCGGATTGCCTTGAGTTTGTTGACTTTTCGGTACAAAGGTGACTTGCAGTAACCTAATTCCATGTCTGAAATAAGGGTTTTTGTCTCGAGGGGTGGGGATTGGGGGGGGCGGAGGGGTTGGAATGATGTTTCTTTTCTGTGGCAGTAACAGTGTTTTAAAGGTTTACAAATCATAGTCAAAACAAGTTAGCAGTATTTGGCTTTCTTTCTTTTTGAAGTTGGTCATGTTTTGTGGGGCTCAATGAACATATAATCTTGCCATGTTCGGCTCAGTTAGAAAACACACATTGTAAAAAAAAAATGTTAGGGAAATATTGTTTTTCTGTATAAGAGTGACTTCTGTTGTTGTTGAGATCGAGCGTGCAGTGAGCACTAGCCTTTTGTGTGGTGCGCAAACAAGTCATCAGTCCAGCATGAATGGCAGTATCCACTATTTTGGCCCTTAGTGACGCACAGAAGCGGGTGACCTATTCACTGTTAATTTTGATTACTAATGCCAAGCTTATAATTACGTCAAACTGTAGATTTCTTATGCACTGATATTATATCGGGTGTACAGTGATATTTTTATAGCACATGGCATTATTTCACCGGATGGAAATTTTCCTCAAGACAGTACGGGCGATTAGCGATAAAGTGCGCCCTCTGCAGTTTGCCCAGGAGAGGCCATTTCCGCAATGCATCATGGGAAAAGGTCAACAAGTTTTTAGCCCTCTCACAGCGCCCAATAGAATGTCCCCGATATGTTAAGTTTGTTCATGGTTGCAAAGCAGAATCACACCTTTAAATATGGTAGTCAAAGTGTACATCAAGGAGTTCATCCCCAAACATTCAAACATCACATACCCTCAAAGTATGATTTCTGTTTAACAATATAACTATTACACCAAATGAGCTGGCCTTTTTTTACATGGTTAAAACTTCAATTATAAATTACATTTTTTAAATATTTTTGGTTCATCATTGAATATTTTTTTTTATGCGGGTAACCATAATAAGAAGTAGAATGGAGAACAATAATCATTATCTTCAAGCAAACTTGAATCCTCAATTCTGATTGGTCAATCCTTAGCAACAAGAGTGTGATATATAGTCATATTGCACGGCCCATATCACACCCTGTTCTCTAATACGCTGTTGTTACGCGCTGTTCTAACTCCGACTTTCAGAACTAATTGTAAATTCACTGTGAATTCAAAAGTGGCGCATTTGCTTGAAGATAAATTCGTTATCACACGCGCACTCATGAAATGCGGAAAATATAGTGCGTCTGCGTTGTATATCCATGGGACGCAGAAGCGCTATATTTTTTCCGCATTCCACTCGCGCTTGTGTGATAACTTATAATATATAAGTGAGCTAACTGCAATTTTCAATTGAAAGTTTTGACATATTTATGTGATTTCAGTAACAAGTGTAATATGCATAAAAACAAAGAGAGACAAATTCATGTAACTATGGAAAGAGTGAATGTTTTGACAAAACAAAAAATGTAGTAAGTTTTACAAAATGATTCACTTTGCTGAACTGGAGATTGACTGGAGGTTAAGTGCAATACATACATCTCAAAAGTGATACACTCATCATTTACTGATCCTGGTTGTAGAGCTAATTTTGATTTAACCCTTGTCTGCACAGTGATTTAGTGTTCAGAAAGTCTCATAATCTTCATTTCTCCTCTGCCCCGGTTACCAGATTGGTGTTCTAAAGTTCAAAACTTGGTACAAATTTTCGGTTGAGATCGTCCTGTATGAGGAAAATGTAATACTTAGTATGCTGACCCCTGGGTTGTCTCTTTAAACCCTACTCCCAAGCACTGGTTGCTATTTCCAGGTCAAAACACATTTTCCTGGGAGTTTCCCGGGGAAATCTGTCTAGTGTGAAAGCGGCTCATGTGACATGAATTTGATGCTATTATGACGATGTGGTCAAACATGTTCCTGAAGCACTGAACAAGACTGCACCAGTAAAGACATCGAACCACTGTTGAAGTGAGAGGACTGTTCAATAACTTTAAATGGATGCCCTTGCAAGTATTGTACTGTCCCTGTCAGAACTAATGTGTTTTGTATTCCAATCTTTGAATTGTGACACCAAATATTTGGTATCTACTCATGAATATGTGTAAGTTCACGTCATTTGATATACGCTTTAAGCAAATCACCCTACCCCTCAAGTAGTTGTTTCAATCGCTACTCAGGCAACCTGACAAATCGCAAATAAGACTGACTTGTAAATACAACTACCTGTGTAAGTAACACTCTCTGGTTAGCTGTCCACTTCTTGCTCATTTCCCTTCATTATCGTAGGAATTTGGCGTGATTTCCAAGCTCATGCTATTAAAGGGATTTTACAAGGTCAAAGAGTATCTTTTCATTCAAACTGTGTAGTTGGCAAGAGGCCTTGCTTAAATGTTGGTTTTGGGACCAGTGAATTTGAGGGAAGTGCAAGATTCCAGCCTGCCATGGCCAATTGTCGGCCTTGGCTAACGGTCGAGGGGACAGCCGAGTCATGATGAACAAAGATTGCTTCCATGCAGAACTTTGTCAAAAGAGAACTATCAATCCCGGTTCCAAAATCAGGTTTTCAGTACTTCGTAAGGGTTTCATTTCGACGGCAGTATTAACAAAAATAAAGATTTTGGATTGGTGTTCCCAAAATTAAACTTAAAGGTGGTACTGGGGGGAAAAAAATCTTTGGAAATTCTGGATGGAGCTGGTTTAGAGCTCATTATTATCACAAAAATATTGCATGTTTTGACATGTATTGCATGGGTTTGAATTAGAATGTGTTTAATGTGTCCTAACAATGAGGCCATTATGTACCTTCACACCTATTTCTTTGCAGAACTGCCACTTCTGAGAAGAGATTGCAGTCACATGGTTGTTACCTTGAAACACGTTTATTCTTACTTAAAAATCGTCAGTCGCACCTCAAACCGACGTATCAGTAAAAAATCAGGCAAATCAGTGTTTTTACAAACTATTGATGCACTCAGTACTGTTAAAATTTTCAGCAAGTTTCAGGACCTAATACGTAATAGTTTCATTATTACACTAATTAGCATGATGACGTACATGTGTTACTAGTTTTGCCATTTTGCCTTCCCACTTTATCCATTGAAATACATAGCGCCGGCCTGGTGCCAAACAGGCATAGTAGGACTTGTGCGTTTTCACGAAGTGACATATCTGTTGACCTATTTAAGTGAAGCGCTTTCACAAAGCGACGTAGCTCAATATGCATCGATTTGTACACAGCGCTGCACGTGCACATCTTGTTTTTTTTATTTTTAACGAAGCGCTGATGTATTTGGGAATTAATAATGCATCCAAACAATTGCATGATTGAAAACACGTTGACAGTTCTGTGTAAAGAAGTGAGCCTTATTTTGGTATTTAATAAAAAAATCACAAGCAGTTTCCAAAGAAGCAGTTTGAAAAATTAGTTCAACTTGTGTTCAAACTAGTTCAAACTAGTCAGTTTGTGGTGCGACTGACTAAAATGTACGCTCCGACTTGCATACCATAACAAATAGTTTGAGGCTTTTTAAAGTATGTGCATAAAAGTTGAAGTCAATTTGGTCTTGATAAATATTTAAAAAAGGGGAGTATGCTACATGTGAACTACTTCTGCAAAATTTAGACTTCAGATGTAAAGATTAGCCCATTAGCAAGTGCAGTTGGTAAAGAGTTCTGTGAATGGAATGCAACACTATTAGAAAAGCCACTTATTTCACTGTGCTCATGTGTCATGCTTCGCAAAACTCTGTGTGCTATAGATCTTGCTGACACCATCTTTGTCTGGTCCCCCGTATGCGATATTAATAGTACATACTCATCAATACTAAAACAAAATTATTTGCCCTTTCAGCTTCGCTGTGGTGACGCTGATTTATTGGGAGTAATACAAGATGGATGCCCCATGATAAAGGTCTTTTAAGGTTTAAGATTAAGCTTTGACTTTAACAAATGTAAGCTACCATTGTGGACTTGTATAAGCTTGAATTTTAATACAATGACATCATCTGCCTGAAAAGAGATGGTGGTATACTTCAGGGACAGTAGAGGTGACAATTTTGACCTTGTTCCCGGATGTTGCATGTTACATTATAATAAAATGACATTTTTCCTCTTCGAAATAACATTAAAGATGCATTGCCCTGGTTTGGATGAATGGGGGGGGGGGGAAGGGAATTTCACAAGTGAATGGATTTGAAAGGATACATGTTTGTGTAACGAAAAACAAAAAAAGTGTAGATTTCTGACGTCAGGAACTGTAGGTACAAGTGCTTTTATTTTAAACAGGGTTTGATCCTGCCGGCCAATCAGAAGAATAAGCAAGTTAATGCATATTCATGACTCTTGTGGTCGCTTTGTGTTGTGAACAGGGTGTGTTTGTGTAGGACTTACTGATCACGTTCATAAACATTGGAAAAGGCCGTGTTTCTATGTGGGCATTTGAACCTCAAGAAATGTATCATTTTATAATCATCAAGATAGATAAATTTAACATTGAAATTAATTTATGACAATCAAGTGGGCCTAAAATCCGGCAATGCATCTCTAAAAAGTTCCCTGAGATCCCAGCCCGTATTTCTAGCAGAACAGCGGTGAAGCTCAATTAGCCGCTTCTTTCAAGAGTACTGTTGTACACCAGCCCACTTTCATCAGAATTACCGTCCTGATCCAATCTCTGCCACGTTCACAGTCTTAAGGCCATGTGTCACATAAGGCGACTGACGGGCAACCAGTTTCAGGTAGTCTCCAGGAAGAAAAAGCAATCACGGTTCACTTTTCACATGATTTGGTGGGGTTAGCGGGACAACAGTTGGAAAAAATGTCTCGTGTTACCATGAGTATTCCTATTGCATGATGTACAATAAGTTGCATCCAAAGTTCCCGTAATATTTTTCTGCTGTAATAACAAGGCCCTTAATGGTATAACGCGCTGCTACTTCTACAAGTATATTTCGCAGCAGCTGCAGGCATGGGCACGAAGTGCCCAACACAGCTCAGTAGAATTCGCCGACATTCATGACGAAACCGGGGGTTGATCAATGAGTACAGTAGAGGATTCAGTATGGAGTTGAAGTAAGGCACAATGGTCAGACAAATGTACAACATCTGTGGCACTGGTATAATATCCGCCGATAATGAGGCAATGTAGATCTCAGCTATCATCCTCGGCAACCAGCATAAGACGAAGGCCGCGATGACCAGTAAGAGTCGTTTAGCGACGATATACCGGGTATTGTGCATAATTTTCTGCCTGTGGCTTGCATTCTGTGTTTCATTGTTCCGTTTGGAGATCACCCAGAATATCTTGGCGTAGGCAATCACAATGATGACTAGGGGGATGACGAGACTGACTAAACTATCAGCAAGGGCGACGCCAAGCCGCACTGCCCTCGTGATGAACTTTAACCTCCGACATTGGTCATCATAAAAGAAGGATGTTGGGACTGAGATGATGATGGTAAAAGCCCAGATGAACAGGATGGTCCGCGTGACGTGTCGAGCTTGGGTTCTCAAATTAAAAGGGCGGCAGAGGCAGTAGTATCGATCAATTGAGATACCAACTAACATCCACGCCGAGCCGAACATCACCACGTGCCATATATAAGAGAAAACGGCGCATTCCAAGGCAAAGATGGGGCGGGTGAATGCTGAATACTCCAGATGAAGATGAACTGGAATTGCGATTATACAAACAATTAGATCCACTATAGCGAGGCTGCAGAGGAAATAATTTGCAGTTGACTGACGCTTCCGACGATTCTGTAAGTACACGGCAACGATGAGGAGATTACCCAGAATGCCTGTCACCATCAAGAATCCCATCAGAAAGAAGTTGACTGTGGTTGACCATTGGAAGACTTCGGGTGTCTCAGTTGAGTTAGTTATATCCCCATTCTGAAAGAGCGTGGTGTTCCATAAATTAGCAAAGACTGTTTTGGTTTGGTCTCCAGACTCCAGGAGTATGTCTGGTGTGATTCCTTTATCAGTGGAGTTCATGAAAGGCGAAGGGTCTGTTCTCATCGCATCAAGGGCCATCCTTTATCATCACCCTGTAGCCATCTGTCTAATTTCCAAACTATTAAGCAGTCCTGCATTAAACAGAACCAGACTATTTTGACCTCCGCGCCTCACTGTGGTCTAACTGATATATCAGGGAAAAACTCAAACTGTGATCGAGTTCTGTACATTGTTCTACACGTGTACCATCATTTGTGAGAAGGATGGAGCCCCTCACTCTTCATTAGAATATTTATAATCCTTGGGAGTATGCAGCTACGTGTATGTGTTGATACTGAGCAGTGATATCAAATGTAGCCTGAGTGTCTCTTATGAAGGATACCAGTTATGCAGTGTGTATCAACAAGAAGTTCCTGGAAGCCATCCTAGCCTTCTTTGACATGAATACTACATTGGCTCCTGATTGTGTGCGTCATTTAGTGGGCGAGACCAGACTAGACTGCATCTGCGATTGTAACTATAACAGCCCCTGTAAATAAACACATGATACAGTTCTTCAATTTCTAGTGTCACATTTCAATTATTTTAAGATTGAATATTGGAATTTGATGTTGTGAGCAGCCGTTTTGGCTACTTCCTCAAACATAATTCCAAGAAGAAAGAATAAACAAGCTTTTATTATTAACTGTTTCTTTCCCTGTTAGATAAAGATAACATTTCACTTGTTTCCCCTCTTGGGATGCAAACAACATATGGACAAATTTGATAAGGGTATGTGAAACTTTGAATCCAAAAGTATTAAGCAATACCTTAATAACTGTTTTAACCCTAGCACTACCCTGTATTAAATCTGTGCAATGCCATGCATTTCAAGCTGCAAATTACGATTTTGTTCAGAAATTGCAAATCAAAAATCTTGAAACATTGACTGCAGTCAAGGCATATGCACAAGTTCACAGCTGACTTCTCAAAACTTTGTTTTGGTCACAACTTGAACTTTCACTAAGATCATTTTAAGGTGTTGGTGTCAGCAAAACAAAATGCATCGTAAACAGGGCTGGTTTCATTGGCCCTGTAAATATAAAGGCCATAAATTGGGTCAATTGAATCGGCCAGGCCACTTCTCGGGTTAGAAGCCGGACCATTCGGAATCCTCAAAAAATAGATCCGATGATTTTGCTTGAATTTGATCGTTTTGGTACTGCACTCTCAAACCATCCACATTTAGCACGAGGCCTTGCATACCAATCTTACCATAGTCCAGATAAGAACATTTGGATGCAGAGTAACCATCACAGGTCATCTACCATTTGATTTGTTTCTCGTTAACATTGGGGGGATATTAGTTATTAACTCTTTAGGGAGCATTGCAGCTGTCAGCAACTGACCTACTGTCACTCATTCAAAAAGGTCAGGGTAGAGGTCATGTCCTGAAGTGACCTTTTCCTTTGTTTCCCATGTTGAAAAATGAATCTGCATTTCTAAAGCAAAACTGTTGCATATTGGTTTTCCCGGGCGTTTGTACTGGAACAATTTTGCAAAACAAAATCAAATCAACAGATTATACAGAAATTAAAGGGAAGGTGGGTGTCTCTGTCGGTAAATTTGATCAAGTACACGTATGTATTATGAGTGCAGGTGGTTTTTTTTATGGTAGATGAAAGGTCTGCGGGGGGACATTGTTAATTATGAGAAAAAAAATGACTCTGGCATTTGATAAAGTTCATTTTGCCATCAGGTAAAAGATCTTAACAATACAAGAAAATCCTGTCTGCGGAGGGATAGTGATTAGCTGCTTGTCGGCAGAAATTCATCTGGGAAATTAAAGGTGATATTTTTTGTCAGTAGGAAGATTGATTGGGGAAAAGGAGGGATAATTATTGCTTGTGTCCTCAGCTTGAGTTCATGAAGCTATGAATTTTATACGAGTTGATTTTATCGGATATCTTCAGGCGTGCAACTTCTCTGTGGTTTTCCGCATAAAACAAATTCAGCCGTTCCTGAAAAAGTCTGCATTTGAAAGAAAAATTCCCACTAATTAATTAATATAAAAAAATAATCTAGCCATTACACAAGTTTGATACAACACATGCATTAAAGGATAAATAAAGTCTGGCTCCATGGTGTAGTGTACATGTACATAAAGGCATTACAGTCTAGACACGGACACAATGCGCCTTGTACAGCATACATTCTACAGAACATGTCTCGCTACATCACACACATGGCTTTTGTAGAGACTGGCTCCGCAGTTTTTGTAACGCTTCAGGTGTTGGGGATGCGCCAGCAAACAGACACTATGATAATTTTTATATGCAAGCACACATTGTGCAGTGAAACATCACCGCATTGGAGGCATCAACTTGAAATAAAAATAACATAAAGAAAAGATACCATCGATCGCAATCAAGGCCAAGATTAGACAAAAACTGCAATGGGTGGAAACAGAATAATTTTGCTCTTCTTTTTTTCGGTTGGTGAGTGGCATGCCTTGTATCTTACATAATTGACTGCTCTAGTGCTGAGGATACTCTTCCAAGATAACAAGAAACACAATAAAGGGTACCACTTTGAAAATGTTTTTTTGTTTTTTTGTTTAAGCTGTTACTTAAAAACAAAATTGAAGCGCCTGAAACCATTCAAAAAGTTGTCCAACATATGAATGGACATCCAGCTTGTACTGAAAATAATTTCAGTGGATTGAGTTGATAATAGTTAGTTGTTGTTCTTGTTGTCAAAAATGGACAGTTGCCTACCCTTTTCTGTCCATTTTTTTTTTTGAAATAAAAAAAATAAAAAAAATACTAATCAACTCAAATTATTTTCAGTATAAGCCTGCATGTCCATTGACACGTTGAAACACTTTTAGCTGGTTTCAGGTACTTAAAAAGAAGTTACAACCATTGGAAAAACTGCTGACGTGACGGTAACTGACTGGTACACTTTATTGTATTTCTCAGAAGCTTCTCTTGAAATCTGTAACTCCAGGGGTTTATCATTGGAGAGATGCATTCACTTTAACATACCTCCCAGACCTTTTGAGGGTTAGTAATGATTCCCATTCATGTAAGCTTTACATCTGGCTGGCCACCAGGACACCATTTCCTGAAATCAATGGTTAACCCAGAATGTGCACCAGCTCCGTACAACTTACAACCTGTTTGTTTAGAGTAAACACTGCAGACTTTTATTCAATTAAACCTTGATTGATAGTTCACTAAAAGAAAACACTGTGGCGTTTATTCCTGTTAACAGGCTACACGTACACTACAGGAAAAAAAAAACATTCCAAAACAAAGACAGAGCTTTCATGATTACCAACCCTGTAATTTACCTTTAAAATTAAAGTTACAATGCAGGATGCGTATTCGTCCAACTTTCGTTCTACAGTATTAGAATCGGTCGGTTCATACCAGTAGCAAATCTCCATAGAAATAGTTCTGTCTGAAATTCCTGTCAAAGTCGAGAAAATAGATTTTAACTTCGGTTGTAACAATCTAAATTAAGATCAATGTGTTTTACATGCTGAAAAGTGTGCACGGTTTTTCACTTTTTTTTCTCCTGACTCGGATGACGGATTGCGCCCAAATTTTCACAGTTTTTTTTTCCTTTAATGTAAGAACACTGCACTATCAGCTTTACCTATTCAATATTTTACCTTTAAGTTTGTAAAGATCTGAGAGATTGACTGTTTGGGGGTTGACATTTATTTCTTTTTAAGCAGATGAATTCTTTGTTCCCTTTTCGAAGAATACTTAAGCTCTTAAAAATAATATTGAAAAGCTTAAAGCATTTTACTGGTTTTCTTCTTATCCATCATGGAAAGCTGACATTTTTTCTTTTGCATAAGCTGGACTAAAATGAAGACGGTAGAAATATGTGTGTTTTTTCACTCTGTCATCAGCAGCAAAGCTTGGGGCTTAATTATAATGCAATCTCCCTTTACTCACTCAAGCCCAACACATTCATCTTCAAAGTAACTAGCTACATTTTAAGAAACTTTGTGAGAATTTGTCAAGAATTCTGTGATTTAAATCCCCATGTTTCTAGTCATGAATGGAAGATGCACAGACCTTGGTGGCCAGAGGGTTGTGGCCATAACAACAAGCAAGGCATTTCATGCACAACTCTTCATATCGCCACCCTGCACACACGTCACACGTCACATGCGGGGACTGTGCCACGCTTACCATTTGGGAAGTCAATAGGTTTACATGTAAACGCTGCGTCTCCTAAAATGCATACCACACTGGATAACACACAGTGACATTGACTTCCAAAATGCCGCAACCAAGATTATTGTGATGATGACATCAGGGGAATTGGGGCAATAGGGATTCCCAAAAGAACCCCCTCGATAGGTAAACATCCAGTGTAGCACTTGATAAACCATCTCCGAGTTCAATTTAGCCCCTGCAGCCAAACTTTTATGTCTGGAGAAAAAAAGCGTTTGAAGACATCATTGTTTTGGAGCCTGCTTGCCCATTAAACTCTGACACATTACCAAACGTGAAAGTGGAGATCTTAAACCACGCAAATCTGTTGTTATTTTTATCAGAGTAAATTTAGTTAAGGAGTATTTAACTGTTTAATACGATTGTTTGTTAAAAACTGCGTGAACGAGGTTTGTGTGCAGCATGTTGTGTACAAAAGCGTAAACGAAATTGGCTGTTCGTGAAAACTCTTAACTTATCTAGGTCAAACAAAATTGTCTCTTCATGGAAACGCAGTCGTTTTGGGCAATGTGAAAAAAAATTCAAATTTAAGATTGGCTTTTCGTGACAACTTAAAACTGTAAGACTGGTGATAATACCGTTGTACCAATTATTGTAATTATGAAAGTATGATGTTTTATTTGGGGAAAATGTTGGTGTGAATGAACAGCGAATGAATATGAAATATTATCACGTAAAGATCTAATATGCCCTTGTTGGAAAAGCTTGCCTACACTGGTAGGGAATTGGTTAGTTTATATTTATTTCGTAAATTTCTTAAGACTCACATTTATCCATATTAATCTCTTTTGTGTGCGCTACGATCTTGATGGAATAGCACCTTACAAATTCTAAGTGTTAATATGTATAGTAAAATGGTGTCCCAATTCTTCGCCTTTAAAACTGGTAAAGCCAGATTTTTAAGCTAAATTTATTGAATTCAACTTGTAAGAGCAACTTCAGTCCAACGCAAGGTCTCATCTCTTAAGCTGATAATCTTTGGATTATATTTTCATGTTTGTTTGCTTTTGTAGCCCAAAATGTTACACAAATTTTGTGTTTACATTTAGGTTGTTTCAAGGGGTTCAGTTAATAAACTCACAGTTTATTGTATTTGTTGCACTGATACAGTAATTGACCATTAGTTACGTATTGCTTAATAGTTTTGGTAGACTTTCTTTAGCCAACTGAATACCCAAGCTTCGTGACTGCTCATTTCCATGCAGAGATGTTCCGCCATGTAAAGGTCTATTTGTCAAAGTGACTCACTGCTATGATAAATGTACAGTTGTTGGCGATGAGGTAGTCTTCATGCAAAATATTGAAGCATTAATGTTGTAGAGTAAATTCTCCTCGGTGTTTTCCTGATAAAATGTAATTAATTGCACCTATGTACACCTTAGTGATTATCTTCTTATCTAGGCGCCTGTTTATTTTCACTACAGTTTGCAACATTGTGATGTCGTGTGCAGAGTGCCTGGCTTATAAAGCCCAGCCTGATCAGAACTAGTTGTAATTTCAGTGAGCAATTTATCACTGGTGTTCTGCCAAATCAGTGTGTGCTTGTAATGATTGAAGGGGGTCTATGAATGCCAAGGGGGTTTTAATTGGGGGAAACTGCGATTTATCACGGATTTATCACCGAGTGGCTTTGTGATGATTAAAAAGGGGGTTGAACCCAAATGGAGTTGAAAGGCTCGTACGCATTTAGTACCTCAAAGAATTTAATACGTACATGTACATCTGAGGACGACAGTGGTACAGGGAGGGCAGGAGGAGGGAGGAGGGAGGGGGGACCCCTTCAAATCAATGGCCGTCCGATTTGATTTCTGTTTAGCTATATTGAAAACTAGTGATGTGTTGTAATTGAAGATAACGAGAATAGAGTATTATGTAGTGCACGTATCTACCAACATTTAGGTACTCAAGGCACTTATTATTATTTTTCAAGACAGAAGTTTTTGCATTATGAGACCCATTTATGTAGCACCTTATAAGAGTTTACAAGGTGCTGCGGCGCATTCAGCAGCCACTGCCAGAAACACCGGGGCAAACCCCTTCTCTTAGTGATAAGTGTCACCGGGTTCTTTTATGTGCATTACACAATGCGCGGGACCAACGGCTGTAAGTCCCATCCGAAGGACAAAGCAAGTGTCAAGACTGGGACTTAAACCCATACTCTGCTGATCAGAAACACAAGAGCTTGAGTCCATTGTGCTTGACCACTCGGCCACAACACGCTGAGATTATTTTCTCCAAAGTGGTGTTCCCCACTGCCTTTTTTTCTTGGGGGGGGGGGTGAGGGGTGAGGTTGGCTGATCACTACCTTAACCTGTTCTGTTGAACAGACATTATTCATACTAATTGGTGAAGTAAATAATAGATGAGTCAGGTCACGTCATGTATACTTATAGACATCATAGAGGGCGGTTTAAAAGTTTGATTGTTTCTCATATATAATTGAAAGTCAATGAAGGAATTCAGTGTGGGAGTGGATAATGCAAAACTCGAGAGAAAGTTGTGCAATATTTATTATGCATTTATTTTTCAAAAATGTCATTTTATGGCTCACAGCCTTCTGCGTAGATGAATGTTGTATCAAATGTGCCGGAAAAAAGGCATAAGATGTCCTTAAATGCCTGGCATTCAGTGATTTAACAGGCCAACATTTCTAAGAATCCAATTATTCAAAACTTGCATTGCATTTGAAAGGGAAATAACGCCGTTGTTTTATGGAAGAGTAATTTATTTCACATCTTCTGGTTTAAAAAAACAGACCTTACAGCCAACCTGTGAAAATTTCATTGAATTCGGTGATGTTAGTGTGGACAAAGAAAATATGTAATGTATTGTTTTGTCAAGGATTTTATGCACATTCATTTATCAGGCTTGTTTCTATTGTGGCAATTAAACTAAGCAACAGTGGCTTGTTAGGTGTTCGGGCACTAGCCCGGAACACCTCTTGATTTTGTTCGGGTTTTTTTTTTTGGTACTTCTTCTTCTTCTTCTTCTGCCTGTCGATTGTCCGCTAACAAATGCACCCTTCCCAAGCTCATATAAACTTCAAACTTCACACATAGTTAGATACTCATTAGGACACGAAACCGTTTGAGTGATGTCATGATGACGTCATCCGGTGTCGAATTACATTAAATCAAAGTTTATTATTTCAAAAAATCATAACTCTTAAAGTACACAATGGATTTTTACAATCTATACATCATCGGAAAGGTCATCCAAAACTACGTAATCACTCCACAGACATGACCCCAATTGGACCTTGTCTTCCGGGTCAAACCGGAAGTTGAAAACTTCAAAAATTCGTATTTTTTGAAGTATATATCACATGATCACAAATCTTACATCAGATTGTAGAGAATTTAGTCCTCTCCAACTTTTGCATTGAGGTCACACCATTTTGACCTATACTTGCGGTTCAAAACGGACATTTAACGCATTCTTTTGTGCATGTGCGTTCAAGCGTGATCGGCAATGCTATACAACAATCCAATGCCATTATACATGTACACGTCCGGGTGGGTGTGTGCGTGTGTGGCTAAGTTACGTTGAAACTGTACATGTACATGTGCTACTGTATGATACAATAAACCGCACGTTGTTCATAGTCTCTTCTCAAGGCACGCACTCCACGCTTTGTTAGTCTTTTACGCATAGCTTATTTAAACCTTTAAAAATCACCAAAAAATCAACCGTTTGAGATATGAACTTAATTCTTCGACAAATGTAAAGGTTAGGGAGGGTCTTTCTTTGTGACCCATTGAGTGACCTCTGTGTCAACTACTTCCGGTCAAACCGGAAATATCTCTTTATTAGAATAATGCTAAGTGCTTGGAACATGATTTTTTCACCATAACCAAGGATATGGAAGACATATTCCCTTGCACATTGTTTGACCCCTTTGACCTCTACTTCCGGTCGAACCGGAAGTAGCCCCTCATTTAAAAGTAAATAGAAGTAGGAACATGATTGTTCCTAGAAATATCAAACTAAGGGAAGGCCTTTCTTTGTGAAACATTAAATGACCTTTGTGACCTCTATTCCGGTCAAACCGGAAGTAGTTCTTCATTTAAAAATGCTAAGAGCTAGGAACATGATTCTTTCACCAATTACCAAGGTTAAGGAAGGCCCTTCTCTGTTGTACATTGCTTGACCTCTTTGACCTCTAATTCCGGTCAAACCGGAAGTAGCTCCTCATTTAAAAATGGTTAGATGTAGGAACAAGATTCTCTCACCCAAAACTAACGTTAGGGGAGGTCCTTCATTGTTCTCCTCATTTAAAGGTAAATAAATGTAGGAACATGACTGATGTTCTTGAAGTCCTAATCAGATATTATTTCATAAAGCAATATTTCATGTTTCTATTTTCAAATTATTTTAGTTGTGTTAACTTTATTTACATCAAATAACAACTCTATCCGAACACCCAGTTTTTGTTCTTGGAACAAAAATTCATGTCTAGTTGAGTTTTGAAATGCTTTTCCCTCAACTTTGACAGTATTTCAGACAGAAATTTTACTGTGGCACTTGGTACTCTGGTGTGTATTTTATCAATCAGTGAGATTTAAAATTGATTTTTTTTTCTTCTTTTCTTGATAATTGCAAATGTACATTGTACTTTATCTTTACACCTGGTAATAAAATATTTGTCCAAATTCAAATTAGAATGACCATCAGATGCACTTTTTCTCCTAACCTTTTGGCTAATCAAGTTTGTTATCAAATATCCATCTGTGCCAGCCAGATATTGTCGCCTGGCCTATTTTTAAAAACGTCAATCATCAGTGATAGCCTGTGACATTGGTGAATGCTGATAATACCATTGGGTACATGTACGTTCAATCAGTAGAATATGAATGAAATATAAATGGAAGAATATAAATTGATCATAGATGTTCTTGAACACGACAGCAAGGGTGTGGGACGTGCTGCTTAGTTCCAAGGCATCTTTTTTTATGGTCCCTTGTGTGTTTTGTATCTGAATGTAAACTAAGTGTATTCAGAATGGGACAGGGCCGTAATATAACATTTATGTCACACTAACAAAATATATATGCACAAGGTACATACATTATAACTGTACACAATTAATACACGTTATATCATGTGTATTATGATATTTTGTTGAACATCAGAAAGATCTTATTAATGTGTACATCATGACAGCATGTAGGGAAAGAAAGAAGCTCAGTTCTTTTGAGTTTTTCCCGATTGGACAGACAGACCTCTGAATAATGGACAAACCAAAATAAAGTACAAAATACAACAACAAAATTATAAAAGTACAGGATGACAGCAGGGACCAGTAATATTATTACGCACATGATTTCTCTTACTATA
This sequence comes from Marthasterias glacialis, assembly GCA_911728455.2. Taxonomy (NCBI): domain Eukaryota; kingdom Metazoa; phylum Echinodermata; class Asteroidea; order Forcipulatida; family Asteriidae; genus Marthasterias; species Marthasterias glacialis. The sequence goes on along the minus strand of OU452219.1, from coordinate 27,115,678 downwards.
GAGAGATAAATAGTAAACAAAAATAGCTGACCTACGAATTGCCATGTAATGTACATTGGTTTTTGCCTGGTTCTCTGTTAATTTTTGCTTAGCAGGTAAATTTGATAAGCAGTAGTTTTGTCTTTATACTGCTCATGAAATTTGTCCTAGATTCTCCCATAAACTTTGTGAGATTTGATTTTGGAAGATTAGATGTGTTTTAATGTTAGGAGAAATGTATTTTGATAAACACCATTACGTAACCCCCCCCCCCCCATCCCTACTCCCCTACATGTGCATACTTTCATTACACTTGCGTACATAACGTCACTTTTTTCATGAAGTAACAAAGTCCCGTCTGTTGAGAAAATAACATTTCAAGTTGAGCTTTTTTTTTTCATATCAAACGCCTATTTCGGAGACTTCTAACAGTTTATGCATGAAGATTTAGCTACCAAAATAAAGTTTAGTTCTGAAGTCATTCAGAGCTGTCAATATGTTGAATTTTTAATTCCAAAACTTAAGCGTAACTTTATGAAGACAAACAAAACTGAGACCTGCCTGCAGATCACCCTGTACAAACTTTTAATTAAGCAATAAATCACAAGGGAAACTAACTGGGTAAATTTTAATTTAATCTCGGGGTGAACAAAGAAAACTTGAACCAGCAATCCCGGCTTAACGTACCAACGCTCTACCAACTGAGCTATCCAGCCCTATGTTGGCGGTCTCCCTATTTGTCAATATCTTTGTTTGGGGTGCCAGTCAGAAGCCATTGAATCCCGCTCCTGTGTATCAAGAGCTGTTTAGTTTAAGCTTACTTGCAGTCATCCAGTGGTGAGGGTCCTCAACACAGGATGACAACCTACGAAGAGCAACTGCCACCTCACAACTGGATGTTGGGATTAAATGTGGTGTATAGTTGAATGTCATCAGCTTACATATGAAACTGATTGAGATGAGAATGGAAAATCTGAGCAACTGGTTGTGAGTACATGATAAATGCTTGCGGTCCAATTATGGATCCCTGCGGTACTCCAAACTTCAAACAAAAAATGTCAGATTCCTGACCTTCGATGAGAACCCAAATGGTACGACTTGTGAGGTAGGATTTGAACCACTGTAGAGCTAAACCTTTAATTCCAAATTACAGTTCAAAACATTGACAAAGAATTTCACGGTCAATGGTATCAAAGGCGGATGACAAATCAAGCATGATCAAGAAGGCAGCATGGTTTTTATCCAAGGCTCCCACAATATCGTCCTTGACTTTGAGCAGCGCACTCTCAGTGCTGTGGTTGTGTTTGACGCAGATTGAAAAACCTCATCCAGATCTTTGCTTGCAGTATGCTCAGTTTTCTAAATAAGATACTGCCTTCGCGATCACTTTGGCAAGGAAACTAATATTGGATACCGATCTGTAATTTCTAAGATGATTAAAATCTAGAGATGATTTCTTTATGATGGGTGTTACCGTGGAATGCTTGAGGACAGAACGGAAAACGCCACTTGCGGTGCAATAAAGAGAATCTTTGTTCTCTTGGCTTTGTCAAGTCGAGGTTTCTTTGTGCCAGCAGTACTCTCAAAGAACAATTGGCAATTCTGAGAAAATAATCCCGTCAGGTTGGACGGGAAAAAGATGGAAGAATCCCAGTGGCAACTGATTAAACTGACTTTTAAAGGACAACCAGCTACTCGTCCTGTCTGATTTCCCATGTTGTTAAGAAATTCAGTTACTAATAAATGCACAAAACAATTCAAGTTGCTTATTTGGTGGTATAAATTTGATTCTGGTACTTTTTGTCTTGAGAAAGATTTCCATCAGAAATTAAATTATCTTAAAGAAATGTTGAATTCTATCTAAGGTATGAACCCTGATTGGTAAATATTGAAAAACACCAACAACAAAAAAAGACTTTTAATCTCAAAACTTTATACCAGTTTTTCAGGGTGTTATTTCTGTGTGAAATACTGCCATGTGCAAGAGCAATGTCCTCTGACACTCACTTTTTATTAGGATTTGTCAAATCCCATGAAGTTGATGGTGAACTTATACAGAATCCCTGACAACACATGAATCTATGTATTGATTGGTTTCCAGAAACCAGTGTTGATATCAGGATGTGTGGTGTCCACTGTCAAAGGGAAAGTGGGGGAATCTCAAGGAGAATTTGTTTGCTAATGTGGCAGATACCTTTTCTTCTGAACATATATCTTCACTGTACATGTGTGTAAGTGGAATGTTGAAAGTCACTTGATGTTTACAGTAATCTCCAGAAGAACTTGTAAAAATGTTACACAAGAATTTGTGATCTATCAGCTGGAACTATTTAGCATACTGCACACAAAATTGCACTGAAGGGAATTCCACACTAAAGGAAAAAACAACAACAACAATTCGAACTGAAATGAAAAGCTGCAATACTACAAATCATTTCTTTCGTCCTTACTCTCTATTTTCTTCCTTGTCTCAGTGTATTGAAAGAGATTCTTTACGTTGGCTGACTGGCACCGTTTATTTTCGTCGTTGTCGTAATCAATGTGGACGTTAGGCACCGCAGAGGTGCTAAATGTCTGTTTATGGCTGTGGTTTCAGGTTGCTATGTAATCGGAACCATCTGTAGACAATAATCAAACACTTCTGATTGTCACGCATACCTCGAGTAATTTTATAGCTCCGCCCTCCAGGCTGGAATTTCTCAGACATATTACATTTTTTCAATTTTTGCCAAAGGTCCATAGGTGAAAAGTTTGTCCAGGTTGACATCTGCCTCCAAAAACAAAGAGGCACCACTCTTTCCAAGAAGTGAAATTTTATGAAAAGTTAGGCTAATGCTTTGGGGAAATCAGTGTAAAACTTAAAGCGGGAAAATTTGTGGGGATTTTTTTATGATTTGTTGTTCTTTGCATTTGTTGTTCTTTGCAACAGGAGCAAAATCATTCCAAAGATTTAGTTTTAAATAAACACCCTACAAACAAGCTGTGAAAATTACATCGACACTTGATGACTTCCTTTCCATCAAAACACCAAGTAATGGTCATGAATTGTCAGGGATGTTAGTGCTTTGCTTTAATTGGCAAATCTTACTAAAGAAAAATGGATTGTTTTTTTCTTAAATGTTGGGAAAAATTAAGGAAGTTAGAATATAAGCATATTTATAAAAAAAAATAATAAGCTCTGATCATAAAAAAGGTTATTCATAATTCGTCTCTTCAACTTTTCCATGTATCATACCTTTAAGACAGGATTTGTAGTTTTATTTCATTGATTGACTTCATTTCTGTCCAAAAAATGTTCTCTAAGTATTATCTTCAATCCATGTACACATCTTCAATTTATTATTCGGTTTGATAATTACCTCACTCGCAATCTTTGAAAGAATCTGGATCTCTAGTTACCTTGACGGAATTTTAAAACGAGCCGTCTTTTACAAAATCAATTTCAGACAGACTACATCAGATTGTTTCAAATCCTGAACATAAATCACTCTTAACTATGAACGTGTACGAGTAAACCACTTTGATTGAATCCCCCCCAACATACCTGACAGAGAGTTATCTCTTGCACCAGATTCGTCTTCATCAGGCCGTACTGTCATCAATTGAAATCGAAGGCCACAAATGAGGTTATGTCTGTAATATGCTATCAGTGTCCCCAATTTGTTAAGTTTCCCACAGAGAAAATTGAGTGCTTGTCTCAAGGAGTGTACATGTATTTCCATTAACCTTGTTTTAGGACGATTGCTTTTGATGAGTTACGGTCAAGCTCAGTTGTGCGGGGCAATGGGCAATAGGAAACGTGTATTTAAGCCTATTCAGCCGATGCTTTGTAGTGTATACATTGGGGGGAAAGCTAAGCTAGTTAAATTTCTCAAGAGGATTGACACTGTTATTGATAATGTTTGCCCAGCCTGAATGTGGTGTTGTAGATGTTAAGTGTTCCAGAAACTGAAAAACATTCTCGGAAAGTGGTAAATCAAAGAAGCGAAACCAGGGCTCATTTTTATATTAAGCAAGAGCGAGACCCAGTTCCATGACACTGCTTACCGTGTAAGTCTTTGCTTAGGGTGCCCTGTAAAGCGTGATTCTATGGGCACTAAGCAGAATTCCGCAGCAGTTCCATAAAACTGAGCCCTGGTTTGTTTTGTTGTAATAGGCCGTATTTTTGACAGCAAGAGGGCGCAATACTAATTCCATTTTGAAAGTACAAAAATAATTCAAAACATTAAAAATGCAAATTTTCCAAGCAATTGTCTTACACTGATTACTATGTAAACACTGTCAATTAAAAAACCCTAAAAAAATTGTAGATTAACTGGTTTATTAGAAGTCTAACTGCATCTGGTTTACCACACTTTTTCTGTGGTTTGACCCCCAATCTACCCCGAAGGGCGCCCTCTTGCAGTCAAAAATAAGGCCCATTGAACTTAACAGTGGGGGGGGGGAAGGGGGTTAAACATATTTTTAAAGTGGAAATTTAGTTAAACACAATTACAGGATTGGTAATCATCAATAAACAGTTTGATTTCATTCACTGATTCATGAATAGCTGGGACAGTTTATCCATTCTGATTGGTTGAGAGGAGATCACATTGCCATGTTTAAACAGTATAAACAGACATGGTACAAAGTGTTTAAACATGGACTGAGGAAATTGAGTCAAAAGAGGGCTCTAGCAGATGACTCTGCGGACAGCTCAAGTCAAAAGATCAGTTATCTTTACAGTCGGCATACAAGACAGTTGAGTAGTCGCAAGTCATGTTGCCGACGGTGCAATGAGTTTTCCATGAACACCGTTTGCATAAAACGGCAAATTTTGATTCCAAATCATCTGTTGTTCCGCTTTGATTTCCAGTGCTGGCTCTCATGCCTGGCTGTATGGTTTACTTATTAAAAACCAGGAGATGTTTTTTTTCTTCCAGAAACCAAATTACTCTTTTTTTTCTGTTTCGAATCTAGAGAAAACCAAGCCCAAAACCGGTTAAGTCAATTTGTAATATAAATCAACTTAACAGAGATGTACAAAAAGACTCAATAATTAATCAAACTGGTTTGTCACTCTACATGTATGTACCTCCAGTTTACACACAAATACATTCAGCAGGCATGTGATTTATCAGGGGTTTTCATTGATCTCCCTGCGCCTGCTGATTTTCTTGAGAGAGATGAAATTGCCGTCACAGAGCTGAAAGACTCGGCCCTTGTTATGACCAAACCTTTATACATAATTGAAACGATCTAGAGAGTCTGTGAACCTAAAAATGCAACATCTTGCTGGCTTTATCTACACACCAGAGGGAACTGTTACCCAATGTTTAAGATTTAGTTTTTTTTCACTTTGGTACAATGTCACCCAAGAACCAGGCCAGCAGTTCATTTCACCAAACTCTTCCTAACTTAGGAATCGTCCTAACTTTAAGATACATATAACATAGTGATTTGTATTGTGACATCACACTTTTCTTAGCAATTAAGATTGAAGCATACATTTACTCATCTTAAGATTACTCTTAACGCTTTGTGAAATTGACTACTGGCACTTAACTTTTGAATTTGTTTTATTTCAAACTTACCTACTAACTAAGGATGCTTTATGTTATTATCGGGCGGAAATTCTAGTAGCCCTGCTTTTCATGTAGTATACTTCAGATGTCAGTCAAATTAGAGAGCCAATTACAATGTGCATCATGACAACGAGTATTTGGGGGTTATTTTAGGTTTTGTATTCTGTCTGTTGTTTTTACTAGCCCTCAACCGTTTCACAAAAAAACAAAAACAATATTTGCCAGACTATAGTTCTAAATCATCTGAGATCTATAGTTCTAAATCATCTATGTATCACTACATGTGAAATGGTCAAAACAAATTTCTTCAGGGATTGATGTATTTACAATTGATCGGTGATATTTGTATATAACTTGAATCGGTGCCCAGGAGAAAAAGAGGATATAATCTTTCCCCAAAGGGTGATCGAGTACGCCAGGGTTAAATTCTCCGGTTGGACAATTTATTTTTCTAAGCCCATACCAATCGCCTTTGGGAAATCATGGAATTTCCTAAGTCAAGTATTTTGCCCTTTCCCCACTAACTTAGGATCTGCATGAGTATTTAAATTCGATGGCTTTGTACTTTTGTGGACTTATTCCTCTTCTATTTTGGTTCAATTTATGCAAAAGGAGATAAATTATAAAAGACACATACTTTAATTTCACTGTAAAACTCCTTTTACATTTATTTGTAATTTTTATTATTATTATATATTTTTTTTCAAGCAGGCCTGATAATTTGATCTTGTGTAGGCGAGACTGTTTTTCTTTGTAAAAGGCACTTCTGAGTCAGGGAAATTTGTACTGGAACATTTCTCAAAGGAAGCCAAGGCAATTAACTGGGGCGTGGAGGCCATTTCTCTTTTTTAGTGTCGTGCATCAGGCCCGTGTTTTCTTGACAAAGCACTTTTTTTCTTGATTCTTGATTGTATTTCTACTGGAACATTTTGAGGGGCATGAAAGGGCAATGAGCGCTAGGGGGACGGAAACATTTATCTGTATTGCTTCTTAGCCTGGTAAAGTAAACCCTTGTCAAAATCTTTAATCAATCTTGCAGTTACATTTGGAAGTCAAGATTGTCCCTGCCCTTCTATTTCTTTGCCTCTTGTCCCCCCCCCCCCCCCCCCACCAAAATTGTAACTGTTAGCGACAAATTTTGACATTAAGTTCAGAGGTTTTCCCACAAAAAATCCTTATATAAGGCCGTGTCCGAATTAATGGCTTCGGCAGTGGCTACGGCCGGACTGCCGAAGATTCCTATTCTTCAACGTTGTTGTTGCAGCCAGCGGCCATAGCCGTAGCCGAAGTCGCTTGATTCGGACACGGCCTAATTTGTGAAATTATCCTACATTTATGTAAGGGCAATTATGTAGTCTGGTACCTTAACCACTGACTTTGTGTTTACAGTCACCAATGCTGTGAATTTAGGCCTTGTTTGGTTACACCAAATGAACCAAACTGCCCGAGGTTCAAATGATTTTCACTTTTATTATAGGCATGTGTTGCTGCAGCTGTAAGGGCAAACCACATTTACTAGGCAGTGTTATGATACAGCTGCATGTCTAATATCGACCAGTTTACCCATTGACATTCAAACATTTACAGTTGTCGATAACAGGTTTGCACCGAATGTCCTTTCAGATGACAAACGGTGTGGGGGAATACTCGTCGGACCAATGGAAGCAAACAAGCAGGTGATAATTTATCTAATATCAGGGGAAAACTAAAGTAAATGAGGGCGCTGCCTTTTGCAATAATTCAACTAAAGAAATCCTTGATCGATAACAAGAGTTTGTAAGCAGACGTTCAGCATGCGTTTGGTTTTGGTTTTTGTCTTTTCCTATCAGTGGTTTCAGTGGGGCCCAATTTCATAGATCTGTATAACCTGTTGGCGCTGGCTGATTTTTATCCACAAAAATAGTTTTTCAAGCCAAGCAAATGGGCGGCATTAAAACATGCCATTGTGTAAAAATGGAATACTAGAACACAAGGTTTTGCAATTTACTGTGCATGAATGTGATATTTTCTCAAAAATCATGGTGCAGTAAAGAGAATCACTGTTCTCTTGGCTTGGTCAAGTCAAGGTTTCTTTGTGCCAGCGGTACTCTCGAAGAAAAATGATTCCGGCATCTCTTAGAAAATAATCCCGTCAGGCTGGTAAAAAAAAGAGAAGAATCCCAGCGGCAACTGGTTGAGCAGACAATAGTGCTTAATCATTTTCTGCTCAGCAAAAATAAGCAGGAAACCAGTCACGAATGGAATGTGACATGGTAATTTGGCTGGTAACCTTATTCTGGTAAACAAACTTGTTTTGTGCTTGGTGACCTGTTTTTTTTTGCTTACGCAGCTCTACGAAATTGGGCCCTGGCTGAGATTCAGTCCTGAGCTTGGTCCTTGGTCAATGGCTTCTATAAGGGCAGTTTTATCTTGTTTAATTAATGACATCTCTATGATGAGAATGTTCATTTCTACAGAACAACTTCTATGGGCACCAAGTGGCAATGACCAGTGGGTGTCGGAGGAAATTGCCTCTGTTGCCTTCGTGAAGTATCAGGCCTGCTGATTTATTATAAAATTTAATATTTATTTTTCAAATTTTCTTTGATTTTTGTTTTCAAACAGTTTAAAGACGTCCCACTCGTCAACACACCACAAACAAATTTGTTCCACAAAAGATCACCTTTGACCTGTGCAAAAATTGTACGTAAACTATGCAAGTGTACATGATGGTTTTGTGCCACAGAAATAGTCGTAGGGTAATGGTGACGCGCGGGCATCTCTAAGTGGGGATTTATTTGGTTAAGTAAAGTAAGCCCTTTACAGCATTCTCATGAATAAAAAAATCGACCATCCAGACCCACCAAAATATTTCCGAAACAGAGCAGATGACCCTCATGTTCCTTTGTGATTTAATGAAGAGGACAAATCAAAAGAAGTCATCAAAGAACAACTTGCATATCGGAGGTTTGCAGTTGTATCGTGTAACAATCTCTTTATAGACAAATTACAGGGTCGGTAGTCTTTTATATAACAATGACATACTCTCCCTTTTAAATGTAATGCATGTTTTTGAGTAAATTGATTTCGTAAAAAATGTTGGGACAGAACGTGACTATCAAGCTTGATGAAAATTTCTCAAGTTGGTTGTAAGTTGTGTTTAGTGAAAGCTTGGAGGGGGGAAAATAATAATAAAACCTAAAATATGCACTCTCTCTTTAAAGTTGTGTAGGTTTAAAAAAACAACCACTGTTGAAACAACTGGACATTTCAATCTGCATGTTGTTGCCACTAGTTCCTGTGGGCCTCCCTAGGCTCCGTGATTATGCCAGAATGACACAGTCCAGTAGGCACACAATCGCCACTCAATCAAGATCCAGACCTGGTTTCTCATCTACACACTCCATCTAGGCCAGTACCTCATAGCAGTTTACAAACTCCTTCTTCAGTGTCCAGTTTATTACTGAAGACACTCAGAGCATACTGATTGAAATGTTTGTTTTCCCATTGACTGCTTTTAGCCACTTAGGCCGGGGTTAACAACATTTTTCCATGCCCACTGACGGGATTAATTTTTCGGAACTGGCAGAATATTTTTCTTTTGAGAATATCGTTGTCACAATGAAACCCTGACTAAACAAAGCGAAGACAACAAAGTTTCTCATAGACAGGTCCGGGATTTATTGTTTGCTTTCAAGAAAATGTGAGATGCATTCACCGTAAATCGCAAACCTTGGTCATAAGCCACGGCCAATAATCGGCTCCATGGCCAGAATCTATGCTGGAATGTCGGACTACTCTGAATTACCTCCCATTGAGCCGCACACAATGATAAACATCGGTGGCAGCCTGTCAATCTCTCGTAATCCTGGTTTGTACAGCAAAAGAACAAAGGTCTGGAATCGCGTATTACACATTAACTCCTGCAAAAATGGAGATTTCGGGTTTAAATTCCAGCACCATCTAGCTCTCTTTGTATGGGGGAAATGAAGCGTTGCATGGTGAGCGTTGCACAATGGAATGTCCCCGCGTGTTTACTTTACGGTATTCCGAGTTTACACAAAAGCGGGTGTACATGTCATCTGATTTCTGGCACAGAAAATATTGGCGTGTATATTGTCGTCTTCCATTGTTAACAGGTTAAAGCCTGCAATAGACCAATTGCACAACAATGTTTACATGCGGTCATGTGACCTCCTATCGGGTATGACGTCATACAGCTGATGAAAAAATATGTGTAAAAGCATAGGCCGTGACACAGAGTGAGTTCGAAAACAGGCAATTTTGCTTTCGTTAAGCGATGAATTAGTTAATCAGCCCCTATTATTTAAAGTAGTATGTTGTGGCATTAATTTAAATCACATCTCTGTTTCATAATTTAACAGAATTCTTCTAACAAGAGGTTTTTTTAGCCATGCACTACCAGCGTCGGCCGACAATTATGTAGCCACCGTCTGTTATTTTGTTTGTAATGTTGGCCTAAATCACTGTAAAAAAGGATAAACAACGTTGGAAAAGTGAGCATTAATACCTAGCCTTGCAGAATTTTAAATAGGCAAAGGAATCACACAGTTTTGGAAAGCAATTTCTTTGGAGGATTTCAGCTTCAAAACTTTGAAATTTTTGTGTTGAAAAGTGTGTGGTGACATCGTACTTTTAAAATGTTCAAGACTTGCTGGAACTGGCCTTACTGGCTTTATTCAGCCACTTGAAGGTCTTTGGTACAAACTCTGGAATATCTTTCACAGATTTTGAGCAAAAATTTTTTTAAGCTAAATGCATTAATCATTGTGTACCGTACCACCCTTTCCTATGGAGGATAACGTGTGTGTTTACATTTTATACCCAACAGGGGTCACATGACGTAGGTCGCGCAATCGGTCTATTATCCTTTAAGAGAATATTACATGGACGGGCATGTGAGATCTCAGATTTTAGACATTCTGTTAACTTGGTTGTCTTTTAATTGAACTATTAAAAAAGAAGCGCACATTTCGTTGGGGCACTCTGCATGCTAGAAGACAGCTGTTTTATTGCCCAAGTCACATCCAAGCAATAAAATGTCACAAATTTGTGGACTTGACATGAACTCGGAATAGGGAAAATAACATAAAAGAAGCAGAAAATGGAAGTAGTCTGAGGACAGCGTTTGAACAAAATGTACCATGTATGATTGTTGTTTGAACAGCTTCCTTCTTCAAAGTTTGCCTTGGCAGTTGACTTGCTCATTTTCTATGTCTGTTCATATTTGATATTATACATGTTCATGTAGACACCCTTCCCCTCCTGACTTGTATGTCTGTCAGCTTCAGGATCTGTGTACACATTTCCGTCCAGAAACCGTCTCCTCAAACATGATAAGTCAATATGTTCAATTGTAGAAATGGTATTATTACTAATCAGCAGTGTTCACTTAACAAAGGAGTTCTAAGATAATGAAGTTTGGAAACTTCCCATTATGAGCATGAGCAGAATTGGTAACCTGAGTTTACATCTGCCTTCTAACCCCCTCCCGACCCCCAATCCCCCTCCCAACCCCCAACCCCCATCCCCTCCCAACCCCCATCCCCCTCTCGACCCCCATCCCCCAACCCCCAACCTCCATCCCCTCCCAACCCCCATCCCCCGTCCCCATCCTCCTCCCGACCCCCAACCCCCTCCCCCTCTTGACCCCAACCCCCATCCTCCTCTCAAACCCCAACCTCCATCCCCTCCCAACCCCCATCCCCATCCCTCTCCCGACCCCAACCCCCATCCCCCTGTCAAACCCCAACCTCCATCCCCTCCCAACCCCATCCCCATCCCTCTCCCGACCCCCAACCTCCATCCCCCTCCCAACCCCCATCTCCATCCCCCTCCCAATCCCCCAACCTCTATCCCCCTCCCGATCCCAACTCCCATCCCCTGTCCCCCATCCCCCTCCCAACCCCCAACCCCCATTCCCCATCCCCTCCTGACCCCCAATCCCCGACACTTATTAGAGAGTTAGAAATATTTTTAAGGGGCACCAAGGCCAAGAGGATGGCTGAAGGCAACTGATAACACAGATTGACACAGTTCAGTAGGCACACAAACGCCACTCACTCAACCAAGATCAAGACCTGGTTCTCACCTACACACTCCATCTAGGCCAATAACTCATCACAGTAAACAACCTTCTTCATCAGGTTCCAGTATATTACTGAAGATAATTAGAGCATACTGATTGATGTTTTGGTTTCCCCTGTTGAAGTGTCAATAGTTTCCTCAAAAGCAGAATTTAAATGAAAAGACAGAAAAATTCCAACCACTAAAACTTTAAAGAGATTTTGAATTGAAAGTCAAGAAATCTGATCACAAGAGTGGGGATTTTTTGGAGCCCCAACAAGTTTTATTTTAACAGAAACCCATAAGCTCTGCTATGAACGTTTAGTTACCATAAGCAAACCCCTAATTTTACACATTTGATCTTCATATGAGGTATGTTTATGCACTCTATGAGAACATTCAGATGTGTGTTTTTATCAGACAAGGGCTTGAATGTGATGGGAAAACATCCACAAGACCGAACGGTTTGTAGCTTTTTTACGGGACCAGAATTTATTTTACAAGACCAGAATCAAAATGAGGAAAAAAAAACTTACCACACAGTTTAACATATAAACTGTTTTTATTTGAAAAAGCTGAGAAGACTTATGTTGTTTGTCTTAATGTGTAAGTATACATCAGTAGACAGGAGAATCAAAAGATATCTATCAGACTCAAAGTCCACATACTGCATCCCTTTGGAACTCCTTGCCTGGTGTTTGTTTTCCTCCATCTTATGATCGGCATCTCTCAAGAGGAATATCAATTCCTTCCTTCAGCTTCTCTGAGTTTCTACATATTTATGTTTTTATTCTTTGTAGCCCTTTACCTTTAAGCCTTGTTTGGGACGAACTCACATAAAACATTTATTTTTTAAGTCAACATTTGAACATAATTTGATTAAAGGTAGTACATGGTGAGATGTTATTATTCAAGAAGACCACCGGGCTTGTCCAGTCTCGAATTTACTGGCCTCAGTCCTGCGGTCCAGTTTTAACGACTTCACGTTGGATGATGTCTTTTCCTGCCAAACTTTTTCAAACTGAATTACAGTGGACCTTCAGAAATGCCCGGAACAACTTTGGAACGTCCTCTTTTGGTTGTGGTCAGTTGACTGGCTGTCATATAAATATTCCCCTGGACAATCCAATGTGTAGTGTGCACAGGCATGCACCTACTGTGCTACATTTCATTTCCCTTGTACAAAGATGGACAAAGGGTACTGGAATTCATGCTTGAAATCTCCCTTTTCCAGGGGTTATTGTGTAATCCCCAATTCCAGACCTCCGTCCTTTTGTTGTACAAAAAAGGTTTTTGAGAGATTGATAGGCTGCCACCATTGTTTATCATTGTATTCTTTAAGTTGTGTTATACATTGTCGCCAGGGTAAATTTTTTTATTGACAGAAATTTCAGCCTTTCTGATTAACACATGTTGTTTTGCATTTGTGGCAGTCGGTTACATACAAACAAAATCAATATCACTATATAAAGAACAATTTGTTGAAAGCCTCCTTGCGGGAAAAAAACTAACGATCAATTCGGGCTCACAGTGTAACAGTCTTCTTTGTAATTATCTCAAATTGCATTCAGTGGCGCCTCTCAAATGTTGCACCCAGGAGGTTTAAGGGTGCGTCATTTTTCGATGCCAAGGGAATATACCCAAGCCCACTACTCTTATTCTTTATTTGTGGTTATGTAGAGAGTGCGTAAGTCCTCCAAAATGTAACACCCTAAATGTTCAGGAGGCATTATCCTCCAGACCAAGAGGAGACCCAAACCCACTACCCTAGTTCTTTATTTGTGGTTATGTAGAGAGTGCGTAAGTCCTCCAAAATGTAACACTCGAGAAGTTCAGGAAGCATTATCCTCCAGACCAAGAGGAGACCCAAACCCACTACCCTAGGTCTTTATTTGTGGTTATGTAGAGAGTGCGTAAGTCCTCCAAAATGTAACACCCGAGAAGTTCGGGAGGCATTATCCTCCAGACCAAGAGGAGACCCAAACCCACTACCCTAGTTCTTTATTTGTGGTTATGTAGAGAGTCTGTAAATCCTCGAAAATAAAAAACCCAAGAAGTTCAGGAGGCATTATCCAAGGGGAGATCTAGATCCACCATCCTGCTTCTTTTTTTTTTTAGGTGTAGAGAGTCTATTAGATATGTGTTTACATGTATATTCTCATTCTTATACATGTATTACATTCTTCGTGGTACAAAAAAGGCAAGTAAATGATGTTTGTCCAAGAGTAGCTTGAACTTTTCGTTTTTCATCACGCTCAAGTTTTTTTACTGCAACAGTTTTAAACCACTTTCCCAAGTCACTATTAAATTATTCCACGAACTGTGTATTATTTTATCCCGGGACAATTCAATTATTCTGTTGACTCGATTCAATTGGATTAAACAAGGAACTGGACGTGCTGTAATCCAAGATGCAGGAATTTGATGGCCCAGATTCGTCATGAAGTTCTTTACTTCAGAGATAAGCTGGCATTTGGTTATGATGTTCCATCTCGGTAATGCTAAAGATGATTGCAATCTTTGTCTATAATTATATTTCGTCCTAGTCGTCAGACTCACACTGTATTATTGTTCCTTGTAATACGGTTTGCACCACCCCTTTGAAGAAAATGGTTCATTCCTTCATTCATAAAAATGCAAATTAGCTGTAGTCCCCCCAGGTATAAGACCATCATGCGACCGTTGAACCACGTCTTTTTTCTCGTGGTACGGTTAGCACACTTACACAGATGCACAGTTTTACACACTACTTTTTGCGTGGTTTTATCGACATACATGTACTACGTGGCGGTGATAGCAGAATTTCTACAAGTCTTTGCTAAGGAAATTTGAAGTTATGTCTTCCAAGAAGGGAAAATCTACCGATAAACTGCCTAAAGATACAGCCAAACCTTCTACTTCGTCAACCTCGCCTAGGGTTGAACGAACACGGTCTCACGCTCCAGCCCCGCCTCGGGCTGACGAGCGCCATTTGGGAGACCCAGAAAGCGGACTGCCTTGTCCAATTTCTGCCAGTGGTACGGGAGAGTCTACACCAGAACCCCCTCAGCCGGTTCCTCCGGTCTCAAGAGCACCTCGGGCGTTCAACCTAGCCCAAGGTAGATACGGACAAACCTCGCCTTGGGTTGTCCCTCCGAACCATCAAGGGCCTGATACATGTACTTACCCGGGACATCAATGGACTCTTCCACAGGCGGGCCTTAACGCTAGCGGGCAGCATCCATTCAACATGGCGGCGCCCATGCCACCGATGCCGCTGCAATTTTGGCCACCTTCCTGGTACAACGGACCTCAACAGTGGCCGAACAACGTCGCTCAACAACATCAAGTTAATCCGGTGACCCCGGGCCAGCTTTCACTTCCACCAGCGTCGGTGAGTCCGTTTGGGGTTGGAGGTATCCCCGTAAATAGAGATGATTTTGGGTCCACCAGCGACACGGCCGCGGATGTGGAGATCGTCGCAGGTGGCGACACCGACTTACCTACCGGTGAGTTTCGTAACCCCCATCGCAAAACGGTGGGCACTCCAGTGACAGAGAAGGTTATTAAATGGTGGGAAGAACTCCGTTCAAACAAATTGGCACATGAAGATTTCAGAGAGGAACTGCAAGCCAACCAGGTCCCAACAGAGCAGGAAAAATATTTTAAAGCCCCGGAATTGCCGAGTCAGGTGAAATCCTCCTTCAAGGAAGCTCGATCTTCCTTGGTAACCCAAGATGAAAAGCTGAAAGACTCCCACAATCATCTGCTGAAGGTAGCTTTGCCTCTTACACACCTGTTTGATGCTTTGGTGGATACTTCATGCCCAGAGTCGGTTGATACTAGTTTAGTGTTGCAGCATGTTACATCAGCACTCATTCTGCTTGGTTCAGCGAGCCAAAGCCTGGCTTTGTCTAGACAACATGCTTTTGATGATCTTCTGGACAGACGATTTGACAGCCTCAAGCGTATTTCTCCTTCTATAGAAGCTTTGTTTGGAGGTAACTTGACCAAAGACATAGAGGAAGCAGAGAAGGCAAGCAAGCTGGCTGCTAAAGTAACCAAGTCTGGAGGATCCACTTCTTCTTCATTTAAAGGGAATAAATTCTCCCCTTACTACTCTGCAATGACCCGGAAGTTTCGTGGCAGCCGCCCCTTCCAATACCAAGGCAGACAAAGCTCAACCTACAAGTCTAAGTATGGAGCTCAAAAATTTGCAGCGCCAAATCGAGGCAGATTTCGAGCTGACCGAGGTTCAGAGGATTCCAAGACAAAAAAGTAGTTTGCTCAGAGTTGCAGACAAGTCGTCTTCAATATTTTGTTCCCGTTTGGAGATCCCTCACACAGGACAGTTGGATACTACAATCGGTGACTGCACACAAAATAGATTTTGTTTCAATTCCGTTCCAGTTACAGCACAGAGTGCCGGTAACAACTATGGATTCCCAGTCTCAAGTAGAGATTGCTCAACTAGAGGTTCAGAAGTTACAGAACAAAGGGGCCGTCACTGTGGAAATACCAGTGGAGGGCCAGTTTATTTCTTCACTGTTCCTAATTCCCAAGAAGTCTGGGGAACTTCGACCAGTTATAAATCTGCGTTCGCTCAACAAGTTTGTAAAGTACGAACACTTCAAGATGGAAGGTATCAAGCTAGTCAAAGATCTGCTAACTCAGGGAGACTTTTTGACAACAATCGACCTCAAAGACGCTTACTTCATGATCCCAATTCATCACGATCATCGGAAATATCTTCGTTTCATTTGGCAGAACATCCTGTTCCAATTTACTTGCCTACCATTCGGGCTGTCAAGCGCTCCTCGCACATTTACAAAAATCTTGAAGCCAGTCGCAGCACACTTGCGAGAAAAGGGAATTCGATGTGTGTTCTACCTAGACGACATCCTTATCCTGGGCAAATCCGAAAGGGAGTGTACAGAAAACGTTGGGCTCACGGTCAGCCTGCTACAGCAACTAGGTTTCCTCATCAATTGGGGGAAATCACAGCTCCATCCAGTACAACGGTTAGCTTACCTGGGGTTTTGCATCGATTCCCATACAATGACTCTGTCTCTACCAGCAGAGAAAGTCAACCACATCGTCAATCACTGCCAGGACATCTTGAACTCTCAGACCTTAACAGTCCGGGAATTGGCCCAGCTCATCGGTCGACTGTCGTCAAGCATACAAGCAGTGTTCCCAGCACCTCTGTACTACCGAAGCTTGCAACAAGACAAGATTGTATCACTACACAAAAACAACTCGTACGAGTCACAAGTACTCCTATCCCAGGCATCCAAAAGAGAACTAGAAACCTGGATCAGTTGTGTAAAGAGTTGGAATGGTCAGACACTTCTTATTCCGAACCCGGACATAACGCTACAAACAGATGCGTCGCTACAAGGTTGGGGTGCTTGCATGATGCCAGACATCCGGACTGGAGGCAGATGGTCCAAAGTAGAACGAAATCTGCATATCAATCATTTAGAACTACTGTCGGTGTACTATGCCCTTCAAGCATTGGTGAGCCATCGACAGAACTTACACATCTGTCTACAAGTAGACAACATGACAGCCATTTCGTACATAACCCACAAAGGGGGAACACATTCTCAAGAACTGTCCAACCTAGCAATCAAGATCTGGACATGGTGCCTGCACAGAGGGATTACACTGACAGTAGAATTTATCCCAGGAGTGGAGAACATCTCAGCAGACGAAATGTCAAGACATTTCAACGATCGCACAGAATGGCAATTACTCCCAGAAGTCTTCAGAAACGTTCTACAAGCTCTGGAATTTCAGCCAACAGTCGACCTGTTTGCATCACGTCTGAACAAACAACTCCCCAACTTCGTGTCATGGCATCCAAGCCCTCTGGCATGGAGGGTAGATGCATTCTCCATCAGTTGGAACAACCTGGCAGGCTACATGTTCCCTCCGTTCTCCCTGCTCTCAAGATGCCTTCAGAAAGTTCGAGTAGAGAAGTCCACAGTGCTACTTATAGCACCAGTGTGGAAGACACAGCCCTGGTATCCACTGATACTAGAGCTAACAACACAAACACCATTGTTGCTTCCAAAGCGTCCAGATCTTCTCAAACTCTGCCACAACGGTCAACCCCATCCAATGCAGGATGCAATACAATTAGCCGCATGGGTGCTATCAGGAAAGCGCTGGCTACAAGAGGCCTTTCGCAAAAGGTGTCTTCAGTTATCCTGTCATCATGGCGAAAAGGCACAAATGCACAGTTTAACTCCTCATGGAAACGCTGGAGTCGCTGGTGTCTTCAACAACAACTTGATCCAGTTCATGCACCTTTAGCACAAATTCTTGAATTTCTTCATCAACTAATAGAGGATGGTCTCCAGTATAGGACCATCAATGTCTACAGGTCAGCCATTTCCTCGGCACATGCTCATGTAAACAATGCACCAATCGGACAACACCACTTGATGACGAGGTTCTTTAAGGGCCTCTTCAACATCCGTCCTCCTAAGCCTAAGTATTGCTCTACTTGGGATGTTGGGAAAGTTCTGCGCTACCTCAGCTCTCTTCCAACCAACAGAGAACTAAACTTACGTCAATTGACACTAAAAGTAGCGATGTTGGTGGCACTTGTAACAGCAGGACGCTGTTCATCTTTATTGGCATTAGATCTACAACATGTGAAAAGATCTAAATCAGCATTTGAATTTGCTCCAGTAGCCCAGGCCAAATGTTCGACAGCATACAGGCCTGTGCAAAGTGTGGTATTAGAGCGATTCTCATCAAATCCTCAACTATGCGTCTTCCTAGCACTGAAGGAATACATCAACAGAACCAAACCCTTCAGGAGCCAGAACAACCTGAAGTTAACCAGACTGTTTTTATCCTTCGGCAAGCCTCATCACTGTGTGGTCTCATCCACAATTGCAAGATGGCTGAAAACTGTCATGGCAGCAGCAGGGATAGACATTTCCCAGTTTAAAGCTCATTCTACACGTGCAGCTTCCACTTCAGCTGCTGCACGGTTAGGAGTGTCAACAGCTCAAATCCTGCTAACAGCAGATTGGTCGTCAGCTAACACCTTCACAAAATTCTACAAACGAGATGTGGAAGGTACACAAGAATTTGGAAAAGCAGTTCTGTCTTCGGCACAGCTATGAAATATACAGTGTGAGTCTGACGACTAGGACGAAATATAATTTCCAATTATGTAAGGGACTTACCTGCTATATAATTGGAATTATATGAGGACGTAGGAGGAGAGACTCACACTCCCTCCCGGCGCCTCAGATTTCTTCAGTTCCCACCCATCTGTGAGTCAGCCTCAGCCAGGCCTTTGCTTGGTTAGTTTTAGATCTACAAAGAGACGTGGTTCAACGGTCGCATGATGGTCTTATACCTGGGGGGACTACAGCTAATTTGCATTTTTATGAATGAAGGAATGAACCATTTTCTTCAAAGGGGTGGTGCAAACCGTATTACAAGGAACAATAATACAGTGTGAGTCTCTCCTCCTACGTCCTCATATAATTCCAATTATATAGCAGGTAAGTCCCTTACATAATTGGAAATTATGAGGGTTAATTGTGGCTGGAGTCTGACGTCGTTAAGAATAATTCACCCTCACAGTTAAGTTCTGGACAGAGGGTTGTTTCATTTGAAATGACAAATATTGCTGTACAAACACAAGTAGTTTTTCAAAAGAGATACATGTGTTTTCCCAATTGCGTTTTGTGGAGTGAAGTCTTCAGTATACCAAGGTATATATATATATATCTAATATAATAAGAGCAAAAACCTCAGGCCCATCTCAAAAGTTTGTCTTACATAGCGTCCGGAACGGCTGGGTCCCGCAGATGGGGAGGGGTACCTGCGTGTCGGGAAAATCCAGAAGGTGTTGGTCGCCAATCTGGCTCCGCTGATGACGCTGTTTTCCCGTGACGGTTGGATCTCCGCTTTTCCACATTTATTCAGTGCTTTTTGTCATGCAGCGGCCGTCATTCGAGACCATTCAGTTTTTCGCACGCACTCCCTCTGTTTTCCCTCAGGTGCTGTGTTATTCTTGACCCGTGTGCTTAATTACCGCAACGGCCACACTTTCGTGGTGTTTATTAAGTTTTACATGCTGCAGCCGTTTATGGCTCACACACGTTATGGCCCACACATGCACTTGTTGTCTGAGTGGATGTTACGTGTGTACACAGTTTTACGCAACTTCTGTTTCTTCAGGGCAGCCATGTTAGCGCCCGGTGTCGTTTGCACATTTCAGGCCAGTCATGGTAGAGCACACACATTTGCGCAACTTTGTGGATTCCGGGATTTCATGATTGTTCGCGAACCCCACGGAGTCGTTTATCCGGACAGAGTTGTTTGCGCTGCGTGTACTGTGCACATGATCCCGATTGTTCTATATCCACGACGATCAACATATAGCAGGCCTACATGCCACAGCCCATCACAGTCGCCGAGTTATACTGGACCAAACAACGCTTTTATCAACACTGGACATCATCTGGCGTATGTATAGGGTCCGACCGAGTGAACGCTCATGGATTTGTTGGTACCTGTGTAATGCCTTGCAAAATTCAAATTTCAAAAACAGGGAGTAACAAAAAAACTACTCCAAAATCCAGGAAAGACCCCGACAGTATACTTTAAAATCACCTGAACTATGAAGGAGATGTTGCCGGTTATGATGGTTGTGTCAGATTAGACTAGCCACTTTATACCGTAACTATCTATACCCTCATCACCCAATCTTCATTTCACCCAACACCGACCGCTCCAAGCCCGATCTTCAGATCGAGCAACTTGGCTTGTATATATAAATATCAGAAATTTGATTATAAGGTAGTATGAAGTATCTTATCAAATGACCTCAGTCTTTAATTTAAAAATATAAAAATATTTACAACCACCTTAATTGAGAGTAACCCATCCGTCACAGCTGATCATTTGGGGACATAAGACCAAAACCATGTAGAAAATCATTAAAAAAATACATCAAGACGAAAAACAAGATACAGTTGGACAAAGAAGGCTCCCTTTGTGATTTGACCACAAGTGGGTGTGTGTGCAGTATCTGGGTAGAAGATCATCTTTCCATGCACAGCCACAGGCGTGCTATAATCATGCTGACACAGCCCTTTAAGTCAGATTTATTTTTGTTGACCTTCATCTATGAATTTCATGTACACCTTATAGTGTAATACAAAATCTCTTTTTGGATGAAGTTGGCTCTGTAAAAAAAAAAAAGCTCTTGCTAAAAACAATCGGCTCTTTTCAAAAACTATTTCTTCAAAGCCATCACCCCTCCCCCATATTTTCTGACATCTACTGAGGTTTTGCGTGGTATTTATAAACTTTGCCAGCCTGCAGAATGATGTAATGTGGTGAATGTATCTACACAGTGCAGTTATTTACACAGTTTATTTCTTTGCACAGGTTGTGCCACCACACACAACCTGTGCAGTCAAATGGTTTCAAATGGTTTGTCGTCTCATTGGAAAGTTTTACCAATAGTAGGAGGGTTTTAGTAGGTGATGCCCCACACTACACTCAGTCACTTCTCAGAAATAGTAAAACAACATTAAAAGTGAAGACAACCAAATCATCAGCCATGATACCAATGTGATGTGATGAGAACATTAACGGGTCTTTGATTTGTAAGGATTTTTCATGATTTGTGGACTGTTTATTGCACTCCCTTACCATGCATTATACAGGCAAGCAAGAGACATCCCTTGTTTACAGACAAACCTCTAGGTTTGTAGTCGAGGTGATGCAGCAAGTCTGTATATTTGTTCAGGAGGCTTCTTCTTCCAACCAAGTGGACACCAAAACCCATTTGTCAGGATTTTTGTGTCCCGTTTGTACAATTACATCCATGCATTAACCAGAGTTGATGAACTGGGGCAGTGATTACGAATCTCAGGTCAAGCCGTTCCCCCCAAACTGGAAATTTAGATGTGTAACGATGACAAAATATTATAACAAAAAGCCCCAAACCCCCTCTGATTACAGTATTTGTAGAAATCTAGAGCTTTACTGTTTCCAGGGTATGTGGTTTTACATCTTAAGCCATTTGTCTGGACTTGGCTTAAATTCTCATCAGAAACTTGGCCTTTCTTATCACATGTAAAACACATGTAAAACAAAACATGAGTTTTAGATCCAATCATTATGAAAGGAACGATTCTATAATATACATGAGACACTGTTTTAACCAGTTACTGCCTGTAACCTTCCATTTTTTCCCGTCCAGCCTGATGGGATAATTTTCTTGGAATTGCAGAATCATTTTTCTTAGAGAGTACCGTATAGAAAAGTTTACTTGACAAAGCCAAGAGAACAAAGATTCTCTTTATTGCACTGTGATTTTTGTTTTCTCTATCAAGAAAATGTCAAATACATGCGCCGTTAATTGCAAAACCTCGGCTGTGAGAAACCTTGGCTGTGAGCCACGGGCCGAGGATTGGCACTAAATCCGGAACCAAGGCTGAATCCCTGGCCACTCTGACTTACCTCCATTGAGTCATATTACATTGAATGAACAATGGTGGAAGCCTCTCGATGTCTCATAATCCTCTTCTTGGAACAAAAGGACAAAGGTCTGGGATCTTGGAATACACAACAACGCCTGCCAAATAGCAAAAAAAAACCAGCAAAATATTCAGCGCCAGCTGTCCTGTTTGTAAATGAAGCGTGTGTGTGTTCTGTGGAATGTCTGGGCAAACTTTGTCTCAGTATACTGATTTTACACACAATTGCGTGTTTCAACGTCACCATTTGCTGGCTCATATTTTCATGGATACACGTCATCTGGCCGGTTAAAGGTGTGATGTCATTTTCATTTATTTAAATCTTCCTGATAATAAAACCTAGAGACTCCCATGAAAACATGCAAATAAAGAAATGGGTATGGTGTGGGGTAGTGGGATGTGAGGACGCCAGAATCAATCCCCAAGACAATTTTAAAAAAAATATTAAAAATTAAAAAGTACACTGCTACATAAGTTTTAAAAGAAAGAAAACAGTCAGTCATTATAAAAGACATTAAAACAATAAATAAAATTTAAAAAATAAATACAATAAAAAATAAAAAGTGTAGTAAATAGTAAAGTTATACCTTTAAGTACGAAAGATATATTTGAAAAGCAATTATTCATGAAAGTGTGGACCGTGGATTTGTCTCTTTGAATTACCTTACAAAGCACAAAGTGTTTTTCAAAATGTGGAACAAAAAATACCATGAATTTTTAAATCCCATATAAGTTGTTGTTTGATCCATGTCAAAGCTGGTGCTGGCAAAATATTCAGTCCTGAAGCCAAATACGATTTCACAAGTTAACTGTCAGATGTTGGTACTTCTACAGTAGAATTGACAAAGCAAACACAAAAATTGGGACAAAAGTTAATTAACCTCGCAGGCATTTGGGTTGAGGGGGGGATTTTTTTATTTTTTTATTTATTTTTTTATTCATTTTTATTTATTTATTTTTTATTTATTTATTTATTTATTTATTTATTTATTTATTTATTTATTTATTTATTTATTTATTTATTTATTTATTTATTTATTTATTGATTTATTTTTTTTTTTTTTTTTATGTTTTTTATTTATTTATTTATTTTATTTTTTTTTTTACTTATTTATTTATTTTATTATTTTTTTTTTTTGGGGGGGGGTAATTTTGTTTGACTTTTGTTTGTGGGGGGATTATGAACATGTTTTTAACACACATGCCAACCAAAGATCCTAGAAAAACAAGATAGGACACTCTGTGTAGAAAGAAACATGAAACGCAAAATGGGTGCACCCACTGTTATTAGGTAGGTAAAACCAAAGATCATTTGCGCGATAAGTAGGGCCTACTAAATGGAAAAACTGAAGCCGAACGATCCCACCAATTAAAAAAGGTGAAGGCAGGTCGAAAATTTGGTGTTCGGCCATAAATTGTGCCAATAATCCAAGCAAAAGTGACACATGGGGAAGGGAGCCATCACGCAGTAGATGGGTAAAAAAGCGTTACATCTGCTATCGTGCAAAACTGGCACAAGTGTCCCATCTTGTTTTTCTAGTATCTTTGTGCAAACAGACACCATTGTAAATGGAGGACAGATCCCTTTTGTTAAAGTCCTCGGCAAGTTCCACTCCAAGCCACGCCCACTTTTCACAAGCTGGATCCAACTATTACCAGAAACTTGTATCTTAGAAAAACAAAACTGATGAACAACTTCCCAGCACAGGGCCAAAGGGCCAAGACCACTGGAGGTGAGTGCGACAAGGGAAACAATAGAACATTTAAAGGTAGAGATTACATCCTTTCCTTGTGAAGCCCCTCGAGCATCTGTTTTTATAGATGGACTTTGGTACTATATAAGAATTTGTTATTATTATTATTATTATTATTTATCCCTCATACTACTCTAAAACAGGAATAGATTGTAATATTGCACATGATACAGGTAGGGAGTTCCAAAGTGCAAATATGCAACGATGCATTGAGCTAGTCTTTCTTTGAGGGTTTATTTCAGAAATATTTAAGTGGTGAACTTGACTTTTGTAATGTTTTGGGGGAGACTAAGTGTCTTGTCAGAATACAGGTGATTCACAATACAGTGTGCCTTCTTCCGTTTACCCCGGACAGTCCATTTTCCTCCAGAGCTGTCAGCTAAAAACAAATCACACCCGGTACCCAACAGCCTATAGGCCTATTATGAGAAAGACCGTTTACCAGCCTCACATAAAAGTACCGTCTTATGCAGTAAACATAGACAAATACAGACTTGCTGCTTTCCAAACCACAATTGAATTTAAACAATCAGGGTCTGGCGGCAAGCACTGCAAGATGACAAAAACTTGTCGACCTCTTCCCGTGATGCACTTTGAAAATTGTCTCTCGCGGGCAAACTGCAGAGGGCGCACTGTATTGCGTATTATCCGCATAATAAGTTTCTGTCATGAGAATTAATTGACTTACACCTATGGGATAGTACTTGTGTTGCTCTCCTGGGTTGGAGTACTTTCTTAATATTTTGTTACGTGACATTTCATAAACATTCAGAAAGAATTAGTGGGGTTGTGCATCATTGATGTATACTCCTAATTGAGACAAATGATGCATGGCCATGTTAAAGGGATAATACATCATTTTTTAACTCTTCTTTTGGAGGAGTCAATTCTTTCCCATCCTCTAGTTTTCAATACCCCCCCCCCCCACGCACAGATGTCATCAAGTTTGGTGGTTGTGTATCGTAGAGCGAGAAAAACAGGATTTTGTCTGAGAGTTTTGGAAAGCTCAAATTGCATGGCGCCTATTTTGATTTCAATTAAAAAAAAAAAGCATGATTTGGGGACCTGGAAATGCTATTTCTCAACTTCGACATTATTTCCGACTGAAACATTTGCTCTGAAGGAATTGGTGCCGGTATGAACTTTGTAACAAGTGAGCGTACATATTGAAGCTATAACTAACTGGTGTTTCTCCATTTATTACCAGTCCAGTAGTTTATCTTAAATATAGATCATGCAAGACCTCCTGCGGATGCAGTAATTGAATTGAAACGGTGGTATTTTAAAGGCCATTCCTCGGCTGTCAGGATTGATCTGATTGAGATTGCGGTTTATTGTTTATATAATGATACCTGATGACAGCAATTCTGTACGAGGAGATAAGAAACTTGTCCATAAAAAAAGTACATTTGAAAAAAATACTCTCTTTTAGAGTAATTGTAGATGGTCTGGAGCTTTTGGTTTCGTCAGCCATAATGCATTACAAAAAGTTACTGCATTAGTGATCATTTTAAAGGAAAGGTAGCTCATTGTTTTTGCTGGGAAGAGTGAATCATTTCTCATCCTTTAGTTTTCAACATACCATAAAACCAGCCCGTCAAAATGTCAACAAATTAGGTGGTAGCATTTGTACTTTGTGAGGGGATTTTGTGCACATTTGGGCTTTTTGATTGTGGTCATTTTGTTTCTTTAAAACAACTACATATATTAGGGAATGATTTCGGCCAGCAATTTTGTGTAAAAAATACTTAGACAGAATGTTTTTGTGAAAACGGGAATGCACCTTTTATTTTTGAGTAGCAGCTAGTACATTTTGTGTAGCATTTTGCTATGCTGTACAAGGGAAATCGTTCACTGTACATACAATCAAACTGGATGCTTTAGTTACAAACATCTACTTTAAAACGGGGTTGATCGTGGCCGCAGTGTTTGTAGACTTAGAAATTTAACCCAAAGCCATGCAGTGACAGATGTGTATATATTCGAAAGCCCAGCAATCCTCACCCCCCCCCCCCCCCCCCCCTTCTAATGGGAAATTTGTTTCTTGGAAGACGGCAAAGCATATTGATTAAAGGAAAAGACCTCTTCAATAACAACGAGTCTCCTTCTTTATACTCGAGGGCCTGATGACCATCGATCATCCGCTTTTTAAAACCAAGACCAAAAAAAAAATGCATTATTCAGTCAGATATAGTGTGTAGCATTTCTTGCAGATGTAGTTAATGGTACAGTTTAAGACATACATGCACATGTAGGTACGTATTTAAGACATGGATATGAAGGATAGGATTGGTTGATATCAGAAAAGTAAAGCCGAACTGGCATAGGCCGTTTACGAAGCCATGGCTTGGGCTTGGGCTTGGGCTTGGGCTTAGGCTTAGGCTCTGTCAGTTATGTAGAAAATGTGTGCTTTTCTTATGGGGCTTCAAGCAGAAGGACGGAGCCCAAGCCCAAGCCCAAGCTGTGGTTTCGTTAACGGCCATAAATAGGAGCTCTTCTTTTTTCTCCTTTGAATAGTCCTCAGTGCTTGTTATATGTCCCAGGATGAGAAAGTTCAGTTTTTTATCTGACGCCAGACTTGTTTAAATGTCTGTCTGCCTGGTGAAAAGAAATGTACGTGTATTCGTTATTTTCGTTAGATATAGAGAAATACTGCTCTTTGTTCAACTTCTCTGGTGCTGAGGATACAAGCTTCCTGAAATCTATTCTCATAGGGTTACTTAAGCTTGTAATGACATGATTGCAACA
Source organism: Marthasterias glacialis (assembly GCA_911728455.2). NCBI lineage: Eukaryota > Metazoa > Echinodermata > Asteroidea > Forcipulatida > Asteriidae > Marthasterias > Marthasterias glacialis. The sequence goes on along the minus strand of OU452219.1, from coordinate 27,089,062 downwards.
TACCTCTTAAAATTTGAATCCTAGTTTCAGAACTTTTTGTTGGCCGTGATTCTCATCCCTGCATCTGTACGTTTGACTAGCCCGCTGCCCGCATAAATATATATTTTTTTGGTGACGTTTTCAAGTAGTAAAACTAACAGATTGCTTGGTTTTTTTTAGCAGCCCTGCTGCGCTACCTAAGAAAACGTTTTACTAACCGACCATATTCATGTTTGTACACTGGGCTAGTTAATAACTGATCATAGCCCTGCATAAAGTTAATACTGGTACCATTCATTCTGAGAAATATTTCCACCAGAAAAATACAGTCATTTCCTACAGAAATTGTGTTCTGAATTAACCAGTCAGTGTTTTGGGGGTTCGATAGTGAGGATAAACTCAATATTGCGTTCTGCTGCATTAAAAATCAATGCACATTCGAAGGTCCATGAAGCGTAAATTTGCAAACCCAAAATAAATCGAAGCCATGTACTGGTCAGTGTTGAACCTCTTATGACATCCTAATTTAGTTACCTTATTACTTACGCTGCATTTAAATGGTCCCCGTGTTGATTTTACAGTTGCCAGCTGGAATTTCCAAACACTTTGACACTGAATTCTCTAAAACTGATTTTCAAGGAAAAGGCTCTACGCGCACGTGTTTAATACACTGGGTGTTCTTGGTTATCTAGCTGTTGAAACATCTGTTCTAGTATGTGGAAGGTCATGGGTTCAAATCCCAACCCAGGTGTCTGTTTCTTTCCTTTTGTAAGACGTGGAAAGGCTTATCATACAGCCGTATATATGGCAGAAAAGCAAGTCATATTTTCCTTTAACCCCTGATACAATAAGTACATGCTACAATATAAAAAAGGGATGTTTGTACAAAAAAAATGTGAAAAACACAATTGAAAAGATAGAAACAAAGGCGACATAATGGATGGAGGCAAGGTCCATGGTATGCCAACCTTGTACCAGCTTGCCTTTTTCGATATGCAAATAATAGACTTCATCGTGCTAACTGAGCGTAATCAATGGACTATTTATAACAGACCTACCAACTGGGCATTCATGAAACAAAAGAAATAAATTTAGCTTCTCATATGACGTTAATCAGATGGAAAAAAAAAAAAAACCAGATGCGGGAAAGGAATACAAAAACAGGGAATTACGTACGTTTAATATGTCATTGTGTACAAAATATGTCAACAACAAAAAAACGTTTATGTGGATATTTACAGCAATAAAGTGTATCAATAATGTGTATACAAACTGTTGTATACAAACTGATGTACTGCATCTCTTTTGAACTCCTTGCCTGGTTGCATGTTTCCCTCCATCCTACAATCTAGACTGGTTTAAGAGGAATTATCAATTCCTACTTGAGCTCCCCCACCAAGTTGTTTTTATCTGAAATGTTTTCTTCTTGTTGCCTCTTACTAGGAGTGGCTTTTGGCCTTGTTTGGGGCAAACTTGCTAAACAAAAACAAAAGAAACAGATGTGCCACTTTGTGGAAACACAGACGATGTAATTTGGCACCCTTCCTTTCATAACCAGGGTAAGATTTTTGGTGTAATTGGTATGGGTTGGAGGATGAATGTAATGAGGAAAGTACGTCAGTCTTAGTATTTCACAAAGTAGAGCGATTGTTAGGTCAAGTATAGCCTTCAAATTCAAGTTTTTTTGAATATAATAAACAGGCCTGATGACCTGTGATGTACTGATACTTTAAAGCATAGCGTTATCGTTGAACTTGATAAAATAATGACAAAACAAAATGCGTGAGTAGCATTTTTCACCTCAGCAAAGCAGAGAATTGAACCGTTTCATTGGCACGATTTGACCTTCAGTCGACCACCTGGGCCCAACTTTACAAGGCTGCTTAAGCACAAAACCATTGTGCTTACCAGAAAAAGGTTACCAGCCAGGTTTCCTGCTTATATTTTTTTGCTCAGCAGAAACAAATATGAAGCATTTTTGTCTGCTTGAGCAGCTCTATGAAATTGGTCCTTGGGTGGAGATCATTCTTTGCATGAGTAATGAACCAATGAAGTATACCTTCACTTACATTTTATAAAATTAAGAGATAATCCTTTAACAAAAAATACAACTTACTGAATGATCTGGGCCAATTTCATAATTGTCAAATTTGCTTCCAAATAAAACGATTGCTAATTCAGCCAAAATAACATCTAACTCACATAGATATCTGGCTAGTTTCCTTCCAGAATTTGATGAGCAAAACTTCCTGCGTAGTTGTTACGACAAATTGGGCCGCAGCACAGACTTTTTTTAAGATACCTGTGCATATGTGTAGTTAGTTTACCCAATGTGATCACTGCATGGGATACATGTGTTCAAAATAACTTGGAGGATGCTCAGAATGTTAAACAAATTGCCATGACACAATTTCCAAAAGCTATTCAGCAGACTACTTGGATTTGCAAATTTATCGTGAAGAAGGTTAAACGTCATTACATTCCCTATTCATTAAGCTGCTAAGTTTAATGAAAAAATCATGCTTGGGAGGAACAGGTTTTACCAGCCCAAGGCTTATGTACATTTGAAGTCTCTGCCTGACTATTTAAGCACAAGGCCAACATTGGTGATCGGTAACAACCAGTATCCGCAGCCTCCCTACCATTAACTCGCCAAATCAATACTGCTTGTCACTAACCCCTGAAAGGGGAACACTGAAAAACAACGCTGATTGGCCACAAAAAGTGACTGCTCTGCGCGCACGCTTTTAAAATATTTTTCAAGTGCTTGTAGGGTGCTTAGTACGGGCACGTCTAAAACGCAAGCTTTTTATGCGATCCCACTTCAAATGAATCATGCTTTTAGGTCACCCTAATCTGCATACAGCTAGAAATGTTACAAGAACAAAGAATAATGAGAGGGGACCAGTTGCTTAATGATGTGATGCAGCCCCTCTTTTGCAGCCCCGTTGCTTGCGCGCTCTGCGCACGTCTCTAACACAGAATGGATCAACTACAGGACTAATTAAAATGTCCTATATATCTTGGAATACTTCCAGGGATTACAATCAAGCAAGCCATTGTGGTTGGAGGGGGGATGGCTTGGCAAGATCATATACCACTGGGAACGAGGTTGCGTTATCCATGTTTGTGTGACCCAACATATGAAATAACAAATGTGAAAGTTTAAGCTCAACGGGTCATCAGAATCATGAGAAAGTAGTTTTTAAGAATGTCACTGTTTTCAAACATTGGATTTCGGACTCACAAGATCAAAACTGACTGTTTCACTAAAGACTATGTAACATTTAATACTTTTTTGTCCAATTATTAAAATGCCATTATTATGCCAATTATGCCAATGCCATTAGTATGCCAAGGACAATTATGACAATGCCATTATTATGCCAGTGACAATTATGACAATGCCATTATGCCAATGACAACTATGACAATGCCATTATTATGCCAATGACAATGCCATTATTATGCCAATGCCAATTATGCCAATGCCATTATTATGCCAAGGACAATTATGACAATGCTATTATTATGCCAATGACAATTATGACAATGCCATTATTATGCCAATGCCAATTATGACAATGCCATTATTATGCCAATGACAATGCCATTGTTATGCCAATGCCAACTATGACAATGCCATTATTATGCCAATGACAATGCCATTATTATGGTCTGGCAGCATCATCATGCCCCACCTCCCCTGGTATTCCTTTCAAGGTGTTATATTATGGTTTCTTCACCTTATAAAGTCATGCTTAACAAGCTTCACCTTAGTTGATTAATCGGGGCCAGGAGTGTCATTTATGACATACATGGTGCATTGTAAATGTACACTATTCATAAGAGCCCATCAGACATCCTTGTAGTGCCCTTGTCCCTGACCATCCTAACACCCAAGAATCATATGCCACTCAAAACCTAAACTTATAGAAGTAATTCATGCATGGAGGATTCTTTCATGCCTCATGGGAAGAGGCAGATGTAAAGCAAGTCGGACGGAAATAGTTATCCTGCACACACAGGCATGGCATGAACTGAGAGTTACGTTGTAACAATCAGTAGAAACGACCAGTTATGATTGACAGATGTCGGCAAACGTCATTAACAAAACTGATGCTGTACTTTACAAGTATGTTTGAGTTCCCAAACATTTTTGTGTATATTCAAGTAGTCCACTTTTACATAAGTTACAAAATCAACAATTAATGTAACACATGTAGGATATGTAAAATAGGGTGTCAAAAGAGTTGTAAATTAAACATAGGCACTGCCCATTTACAATATGATTTGCGGGTGAACAAAGAAAAAAGTGACTGGAGCAGGATTTGAACCAGCGACCCCCAGATTAACATTCCGGTGCTCTAGCAACTGAGCTGTCCATCCCTAATTGCCAACTGAGCTATCCAGCCCTAATGTTGGAGGTGCCTATTTTGTCACTATCTTTGTTTGGGGGGTGCCAGTCAGAAGTCATTCTACCTGAAACTGTTGTGTAGCCAGGGATCACACCCCAAGTATCCGATACAACCATAGAGCTATAAAAATAACCTGGCAGGATAGAGATCAATATGTATACATGTATACATTTGAATAAAAAATCAACTGGCATTTGATTTAAATAAAAATGTATTAACTCATGACATCAAGTTCCGTGGATGACAAACACAAACTAAATGCAATAATAAGTAGAAAGGTTTAGGTGTTTTTTGACTTACATGTACCTTTAAGATGTCCACTCACACTTAATAATTTCACGTACTCATTGCTTGAAGGACCAAGTGAAATTCCAGATCCAGTCACATGTCAAAATACTCCTTCAAAGTTGTCAAGCCAAACAATGCGGAAACCCTTAGGTCTTCCAGCCAAGTCGTATACATTTGCAGCAAGATTGCTCTGTGTGAATAGATCATCCGTTAGTAATAGATCCTCAAACGAAATCGGTGATGGAGTGAATCTGAAACGTCCAGTGAAATAATCCTGCCTTGAATAAACCAACTATACATCTGGTCAGCTCTCACCATCACTAGCTTTCGCAGCACTGTGGTTTACTAATCATACACAGACCCCTAGAAAAGGAGAGTTTAGAGACTGCCCCCCATTAAAATGGATTAGCCCCGGGTAATTTGCATAATGTCCCGGAGTTTGCCTGCATTGGTTGTTTAATAAACCCGATGGCGACGTTAGTTTTGCCTTTAAGCCAGACTATATATATTGCTTTTTTATTGCATGATACATGCACTTGATGCATGTATCTATAGTTGCATAGCCTTCGTGTTGAAATATTGATTGGTAATTATCAAAAATGGGGGGGGGGGATTTATTGCTTTAAATACTACTTTTTGACCCTAGAAAGTCATTGTTTCTGGAATTTTGTTTAGACAATTTACATAATATTGACTGAATAGAATTGTAAATGTCACTTGTTGGTTGTGAATTTTAACATTGCATTTTGTCAAGTAGGACCAACAACACAGAAGGATTTTGCATACCTTTTTACTGTTTTGTTAAGATGGTGGTACCGGTAGTAGTTTTTATGGATTTTTTTTATATAGAGTTACCTCGCCTCTGGTTTTTCTCACAACCACCACTTTCCCCACGATAATTATGTGGTTGTCATCATTTAATTCACTTCAAAGCTTTCGGTGTGTTTTAATGGATTTCTTGTTCCCCTTTTTCCAACTTGATTTTAAATTTTAACATAATTTTAATTATTGTTTTTAAATGATTCCCATGTTATACATGTAATTCAGCTTTTTGCTGTTATGTGTGCGGGTAAAAAAAACACATTAAATACTACTACTGATAATAATACATGGTACATGGTACAGTGGTTGTTATAATAGACCGATCCATTAAGCCCCGGCTACTAACGTATTGACCAATCATAGCCTTGACAACGCCACTGAAAGTCCGACAAATGTCCGACACGTTAAAATTCCATTAGAAAAGTAAACAAACCGCCGCCATTGTTCTGACACACAGCAGCACACACAACTGTACTTACTTTTGTTTAGCTTTAATTTTTTTGTATTTCTGGTGGTGCAAATCCCACAGCAGTGGTCCCTGTACAGTCGTGTACAAGTGGTTTAACAGTGTTCCTGTCTGGATTGTTCTTTGGACTCAATGCACTACTCAAAAGGCCACGAAACTAAATCCATACCGTTCACAAAAACCACGTCTGTGTGTGTATCAACCGAACCACCGCTGCGATCGTGGCAAGAAAGTCATGCCATTTGTTGTTGCTAGGCAGATGCTAAGGTAGGTGGGGCTTAATGGATCGGTCTATTGTTTATTCTTTTCAATACCAATGAAAAGAGGCATATTTTATAAAAGAACTAAAATTGTAGTTTGTTCATCCTGATGAATTAAGTATAAAGGAGCAGCTGAGACGACCCTATAAAAGTTAAGCACTACTATGCAAGCAACCTGTATTTACTTTTGTTACCTTGAAACACCTTTTATTCAGATGAGATGGAAACAATACAAGTTACATCAAGTTTATAAAAAACAAGTTTCAAATAACACAATCATTTATTTTGGTTTTAATATTATGTTAATTTTGTCGATTTTAACAGATGTAAATTTTTAATCGGGAATTTCTTAGTACCCCGATGCAAAATTAACATTTATTAAAAACTTGCTGGTACCCGCTGCTAGATTATAGGATATGGACTGCCTCTAGCTACCGGGCAAGCTTGGTGGTCTACATCTGCTCTAGAATGGCAAAGGTCATGGGTTTGAATCCCACCCGAGTAATATGCCTGTGGATTTTTTTCTCAGGACTCAGGAAAGTACTGAATATACAGTGCTTAACACACATCGGTGTATGGGTAAACACAGATAATATCCTTTGTGTTGTGGGTTTTCTTTCTTGGGAGAGTAAATTTTTTTCCATTCAATAATCCATCTGATCAACCGGTGAATATGTCATCAGATTAGAAGATTCCATCGAAGTGAAAACGACGAAAAAATAGTTTTTGTGTCATCAGGGATTAATCTTGCACGTTGACATTGGCTTATAAATATTTTTGTTAAAAAAAAAGAAATATTTTCTCCTGACTGACAATATTTCAGACAGATTTTTTTCCAGTGGATCGGTGCTGACATGAACTTTGTAATCAATGAGCTTCAGATTAAAACTCTTGATTTATTTATTTGTTTTTAGATTTCAAATCCTGTTGGTTACCTTTAACAGAAGTCTTTAGATGTATTCAATGATACTAGACCTATTATGAGATAAACACCATAAGAACCTCACAATCATGTCCATGGAATAAGATCTGCTATTCAATCAGTTGTTGCCCGGATAATGTTTGAAAGCTCAAAGATTGATGTTCACTCTGTAAATATACTGCAAAAGTGCAATGTACCCTGACAGGCCTGTATGCTTCCTTCTTGAAAGGGCAAGGGCACCAAGGCATTTTTTCTACTTGGTAAAGGGCACCTCTATGAGGAAATTATAAATTTATATCATTTGGTGCTTGATATGTGGCATGGTGACCCCCCCCCCTTCTATTGTGTCTTCATTGTGTTCTAGAAAACTCTGGAATTCTTTTGAGGATTTTAGGGGGGGTTGCTTCTGTACAAGAGGGGAAGAGTGTGTTAGAGAATGGGAACATTTGGGGGGCCTCCCTCTGCCACATATCAGGCATGGTATTATTTATATTGGAACATTTCAAGGGCACCAAGGCAATGACCAGGGGCAATGGAGGCAATTGCCTCTGTTGCCTCTGTGAAGCATCAGGTTTGCCCTGATGCATGTACGTGTATGTTCTCCTTCATGAATATAATGTGGTGTGTATCTGGTCTGTGCAGTGCACATACAATGTAGAGGGCAGTCTCCATCTTAAACATAGACAGGCACTGGGATCTATTATCAGGCTTTGAAATTCTCTCTGGGTGAACCACACTAAGGCTGGGTTCGAATCAAGTGACTTCGGCCATGGCTATTGCCAGTGGCAGTAAAAGACAATGTTGAAGAATTGGCCTTTTAGAATGATGCAATTCTTACATCCGGGATTAAAATAGTTATTGCGTTATACACTGAGGGACAGTGAAGCAGTGCTTTCTGACTCCAGCTGGGAAGGAAAAACAACACAGTCCGGCAGAAGCAGTTGACATTTCTATGAGTAAACACGACTCAGAGAACCCCTGCAGTAATCTGATAACAAACAAGCCACAAAACAACTATGACATTTGTACAAGAGGTAGCAATTCCATTAGAAACTCACTTTTTCTTGTCAGCACGGGGGAAATGTTCACTTTTCCAGTGGACTGTTTTGTTATCTGGGCTTAATCCATTAAACTGCAATGAAAGCAGATGCCAGCTCACTGGCTTGTTTTTCCATACATCATCAACAAAAAATACTTAAACTATACTGACAACTTCCCAAACGAAAAACGCATAGTGGCGACGCTCGGATGTTGAAATCGTTTTCCTGTTTTTCCAAAGAGATGAGAGGACTTCAGATGATATATTTTTTCTTGGAACACTTAATCAGAAACCAATTGTAAAAAAAATAAATAAAATAAAAATACACGACTGAGCTTTAACTTTCTAAATGACAATTTATTTATTTTGGTTGTTTTTAATCGAATTGTTTGCCTCATGAACCATGCCCTATCATGAGCAGGGCTCAAAATTAACTCTGGACTTTTTGTCTCTTTTTCATTCTGGTCCAGTAAAATATTTTTAGCTAAAAGCTCTGTGGTCTTGTCGATCCCCCCCCCCCCTCCACAATTTGAGCCCTCATGAATGGAAATTTGATCATCTTGAGTAAAAATTGATAGCCAAAAGAGTCTTTAGCCGCGTTCGCATTGGATTGATATTTAATCGAGACCAAGGGTAACTTCCAACGGGTAAATTTTACCGTGGGATTATTTGACGTGGGTAAACTAACCCAGACGATGGTGACGAGACTTCCGCGTTGGTTATAAGCTGCGTCACGGCCAACTATAAACCAGCCTTTGTGTGTGAACCGGATGTGGTATTTTACTGGCCAGGTTTTACGGGGACAATGCGTCCGCACTGGACTTTTTGGCTCGGTTAGTTTAACCAGGTTAGCTTACGTGGGCAGAAGGTGATCGGTTAAATAACCTATTGGACTCGGTTAAGTTACCTGGGTGAAATTTCGCATTGGACTTAAAATGGTCAAATAACCACCCATTTGCTCTTTTAGTTCACCCCAAAAAGTCTTTAAAAGACAATACATTTTTTTCATAGTTGTTTCTTTAGATATTGTGAGCTGATTCGTGAACATTTCTGTAAAACATAGCCTGTTTTCCTGAGAACATGAGTACCTCAAAACAGGTTGTAAAAAAACACAATCGGACATCTTCTTCTTGACACCAACTACCCCAAACCCGTCAGAATCCAACTGCATGTTTTGTTTGATTCTGTTGAACTGAGGACTGCAACAGTAAATTCATCATGCTTTACATGTGATTAGGCATACCACCATAATCAGATTCCAACCAACAGTTTGGGTGTTGACTTACGAGACGATGCTGGATTTCATTCGAGTGAGGAGAGCCAAAGTAAATAACCGTAGGGAGTTAGGGTTAATGTACTTGTTTTTTTTCAAAAACCAAGCTGCAACTTATCTTTTTAAATCAGTCATAATGAACTCTCAGCATGTGTTATTAATGTCAAATTATTTTGATTAATTTTTTTGTTTCGGCAGGACTTGAAGACACTACCCACGTCTTGAGGGACAGTGGCATCTTATTTAGTGCCACCCTTGGTATGGTGGATGCTTCCAGAGGTACCAACTCATACTACAAGCTGCAGTTGCTTGAGAGTGACTCTAAGTGCAAGTTCATCAGGTGAGTTCAAACGCTTTTTGCTCACTACAAGACCTGTCCTGTTGTTAGTGTCATCATCAACCAAGCCAACTTCATACAGCCAGGTGTGGATTTCACAAAGCTTTAGGACTAGTCTTATCTCGAGTTAGGACAAGTAACTGGTCCTAACTTGTAGGACTTGTCATAAGTTGGGACTAGTTTTGTGAAATCCAACCCCTGGATCCAGTGATTTATCAGAAGCAAACAGGAGGTGCGTTAGATTTATGAAAAAATGATGAACAGTTCATATTTTGTCAGGGAAATATTTTGCATGTTCATATCACACCATGGTCTGTGTCGCACTAGAGCAACAAATCCTTGAAAAGAAATCACAAGGAAAGTCCTGGAGAATTTTTTGTGGGGTGTTGTGGCCAAGCGTTCTGGCTCATCCGACTCAAGTTCAGGTGTTTTTGGCAGCAGAATGTGGGTTTGAATTTGGGTTGTGGTACTTCTATTCTTGAGCAAGACACTTTACCATATTCGCTTGGTCCGTCAGATTGGACATTAAGCCATAGGTCTCATGTACTAGGATTGGTAGTGCACATAAAAGAACCCAGAACACTTAATCGTGGAAGAATAGGGGAACTACCCTGGTGTTTCTGGTTCACATAGGCCTAGCAAGCATCCTCGTCTACAGGTTTCCTCAGGCTCAGTCGTCAGTCTTCAGTGGTAAACTTCCTATAGCAGCTCTCAGAGCTAAAATGGAAGGTGACTGTGACCTCACAGTCGGTGTGGTGCAAATAAACAAAAAATGGTGCTGTACATCAGAGCTTAGGTGCGAGTAAAAACATGCTGACTGGTTTAGAGAGTCTTCAGGCTGGCCGGAGGCGACATAGCACTGCTACGGGCTTACGGGCTTGAAGGCGCAGATGGAGGGAGCATACACGGCTGCTTCTGGCAGTCTATTCCATATCCTGATAGTTCTTGGATAAAAGGAGTAGGCATAGACATCGACATTAGAGTTTGGTTGCTGCAGTGGTTAAGTTCACTTATGAGGCATTTTTAGTTTCATTACCAGAAATATATAATAATAATAACCCCACCTCCATCCTGAGTATGTTTCACACTTGATGGATTTTCCTTGGAAAAATGAGCACTCAGTATGCTATTATTACTCGGAATGGATCCCACAAAACTAGTCCTAACTTAGGACTAGTCCTAACTTAGGACTAGTCCTAACTTAGGGACTAGTCCTAACTTAGGACTAGATAGTTCTTTCCTGGAAGATGATCATTTCCTGGGAGTTTGCCAGGGTTACTGTTGCAAGTGTGAAAAGGTCTACTAAATATTCCTGTGATATTCCTGGGAAAGTCGTCCAGTGTGGAAGGAGCATAAGTGTAAACAGATGGCATCCACGGCTCATTGATGAACCACATCATGCCAAGGACCTGGAATATATATAAACATCAATATTATTTCATGCACAGTCAAACATAACAAGTAACACTTCTGCAATGAGCACAAAGTATGCTCTGAATCCGAAAATGTCACTATTCATTTGAAACGTAAATGACAAAATTACTTTCAAAATGATCTGGCTGATTTTATGTGGCTTTAGCAAAAGATAAGCCAATAGTTTTTTGGGGTTTTGGGTTGGTTTTTTTTCATTTTTTTTTTTTTACCCAAACACCAATGTGTGATGTATCAGTTGACTGCAAGTCCAATTTGTGTTATTGTTATTTTGATGGCGTGAAAATTGAGCTATACATTTGTACTTTTTTTTTTAAAAGGTTGATAGTGTACAAAATTAAGAATCAAAATCAAGAAAATAGCAATGTGGATGTATCATGAGTGATGCATTGCCTGTTACATGTTCAAGTAACTGCACTGTTTAAACAAGTCTATTTGTCTGAAATCCACTGTTGTAACAGCCTTTCGTAAGCATTGCTGGATAAGGTTAGCTGCTTTTATTGACACGGGGGGGGGGGGGGGGGGGGCTTAATTGGAATTGAAAGGGGAATTAGATTTTGATCCCTTCTGCATCGACAGAAATTGTGTTAAAAAAATAAAGCTGGTCGGTTTTGCTTCTCAGCCGCCTCCAAAGTTAATTTGATTTTTAATCAAAATTTAAGCAGTGAATAAAAAGAGTTAAAGGGAAAGGGACAAAAGGCGTTTAAATTATTGAGTAACAAACAAACGGCAGGAAAATTTGTGGGTTTTTATACCTGTAAAATGAAGAAAGGAAAACAAAATTTTTAATTTTAGTGTCTGTATTTGTTACGTTAAAATGTACATGTAGTACCCACTGCTAGTTATATGACTGGAACTGGTTCAGCTCAGTGGTGTAACAGTTAACCCACTCGTTACTGATTCATTTTCACATAAACAACCGCTGGTGGCCCCAATGTTTGACCGCTCAAGCTTGAAGAACACACTTTTACACAACAGAAAGCTTTTGTTCAAAGATCATATTTACAAGCTCTATTAGCACCTTGAAGATAAAATTACAGCAAAATAAGTAAGACAAAATGTCTTACTTGTTGAGTTCCTTTTTATATAATCGAAAAACCATTGAAATCGGCCAATAAATGTCCAAGTTCTTGGTCTTTGTTTCCTGTGTGTGATCTGTAAACTCAAACACTAGTTTTGTACGCAACCATATGGTGCTCAGCAAGTTGTTTGACATTGTGGATCTTTCCACTTCAATTTGAAGGGATTGCATAATAGCAATCTTACGTTATTTCACCACCACTGGGTAAACATGGACAAAACTACAGCTTTAACAATTGGCCTTCGTGCTGAAGTGCTTTTTTGTGTGTAAGCTGGGTCGACTAAAGTCGCCAATGGTAAAGAACAGGGGGTATGAGTGCAGTCGACTAAAGTCGCCTATGGTAAGGAAAGGGTTAAGATATCTGTTCCTAAATGTGCAAAGTCGCGACCCACCAGAGGTTACCTGTGGATCTTTTTTCATTGAACTCTGAAAGTATACAATGCTTGATCAAACATCCATGCAGGGTGAAGTTATTGGCAGTGTATACATCAAGCCAATGACCCGCAATGTAGTTTTTCAAGCCCGATACCAATGACCAGGTCACTTCCTGTTCTTGGTTTCTTTTATTTGTATTAAAACAAACGGATCATACGTTACAATCACTTCATTTACTCTTTTCAAGTTATTATTGAAAATGATCGTCGTCAAGTAAAATATCTGTTTTTCGGGTAATTTGTCACAGTCAGTGCAGTTTCCAATGTGTATTTGAATCAAGTGACCCATCAAAACCCGCCAGGTTTTCTGGACCAGCGGGTATTGAAATGTTAAGAAAACTTTGAAGGTCAGAGGCAAATATTAATTAATGGAAGGTTTGACATGGTGTATCCCGAAAGAATGTGTGACGTAATTCAACCATAAACCACACCCACTTTAATAAAGATAATAATGGGGTGGAGTTAAACTAAACTGGAGTAGAGTGGAGTCAAGTGGTCAGCAGAATGTGGGTTCCAAATCCCGGTCATGCCACTTGTGCCCTTGAGCAAGATCTCAAGATCTCGACCAATCAGAAACCCAACATTCATAAATGCCTTGCTTTCAAAAACATGCAAAAACCTTCAAAAGTTGGGGGAAAAATCTGACAGTTTCTCGGCTCGACTCTGCGTTAAATTTCTATCCATATTTACGGGCCAATTCCTTGAACGGAATGTCCATCTTCATGTCTCTGCAGCTTTTATAGGCACTTGATGCCCTCTCAGCCAATCAGAAACCCAACAGCTGGAAACACGTATACTTCTTTATTCTGATACAGGGGCTATATTTTTCGTTCGCAAGCTAGCCGGTTTTAAACACTTTTTACCGTGTTTATATCGCCCGTTTAAACATGGCCACGTGATGCCCTCTCGGCCAATCAGAATGGATAACCTGTCTCAGGTATTTATGAATAATAGTTATAAGAATAGTAACACCCAGGTGATTTATTTTGATTTTTTTTAAGTGCTTTATCTTTGCCTTATGGGCATCTCTATACATTATTTTTATGACAGGTTTGCAGAGCTATGTTTTAATTACGAGACCCATTTATGTGGCCCCCTCTTAGGGTTTTTACAAGGTGATGCAGCACAATCTGCAGCCAAAATTGGCATAAACAATTGTTAGGATTACCCCTTATGGAATGCATTTAGCTAGTTTTACCTTTATGCAAGAGAATATGAAGTTGTTGATTTTCCTTTCACATGTGTTTCTGAAAGACTTGCGGTGTTATAAAGAAGTTCAAATTCTGTCATAAGAACCACCTTCGAATGGTAAAGCAGGGGGGCGTAGCCAGTGGTTGTCCCACCGCTGGTTCTTTTCTTTTCAGAACCACCACAACTCAGGGAGAGATTTTTCTTCATGAACATGGTGTTGTATCTTCACCATGCAAAGTTTAAGATCCTGTGGAAACTATGTCATTGATTATGGGAAGAGTAATTTACATCCCTTTATTTTCAATAAACACGCCATCCAACCAACCAAATTAAGGGGATGTTATTTAGTGTAAACAGCAAAAAATAACAAACGATTATAATAAGCGTAATAAGCAACACTGTCTTCAAGTGCTATTTTCTTGACTTTGACGGTATTTCAGACAATATATTTCTCTGCAGGATTTGTATCGGTCTGAACTTTATAATCTAATAAGTTAAACTAATTAATTTGTTGTGGTAATTACCAATCTGTACTTTAAGTTAACAAAAATTAACGAGAAATATTGCTCATGAGGCAGTTTGCTTTGGTTGTAATGTTGGACTATAAAAGCCCAAACAAATTTTTGCTTCAAACTCTTTTTTTGATTTTCTGTCTAGATATTGGATCTTCAGGTCATGGGGTCGAGTCGGCACCGTCATCGGAGGAACCAAGCTTGAAGAGTTCTTCGGGGATAAAGGCTGTGCCAAGCGTAAATTTGTTGAGATTTACCAGGAGAAGACTGGAAATTCTTTTGGTACCAAGAACTTTGAGAAGATTCCCAACAGGTTTTACCCCCTGGACATCGACTATGGGAATGATGTAAGGTGATAAAGTAGTAGGCCTGTGGTTGGTCAATGACCACAGTATGAGTGCAAATGTGTTCCATTGACGATCCCAAGAGTATGCTTCTTCTGTCAAATTCAATTTGGTTTTTATTTGTTTTTGTGTGTGTGTGTGTGTGTGTGTGTTTTACCCATACACTGGTGTGTGTGTGTTAAGCACTGTGTACTCAGTACTTTCCTGGGTCCCATGAAAAAAAATCCGCAGGCGTATTACTGGAATGGGATTCAAACGCATGGACTTGGCCATTTTATTCCATTGTGCAACTTCATCACAGATCACACACGTGCTTTCAACATTGCCATTTTGGTGATTACCTCTCCATAAAGAAAAGTACACAAGGTTCATGTTTATTGTAATTATTTAACAGATTCGAGCGGGATTTTTGTGATCGTTTCCAAAAACTGTTATGTCACTTATTGAGTTTATATACCAAGCTTACTTTCGTAATGAAGATTTGTGTATATATTGAGTTTAAAAAGAAGATTTTATGTGGTAATATTGCACAAAACTTATCAACACGTATGTCTGCCTGACTCACAGCAACATTACACAAATTTAGCTTTACGCAGAAGATCTTTCTTTGCAGTGAAAGACTCAATGCTGCATCTTGCGTCTCGCACCGGATAATTTGTAACAGTTGCACATGACTGAAATATGTGCTGGTGATCACCAAAATAATAGACCTTTATCATGCTGCCACCATCTTGGTCATGTTCTCTGTGTCCAATAACAGTAATAGATGCTAATATTCATTGTACAAAAAGGAACCAGACTATTTGCCCTTCCAGCCTCGGTTTGGTTACATTGGTTTGAATGGGAGAAAATCAAGATGGCCGCACCATGATAAAGGTCTATTGTAAGCGGTCGTTGATGTCACGTGCACAAGGTCTGTGAGAGGAGGATGCTGCTATGACATGGATTAACACCGCTGTTTGTCTTTATGTACTTATTTATAGGAGGTTTCCAAACTTGGCAACGAGCCTGGTGTGGAGTCCAAGCTACATCCACAGATTCAAAATTTAATGAAACTCATCTTTGACATCGACACACTCAAGAAGACCATGGTGGAATTTGAGGTGAGAGTAGGGAAGGGGTTTATCTTGTCAAGAAAGTGAATGGTCTGAGGTTCGGTCTCAACCTTAGTCTACGTAGTCTTTGCATTTCTGAACTCCCTCATAGCATGTCATGCTATAAACTGGAATTGAAACAATGAAGTTATAAAGACAAAGTATATCATTGCCTTTTTAATCTTAGTAAATCATTTCCCATAATCTGGAATTCAATATATACAGCGTTACTGTGAGAAATGTTTCTAATTCGATGGTCTATAAAGAACAGTTTTGTGTTTGGTCTGGGGTTTGGAGCATGTTTGGGGCTTATTTTGGTTGCGCAAATCAAAATAAGCAGTGTTTATATGCGCAAATCAAAATAAGCAGTGTTTATCTTTGGGATTGTATGGGAGGTCTTGACAGTACATAAACTATGACAGTACATAAATTTCAGGCGGAAATGTTTCTCTTCTGGATTGGTGACATTTATACTGAATAAAATCTGTATTTTATTTATGATCACCACTCATGTACTTTGTCCTCAAGTTCTTATAACACAATTAGCTCCCTCACGCGCACTCATGGAAAAACACAGCGCTTTCACGTCCCATACCCAACAAGGCCAAAAACCGAGTTGGATATGAGATAAAGACACATTATATTTTCCGTATTCTGCGAGTGCGCATGTGATAGCGAATGTATCTTCAAGCAGACATGACGTGCAGCTTAAAATAGTGCAATGCGCAAAGTTAGAACAGCACCGAACTCAGGGTGTGATATGGACCATGCAGTACAGTTTATTGATTGCACTCTGATTCATCAAAGAATAGTTGCATGGAGGGTGTGTTAACATGTATTGTAAAGACTGGCTCTGTGAATTAGCAAATAAATGGCCCCTAAGCAAACATGTTGTTTTTTAAATTCTTTATGCACTGTGCATGTTGTGCTGGGAACTATCAAATCAACTGTTTTCAACATGCAGACGGTGTATCAATTTAAGATAGCAGGTACAAATATGAAACCAACATGATGCAAAGTGAGGCCTGGTTCTCAATAGTTTTACCAAGACTTCGTCTCAGAGAACCAGGCCTCACTGTGTTTAAACAACTAGTTGAAAACCTCTTTTATTCCCTTAATTATTAACCTCTGATTGTACTTTGCTGTATGTTTCAGATTGACTTGGATAGGATGCCTCTGGGAAAGTTATCCCGCTCTCAGATTCAAAGTGCCTATTCTGTTCTAACGGAGCTCCAGACGGTATGTTCTGTAACAGATGCCTCGGTCTTATTTAGATGACATCATAGGCACTCCATGCATCTGTTCCTCTCTTGATTGTATTACCAAATTGATTTAACCTGCACCTTTTGCAATTTTGTTTTTGACCATACTGAAACTTGTATTGATTATAAATATCTTGCTTTGATGTTTTAGTATTCCTTATTGTTTTGGTCCAGGTTGATGAGCAACCTTTGTTCAGGTATTCGGATTTGACACAATGGCATATTTACTTGTCCCCTGTTTGCTGGCTTTGACAGTATTTCTTGTGTATACACGACATTCGGTGCCAACTTGTTCAGAAGGTTTATTGGGTGAAGCACCTCGGGGTTGGATCACCGTAAGGAGCTGAATAAATCTAATTATTATGATTATTACCACTGGCATGAAGTTGGGTTGTTGGCCTACCAACAATGTCTCATGGACTGAAATGTTGCTAATTTGTGCTCATTAAAATTGAACATTCATTATTTGTATTCAATTTTCATCCTTCCTTTTGTCCATAGTTGATTGAGGCTGGCAATGCAAGCAGGAACGCCATGTTGGATGCCTCCAATAGGTTCTACACCCTGATTCCCCACAACTTTGGATTGAGTTCAATTCCTTTACTTGAAAAGCTTGAAGTCATCGAGGTAGGCTTTGTAATAAACTCTCATCACATACTTTCTTAGCACAGTAAGGTACTGCTTAGTACTAAAAAAAAAAAGTTACCGCCCTCAGTGCTGTTTGTCTCACATTGTTGCAACTGGTGCCCCTCGTAACTTTTGCTTAGCAAAGACAATTTGCTCTGCTATGTTCTATGCTTCAATGGAATTAGGCCCTGTGTGTAGGCAATGTGATCAGTTTACAAAGAAGTATTCTTCATCAATAATCATTTTCTTTTCAGCTATTATTGTTAGATCGTTCTGGAAATGAACCCAAGGAACCCTCTATAAATCCATAGCCCTGAAGATGCCTGTGAAAAGAACTTGATGAAGAAATGCCAGCTTTAGATATGGGAGGGAAAACACTGGGGAAAACCCATGGTGTCAGGACTGAAAACCCAATCCATTTGCAAGGCTCCTTCCGGGTAGAATTTGAACTGAGGTCCACCGTGGTGACAGGCAGGGGAAAAAAAACACCAGTTTAACCTGACCCCCCCCCCCTCCATATGTGACATCTTAAAGTCAAGTAAAAGCTTTGATTTGCAGAAGTTGGCAAGTTTGTAACTTATCATCTGGTGTTTAACTCCGTTTTCACTCCCTACCTGGTTCTGTTTCCCCCGCCCCCATTTTAAGGTTTACATACCACAAATAAAACTTGGCATTTTGGAATCTTCAGCCCTCCAGGGCCCACTTTCATAAAGGCTGTAAGCAGACGTTTTCTGCTTGCGGAGCGGCAATTAGTAGAACTTCTAATTCATAAACGCTGCTGCTAATCGTAAGTAAAGTGGCAGTAAGCGGCGGTTTCTGAAAGCACTATGAGTGATGCAACAATGCAAATTTATCCATTGTGAACGCACACAAGCGTTGTCATTTTATCTTCTCGATCATTTATGAAATACACTTATGCTTAAGCATGTTTTTTCTGCTCACAGTAAGCACAAAAATTTGCTTACCGATAAACAGCTTTATGAAATTGGGCCCAGAGTTACAGTACTGGCAGCTTTTCAGGATCTCTTGGTTTCATAATGGTAAAGATAAAAACAATAAATGATTAATAAGTGGTAATAAGTTGTGTGTTTGTCCTCAAATCTGTCCTTCAGCAAAAAGCCAAGATGTTGGATAGTCTATTGGAGATTGAGGTTGCCTACAGTCTACTTAAGGGAGACAACAACCAAGAGACGGCCAAGAGTCAGATTGATATCAACTATGAGAAACTCAAGTGTCATATGGAGGTAAACAAATCCAGAACTTTGAGTCCAGGGGTGGATTTCACAAAACTAGTCCTATACGTTAGGACTAGTTACTCTCGCTAACTCGAGATAAGACTAGTCCTAACGCTTTGTGAAATCCACACCAGTGCCCTTATGTTGGCTTCTAGGGAACCATTCAGCAATCTTTCAGTGAAAGAGCTGAAGCTAATGGCCAAGTTCGATCAAGAACCATAGTTAACCGTAGTTAGACTAACTCTGATTGAATTCACGCTAGTCAATGATGGTTGGACTAGTCTAGTCGACTATTCTCGGCCAGCCTGTCAAGGTTGGTCGCACCGCTGGTTACCAATAGCCGTTTCATAAGCACAGTGCAGAGGGGACCAGTTATCAGATGTTCATCCAGTACACGCTAATCAGATTGCTCAACAGGAGTCTGACAATAAACCATATCATACTCCCAGTAGTCTATATTGCACTCTGCATATTGTGAGTATCATGCATCATGCTCCATATACGGACAGTGCAAAATGACGTTCTGAACATTGTGCATGTGCTGCTCTTCATGTAATAACGCTCAAAGTTGTTAAACGTCACGCGTCGCATGTGGAAAAAGGTATGAAGTTGGCTGGAAGATAAATTCGTTATTACACTTACGCTAGTGGAATGCGAAAAAATATAGTGCGTCTGCGTCCCATATCCCACTTGGCCTGCGGAATTGTGGAATATTGGACACAGAAGCACTTTATTTTTCCGTATTCCACTATTCCTATTCGATTTGTCTGATAACTTTTAATAACGTTGATTTCGCCGTTTTCTCATGGTCGCGTTGACCTGACATGACTAGAGTCATTCGCACTTCAACTTCAGTACTCATGTACTACATACGATACTAACCAACCAGTATTTAACCATTGGTACTCGATCGAACTTGCCCTTTGTATGATGGTGGTTTGATATGGGTTTCAGATTGAAGAACACCACGTCTCACTGTCACTGGGTGCGTTCGATTAGCTTACACGTGTAAGTAAAACTTACAAAAGAGCGTTCGATTAGCCATCACGTGATACTCGTGTCTGCCCCGGTGTATGCCACCACAGCCCCAGCTCGCAAGCAGGTCTCTGGTGGCTGCCTGGTGTAATGACGTAGTATGGCTGCAGGCTCACGGTGGGGAACAACCTTTAACCTTAATTTTTTCCCAGAATGTCAAGTGAATACATCGCAGCGTTCGATTAGCCTCATGTCTTGGCTACCACGAGTGTAACTCCCCGGTATACACGGGGTAGCTAATCAAACACACCCACTGAGTGTGATTTATCAGAATGCTTCAGTACAGGAACTGTTATCAGATGTGGTTTTTTATGAGAGCCATATTGGTGTCCTCTGCATTTTGAAGAGTCTGCTCTATTCTTTGTCAGAAGAATCCACTGGTTCCATTGCTATTTCAGAGTTGAGGCTAGAAAAGTACATACATGTACATCTCACCGTTATAGATTTTTGGTTTATTTCTGAGTTCATTTTATTATTATTTTCTTGGTACTACACCTGCGGGTGATATGTGTCGTAGGTAAACATGCTTGTATTAACCTGTTGGTATGTCTCACACACTCCATTTGCTGCAAGTGCAATGTTTTTTCTACTTTTGGCTCCACAGCTGACACACGGTCATGTGTAATTTTACCTGAAATCTCTCGTTTCATCGTTCAAGGGTAGTTGTATGTCAAGCAAGGCCGTAAGTGTTTTAAAAAAACATGCATTGGGCAAGGCCAACAACATGCAAATGATTTACTAGACTGCTTGTATTCGTTGGCGCCAGTCTTTGTAAAGTGGGCGTGGTTTGTGGTTGAACTGCACGTCACTCTTAATAATAAATAAGTAGGATTCTCCTGAAAAGGATCAGAGCATACTGAACGAAACATCAAGTTGTGAAGCTACCAGTTTTTTTTAAGAACCACCACAGTTCATTTGAGAGATTCTTACATGGTGTTACCTCCTCAAACTTTAGTTTCTAGACGATGAAGATGTACATTTTGTCAATGGCTGAGTCTTTACCATTTATCCACTGTTTGTAAAAAAGGGGGTCGGGGTTCCATGGTACAATGTGTACAACTCAAAAGTTAAGAAAAGCACACATTTTCAACATTTTGTGAATGACGTACGAGTACATACCATACCAACAGGATAATACAAGCATGTTCCTCTATTATACATACAGGTCTACGTAAAGTGCATTACAACGTTATTTTGAAATGCACTATATAAGAACTAGTTGTTATTATTTTCTGAGTATTTGCTAAACATGTGCAAAAGGCAAAACCACAGATTTACAGTCTATGGCGTAAATTCTCAAAGGAAAACTAGCTCAATGCATTTCCTATGGGCTTGGTAAACATTGCACTCCATATGGATAGAATGGGTGTGATTTATGATTGAAATTTGTCCGACTTTATCAACAGGTACGTCTTCTAATATCCATCTTGTAGTATTGTTTAATTTTGAAGGCAACATGAAACATTCCTGTACCTCCAAACCACCCTCTCTGAGCCTTGAGCCGAGCCCATATCAAATCTTATCAGAGTCCAAACATTTGGCTGGAGGATAATGGAGGATCCAGGAAGGCCTCTAGCCAAGGATTTATGGTTTTATGTACATTTTGTCACGTGTTGTTACGGCAGGTCATTCCAAAAGACAGCGAAGAATTTAAAATGATACAGGTATACACTACGAACACCCATGGAGCAACACACAGCTCGTATAAACTAAATGTAGAAGAGGTAAGTAAGACAAACACCAATATCAGTCCAATTTCATAAAGCTGCCCCAAAAAATTTTGCTTTATATAAATTTGATTAGTGGGGAAAAAAATATTAGTAAGGTTACCCGTCAAAATTAGTTGACAACACGTAGTGTTTTGGCTGGTAAGCTGGTTTTGTGCTTTGCAACTCAAAAGAAAATTGGCCCCTGGAAAAATGTCACACTCCAAAAAAGCAGACTCAGTTTACTTGAAACTCTCAGTAACTAAGAAAATTCAAAACCCAACTTTTATTTCTCTGTTGATGCTCAAAATGGTTTGTCTGCATGCATGAAATTTAGTACTATACATGTACATGTAGGTTGGGGTACTTTTTTCCTATTTTCCAGGTTCTACGTCTCCAAAACGCTTTTGTTGCTTTCATTCCTTCTCCCTTCTTAATTATTTATTTTGCTGGCTTTTAATTTCCCTTTCTCAATCATTTATTCCTTTGCAAATTTCTCCTTTGCCCCAGTCCCTCTTTATAGTCTTTCCTTCCTTTTTTTGAATTTCTTCACTCCAATCATCAATCTTTGTTCATTCTTTTATTATTTTTTCCCTTTCATCTTTCTCTCTTCCTTCCCCTCCTCTATCTTCCATCGATCATTCCCCGCCCCCTCCCCCGCAAACCTTCAATAATATTTCATGTGTTTTCATGCAAAGGTATACTGTCTGGATCGTGAAGGTGAGAAGTCCAGAAATAAGCCCTTCAGTAAACTCCACAACCGCATGCTCCTCTGGCATGGATCCCGTCTGTCTAACTTCTGTGGTATACTGTCCCAAGGTCTTCGTATTGCCCCACCTGAGGCACCTGCAGTAAGTATGACACTTCATTATCATTTTTTAAGTCAGTGCTTCAATGTTATCTCTGGTGTACGTCTTTTTAGTTCGCGCTAGTTTGCTTCTCTTTTGATGTGGCGATCATCAAAAAGTCCTTGAACATGCCTGAGGTCTTATTAGAATCAATTATCAGCTTCTTTCATCAAAGAAAAATGGCATCTAGCAAAGATTCTTTGTAAAATTACACATGAACATTCTAACAACTTTGGAGCCGGAAGTCGCAAAAACTTAGTGTATGCGCATACAAGTTCAGGGTTGCTGAAGGGCACAGTATTGCTGAACAAGTTTCTGTTGAAGGAAAATAGGCCGGAAGCCAGTCACAAATAGTACATATATGAAGTGGCTTTTCAGCTGATACCCATCTTTGGTTAGCCAGTTTGCTATGTGCTTAGCTATTTCTTGTACCTAAATCAGCTCTATGAAATTGAGTCCTGGTTTGATTTCCAAATGGTGTTAGTGCAAGCCTAATTATGTCAAAGGGAACAACTTATTCCAGTAATTTTAGTACATAGTAAAACATTTAGTCTGAAATTTTGTGTACACATTGAATGCTACTATTGAGTAGAAAAGGATAATTTTTGAGTATTAACTGATATATTTTGTGTAGTACTTTGCTATGCTTTACAAATCAAAATTGTTCACTGTGTCATGTACTTTTATTTTAACCTAACCCATCGTATTTATCATTTAAATAGACAGGTTACATGTTCGGCAAGGGAGTTTACTTTGCAGACATGGTGTCCAAGAGCGCCAACTACTGCTTCACAACTCGCAGTAACTCCACAGGGTTGATGCTGCTGTGTGAAGTTGCTGTCGGCAACATGCACACGCTGCAACACTCGGACTATATTACCAAGCTACCAAAGGGGAAACACAGCACAAAAGGTACATTGTAGGGCACCAGACTAAGGGTCCCCACTCACTTAGGGCAATGTCGTACGAGGCAATTCGCGGCAAGAGTTCCAGGCAATCTCAACAAAGAAAGAATATTCACATTTCAATTTTCTCATCATTTTCTTTGAGTTAGTTAAAGATAGTTAGTTTAGAGAAATGCCCCTTATGGGACCGAAATGTTTATTTTAAATGCTGTTAGTCAGTTGCCTCCAAGTTGCGCGTAAAAAATGCCATGTTTGACAGGACCAATAAATACTGCAATTAACTCTTGGTAGCATTGTAATAAAAGTCTGCAATTATTGTTATTACTAATGTTTATTTGTTTATTTTATTTTTTTTTTTTACAAAATAATCTTTGTATTTTCCAAACTCTTTTCTTAATGCATTTTATTTTGGGCATGATCTGTTTAAATTGCGAACCAAATATTTTAAGTCCTTGGGAACTTTTTTTGGTGATGTACTTATGTTTGGTGATGTACTCAAATAAAAGAAAATATAAAAAGAAAAGGTACAAATGTAACATCAGAAATATGTGCAGAAAATAGATAATAATATTTCTAATGTCTGTTTGTGAATATTCAACAAGACCTTCTGTGTTTGATATCATGATTCAAATGATTGTTGTATAATTTTAACTGTAATTTATTTGTTCTCCACAAGGTGAGGGGCGTACTTATCCAGACCCAGCGGGCCAGTTGGTCCTGGACGACGGAGTGATTGTACCGTCTGGGAAGGCAATCCAGTCTGATTTGTGTAACACTAGTCTGTTGTACAATGAGTATCCTTTATCTTTCATCTGTTGTCATTTTTTGTTGTCATTTGTGTTTCGGGTTTTAAATATTTGCTGGATTTTTTTGTTGGCATTATATATTTTGGGTTTTTTTTTTTCATAACATTTGGAAGAAAGTGCTATCAAAGCATTATGACTTAATAAAAATTCATATTATGCATGTGTAACTACCCAATTAGACTACCTAATAATCCAATTAAAACTGACCACTGGGGGAGCCTACTTATAAAAAACTAGGGCTAGGGCCGAGGAAATGCAAGAAGTTGAGCAGTAACTCAAACTTGTAGGTCTCCGCAAACAAACATGATGTAAAACTATTATTCATACCAGAAATGTCTGACCTTTGAAGGCCACATAGATAAGCATCACCAACTAAAAATCCATCACATGAAAGCTGTAACATCTCCAGATTAGATCCACGACTCTTTCAAACTAGAGGAAAGGTCTTCTGACCTCACTATGTGTCGTGTACAAATTTAGTCAGAGGCTAAACACTATTCCACTGTCCGAGTGCTTCTTTAATGGAACCAGTGTGAAAAGATTGTGCTTGAATCAAGGGGAAAATGAGTGTTTTGGAGCTGCAAACTGTGGAATAGATGAACTTTAGAGAACTGATTGAATGTTAGTAGATATATATATTTAAAAGTAACACTAGAGGGCGCTCTTCTAAAAATAGGCCCAGAAGGTCTTGAGGGCGGAACAAATGGACTACACTTCCGTATTCAAAGCCAATGCAGTTGAATCCCTTAAACAGTTTGTATGTTGTGAGGATGTTTCCAAATCCATTGGATTTTTCATCCCAGGCTTGCTAAACTGAAAATATTGCCTAATAGTTTACTATGAAGTGATATTTTTTTCAAATTACATTTTGGGGGCTTAATATATGGTTCGATATTAATGAAAGAAAATACTTGCTATTTTTGAGCTTGTTATGGGTCATTTACCTGTTAATTTATTCCCAAAAGCCAAATATCAAAAGATTTTTCCAAAGAAACTAAGCTCATGAAGTTACATAAGTTTGCAAATTGGACGTATCGATCGCTGTGTGCTGACCGACCAATGTTCCTATGTCTACGTCTTGAATTTGTCTCCTTGGGTATGGATAGTTTTACCCATAATTTTAGTTTTTTGGTTTTTTGCGATATAAGCCACCTACAAATTTTGGGGAAACTTGCATTTATAGTTTAAACTGAAAAACATTTCCAATTCATAAGACCTCTAATATAAGCAACAATTAGTGTGGGACCAATCACATGTAGTGTAAACCATGAGGTATTTTTGGCTGGTATCCTGGTTTTGCTTAGCGACATTTGTCTGTGCTTACTAATTGTTCCAATAAAGGAGCTCCAAGGAGCTGTGCTGTATTCCTTAACAAGACCCTCTTCTAGATTCATCGTGTACGATATTGCCCAGATACGAATGAAATACCTGATCAAGATGAACTTCAATTACAACTAATCAACCAGACGAAGTCTTCATCCAACAGCAGCTGATGTCCCTCAATGTTTCTCAATTTATCTTCGTCACATTCTGAAGTCGACCTTTGAGATGTATTGGACCGTGTGTCCCCTGGCAATGCAATGTCCAACACGGCAGCATCACAACAATGTATATTTTTACAAACTCACGTCAAACAACTTTCTGGTGGTGTTTTTATGCACTTTTTAACGTTTTTTGTTAGTGTCTTTAAAACTGGCGACCGTTAGTAACGGTCTGGTAAATTCTGGCAGCTCATTATTTTGATGAATGGAAAAAGCGTGACTTGAACCCTAACTGGCAAAATTTGCCAAAGCCTGTTTTCTATGAACCCTCAGTAATCATGGAGAGTTCTTATCTGGTCACTAAAGATTCCTGTTGATGTAGTCATTACATCACATGCGCATGTAGGTTTGACATACACGCTTTTCACTACTCCAAAGCTAGTATATTTTGGAACCCCCAAAATCATTTCATTCAAAGGTAATTTTTATAACAAAAATTAAGAAGAATTATGACATCTTGATCTTTGCTCTTTTCAGAAAGGCACGTTCAGAACTGTCTTGGCTCTTGTGTGAATCGTAAAACAAGATTTGACCCGAAGTAAAAATAACTAGTTCACAGGTGACAACCATGTGCCAGCAATCTCTTCTTGTAAGGACGGATCATTCAGAAAAAGAACCAGAAGTGAGATTATGTGCCAACCTTTCGAACAGTATACTCTGTCTTCAGTAGAGGTGAAGTCGAGCATACAATAGACCGATCCTTTAAGCCCCGCCCCCTAACATATTGACCAATCACAGCATTGGCTACATAACCACTGTGCACATGTGGGCAGCACAATGTGCGTCTCTTCAACGCCACACTGCGCGACATGAATAGCACGCTATAAGTATGCGCACACATGTTTACATTTTCCAATAGGATTTTATCATGTCAGACTTTGGTGGCGTAGCCAAGGCTGTGATTGGTCAACACGTAAAGGGGCGGTGCTTAATGGATCGGTCTATTTTAAATGTCGAGAGCTACCTCACCTCTTGTTTTCAGAACCATCATTTTGTCTTTAATCCTTTACTTGCCATAGAACACATACCACTTTCTTCCTTATCATAGGCCTAAGACCACACACACAAAAGTCCTCAAGTCCTGAGCACAAAGACCTTTTTATATGAAGCTGTAGTTTTGTCCATGTTCACCTTCCAAACCAAAGTTACAATGCTTGGAAAGAGAAAGATCAAATCTTGAAAATTATGGAAAATTGTAGAAATTCTTTCAAAATCGAGCGGAAACATCCAAGCACAAAAAATACCAAAGGAGCGCCATATGTTTGTGTACGAAAACATGTTTGAGTTTTCAGATCACCCTTTCAGGAAGTAAAATGGAGATCTTGGCCATTTATTAATCAGTCTCATTGGTTGTTGTATTATATGAAAGGTAGTTGAATAAGAAAGAGCATTTGTCTTGTTTGGTTTGCTGTTAAATGAAATCCTCAGGTTGAAAAAGAGTTTGTAAAACTGGCCTCCGAAAACATGCTTGCCGTTGTGTGAGAATGTGTGCCTTTACACTCACCAACTTATGGGGTACTTTACACAATGGAATAATGCTACCCCACAAGGTTTTCTTTGTTCTAGTGCTACCCCACAGAGGAATTCTTCAGAAAAGAGAACAACAAGAGGAGGACCCCGTAACTGCCAGATGTAAGATGTGGGTTACAAGAATTGTCAAACAAGTTGTCACTAGCAGTTGTTTGTCAAAACAATTTGGTCACTAGCAGCCATTTGTCAAAACAATTTGGTCACCAGCGGCCATTTATCAAAATAATTTGGTCACCAGCGGCCATTTGTCAAAACAATTTGGTCACCAGCGGCCATTTATCAAAACAATTTGGTCACCAGCGGCCATTTTGTCAAAACAATTTGGTCACCAGCAGCCATTTGTCAAAACAATTTGGTCACCAGCGGCCATTTATCAAAACAATTTGGTCACCAGCAGCCATTTATCAAAACAATTTGGTCACCAGCGGCCATTTATCAGAACAATTTGGTCACCAGCGGCCATTTGTCAAAACAATTTGGTCACCAGCGGCCATTTATCAAAACAATTTGGTCACCAGCGGCCATTTATCAAAACAATTTGGTCACCAGCGGCCATTTGTCAAAACAATTTGGTCACCAGCGGTTGTTTGTTGAAACGATTTGGGAACAAGGGAGGGTTGATGGCAAAGAATGTGTTTGTGAAAATGTAATTTAATACATACATGCATATACATATACATATTTTTTTAATCAATCTCATTGATCACTCACTTTCTCAGGGTGCCATTTGTGGAAAAACTGCAGAGTGACTTTACACACAATTTGTAATGGCAGTAATCAATTTCATAAAGCTGTCTAACCATCAATTTGCACAGAACATTCTTATTTGGCAGGAGTAGATACCAGAATGTAATGTAATGTACATTGCTGGTTAATGTTTTCTAATTACTTGAATGAATTTGGTCCATGTTTGTGTGAGGGCATCCTTGATGATCCTGCTCGCATATCTCCTCATCAGCCTCTTGAAGACGGTGAGCCTGTTCCTGAGCAGATGCATGATCTGTCACCTTGATTGAGTTGCTGGAAAAAGACAAAAATGCCTTACACAGTTAACTGTTATTTTTAATAGTTCAGAGATTGTTTAATGTTCAAAATAGTGTAAATGTTTCTGAGGGATGTACATGTACACGATTTGGGTGATTTACAGTTATATAATTAAGAAAATGATGGGAAATTATTCACTTTTTCTTTCTGAAAAACACTTTTGAGTTAAGAGGTTAAATATCTGACATTGGTCTTTTAAAATTTACATTATTTTAAGTTTTTTTGATGAAAGCAAAGCAAACCTGGATTTTGTTTCCCAGGATGACTTTTTTGTCCAAGAGAAAAGTCAATGACGAACATGCCACTTTAGAACTTCCCTTCTTCATAACTGAAGGGCAGCTACAATGTTAAAAGTTCTTTTGTGGTAAAAAAAATCATTCTTAGGTTAAAATCTTGTGTAAAATTAGCATATTCTTTGTATGTTGGTTAATTTTTTTAAATTTAAGGGAAAACCCCAACATTGCGAATCATTCATGCTTTCTTAACCTGTCTTTTAAATTGTAGTTTAGCCAGCAACTTTCTTTGCAGTTAAAAAGGTGTATGCTCTAACATTTATGTGACAACTACAGTAAAAGGAGAGCTCAGTTTTTGAAATTATTACTTTTGTAATCTTATCAATGTGCATCAGTGAAATATGGATAGAAGTAAAAACCAACTGAAGAGATTATTCAAAATTGCTTGCTCTTATCTTTGAAAACTTACAAAACAGCAATCACGTCCCACGACAATAGCTTCTTACACCAACTCTCAATGAGTTTATAGACTATTGCAAAAAAATACTTTTTAATGCTTTCTCACATTGAATGCAGTTATCAATAAGATTGATATGTTTCTTGGAAATAAGTCATAAAGACTGATGTTTTCATCTGGAACATGTTGAGCACCTGTCAACTATTTTATGGGCAGTCTAGAATCATTTCTTGTTTATTCTTGTACTGTTTTGAAATACTCAGAATGTTCTGAATAAATCACAAAGAAGTGCCATTTTAGACAATTTGTACAGTGTTACAGTTCTTCAACCAATTCTGTCACATCCCATTATGCAATACAATTAATAAATACAAGTTATCATTTTATAAAAAGGAGCCCGACTATTTTAACTTTTCCTTGATTTTGTGATGATAGACCTTCCTTTTGCAACTTCACAGCTGCAACATTTGTAAACCTTAGTTTGAGGGGGAAAAAACAGGCAGCCTTCACTGCAAACAAAAACCACCATAATATGTCATAATATGTCATTCAAATTATCCATAGTACTAATAAAATCAATTGTGCTACCAAAAAGAAAAATATCATATTCTTTGTTTAAGAATAAAGTTTAAAAAAAAAGACAAATTTGTGTCAACCCAGTTTTACATTTTGTGATACTCAAAATGGTGGTCGGTGTTTGTAAACAAAAAGGCATATTGGAGTATAGAAAGAAAGCTGCACCATGATCAATTTCTACTGCTTCTTTGATTATCAATTTGTCCACCTACAATGGCTTCAACTTGAACTTTTCACATCTGATGCAAGTCTTATTTAGCGCACATGTCCATTCTAGTAGATAGATCGAGGCGCTTTAGACATCTAATTTATTAGGCATACTTAGACCATTCCTTCAACTTTCTCAACTCTTTGGGGAGCATACAACCCCAGCTGCTTTATTATCAACAGTACACTAAGGGGTTAATCCAACACAATATTGTCTCAGCCCTCTCGGGTTCCCATTTATACACCTGGGTCAAGAGCAACAATTATGGTTAAGTGCCTTGCCAAAGAAAAATGCATCATGACCGGGAATGAAACCCAAACTCCAATGATACAGCCATCAGAACTTGAGTCCGATGCACTAGACCACTTAGCCATGACACGTTATAAGAAATTGCCCTTTTGGGGCTAATAAAGAATAGTACAAAAAACACTGTGTATGTGTATATACAAATTGGAAGTTTGTACTTTTGGTAAAATTATGAAAGTGGCAAGACTTCTTGTGATTTTTAAAAAATTTGTCGTACTACAAACAAATTACTAATTTTTATTCAAATGGGGGATTTTTTGCAGAATTTTACATCATTGTTAATT
Organism: Marthasterias glacialis; assembly: GCA_911728455.2. Lineage (NCBI taxonomy): Eukaryota > Metazoa > Echinodermata > Asteroidea > Forcipulatida > Asteriidae > Marthasterias > Marthasterias glacialis. Next base: position 27,058,568 of record OU452219.1, on the reverse strand, counting down.
GTCTTAAATGTGAAGAGTCTTTATGCCAAATTTGTTTTTATTCCAGACGGTAGCCTTTAAAATGTTAGTTTTAACTGTTTTGTATTTACTGCTTCTGGAGGTCTTGTGGATTAGAGTTTTAATGCACAATTATTCACTATTTTTCAATAATGTGACACTATGGTTAAGGTAATAGTTTGTAATTCTTTCCTTTACTTTATTTACATAAATAAAGTTAGGTTGAAAGTGGATTGAAACAGGAAATTCCGCCTAACTTCAATTTGCAAAAAGGTAAAGTATCCCAAAACAAAGACATAAGTTTTAAAGTGATTGCACACGTGTCCCTGTGACGCAACTGATTTATTTTCAATGTGAACAGAAGAGGGCGTGCTTCAAAAAGTGCAAACCCTAGCAACGATCAACAAGATGGCGGAAGCAACGATGCGAGCTGAGGCAATGGAACCGGGTTGTTTGAGATGGTCCAGTGATCAAGTAGCAGACTGGGTTGCCGATCTTGGATATCCACAATACAGGGTTTGTAGATGTCATTACACTGTTTCATTTGGACTTGCCTGGGTAGTTTTTTCCTTTAATTGGTAGCGAAGCAAAAGTGACTCGCGTCGTCTGGTCTGCTGAGTGTTGACAATGACATGCTGAGAGTCTGGTGGCTGAATGTAAACAGTTACAGAGAATGCCTATCACTTGACACCCTAGTAATCAGTATCATTCAATCAAGTCACTATATTTATGCTACTTGCAAAAAGTTATTTTTGTTGCAGCTGTTTGCTGACTAAATCAAGTCAAATCAACAAAAAAAATTACAACTAGAGTAGGGCCTACTAATATTATTATGACACTTGACAGACTCTCATGACGTCATATGAATGATAGCCTAGCCCAGGTAGGACGTCAGTCTCCGTTGTACTTGTGGTAGTACAACGAAGACTAACGTCCTACCTGGGCTAATGATAGCCTAATACTAATACTAATAAACTAAGTAGTGCACCTTCACGGTATGCAGCTTTTTGAGCATGCTTTGCTGTCTGTGACTTGTCGCTCATACTTCCACACACCTTCCAGACGTGTGCTTTTGTGCCGAGTCACAGACGGCTACGAGTGTTCGAAGTAAACAAAACAAGATGGCACAAAATTACGGTAAAGGTGCTCATTACATTAGAGAAGTCATGCAAGATGCATTGAACTTGACCCATTATATTCTACCTCCTACTCCTAGACCCAGTAACTGGGGCGCTGTACTCCTTTTTTGAAATTTTTGACATTATCTGTCGTACTAGCGCCCCAGTCCGTGGTATATATGGAAAGTGCTCCGATTCGGAGTCCGAAGCGGTTTTTTTCTGAATCAGTTACAAAATTGTCAAAATTGCAACAAGGACTCGACAGAATTGCTTGAAAATCGCCTACTGGCGTCTCCAAGTATCTACGGTGAAATAAAATGCAGTTAATTGTACTCACGATCATTTTTGGTCCTCCAAATCGATGATTTTTAGCCCACTATCACGCATATATCAAATTTGCCGTTTAGAATCGCCATTTTGAATGTGATACTCAACGACCGTTTCCTTATGTCTAAAACGCTGCGAGGATTGCGTGTTCGCTGAGGCCCTGACTTTCATATTGTTTTCCGCGCAGTCAACGCAGGATACCAGGCTGTGTGTAGCGCCAATGTTCGCTGATGCCCTGACATTCATATTGATTTGCGCAGTCAACGCAGGATACCAGCTGTGTAGCCTGGTATCCTGCGTTGACTGCGCAAATCAATATGAATGTCAGGGCATCAGCGAACATTGGCGCTACACACAGCCTGGTATCCTGTGTTGACTGCGCGGAAAACAATATGAAAGTCAGGGCCTCAGCGAACACGCAATCCTCGCAGCGTTTTAGACATAAGGAAACGGTCGTTGAGTATCACATTCAAAATGGCGATTCTAACGGCAAATTTGATATATGCGTGATAGTGGGCTAAAAATCATCGATTTGGAGGACCAAAAATGATCGTGAGTACAATTAACTGCATTTTATTTCACCGTAGATACTTGGAGAAGCCAGTAGGCGATTTTCAAGCAATTCTGTCGAGTCCTTGTTGCAATTTTGACAATTTTGTAACTGATTCAGAAAAAAAACGCTTCGGACTCCGAATCGGAGCACTTTCCATATATACCACGGACTGGGGCGCTAGTACGACAGATAATGTCAAAAATTTCAAAAAAGGAGTACAGCGCCCCAGTTACTGGGTCTACTCCTACTCCTACATATCCTAAAAAGTACTAATTTATTGCGAAGTATTTGTAACTTGTAATGTAAGTCAATAACATGGCTTAGAGGTGTTTGTAATTTGCTGAAAAAAAAAGACAAGAGTTCTCAAAGTCAAATTAAATAACGTTACATACATGTAGGCCTAATACTAGACAAGTTTTAGGGGGTTAGCCCAGGCTGAACTGCAAACAACAATTTGGATTTTACTTGAAGTACAGACCTTGTACCACAATGAACTCGGAACGTAATCATGTTTTTGTGCTTTGTTTTCAGGAATGCTTTACTACAAATGGAATTGATGGGCGTAAACTCATTTTAGTAGATGCGTCACATCTGCCCTCTCTTGGAATCACAGATTTTGAACATATAAAGGTGATTTACTAACAAATCCACTCTCTGTCCGTCTTCAAGTTAAATTGTTCAGTTTGTGTTAAATTTTTACTACACTATAAATAAGTACAAAGCGAAATCTTTAGTAATTAGTCATTCCTTTAACAGAATAATGGTGTAATTTGTCAGTCATACAATACAGATAAAGTCACTACTTGTGTAATAATTATGAGGTAGATTTATATTGGTTTGGTCTGAAAGAAAAAAAAAGTTGTTTTTTTTTAATAACTTTTTCTCGCAATTCCACATTTTAAAATGCTTGAAGCATAGATAACTTTCCAGACGACGTAAGGCAAATACCAAAAGCATCTCCTAAAATTTTTTGTAGATTTTTGTGAACTGCAAACTCAAGCTTTGTACATGTATACTAAATGCAGAAGTATTATAATAATAAATTCAGAAAGCAATTATAAAGCGCTTTATGCAAGGCCTCAAATTGCTTTACCATGTAAGATAAAAAAATGTTTCACAATTTCACAGGCAAAAAAAAAAACACACAACGATCATTTTTACAAAATGTGCACTGAAAACAGTTTTGGAGAAAACTAAACCAAAAGGCAGTATGAAACAGAACAGTACATGTAAATATGACAGTTTATGGGAGAGAAAAAAGGTTTTCCTTTTTATTTTGGAGGAGAGGATGTTAACTCGTGATTTTTTTGTTTTCCTCTCATGAATTCACAGCATATTTCTAAAAGTGTAAGGGACCTCTTAGGGATTGAAGAGCCTTACTGGAATCGTAGTATATCGCTCCCTCATCGTGAGAAGATGGGAATGTACCTGGAGAGAAAGAGCATAACCGGTCCCATCGCCGACAACTTCACCTACAATAAATATCTTAAGGAACTGAAGAAAGAAGAGCTAGCTAAGAATGGAACCAAGAGGTAGACTTGTTGGAGAAGAGGGATGGGGGGTGTTTGGGGAGGGGGTGCAAAAGGTATTTATGATGGCATAATATAGTATTTTAAGATGAATATGGAAATGAAAATTATTAAAAAAAATAAGCCCCAATTTCATGAAGCTGTGAGGTGCAACAGATTTGCTCAACTCTGTAAAAATCTTGGTTTGCAGATAAACACAAATTTAAATGTGTATTGCTTGTGATTAGACCCTTGCTAGATTCAACCTTAGCAAGTAAATGTTTCAAGCAAGATTTTTAGCTAAACACCTTCATGAAATGAGCCCTTATATTCTTTCAAGGACCAGCCTGCTTTTTGTGAAGGAAGGGCAAAGAATGAAACATTTTTAAAGGGCATCAAGACCATGGTGTCAAGTACCTCTGCAAAATTCCATTTCTACCCACTTGAAGCAGGCCAGAAATTACACAGAGCACGGAGGCCATGGCCCCTGTTGCCCTAGTCTTGGCCTTGGTGCCCCTGGAAGCATTTTCCATCAACTTGAAGATTTTCCAATGGAAGTGCCCTTTTGAAAAATGAAAAAGGGCCTTGCCCTCTCAATATGAAAATCCAGACCTGTTGAAGATATTGCAAATGTGGATGTGCTGACTTGATCCAGAATAATATTTTGATATCATAGAACTTTGTTCAAATAATGTTACCAGTGATTAGTAAATAAATACAATTTGAGCGCAGGTTGGGGGGATGAGCAAGAAACCTCCAATGTAACAAAAGAAGTAAAGTTTGTACAAATATTCATCAACACCTGAAAATGCTCTGAATGTTAAAATGAAATAATACTGACTGTGTGGATAGAGAAGGGGTAACTACCAATCATAATAACAAAATATGAAGACATGAATTTCATTTCTAACCAAATAGAAAAACTGACTGGAGCAGGATTTCAACCTGGGACCACCGACTAAACATGCATTAGCGCAAATTAATTTCAATCTATTTTATCAAAGCCAACAATCCTTACTTAAAACATCAACAGCAACAAAATCTTCAAGAATATTATGAGAATTTTTTTTTATTGTGACTGGTGAATTAGTCTTGTGCCTTTAGCAACGAATTTAAACATTTGCTTTGTTGATTTGGTGTATTTACATGTATTGTGATGGCTTTCTTTCTGGAGCTGAATTATGGACTATAAATTCAGGAAGTACGTGTACATATACAGTGTATTAATGTATTTTTTGTATATTGTGTGGAAAATCTAATAAACCACTTTCTAAAAAGTAAAAGAAATCCTATAGTAGCTAAATGTTTCATTTTGTGTTCAGTTAGTTCTTCAAATGTTTTTCTTTGTCTTTGTATCCCAATATAGTAAGGGGGTGGAGGTAGTAGCCAATACCGCAGTTCTCACTAAACTTGTATTTTACTTTGGTTTTTACTTATAAAACATGCCTAATTATTGCAACAATTGTTTTCTTTCTTAGTATTTTCCTTCTTGTGCAAATGGTTGTTTGGTTATTAAGGGGCAGTTTCTGCCAAAAAATAATGACAACACTTGTGCCATATACCTTTTTTTGTTTGCCAACCAAGGTGGAGAAACTACAGGGAGCCATCAATGCAAAGCAGACGCAGATAATCACAGTTTGCAAAAATGTTACACAAAATAATATTTAAAAAAAAGACTTTGTTGGAAACAACCCAACCAATAATCGGATGTGTTTTCTTTTTAAATAGAAAGTTTGTTAAAATGTTGAATTTGGTCACAACGCCTGTCAACAAGACTTGAATGTTTTTCTACATTTGGCCGTCCATGCCAACCAGCACGATTTGTTTATCAACACCAGAAAGGTCTGAAAATCTTGATGAGCTATTAAGTATTAGTTTGTCGTCTGCTAATTTTGATTACAAAAGTATTCTTGTAGAGGGCGCTCTAAAACGTAGCTTAAAATATACATTTCGAGTCAGGTGCTCTCCACAAAGAGAATTTATGTGCATAAGGCGTTCAACGAAATTGGACACCGTACCGCCCTAGACGCCGTGTAATAATCGAATACGTGGCTGGAGGTCTACTGAGGAATGCACAGTTAACCGGTGTTTACTATGGCCGATTTCCGAGTTTCTCCAGACGGCTTAACACCGACAGTGGACGAAGAGTCCCCATCTCCATTGAACGGAAGTGTTGAGGTAGAAGATTCTCAAGATATTGAGTCGAAGTGGGGATTTCCATTGCCTGCTTTGTACAAACTTTCGCTAACTTTTTTCAGAGGTAAGGGCAGATGACGTGTTTCTGTGTGTGTGTTATAACGTTACAGTGTGTGTGTTAGCATGGTAATTCCGACACCTGGGGGCGGTTAGTTTGTGGGTGGTTTGATCTTGACAAGCCATGGAGTAGGGCTAAAATGCCGTATCCGGCCGTCACTTTATATCCATGGAATTTAATTAAATTTTGATCCTTACCTATCTAGAAGGGTTGAAGAATATATCCAGCAAGGAACAGGAAGTTTGAACAATTCTAAAGGGTTGAAAACGTGAAAAAAATCCTCGAGGCTTCGCCTTGCAGTGACATGAAAATAAACACCATTTTTTGTTCATTTGCCCGTGTGCGCGCGAGTAACTCCAATAATTTGAGTCGGTCATCGTTCATGCGCAGTGGAGAAGTCAATGGGACCCTTCTATTTCCCAAATAGGTAAACTGAGATGATGTTTAGGAGGGAAGTTGACATGCCATTCAAAACTGTAGCTTCGGGGATGGGGGTGATCACGACGTGCGTCTTCAGCAGTTGAACATACCCAGGACCGATACTAATACTAGAATCATCCATAGTGTTCCCTTCACGTGGCTCATGTATAATGCATGTGGGCATTCATAAGGTTAGGAATATTCACATCATGCAAATTTTAGGACAATCCTGCTAATTTGATTATTCATAATTATTCATAAAAAATTACATATTCATTATGACCTTTAGTATGGCAGTTTCACATAGAACTAACAAACCCATCATGGTGTCAAAGCCTCATAGCCTAGCGGTGTAGGCTGTGGTCTTGTGTGTTAATAATGTGTTCTTTCCCTTACAGGTTCGAATCCCAGTAAGTAAAATGCAATATATAATTGTGTAATAAGTAATAACTAATGTTCGATTCCTCCTAGCAAATAAGATACAGGTAGAAACATGGAGAAAGTTAAGAGAGGACACTGGAAGGTGGGAGGGCATGAGGGGAAAGGTGATTGAGGGAAAGCGCGTTCGTTTTTTTTTTTAATACGTAAAAAAAGTGGCAGTCGGTTGCGGCAACATTTCCTATAACAGTCCGATCATTTAAACGCATGCTTGTTCAAACTCCTGTCTTTTTCTTCATCCATGGTCTGAGCCAAGGCTGAGCTGAGCTGAGTAAACTAGGACCAGGTTTCTAACCTTGGCATACAATAACTGTCCCTGTCTGTAGAAATTAGAATGCACATTACCATCCCCTAACCCTAACCCTAGCCCAGCCCAGGTTGGACTCCTTCATTGCATAGAACTCAGGGCATCAGCGAACACACAATCCTCAAGTCCTAGCGTAAATACAACTTTTTACATGCAAGGAAACAGTCGTTGACGATAACCAGTGCCCACCATTCAGCTGTTAAATCCAATTGACACTTTGCATTTGGGATCTTGGTATTCTTGTCTTATACATGTAACTACACGGATTGAGTGTTTGCTGATTCCCTAAGCTGATTTATATTGTTTTGCACTGTCAATGCAGGTACCAGTTGCAAACGCACATTGTGGGGTCGTTGACACTACATAGCTGGTATCCTGCGTTTACTGCACAAAACTATATGCAACTCAGGGCATCAGCGAATGTGCAATTCTTGTAATGTTAATACAACTTTTTACATGTAAGGAAACAGTCGTTGACAATAATGCAGTGTCACGTGACTTGTACAGAATGAAAGTTACCCTGCATGGTTGGCACTGGTTTTGTTTTGGGCAGAAAAAACACTGATTTGGAGGACAGAAAATGATCGTGAGTACAATTAAGTACCTGTTATTTCATCTTTGATATGTTGAGAAGCCAGTAGGCGATTTTTCAGCTATTTTGTTGAGTCTTTGTCCTAATTTGTGCAATTTGGGGGGAACAGGGTGTCACAATATCATAATCGCCTTCATCACAATGTAACCCCTATGCTTCTCTTGGGCGCTAGTAGTACCACTGTCCCAGTCAAAAAATTTTTAAAAGGAGCACAGCGCTCCAGTTACTGGATCTAGTCTCCGGCATTACTTTCTTCACCGACTCTGTATGTGGAAACTTATGCACAGTATTCTAGTGCGCGGCCTTGATTTCTAGTTCATGTTACAACCTTTTTCATTTACTACCAGCATGTTCGTTAGTCTAGTGCTGGGCGACTAGTGAAATTCACTACTCGAGTAGTCACGTGTCAACTATTCCGGTCTTCTCAACTAGTCGCGACTGTTTTTGCAACTTATCACAATGTGGCCGTCCCCGCCCATGTGTGTATAGAGCACACACAATGCAGCAACATCGGTGTGACACAGTTTTTCCTTTTTTTCCCCTTGTAATGAGTGAATGTCTTGGTAACCAGCTGCAGGGCTAGTAACAAAAAAAGGTATATACTGTATTGTAATCCTCCTTGTTGGTAAGAAATCAACATTTTGATAATAAAAAGAGAACATAAAAAACAATGAAAAGCTACAGGTGTATGAAATTTGTTTCATGTAAACCGGAGGATATTAAATCTTTGAAATATTTTCAGAAATCACTGTCGGGTTAATGCTAACGTTTTCATTGTAGCAATCCCAATACCTACTCAAACAGTGGGTAACTGGCCCCAATAGCTTCCAGGAGATAAGTTATGTATTTTCCGTCCGCCTCATTTTCACTCATTAAGACATGGCGAAAAACAACACTACAATTTGGTAAATAAAACACAATTTTTGTTCATGCTGAGTGAAACAGTGGCAGTTGGAATCAGAATAGAGCAAGGCTATGGAATTAGCATCAGTCCCCCCCCTCCCTCTTTTTTTGGGGGGGAGGGGCATGACCGAGGGGAGGGATGATGCACATTTTACTTCTTTTTCAATGTATTTTTAATATTTTTCGTGCTTGCCCACCAGGCTCCCAAACCAGAATAATTGAAAAGTCCACGGGTCTTGGGGACTCGCGGGCTACCAGGCTAGTGGCAATTTCAACCCCCGTTGATTTACATCTGTAGAAGATAGAGTAATCAAGTCAACTTCATGAAATTGCTGCTGACTTCTCACCATCATAAGTTGGGGTGATGATTTTTGTAAGGGATGAATTTTGTTAGTATGCAACTTTGTAAGGGTTGGCTTTGTTACTAGGCAATTCTGCTTCGTGGCAGGAGGTGCTTGTTAGTGGTTTTCCTCATTATAATATTATATTGTACAAACCCATTAAATTGAAACAGCACATGCCCAATAGCTTTCTTCCTGAGTAGATGAGGTGGTGTTGTAAACAAAACAATCCACGTATAGTTTATTGTTTGGTGTGGTAGTAATTATGTCATAAATTACACCGTCAGGTGTGATGTAATTCTACTACAAGCCACGCCCACTTCACACTATTCTGCTCGACTGATTACCAGAAGCCCAATTATTAAACTTTTCTTGCATAAATCATCACAGTAAAACTAGTTGCATTGAGCTAGTTTTTCTGTGATGATTTATGCAAGAGAAGTTTAATAATTGGACTTGGCTTTTGCATACTTTTTACAAAGGCTATTGGTCTTAGAATTAAAAGTTTCTGTCATAGGAAATGCTTTAAACAATTAAATGAGTGATTTTTGGTAAACTTACTCACAAACAAGTGCAAGCTTTGGAGCCGGAAGTGGTATAAACTTAGAGTGGCAGCAGATATGCACGCGTGTGAAAAAATTACTTAACAATAGGATAACTTTTAAATCTCTTCTACTTTTTGACCATTCGATACCATTTAAGTACTTGTGATTGATGCACAATGGCAACCTGAAATGTGATAACCAAAATTTCATTCAAAATTTATTTTTGAACCATTCTCAAGCATTGTGGTTCCCAATGGGTTAGTCCACTTCATTTTTATTGCCGATGGCAATGGAAAGAAAGAAAGATTCCTAAAAGGAGAAAGGTCACTCTTCCTCAGAAAAGGAAATGAGATAAGTGATAAGGCCAAGGCCAGGACTGTGAAGGCCATCCCTGGCCCTTCATTTAGCTCCAGACCTTTGTTGGTACTCCCACTTCGGGAAAAAAAATACATGTATGAACGTACATGTATACCATCAATGACTGTACTGTGTTGTGGCGTGGCCGGGCGGATAAGAACACCGGACTCAAGCTCTGGTGTTTCAGACCAGCAGGGTGTGGGTTCGAGTCCCAGTCGTGATACTTGTGTCCTTAAGCAAGACGCTTAATCATTATTGCTTCGGATGGGGTGTTAGGCCATAGGTCCTGTGTGTTGTGTAATGCACATACAGTAAAAGAACCCAGTGCACTCATCGAAAAGAGAAGGGGTTCGCCCCGGTTTCCTGGTTTGATCGGCTGCAGATTGCCCCACAGCACCTTGTAAATCGTTACATGGTGCTATAAGGAATAGGTCCCATGCTTCAAAAAGTAACTCCGAATACCTTGCTGGAAAAATATTCTACTGCGCTGTGGTCTAAATGAAATGGCGCTATATAAAAGCCCAGTGTATGTATGTATGTATGTATGTATTACATGTAAATATTTACAATCTCTATGCGTATTTGTGTATCAGGCCTTGATCTAATTTGTTTTCCACTGAGCCACCCCCACTCTTGCTCTATGGTATGACTAACCCATGTGAATTTTTTTAATATTCCACAAAAGTAGGTTACAAATTTGTTAATACTAAGGTGTGAAAAAAAGACATTATTCATCCCTTTCATATTTCATGTTGAAAGTACCCAAATGTACATTTCAGATGTGGAATATATTAATGCAGTAAACCATTGCAAAGATCAAAATGTGTACAATGAACTGTAACAAACAATGTAAAATACAGGCCTGTGGACTTTTGTAACTGATTCAGACAGGACTCCCAACTATAATGTAAATACAGACACAAGTGGTACAGACTCAAGTGGTCATCAGCTATTCTTCACACCAACATGACTTTGGATTTCAGGCACTGGTATCAGACGTGCAAAATGAACTGAATCATCAACCTGGAAAACCATTTTCCCAATAACTTCTTGCATAATTTTGCAGAAATTGTAATTAAATGTAGATTAAACACAACCTGCATTATTAGTTAATCATCACCACTGATTACCAATGACCTACTGCCAGTGTAATGCTGACACAGGCTTTGGAGAAACAAAGTGTCTTCAATGTTTGTTGCAACATGGATGCCTTAAGATTCAGCCATCACTCTGTTTTCTTTCTTCTTTAATTACTGAGGAGTGAAATGGTTTTGCATATGTAAAGTGTACATTTACCTTTACCTGTGTAAAGAGACTGAGTTTTGTTTGATCGAAATCACTACACATACAAAAGTCTTTATGTACATAATACATAAATAGCATAATATTTAGCATACGTATTTACATGTATGTACATGTACATTACGTACATGTACATTATGCAGTATATTTTTGATTACAAATTTAAAGTGCTGGGTTAATATTGACATATAGTTTGCACACCAGGCCTGAAACTTCACGAAGGCCAATGGAGTACATGTAAATTGCCTCCATGCTTCTGGTCATTGCCTTGATGCCCCTTTGAAGTGATCCAGTACAAACTTTTATTCTCTCATACAGGTGCCCTTTGAGGATAAAGTCCTTGCCCTTACAACGAAGTATCTAGCCTGCATGTGTATGAGCTCAAATTTATCCCCAATTTGGCAATGCTTCAATGGAAAAGTATTCAAGCTCAATTCCCCCCCCCCCCGAGGAATACAATTGTTAAAAAAACATCCACATGTTATTGTGCAGTGTGCACAGACAGTAGCATTTACTTTATTTTATTTATTCAAGGTGATTAAATTGTTCAGTAATATACTTAATTTGAAGAGTTTACATAAAGTACACTCAAGTCAACATGGTCAAGTATATGTACATGTAGATGTGAAATAAGGCTGGGTATATATAAATATATCTAATATATAATTTGGGAGGCTAATCATCCTTACTGGCAGCTGTAGAGCTGAATTGCGAAGGACGCGGCTACACCATGTTTGAGCTGCAGGCATGCAAGTGCACCTTTGGCAGCCAGCCACATCAACCCATATGACCATAGAGCACAGCCTGAGAAGTGTTTGACTTTTCTGGAGGGAGGAAAACCGGAGGGCCCGGAGAAAAACCCTCATGGCACAAGAGAGAACCAAGGCACAATTCTACTCACATGGTCTTAGCTGGGAATCGAACCAGGGCCACACTGTTGAGAGGCGAGCACTTTATGCACATGCCACCAATGCCACCCATGTGTCTCGATGAATTGATGGGCCGGTTGCTCACCGCACATGGCCGTCGTCGCATTGTTCTCCAGACCATGTACATGTACATGTACATGTATTGAAGTTTGTACATGTTTGAAGTAATTATGCATACATTTACATGTACGTTAAGTTCATGTCTGGCTGTATGTTTGTGTGTGGATATTATATTCCTACTCTAATTACCCATTTTTCCTTTATTCCTGAAAACGGCAACGATTTCGTGTGCTTTAATTTTTTTTTTTTTTAGAAATTGTAAATGCAAAACTTAGCCTCAAAACTAAATGTGCGTGGCATACATGTGTACATGTAGGAGAAACAAACTTGTTTCTGGTTTTTAGCCTTAAAATTAAATTGTTCAATTTAAATAATACCTTTCTATGAGTACTTAAACATCACTTAACCACATCATCCCAAAGGCAATGCACTGTCCTTATTTACTCGTTTGCAACCCATTACATTACCCTCCCAGATGAATGGACTATTCCAGGCATCAAGGGACTGCCCTTATCATTCCCCACTGTCAGTTGCCAGACATGCATCTTTTTTTATTATGTTTATTATGCACCTTTTCAGACTGTCCATCCGTGCATCATTATTTACCCTATAGACCAAATGCACCAGCCCATCCTGCTTTACGTTAGTTGCATGTACAGTGTAGAGCACAGGGACTTCCTACATATGTGTAGTGCTGTGTTGAGCTTCACTCTAGATCCGCACATCAAAAACGTCCGACAAATGTTGTTTATTGTAGCCATTTTTTGAAGGGCCGTATCCACTTTGGTGAGTTTAATTAGTTTACTGTATGAACGCTGTCTTTCATGTAATTTTAGGCCGTCCGAGTCTGTCCATATGCGGTGAAATCTGTAAGATAATTCAGTTTTGGATTGACACACATTATAATTAAGTGTAGGTGTTATTCATTTTGAATGTGTTGTCAGTCACAGTGTATTGTACATAATGTATAGCACAAGAGTTTCTATACTGCTTGTACATGCATTGTTCATGTACATGAATTTTACATACAGTACACGCATTTGTAGATATGAAAGTGTCACACACATAAATGTACATTAAAAAATGTATGTTTAATTGCATTTTAGCGATGAATTTATCACTATAAATTCATCACTAAAATGCAATTAAACATACATTTTACAATGTACATGTACATATACATAGACATGTGTGTGACACTTTCACTGTTTTTACTGTAATAATTTTGTTTTTTTGTATTTGTTTTTCTTTGTATACATGTACATGTACTTTGTGTTCTAGGATTTTTTAACGTAATTTCCCAAATATTAAAAAATTCCATACTGATACAGGTGTTTAATCTAAATCATAGATGTAGTACATGTCTAAATTAATATCTTTTGTAATTCAAGAAATCAATTCAGGGGAAATGGTCAGTAAATTTTGATGGTACACGTCGGGTTACCGTACATTTAAGGTAAATTGTCACAATTTGTGGTGACCAGTATTTACATGTAGTGTACAGCTATTCTTTTTTACATAGACTAGAATGTATACCATTGCATAAATGCATTTATAATGTAAACTTACATGTACAGTGATGTACATGTATCATACTGCATGTAAATGATTTCACTTTTGATGTAGTTCAGTATATGTTTGCAATAATGACATCATTTATAATCAACTTTAAAGGACAAACTGCAGGATTTGATAAAAACAAATGGGGAGAAAACAAAGGATTAGTTTTAATCTTGAGCTCACTGCCTATAAAACCCATGCCACTACTAATCCTCCACAGAACTATTTATGAAATACTATTCTGAAATACTGCCAAAGTCATGAACAGGCCAGGAATTACATGGAGGCCACGAAAGCCATGGCCTCTGTTGCCTTGGTCTTGGCCTTGGTGCCCCTTCAAAAGTTTCCCATAGATTTTTAAGATTTTCCAATGGAGGTACCCTTTATAAAATGAAAATGGCCTTGCCCTCTCAAAGATGAAACTCAGGCCTGCAAGAAAATTGCATTTGAAGACCTCAGAATCTCCATTGCTTACATGTGTTTACGTGTAGGTTGCTGGTTGCTGCAGTTATATTAACCCTTACCATCCATCTCAGATCCTTCCATATCCGCTTTGCCAAAGTGAAGGATTCAGAAAGACTGAGGGCTGTGGGCACAAATAACAATTGTTTATCGCTGGGTCAGGCATTCCAATCTTATCAAAGTCCAAACATCATGGTGTGAAGTGACATTCATGTAGGAGAAGAAGGAGGATTGAGCTCACCTGGAAGCAAAAAGGCCAAGAGAGTAAGGCTTTTAAAGCCATTATACACTATTGGTAAAGTGTCTGGAAATACCTCCATACCTTATGAGCATCAAGAGTTATTTAATAAAATCAACCTGCGAAAGTTTCAGCTCATTTCATTGTTTCCTTTACGAGAAAACAATACAAAGTCATTCCGCGTTTTTGTATTCATTCTCATGAGACGAAAAATCATTTGTGGATATTATTTCACTAATTATTTGATAACACATCAGACAAAAATATTTCACAGGAAGTTTTCTATCATCATCGGCTCTATACCATGTAAGTTACGTGCAAATCTGTGAAAGTTTTGTTTTTCGGTGTTCCCAAAAGTGAATATGGGCTTTAAGCAAAAACACTGATAGAAAATAACCTGTTTTTCATTGTTTTTCACTATAAACGGGATCCCCTAATTTGATGAAGTTGTCACAGGTTATTTTGATGGTATTGAAGACTGGAGGATGCAATTGAATTTATTCTTTCAAAATCCAGTGATGTACATGTATGTTACGAATAGATGTACCTTTAAGGAAGGGTAGAAAGGAATTTCCTTGTAATTGAGTTATTTTCCAAGGAATTGTTTATAAGATCATACTTCAAACCCACATGACATACAGTTCTACCATGGTAACAGATTGTGTATTTTATCAGTCGAGAACCAATCACGTGATGTGTTACAAAGATGCATGTACAGGGCTCAGGGGAACATCATTTACTTGATCGTGCCCACCGATGGTCATTTCCACCGCCTTGTACAATAGTGGGAATAGCCCCGGGTACGAGGTTGTAATTACGCTGGTACAAATGTATACTGTGCATGCCATAAATATGTACGTACATTTGTACATCTCCTACTTAACATGTATGACTGTCAACGTGGGTAGGCATACACACTGTTGTGGGGACATTTATACAATGGAACAAAGGTCCCGACAACGTTTTTCTTTGTCAAATCCTGTCCCCACAAGGTACTTCAATAGAAAAGGGAATAATAGAACAACAATAAGGAGTCCCCACAACTACATGTAGGTGTTAAAAAGAATCTGAGTTTTAATGTTATTTACCCAAAATCTGCATGCATAATGTAGATTTTGAAAGATTCTGGGTAAAAGCGCTGGACGATATCACGATAATATCATCACGATATGAGAATGAGGACAGCATCAACAATATCAATGTTGGATTTTGAAAATATCAAAATATTGTGCCAAAGATGATATTCTCAAAGTATCGTTGATGTCGTCAATTGTGTACAAAATGTAACCAAATTATGTGTACATTCGGTACCTTAAACAAAAATCCGCCTACTTAAGAAAAAACTGTCTTTCAGATGTGCTGCAATAGTTTCTTGTATGAAGCATTTGTCATCCACAAATGAAACGGACAGTGGGACAACGTAAAGAACAGCTTTTTTGTTGGGGGTTGGATGCCGCATTACCAAGGTCCCGAGTGGGTAGGATTTTCACAAAATGCTGAGATTCAAGATTACCTGTAAATGCCCAGGGTTTTCAATATTTCAACATAAAGATTTGAATTTGTGAAATAACATTTTGTTTTTTTCCAATCAGTATTTTATTCAATGTTGTCTAACTCATCGCCAGAAAGATGTTTAAATGGTTTTTTTTAAATCATGTATACTTATTGGTTATTGAGAAAAAAGGTATGATTTTAGTCTTAACGTTTACTTGATGAGTAAATGAAAAATATTTTTGGGGCCAGATTGGGTATTGTCTGGTTCTTTGCCCAGGGTATAGATTACTTACATTGCTTATATTTTTTGTATTGTCAAGGGGCGGTTTCACAATCACAGTAAGTTGCCTTATTGTCTGTTTTGATTGCACATGAAAACATACAGTCTGTATGTAGTGTCGTGGCCAAGCAGTCTAAAGCTCCGGACTCAAGTTCTGATGTTCTGATCAGCAGATCGTGGGTCCTGGTCCCAGTCTTGACACTTGTGTCCATAAGCACGACACTTATCCATTGTTGTGTCGTCCTTCGGATGGGACGTAAAGCCGAAGGTTCCGTGTGTTGTGTAATGCACATAAAAGAACCAATTACACTTAACAAGTAGACGCCGGAGGACCTGTTTAAATGCAAATGTTTCCCCTGCCTGGAAACGGAAGCCGTGTAAAGATGCCATTGTGTAATTTCGGACCACTGTAGCAAAGGTCTCCCAGACATTTCACTGCGGAGCATGCACAGACCACACACACACACCGTCTAACACTTCGTTTCACCAACACAAAGACAAAAAAGGGTCTTCAATATATTGGCGTTTTCTGGCTATTGAGATGTGTTTTTTGTGTAATATCCCTGATTCCAGACCTTTGTCCTTTTGTTCCAAGAAGAGGATTACGAGACTTGTACAGGTATGATTCTTTGGAAGAGTCCATTAATTAATTTCCTATAATTTTTAATAAACACATAAAAACCAAAAATGAAATTCCCATGACATTCAAAAACATAAAAGAGGTTTGTATACATAGCGGTTAATAGCAGTTTATTTTTATTTTTAATCATTATTAACCATAAACCACACCTTCAAATTCGTTTTTACTAAATATATGCCTTATTTTCTTTACCTGTTTGCAGAAAAAGAGGGGAAAGCCTTTCATCTTTCGTACAAAGACAAAGTACGGTTGGTTGCCTATGTGAGGCAGATAACCCACGGCAAGTACGACCCGTCAAATTCACCCCCAGTCGGTTATCTGGACGTTGTCGGTAACGATAGAAGGTAAAAAGAAACTCATAAAATACTCCAGCAGAAAAGAAATTAAATGCTTTAAATTGCCAATGGCCAATACCTTACAAAGGCTGGGAATGCCTGACCCATGGAATGCACTTTCTTTTAAGAAAGTGCATTCTATGGGTCCTTTCAAATCAGATTTTAGAAAAAGGTATTAAAGTACTTTAAAGGAGTGAGACGTGAATGTAAACTCCTTATACTTTACATTGTAGCTTTTGAAGAAATTAATTTCTATAATTGTCAATTACATGTAAGTTGGCAGTGATGATTCATGTGGGTGAGCGCTAAGGCGATGCAGAATAAATGTATTCCATACTTGGTACATTTGTAAAAGAGTGTAGTCTGTGGTTTAGCTGGTAATTTGAATATTTTCCTGAAATTTGAGACCTGTCTTTTAGCTCGTCTTTGAGAGGGCATGGATATGTTTTTTATTGCATTTAGGAAAAATTCTTTGAAATTTTCGGATACAAGACTTGGCCATTGCCCTTTGTGGCCTCCGTGAAAGTTTCAAGCACGGATTTGGACTTTACTTTACTCTGAAATATTAAAGGGGCTGTGTGGTTATGATTATAGCAGTAAATGGAATAACCCAGTTACTACGTGCGCTTGTGCGTTGCCGCTAGCGGTCACATCACAGTTTGACAAAGACAGCAACCAATGTGATTTGACCGCAAGCGTGTGCGTGTGCAGCATCTGGGTGAGAGTTCATCTTTCCATGTACAACCACAGGCCCGCTATAATCATGTGACACAGCCCCCTTTAATTTGGGAATCTGATATGCTTTGAGAGGTGTGTAAATCTTCCTGGAAGGGAAAGAACATCAATGTGTATCAGAAGGGTAAATTAAATTCCACCTTCAATAAACACACCATCCATCCAACCTGTCAATATTTCATCAAATGCAGTGGTCATGTTTTTGTGAAAACAACAAGTAGAAACAATTGTTTATATTTTGTCAGGGGTGCTGTGCACATTAATGTTGCGCTTATTTCAGTTGCGGCAACGGAAATAAGCATCACCCATTTGTGTGAGTCTTGAAATGTTATTTCCTTGACTTTCTTTGGACCTATTTCAGAGGTGAGTGAGTTTTCACCCTCAGATTGAACATTTTTTATTAGTTAATCAAAATTTATTTTTGTTTTGATAAAAGAGGTTTTTTTTATGTACATTAGCAATCCTGTACTACATGTATGTTGTTTTTAACCCTTACAGTCCCAACTCCTTCTATATCTAATTTCCAAAGTGAAGGATTCAGAAGGATTTGGGCCAGTAGACCCAAGTAACTATTGCTTATCACTGGGTCGGGTATTCCAATCTTATCTGAGTCCAAACACTTTGGTGTAGAGTGACGTAGAGTGACATAGGAGAAGACGATATTGGATGATTGAGGTCACATGCTAGCCAAACTGCCTAGTCTCTGTTTAATTTACTTATTGTTGAGGCTCTTTCGAAAGGCACTACATAAAACAGATAATTTTGAAATAATTTTGAAACTGTACTGTAAACCATAAGCCTGAAGTCACCTAGAGAAGAAGATGGAGAAATGTTCATGGGAGAAAAAATGTGGGAAGAAAACCCCAAATACAGACAACCCTTGTAGGCTGCTTGGGACTGAAAACCCAATCCAAATGCTGAGCTCTTGTCTGAGGTTGGGTTCGAACCAGGGCCCATAGAAGTTTGTGTACAATTCAAGAATAGTATCTTTGATGTTTCTAACAATCCCTAAGAGCATCTCACACATACTTTTTGATTATATGATACAGCAGTACACATGAATTTTCACTTTATCATAAACAGTGCAGGATTAATCTTGCAACAGGATGAACAAAATACAAATCAATTAGTAATTTAATCATTCCCCCCATAGTGATCAGGGTCGGGACATGATGTGAGGCAAGGGTTTGCTACAATCCTGGTCAGATCTCGTTGGGCCACACCGCCCCCCCCCCCCCCCCAGCCCCCGATCAATGTTGGCTCTCATTGCGCGGTCTGCTCCAGTTGGGAATAACAACATTGAACGGGGGACAGGGTAGGGTATAGTTAATGTCACAGTGGCTCAAGTATTTTGTCCGGGATTGTAGCATTTGGGAGAAGGGTCACCAGTTGATATAGATTGAAACATACGCCATCCAAGTTACTCACTTATACATGTACAATAAATTAAGAAAGTAGACTGTCCAAATTTACCAGATGTTGTCCTAAAGACATTTACTGCTTTACATAAAAAAATGTGCACGTACATCATGCCACTTGAACAATGTACACAGTGTGCAAGTACAAAGCTTTTTTTCTTTTTTTCTTTTTTTCCCAAGACATGAAGAGAAGCCATCTATATTTTTACATGGGGGCGTTTGATCAATGAGGAGCTCAGTTGTTGATCTTTACCTTTCACCATCTTGGATGACGGGAATCATCCATTTCCCAAGGGGGGGTGGGAACAGATGAGGACAGTGAGATTGTCTTACTACATTATCTGCTATGTTATATTTCATGGACCTTCAGTTGATTTTGTGTTGATTTAAAAAACCAGAAATTATAGTAGAGACAAAGTGCAGCATTGTTACTTATCGACATTTTTCTTTGATTAAGTTTCAGTCTAAAAGTTCGGTGATTTATAAAGTCCATCTGAACTTCTGTCGAAGTCAAGAATATAGCATTCCAAGACCCTCCAAATCACCGTTGCTTATTTTGAATTTTGATTGCAGCTTTAGAAATAAGCCTGGTATTGCAGGTGCACAAAATCCCTGATCGAAGCTAGAACATAAACCTGACCAACTCAATTGATTAAATTTTCACAGGTTGGTTGTAAGCTAGCTTAGTTGGTTGTATGGTGCGTTGTATAGTGGAGAGGATGGGAGTTCATGTCTTCTCTCAACAAGCAATGTGTAGGCCTACTTTCCTTATAATTGTCTCCAACCCGGCCTGGTAATTCATTTGTCGTAGGGCAAGGCTATTTTCTTGGAGAAAATATCACTTAAAAGTTAAATGTCAAGCTGCATATCTGTGTGTGTTTGCGTTTGTTTTTCTGGCATGGTCTTTTTATACATTGCATATTATCCAGTGCAGTTTCCTTATATTTACATTTTATTGACCCATTTCACCTGACGTCGTCATCACAATAATCTTGGTTGCGCCATTTTGGCGGTCAATGTCACTGAGTTATTCGGTGAAGTGCGCATTTTAGGAGACGCGGCGTTTACACGTAAACCTATTGACCACCAAAATGGTGAGTGTGGCACAGTCGGCGCGTGTGACGTGCGTGCAAGGGGTCAATATGTATCCTGTGAAATTAATAAGTGAAATTAAATGAACAACAAATTTGATTTTTAAAGGGCATCAAGGCCTGGTTTTTGTTTAATGGGGGTGCCTTTTCTCTTACTTCACTTGTGGATTTGCCCCTTTATAAAATGCAAGACCTGTTCCCTGTTCATGTACTATTCATATTAAAAATAAGATATCCTTGCAGCTGCACTATATGGACACTCACCTGCACAGGTCTGTCAAGTTGACATTTAGGCAGATGTGTTGACTAAATTGCCTCACTCTCAACCCAATACATGAAGTAAGGCTTCTGGCCATTCTTTCAATTTACATTATGCAACGCCTCATCAGCTTGATTAGATTCTGCAATTGCATAAACGAAAAAGAAAATTAATTCTTAATGTAGCCTGTCATAAAATCCTCTTCTCATTAGTTTGACACGAATTAAATTTGAACTTCCTACAAGTACTCAATGCAGACATCAAGATGAGTGATTTAAAGAAAATGTGACTCATGTACTACCGTTTATGTGTGTACAAAATGGTACTGTCAGTAGTCAATCAAAGAAAAGTACTGGATGGGCAATAACAGACTAAATTGATTAGTTTCAATTTGAAAACTCGCTGATTATAAAGTTCCTACCAGTACCAATCCTCCAGAGAAGTATTTCTATCTGAAATATCGCTACATTGTAAGTAATGAGCCCAGCACACTTGTGGTTAGGAGAAGGGTTTTGCCCCAGTGTTTCCTGCAATGTTGGCTGCTGAATGTGGCACAGCACCTTGTGAAACCAAACAAGGTGTGGCCACAAATGAGTCTCACAATTCAAAGCCCTGCATACTCGTCTATAAAAATAATGAGCGAATAATCAGTGCCATGAGCGCCCATCTGTGGCGGATACCGGCGCTTTAACACTGTATTGTTCATACTATTATTTAATTATGCCAGCTTTTAATTTGATATGCGTACCATGTGATGAACGCAAAGATCTGCATACATTTGTTACATGTTCACAGTATACACATTTACAGCTGTGCCTTCACAACTATCCAGGTGCAGTAGTCGTGGATCTCACTGGAAATTCTTATCATGAGTAGGAGGAATTTAATGTGATATTTTTTTTGGACCTATACTTCCTCCCCCCTCCCTCCCCCAGGAAACAATGGCAGGACTTGGAAGACATGAGCAAAGAGACTGCGATGCTTGAGTTTTGCCAGCATCTTGACAAGACGTGTACACAGCTGAAACCCTACATAGAGGCCCATAGGAGGGAGAAAGAAGAGCAAGAAAGAAAAAGGTAAAGCTGCCTGGTGATTGATATATATGCCTTGCATGATATATTTTTTCCTGACTCAATCCACTACTTACACAAGAAAGGGACCACTTTTTTTACCGTCATGTTAGCAGTTTTTCCAATGGGTGTAACTTGTTTTATGTACCTAAAACCACACAAAAAGTGTATCACCATGTGAATGGACATGCAGGCTTATAATGACAATAATTTGAGTTGATTAGAATTAGTAATTTGATAATTACTCATAAATTTCATGCAAAAAATGGATAGAAAAGGCAGGTAACTTTTTCCGTCCATTTTTGATGGAAATTTGAGGGTGATTTTGAAACAAGTATATATTTTAAAACATCAAATGAATCAACTCTAATTATTTTCAGTATAAGCCTGCATGTCCATTCACATGTTGAAACACTTTTGGGTGGGTTCAGGTACTGTACTTTAAAAAAAAAAATTAACTGCTAAATGTGACGAATGCAAAGTTTCTTTTGTTTCCTGTCTGTAGCTGTACATGTTTGATAATTTCTGTCCCTCTGTAGGCTCATAACCTAAAAATTGTTTCAGTCTGTTTCTAAATGAAAACGATGACAACACTTCAGCATTGGATACAAATTTATTTTTAGCTATATTGTTATTTTGAAAATCAGATTAGTTGGCCCAAAATGGTGAGTGAAATACAGAAACAATAGCGCTTCTGTCTCTATGCAACTTCAGCATCAACGCACATGGGGCGTTGACGTGCTATGTTTTCCCGCATTTTAGGAGCTCGCTTGGCATAGAGATTTTATCCTCCAACAAACTTGCAAATGATGAAAGAATGACACAAACAATAATTTAAATTTTGTCTTAAAGTTTCAAACTCGTTTAGGTGTTTTTTTGTTTTTGACGGTTTGCAGTAATAGCAACATTTTAATACGACTGAAAACCAACACAACATTATACTTTTGAAAAGGTTGACTTGAAGTTATAAATGGTTGAATTTATAGGTAGGGCATTGCTCTGGGCTGATGAACATTGAGAGTTAAGTTCTTGATTTTACAACCATTGAACATGTTACTGTAAGCGTAAATATGCCATGTGTCCAATGCAGGTTTTCAGAATGGGATGTAAGAATATATTCCGTGGCTGTTGACCAATGACCAGTCAGAAGCAAGAATTCTAGCTTGATGGAGGGATAATACATATTATGTACCACACACACACAGATCCTAGTCATTTGATTGGTAGAATATGCGTCAAGTGTCATCCTTTATTTTGCCATGTATTTGTACTTGTTGAACCGCCATATATATATATATGGATAAATACTGGACGTCAAATTTGGATTTTTCGACGCTTAATTTGCAGCATCATTCCCAAAATAATCATTCCCACCCGTTTGTCCAAATGAGGCAAGTACTGTCACGGCAGACAAGGGTGGTATCTACATGGAGTCGTCTACGTTGTTCAGAAGGTTTTTTTAAATATTATTTTCAGAGTGTGGGTGGAAGAGGAAATGTGTCCATTTTGTGTTTATTGTGAACAAAAATTCAGATGACAAGGATCTATGTGTGAGTTGTATATAAAACAAATATTGAATGCATTTCATTCGTGCACTCGCAGAGTATAATCACTTGGTGAAATCTGGCTTGTCCATTTCACTCGGCTGCGCCTTGTGAAATGGAATAGTCTAGATTTCACCTCGTGATTACATTCTGCAACAATGCACTCAAAGGCATCCAAAATTTGTATCATAGTACCTTACACATACATGTAGGTATGCTACATTATTTATGCCGTCCACCGGGCAAACCTCAGAAGCAAATTGGACCAGCTGAAAGTACTCTTGACTTGTGTTTTCATGCCAGGCTAGCGACTAAACCAAGCCCTTGATGACATTTAGTCTTCATACCCCTGGGAGGGTGCAGAGATGATCCATCGGCCCCATCCCCCCCGGTCCTTGGAATATTTTCAATTAGAAATTTACATTTCCCCAATAGAGGTGCCCTTTGCCAAGAGTGTCTTGCCATATTTCAATTACATAAACTGAGTAGAAGAGCTGAATATATGCCATCTTTGGAATTCATGGAGGCATAGAAGGCCATGGTCTCTCTCTCTTCAAGATGTCCCCTAACCACAGTTTGATACATGTATTTGGGTCAACTCTAACCACCCCAACCCATCAAAATCCAACAGCATATTTTGTTTGATTCTGTTGGACCTGAGGACTGCATCAGTAAACTGATCGTGCTTATGTACATGGGATCAGGCATAATATCATAATCAAGAATCCATTAGTTTGGTTGTTGAGTCACCATATGATGTGGGATTTAGGAAGGACTCTAACAGATAGCCCTGAGGAGTTGTACATGTACATTGACCTTAGGAGCATGAATCTGGTTCCTAGACTTTATATAAGTTTATATCAGCTGCGAAACTCTAATTAAATTTTCTAGGGGGGCACTTCTGGTCAAATCAAACTGTAGTTTCCATATTGCATTTTTCTAAGGTTTTTTTTCAACCCTCTTGTTAAAGAGCTAAGACTGATCTTAACCGCGAATCAATCTTAATTGCTAAGCAAAGTGTGATGTCACAATACAAATCACTATGGTAATACTGACAACTCATCTTAAGATGAATCTTAGTACTTTGTGAAATCGAGCCCTGGTTGCTATTTTTATATGTTAATCTGACTTTGAGATAAAAACAAATACACTGTCTGCATTTAAATAGTTCAAAACATTGAAATTACTACATAAAAGCTTATGAAATGTATTGCCACTGGTTGATACTGTACATGTTAGGGGCCGTCCAAAGCTGTCAACTTTTTACAGTTTGGTTAGTTTTAATCTGAAAACTTCTGGAGATCTCAGCGGGCTCTGGAACACACACCATTATGATTTCATGCTCACTTTCCACAAAAAGTGCTGCCAAATTCTGGTCATCCACCTTCTACATGTGCTTCAAATCTTTTTGAAACCCCTGACACCATGCAGTAATCTTTGAATCATTCGAAATCTTGTTCTTCATCATCAGAATTGAAGAAGAGGAACAGAGGCTACGAGAGGAAGAAGAACGAGAAAGATTACGTCTTGAGGAGGAGCAAAGGAGGAGAGCAGAAGAAGAATCACAAAGACAAGAACAGGAAAGGTTGGTTTCCTTCACTAAAGCACAACAAGTAACTAAGAACAATTCAATTTTGCTAACCAGAATAATATTACCAGCACAAATACCATATCACACAATGTACTATCCTAGACAAGTATTCTGCTTATTTTTGCTCAGAAGAATCTTGTAAGCAGTATTGTCTGCTAGAGCAGCTCAGTGAAATCGGGCCCTGATTAAGCACAAAAAGTTATTAGGCACTAAACAATTTAGCTAAGCAGAATAGGGTTACCAGCCCAAATACCATGTGACATGTACCATTTGTGATCGGTTCCCTTATACCTGCTTATTTTTGCTGAGCAGAAGAAATTGTTAAGCACTAAAGTCTGCTCAATAAAATTGGGCCCAGGCAAATTCAAGTTAATTCTGTCAAGACCAAAGTGGATGCAAGTAGCTAAAACCTCTGTCTCCATGGCTGCTGAATACAACCATTCACCTTAAAAAGATCACAGCATAGGGTTTATTATCATAGGTGTTTAGCGGTAAGCAATTTTTTGTGCTAACTGTTGTAGAGAAATGTGTGAAAGCACAATGGTATTTTCAGAAATGATCGAGAACATTTGTTGGATTGAAACTTGCCTGGGTGGGAAAAAAAATAAAAAATAAGGGAATCCGACACCCAGAATGGCACCACGAAGATATGTCAGGGTTGACGACATCGGGTGAATTGGGTCAATGGCAATATTGATCAGAATTGACTATTGAGAAAGCTGAATTTTTCATACAGCCAAAATGGTTACGCACGTAAAATGTCAACAGTGGACTTGCACAAATTGTAACACAGTACATTTGTCATAGCTCCAATTTGTAAAGAGACCTGAAACCAAGAAAGGACAATGAGTGATTTTAGGATGCTTGCATGCAGCAGACATGCCAGGTAATGCGCATACTTCCAAGAACAGTGGATTTACGTGGGAAGTCTGCTGCCACCTAGCATCCCTGAAAGTCTCCCATTTCATCACCGAGGAAGCTTATATGCTACCTGAACATTTGAGGTCATACCACAAGGCTCATGAATAACGCCGGATACGGGCCTTTGGATCCTCCTCATTTCTGCCCAATGTACCTTTGAACCTCGCATACCAATTAACTGTGTGTTGTGTACACAAACGCTACACTGAACACACACTCGTGTACATGTTATAATATCGCTGTAAGTCTGGTAGTTAAGTGTCAATACGTACATACTAATGAAACCATTGGGTTTATAATAATAGTGATAATATAGATTTATATGGTGCACTTATCTGGAAACCCGATCAAAACACATACATAACCCCGATCAAGGAAAACAGCAGAAGAATAAAAACTGAACTAGCGAAGCAAATGACATTTTAGTTTCTTTTTGAATATGTCCAAAAATGTGGTTTGACGGACTGTTGCAGGGAGCTTGTTCCAGATAGCCGGTGCGGCTTTGACAAAGGCCAGTACCTGTCTACATGGGACCGGTCTCGCTTACATGAAGCCTGCTGGGCTCAATTTCACGGCTCTACTTACCGCGGAATTATGCGTTTACGCCCTGCCACGGCAAACAGGAGTACGCTTTACAGGGCGCAGTAAGCGCAGAATTCTTTGGTAACCAGTCTATAAAATTGGGCCCAGGTGAACTACAATAAATTATCAAATATTTTGACGAAAAATTGTCTGTGTTTCTTATGACAGGTTACAATTTAAAGAGGCAGTGTACAAGCAATTATTACCCCAGTTACAACCAGTAGTAGAACAGCAATATCCCAACAATCCCCAGCAGGTTTGTAGATTAATAAGGACTGTGTTTTAACTTTAACCCTCCTATTAATAATCCTCCACTGTGGTTTTGAATGATAGCCAGCTGCCAAATGAAATCATATGGTGGGTGCATCACAAACATGTACATGTACATGTACGTACATTTTACAGATTGACAGTTCTGTGTACAGTTGTGCCACAATACACAACCTTTGCAGTTGAACGACTTCTCCTGAGTTACCCTAAGTCGGAGGGTTTTAACATATTAATAAATGACTAACCTCCAACCATGTGCTGTCGTTGCCGTTAGATAAATACAGACATGGTGGATGAGGTTGTTGCCTCAATCAATAGAAAACCAAGCTTTAGAGTTATAATACTGTAGTTATTTTCGGCAGATGTACATTTATTCAAATTTTCTTGCTCTCATTAAAGCACACCATACAACCAATCTGTGAAAAATTTGTCAAACCTGGTGGTCACATTTTCAGGAGAACGCCAAGCCTCAAACTTTCATTAAAATGAATGAATTAGTCGTATTTTGGAGATGCTGTTTTATTGCTCAGGGGCCCTGTTCTATTAGAAAAGCATGGTCTCCTCGTTTGACAAAAATTTCACAGGTTGTTTTAGAACAAGAATATTTGAATAAACGCTCACTGCGGCCAAAATGAATTTAATTGGCAGCCCTGATTGCTTCGCTCTTGAAAGGGCAAGAGCTCCAAGGCATTCACTTCTTGTAAAAGGGCACCTCTAGGAGGGAATTGTAAATTTGTATTGAAACATTGTAAGGGGGCCAAGGCAATGACCAGGGGCAACGAAGGCAATTACCTCCGTGAAGTATCAGGCCTGAATTGGGATAGAAACAAAGCACACATTTGGGGGGGAATTATAATTGGTAAGGTTCAATCTGAAAGCTCACTGATTAAAACGTTCATAACGGTACCAGTCCTCAAGAGAAATATTTCAGTCTGATATACTGTCAGGAAATAGCTTTAATTGCCGCAATTGAAATAAGCCCCCATATGAATGGGAACAAATTCCGTGACCAAACATAAGTTTTTTTTTGGTTTTTTTTTTCACTTCTAAAATGTGACCACTAGAGGATTGACATGAGTTTACTCTGCCAAAAACCACTCCTGTACTTTCTCTTGAACGATGAAACAATTTCACGAATTGACGGAGAGCATTTAACTGTCTCGTTTTTGCAGCAACAAGTTTTTCTACAGCAGCTGCAAGAACATTACTACCAGCAATACGTGCTGCAGTTGCAACAACCAGCAAGGATGGAACAACAAGGAGATCATCCTATCACAGGTTTGTTCCCTTGCAAGCACTTCTCCCTTTCTAACTACCTTAGGTTTCATCCTCCTTCAAGAAGGAAGAGATATTTTCCTCTCTAGATTAATTTTTTTTTTTTTTTTAAACTTAAGCCCGGTCCATAGTTTAGGTATTAAAAGCAGGGGTTAAAATTAACTAGATATTCACGGTAGCCAGCAGGGTTTGTAACCTAGATTTGTTAGTAGCCCTGATTAGATTTCAGTAGCCCGAAGAAACAAACATTGCATGTACACCGTTTTAGCGGGGAATTTCGGGAAATTTGTTTTAACTGGTCTTAAGTTCTGAAGTCGTTTACTGGCATTTTTGTACATGAATGTTATCGCGTAATGCACTATTATAATTCGCCAACAGAGGGCAAACACTGTCATTCTATTGCGTTGTTCTGACAGCGCCCGCTAGCGTTTGATGGTGTTTGCCTGTATTGTAGCATGCAAAGAAGCGAGATAACAAAGACTAGTAGCACATTTATCGGAAACGATGGGCTGCAGCGTGTGGGAGACTGTGTGAATGCTCTGTGTTGACGTTGTATACATTGTGATCATTGCGCTCGGGTGTTAATGAGTGTGTTGTGTACATCATGATCACAAATTGGTCACCCAAAGTATTTAATTTTACACTATTGTTAAACACAGTTCATTGTCATTTATGACAAGACATTGCTTTAGTTTTCCACTAGCCCTACGGGCTATCAAACTGGACAAATGAATAGCCCGGCTGTAAATCTGCTAGTCCTAGGCTAGCAGGCTGCCAGCAATTTCTACCCCTGAAAAAGTGAATAAAATACAAGTTTTCAAGGTGTGGCAAGTTGGCAATGCAAAGGAATGGGCAAATGTTATTTAAAAAATACGATCATAATTTTGTCTTTCATTCAACTTGCAAAGTCCATCATTTGTTGGAGCTTTGCAAAGGTTGGCAAAGTAGCTCCCTTTCATACTTTTCACAAATTGCGAAAAGTGAGGGAAAACTTGACTTCTTTATCCCTTCACTGTCACTTCATTGCAATTTCACAGCAAAACATCACACCAGAATGCTCAGGGTGTTTCACCCAAGTTGAGCAAAGGTCAAGTTTCTATGAGCCTTTGCAGAGCTGTAACGAATGAACCAATCAGATTGCAGTATTACCTATCACTTGAGGGTGCACTTTGGTTAGGGACTGAGCCCCCTCCAAAGCATTTGCAGTTTATTCTTTGGGCATAAATTGATCACGTTTTGTGTACAAGTCTTTACTTACGCTAGAGCGGACAGGTTGCGAGGAGCAAACTATTTTAATCAATTATTTGAGTTGCCATCGCTTCACCTTTGCTTTCCCAGGAAGTGCTATAGGCTGGACTTGAGCATTTTTTCTGAAGTGATAAAGTTGTCGTGAGTTCTGCTGGGTATACTTTTGCTTTCCCCTGAAGTATGGTGAGCCGGGCTTGAGCATTTTTTTCTGAAGTAATAATACTTTGGTATATTGTTGTTCTGCTGGGTACCTGTGAGGGTAGCAATGGTTCTTTAGGTGCTACATACTTGGCAGCGCAGGCTGTATACTCCCCAGGGAGCTGAGATGGTTCATGCGCCATGAGCGCCAAAAAGAAATTTTACATTTTTATTACTAATATTATTAAATTGTTGATATTCTGCACACCTAATGCTTTACATAATATAAGCATTGTTATAAACTGTAACCATTCAAGCTATTCATTGTCTAGAAATGATCATTGAAATGACATTTCTCATGTATAAGTACGAAGTTGCACAAGTTTTTTGTTAGGCATGGTGCAGCATTGTTTTTGATAAGAATACATTTTTATTCCAACTCTCTAGTTTTCACATTTTTTGTTTCTTAACAGAAGCTACATGGTTCTTGGAAAAAGTACATGTCCTTCCAATCCTCTAGTTTTAAGAAACATACATGGATGTATCTAAACAAATGGTTCATGAATGATTTTCGGATTGGTATAATCATTTGAGTTCTCTTCTTTATGGAAAATACCCAATAAGTACAACAAACTTATGAAAATGATATTAAAATACACACTAGAATTATTTCACAGTTTTATTGGGGATCAGGTGGGCTCAGCGGTTTCTTTTCCTGCCTTTCATCTTTGGGACCTCGGTTCAAATCCCACCCCTGACCACAGAGCCTTGCATGTGGGTGGGTTTTCAGTCCCTACCCGATTGTGTGGGTTTTCCAAATTTGGTTTTTTTTCCCTCTCACAGCTATAACTGATTCTCGTTTCCTAATGACCATCCTGTTAGTGATGTTTGAAGCTTTGCATGGTGTAGGAAAGTAATTTTTTTTCTTTTTTTCTGGCCATCCTGTTATTGGCACTTGCACAGTTGGATGTGTAATGAAACAAATAAATAAATAAATAGATAAATTATTTTCTTAAATGGTTTTTTTACTCATCATGATGCTTTCCAGGCATTTCCCCCCCCCCCAAAAAAAAACACATTAAATTAGACAAAAGTACATGATAAGGATTCCTCTATTCTTAGTACTCGCGGTTTCAGATTAAAAGTCAAGATTCAAAAATATTCAATTCAAGTTTCAAATTCTGTGTTATTATCTTTCCTCTCCTACGTTGTAAACTGATCTGGAATGAAAGTCATGCCTCCCAGATTCAATTTACTCTCTCAAGACATTGAAGGGAAATGTGGCACATTCTTCCCACAGGGCATTCTTTCTTCTTCGTTTTTTTTTTTTCTTCCTTCTTTCTTTTTAAAAAGATGTTCTCTGTAATTGTAGACTCCAGA
The DNA here is from genome assembly GCA_911728455.2 of Marthasterias glacialis. Taxonomy (NCBI): domain Eukaryota; kingdom Metazoa; phylum Echinodermata; class Asteroidea; order Forcipulatida; family Asteriidae; genus Marthasterias; species Marthasterias glacialis. Next base: position 27,028,086 of record OU452219.1, on the reverse strand, counting down.
GTAGACTTGGTTACCGAAGGGCTGTCTAAAGCAAACCAGCACAACAGTCGTCTTCGTATTTATTAAGACTCAAATTACTTTGGGGGTGTGACAACGTGGTGCAACTAAATAAACATTCATTCTGGTTTAAAAGAAGCATGAGATTGTTTCCCCTATAAAGATGCTCACATGTTAATAGAGAAAATGTTATGAACAGATAAATCTCTAGGTGTTTTTTTTCAATACACTGTACATTGTACACCTTGTTTTGTACAGTAAACAAATATTGAGTGCATGTGAGTGCGTTGTTGCAGAATGTAACCAGAAGGTAACTATAAAGAGGTGTGGCAGAGGGAAGTATATTCTGTGACAATGTACGAACAAAATGCATTCAATATTTGTTTTAGTTACCTCAACATCTTTGTCATTAGATTTTAAAAACAATTTTTGTCGCAATAAACACGAAATAGACACGGAAACTCAACCACCCCACACTCTGAAAATTCTAAATAACATGGACGACTTCCATGTACAGACCAACCTTGTATGCCGTGACAAGATCTTGCCTCGTTTGGACGAATGGTGGGAATGATTATTTTTTTAATTGTGCTGCGAGTTAAGCATACAAAAATAAATGTACACTTTCTAAATAATAATGATGTAGGACGCACCAACATCGCGACAGTAAATCATGTAAATCATGGCAAAATAAAGTATGACACGTGACGCATGTTCCATCAATCAAAAGACCAGTATCTGTGTGGTATACAGTAAGAAATTAATTGCCGGGTGACAACCATGTAAATAAAATCTCTCTTTTTGGAGACAAGCAGAGTGCACATGTACTGTTTGAATGTCGATACTGTCTCAATTCAGGCTCTTCTCAGAACCACACTTTTCTTAAAAGAGAGATTTTTTTCTCACAAGCTAATTTCTCCTGAAGATGCTCTGATCGAAACTTTGAGTTGTTTCACAACTGATTCTTTTCAGACACACCACAACTCATGAGAGATTCATGTGCATTGTGTTACCGTAATCCTAGAACTAGAACTTCTCATTGCACTTCTTACACCATACAAAGCTTCAAATCTTACTTACTTGAATCTTATTCTGTATTCTCTCTTGACTCGTGGGTTCCAAAATGAACGATGGAGATCAAATGGACATTTTGCACAATATGAACAAGTTGCCTACTTGGTATTGTAGCTTCTGAATTATTAGAACGTTTGGTAACTAGAACTGCTTGTACAAAAAACCTGAGGCACACGCCTACTTTAATGTAAATTGAAGATGGCATAGCCACCCGAGTTGTACAACAAAAATATTGCTGGAAATTTGAGAAGACCGGCTTCTTGCCTGACGCATGTGATTTGATAATTCGTTTACCATAGAACTTGTAAAATGAATTTATTACGTTAGTTTGAAACTACTGCAGGCCTACATGTAGACAGTAATGGATTTGTCCATTTTCAATGAGTCCGTAACAGAAAAAAGTGACTTTACAAAATTCATTCTGTTCGTAATGGACAGTAACATTATACATATGTTTTGCCCTGCACGGACGTATAAAATAAAAATTATTCAGCGCTTTTGGTGTTGTGCAGTAAAGAGGAAAAAAACACAGGTAGCTCAGGTAGGATTCAAACCCATGTCCTTCCGCATTCTAGAGCAGATGTCTTAATTGTTAGACTACCAATCTCACCTAATATTAGCAGCAGGTACTGCCAAGAATTTATACCTACTGTAGGTGCCTGTGGATAATGTTCCGCATGGAAAGCACTGTGTTTATAGTTAGTCTTCATCTATCATTATTGGGCGAAACTGAAACCATGTTGTCCTTTGTTCCAAAAGCAAAAATGAAATCATTTAAATTCAAGTAATGGGCTGGAGAGATTTATGTTAAAACCTGATACATAAACATGTTATACATGTCTCTATGGTTTCTCTCTTTTCATTTGCAACAGATATCAGAATTTTGTTTTTCTAAAAGATGTTGGCAATGTTATTTGATGATTTGTCAATTACAATTGTCATTAGTACATCACCAAAAACATTCTGAAACAGTTTTTTGTGTCATCTACAAGGTGGCATTATCCATTTAACAGTTCATGAGATACGTACATAATGTGTGTGTCTTGCAATCTTCAAATACAGACAAGGTCTTAACAAAGTTGACCTTTTTATTTTTGTATTTCTTGACTTCCCAGGAAGCGACGGAGAGTCAGCAACTGCCGACCTTGAGCAGGGCCTGACTGATCTTCATCTATCCAGCCAAGCACAAGCTCCTAATGGGGATTTGAATAGAGATGAAGATGAGGTACAAGACAGAGGTAAAATGTTCAGCTTGTTTTCAGTAGCATGGAGTTCTTCTTCCTCAGTCCAACTCCATTAATTTTTAAAACGAGAGAAAAGTTGTCTTTCTGAAAGGGAAAGTAAAACAAGACTGCTTTGCTACGTCAGAATCTAAAAGATTCCTGGCGTCAAAGTTGAAACCGGAATGAAGCACAAGAAATCTGACACTTGTGTAACTATTTTGATTTGCCAAATCAAACTCAACATGAAAATGATCATGCCACAAAATCCCTCACAAAACATGTAAACAGTTATTCAGTGTTTTGCTTGACAATACGACTGCCCAATTTGATGAAATGTTCACAGGTTTGTTTGATTGTATTGCAAGTTTATTGGAAACTTGGAGATTAGAATAAACCCACTTTTACAAAGACCATTGATGTATAGCACCTTTAAATATAAAATACAGGATTGGTAAAATTGGAAACCATTATTTTTTGTTTATTAGTTTCAATCTGAATGGTAACTGATTTGAAAGTTCATATCAGTATTAACCTTCAAGAGATATATTGCCAGCTAAAATACTTTCAGTGATGAGGGAAAAGCATCGATCCCTTACGTAGGCCGCCATCGCTGAGGTCAAACAATAGAAGCGTGTGTGCGTGTACAAGCTTTGCACAACTCTTAGCCAATGATGCGTCTTCCTTTGACCTCAGTGAGGGTGCTGTTTGAGCTTGTGACATCATATGGAAGGGTTCTGTTGGGACACCCCAATAGTCCCTGCTGCTTATTTCAATTGCCAAAATCAAAATAAGACATGGTATGAACATACACAAAATCCCTGTCAAAATTTAAACTGTTTTTTTTTTTTGTCTTATGCATAGCCACCGAATTTGATGAAATTTTCACAGATTAGTTGTATGGCGGTGTGAAACAGGATGATTGGAATTAACCTACTCTTTCAAAAAAATAACAACGTTCTTACCATTTAAACTGTATTATAATGTGCGTTGTTCATCATGGACAGAATCATTACCAGACATTGCCAAGCCAACCTGCTGGACCGCAGAAGACAGCAAAGAGTTCAAGGAGAAGCTAGCCAAGGACTCCGAGGGCATGATCAGGGTTGGTCACGGGGAAACCGTCACGGTACGGGTACCCACTCACGAGGAGGGCAAATACATCTTCTGGGAGTTTGCTACAGACTACTGCGATATAGGCTTTGGTTTATACTTTGAGTGGACGGTTGCCCCAAGCAATGCCATCAGCGTGCATGTTAGTGACTCAAGTGAAGAGGATGAGCTCGATGAAGATGAAGGTATGAGAACAGTGGTTGTGTAAAGAGAACAAGTACCATAACTCCTTAAAACGCTAGCAGTCCCGAGTCCTCAAAAGTCCTACCCATGGTTTTGTATCATTTAGGATGATATGTACCTCTAAACCACCCACTCGAAGTCAGGCACACCAATTTTACCAGAGTGGGTGTTAAGTTACCATAGACTGGAGGATTCAGGTGGGTGTTTAGCCAAGGGCACTAAGGAGTTGGGGTTAACTCTGACCACCCCAAGCCATCAAAATTAAACTGCATGTTTTCCAAGCCATCAAAATTAAACTGCATGTTTTGTTTGATTCTGTTGGACTGAGGACTGCACTAGTAAACTGATCATGCTTTACATGGTATCAGGCATAAGACCATAATCAGAGTCCATAGTGTTGGATTGTGTTTGAGTGAGGAAGGATCCTCTATGGTCAATCTAGTTTTACCTGAGTGGTTTCATTACTTGAAAGCCAAACCATCCATGCTTGGACGGGGAACAAGATAACTTCACCTTTTAGATTGTATTTGAATACTTGGAAAGCTTGATGTGTATTGAATTGTTCTTTGTAAAAAAAAGTCCCTGGGGGTTTGGTTTATAATCGCTACGTGGAAGTCTCAAGACTTGCTAGTTCTTGACACATTCCATTTGGAAACAGCTTTTTAAAAACAGCCATCTAAATACCTGTTCCCACAATGGAAAACGTTTGGAGAATCTAGTCAGCAGCAGACTTATCAGGTTCATGTAATTTATCCATTGTTCTCGGAAATCTGCACATGCTCAGAACTATGTAAACAAAGGAAGTTTATCTAGTAAGTCTGCTTCCCCCTAGTTTCCCAAGGTCTCCCATTATGCTCTAAAGAGGAACTATCTTTTGGATTAAGGTGGCTGGTATCTGGTTGCTGTCAAGGAAAGGCCTTCCTATGCGAAGCAAGTTTGTGTGCTTCATAACAACCGCCCGTGCTGACAGACTGTCTCGTTTTTCTTTCCTTTATTGTACACAGAGGACAAACCAGACCCTGAGCGGGGCTCCAAGGAGAATGGTCCCCCTATTGACGAGATTATACCAATCTACAGGCGGGATAGTCACCAGTTCAAGTTTTGTGGGAGTCACAAGTACCCCGGTCGTGGCGTCTACCTGCTGAAGTTTGACAACTCCTACTCCCTGTTCCGTGCCAAGAGTCTTTACTACAAAGTCTACTACACACGGGATGATCCCTCATAGAGACAGCCAAGGTTTTTGTGGTGTGTAGGTGCCGGGTGATATATGGATTCTACTAAATTGCTTCATAAAACTGGTTATATATATATTGCAACACACTCGCAGGCCTTGATATTGTCATTATTGGTATGTGCTGGCTTTCCTGTAGTGGAGTTGCATTTAGCGCCTGTAGACTTTGTTGCCGTCAAGAATCAACACCTTCCCTCACTGTTGGATTGAGAGCTTGTGGCAAAGGAAATATATATGTACAGAAATATATTCCCCCCCAAAAAGAGCCTGTTGGGTTGAATGCAATTTGAGTTTGAGGTTCTTCGCACTGCAAGAAACACTATCATTCAGCATCGGTCAATTTAGGATACAGAGTTTTGGCTGTGGGTAAGGATTTTCATGGAGAGTGCTTACAGCAGGTGAAGCAACTAGGAGATGGTTAATGGAAAGACAGGGGATCGAATAAGTGTGCTTTGTGTGATCGCGGCCAAAAAACAATGTGTGATTTAATATACAAGTACCAAGTCTTTATAGATGCTCAGTAGAGCTGTCTGCATCGTTGTATTAGCCAATTCTTCTTGTTCCTTCCCTCAGGTTCTCCCCTCCCCTTCCCCGCCAGTTGAATTGTATCTTTCCTTGGTTTGCACCAAAGCCTTTAGATCCAGTAAGCTCATGCCAAGAATGCCCCACAAGTAACAGTCAATGTGAACTTTTAAAAAATGTGCATATGTTCATTGCTGTTGTATGTACATAATTAGATTCATGTTTCCTTCAATAGATGGGTGATGTTTGAAGCTTTGCATGGTGTGGGAAATAGGAAGAAACTATTACTAGTAAGCTTGCGGGTACAACCATGTAAAATAACTCTTTTGTGAGATGTGTTGGCTCTGAAAAGAGCCGGTGTGGTCTCGACGTTTCGAACAGTATACTCTGATCGTCTTCAGGAGAAAGACGATCAGAGTATACTGTTCGAAACGTCGAGACCACACCGGCTCTTTTCAGAGCCAACACATCTCACAAAAGAGTTATTTTACATGGTTGTACCCGCAAGCTTACTAGTAATAGTTTCTTCAATAGATGGGTTGCAATAGACGCCATCTTTGACGGCAATTTCTATTTTGGCCCGTAGCCGCGTCAAGCTTTGTAAGTTTCAACTCAGCTTGAGTTGCTTACCAACCAATCATGGAAGGAGTTAATGAAACTCATGCGTGCTACCTGCAGTACTTACGAATAACACAAAGTTGTGCGCTAAAAAATGTGAAGTCATTGTCATCAAAGATGGCTGTTTTTCCCATTGTTGACATCATGTGGGCTCTTTACCATACGAGGGCTTCATACACAATCCCCACTCACCTCTCTCCCCCTGTCTTCCTGTGGGTCTCTGTACTACATTTAAGTCAACCAATGTCCAGTGACATTTTAAACACTTGGGGAATTACTCTAGATATTTTTGGAAGAAACAAGTTTCTCTTCTAAAAATGAATAATTTAACATATGTACATGGAAAGGGAACATGTTTTATTCTTTTTGTAGAAATAGGTAATGTTTATATTAACATTTTAAGGGGTATAAATGTTGCTTCATCACCTGAGAGATGTAAATAATGAACATATACCAGAAGAAGCTGGTGCTTTTAGAGATTTATTTTTCGGGTCTGTAGTTCAGTCCTGAAAGTGCAATGCAGAATTATTTGAATACTGTTGGTAGTTTTTAAGGGGTCACCGTGGCTGATACTGAGGGATGTATTTGGGGTCTCGTGGCCAAAAAAAAATTTCATTCACGGACCAAATAGCTTTAGAGATTTGAGCGAGTCTGTATAAACTGGAAATAGTCCGTGACTTAAACACTTTATTTTCTGAATACTAACGCCCTAAATACATAGAGTGTTGCAGTTTTTTGTTTTTGTTTTCATGAAATTAAATGTGCACTTGTGAAAGTTAAAAACATTATTGGTTTGTATGCTCCAGCTTATATTATTTTTATACAAGTTTGGTAGAAAACTTGTTGTTTTAGAACAATCTGCAATCTTGAAAACGAGCATAACAGAGCCAATGATTTGAATACAGTTTAGGCAGAAGAATTATGTCACCGTAGCTTATTGGAACTGAAGTTCTTAACAAAATGATTTAGAGCTCAAGCATGTTTCTGGTCGGCCCCACCTAATTGTGTTTCACTTTTGTCAGAACAATGTCGTCATTGCAGCACAACCAAACTCCCCAAACACTTAACCATTGACCAAAACCCAACATATTTCTTCCCAGGATTGCCAAAACATACCGCATGGCCAAAAATAAATAAATAAATAACAACGACAGAAACATACTGCAGTAAAATTCTCAGTCTATGTTGTCTGTAAATAATGTATGATTTCAGATGTGATGTCTCCCTGGTTTAATGTAAAGAAGTTCTATGGCATTAGTAAAAACTGATACTAATCTAATTTTTGGATATTAGATTTTTCCTTCTGCTCCCACTGTCATCATTGAGGAAGTCCTCACTGAACATGCCAAATTAAAAAAGAAGCCCCGCTGGCAACTTTTATAAGCATGTGAAATGCACCAAAACATGTTACCATTTTAAAAGATCTGATTACCAAATACGATGACATTTTTGCAGTTTTTTGGTCTGACATAACCCTTGGAAAAAGAGGAATCGGAATGAATATATCCCTCATACTAATGCTGTGCAATCCCTTGACAGAGAGACAGTAGCTTATCAGATCTTTTCAAATCAAAATATCACAGACTCTAACAGCACTCCGCACTAATGACTTCACTTTCGCTTGAGACAAACTTTCTGCCACTCATGCGATCACAGCAATGCGATCGGTACACCAGACCACAGTAGTACAGTACATCACGTGCTTAAACATAAAACACTGACATTGGCTACAACAGTTAAATTTGACACGTTGTCTGAGATCCGGGTACTCGCTTCTATTTTTAGCATTAATGCGGAGTGCTACTGAAACAAAAGCTGTCAAGATCTCAAAATAATTATATCATGCACTTTTTATTTTAGACTCTAAAAAAGGTTTTTGTGTAAGTTATGTTACTGGAAAGAATTAGGTTGTTGTTTAGTTCTCACCGATGTACATTCATTTCTTGTCTAGTTTTTTCTGCTTTTTGTTAACTCACAAGCACAATATATGTGCACATCTCTCAATTCGCAGTGTTTTTTTAAATGCGCGAGGGCGTCTGTAAACCAAATTTGTGTGACGCAAAACAAGTAAAACCAGCTGTTTTTTCCATTGTTATTATTATTATTATTATTTGTTTGGCCATTGATACAAGAAAATTGTAATTGTGATACAAGGAAATTAGCTGTTGAAAACGCCCTCATGCGGTCAAAATATGGTCGATAGTTGTGGAGGATTTAGGAAAGAGCTGACAGCATAAGAACGGAACTGTTCAGCAGGTAAACCTTGCTGATGAACTCAAATCTTCCCCTTATTGTATCTCGATACAATGTTTCAAGTTCCAAAGATAACTGTGTTATCCAACAAGCTATCATAGAAGGCAAAGGTCTTGTCTAGTAAGTTTAAAAGTCTTTCAAAGGAACAAGTTGTCTTTTACAATAAACTCTGAATGCCTGTTTGTTGGTGGTGGCATGGGGTGATTGTTGGGAGGATTTTGAGGGGACTATTTATCATACAACATAGGGGTGATGTGGCTGAGTCTCTAGTTCACTGGACTTGTGTTCTGATGGCTGGGTCATCGGAGTATTGGTTCAAAATCTGGTCATGTTTACCCTTGACCATAACACTTAATTGCTTCTCCTCACCCAGGAGTAAGTGAGTACATGTGAGTGCAGAGATGATCATTGTGTTGTGAATGATTTAGATTGGTTGGGTTAATATTTAACCTACTCTCAAGGGTGCTGTGGTGGTTTTTGGAATGATATAATTGGCCCAAAGGACAGGGGCTTTACTGTTCATGTATCACGAGGGGCGTACATGTGCTTTGCGGATGCAGACACATTTGTTATTGTCTGTTGTTATTATTTTACTGCCAATCAACATTGACCAACAAATGTTTTATGTTGTCTGTAATACGTTAGCAAAAATAGTTCATGTCCATTGTTTAAGTTGCCTATTTTATGCTTAGTTTTGCTTAGTTGTTTTTTTGATAGATGTCTACCAAGTAACAAGCTTTCCTATGCCATGCTTTCTTCAAACTAAAGTTCAGATTTTTGGAATATTTTTTCAGGGGGTGGGGTTGGGTCCTTTTGATAGAAGATGGTGTGGATAAATCCTAGTGATTATTGTCACAATGTTTTTGGGGTCTGTGCCTGTTTGTTTGAATGGCCTAAGTATAGACCATTTTGGCCTGTCAATCAAACTGCACGCATTGACCAATTGGATCACGCCTTTTGGTCACGTGACCTCGGTGAAACTCGGTCACATGTGCAGCGTAAACGCACAAAAACTAAGGTGTGTGGGCGGGGGCTTGTTGCCGAAGCCGGAACAGTCTATTGTGGATTATGATCAGATAATGAATGTTCTTTTCATAATACGACAGTTTCATGTGTAAAAAAAGTATATCACCATGTGAGTTTATAATGATATAAATATTAAATGCTTAAAAGTTATGTCTACAATAATCACGTACACCTTGTCACTATTGTTATGCTTTTTGGTGTCTGTTTGTCATTCATTAATTAGTTCATTCATTCATGTCAACATGTCGTGGTAAAAGGGCGTAAGGTGTTAAGCCCTTTTACTGGACACAAAGTATTTCGTCCCAGTGTTAAAGGACGTAAGCAATAAAATGGCCCCTGACATGAAAAATATGACATTACTGTTACATTTTTGTTGCTAGAATCAACTCAAAGACATGTTTTCCCATTCCCATGCAAAATTTAACCTTCCTATAATAACTTTGAATGGCAAAAAATTTATCAAACTTTCCCGCACACTTTTCTTGAAGCACAAAATTTCACGTCATTTGCTTACGCCCTTTTACCGGGAACTTGTCGTTTTACCAGGCACACAACGATTTATTTCTACATTGCAATATGTACAAACAAGAAATTAAAGATAAGGTCAACTAAACAAAGATGTTTAAAGAACTACAAGAATATTAATTAAATGAGACACAAATAAGGCAGAGGCAATTATGGAGGCATACTCAAAAGACCAAGTCTTTTAGAAATGCCTTTATAAATCAAGAAACTGGAATACCAGAAGTAAAACGGATTGTATTAATAGGACAGAGAACTGAACAGGATAAACAAACCAACAATCGGACAAAGCAAAAGTGACCTGTCAACAAGGATGTATACAAGAAGGTAAACCATAACTTGAAACTCACTTGTCTCTGTAGTGTTGCATGACTGTTTGCAGTGGCTCATCATTTTTGCTAAACGAGCGCAAGTGAATGTCTTAAATTGCCATCATGTGGTGAGGAGGATATTAGTTGACACTACAGAACAGACACAATCATCGGTGTTTAAATCCCTTAAAGGTAAATTTAGGGTTGATAATCATTTATTTCATTTGGTTTATTAATTACACAGGTAAAGTGCATTGATAATACCAATAAAGAAAACGGAAGCAGATCAGCAGTTTAAAAAGGTACCACCCCTTATGTTTTTTAATATTAGGTTGGTCTGATGTCACAATTTAAGAACAGACAAATATTAATTAAAGGGCATTGTGTATAGTAACATGGCTTTGAGAAAGACATTTTGTAAAGTGGATAACAACTTTGCAATTACAATTATAAAAATCACAAAACTCATCAAAGAAAAAAAAAGGCATGAGTAGTTTCAATCTGGAAGCTCACTGATTATCCAGTATCAATCCTCCAGAGAAATGTGTTTGTCTGAAATGTTGACAAAACATTTGAAAGATCACAAATAAACAAATACCCCCCCCCCCCCCCCCCCCTCCCAATCAACATTGCTACAATCCAAATGAGGGTATAAACCTTTATCATGCTGCCACTATCTTGGTCATGCGCCCTGCATCCAATAACAGTAATGGATGCTGATGTTCGTTATTCAAAAAGGAACCAGACTAATTGCCCTTCCAGCCTCAGTGTGGTTACATTGATTTGAATAGGAGATAAAAAAAAAAAGGATGGCTGCACCATGATGAAGGTCTATTACGAACTTTATAAAAACTCACTGAACAAAATTAAACTTTTTTTTTTTCATTTCTTTTCTTTAAAACAAAAAAAATGTGATCATCACCTTTATTTGATGAATTCTTTAAAAAGTTACTTGCATACCGGTAGTTTATTTATTGAACATTTAGGGTTGTGAATGAATTTTCTCTTCCCCAAAACAATAATGCATTTTGGTGGTAGTGGTATAGTTGGGGGAGGGAGGGTTGGTTCAAAAATATGGGACATTCATTTCAGTTACTGGGCCGAAATGCACCCGCACTTTCCTCATGCGACTAACTTGCCCTTATAAAGCAAATTGATTTATTTTGGAATAAGTTTCTCCCAACATCAGTTGTTCTATGCAGTGACAGGCCTACAACACAATATGTTGAAAAATTGTAAAAAAAATAATCGAACTGTTTATTCTTGCTTGCTGCTACAGAAATTCAGTAATTTAAAGCCCCAGCTCAACATTGGAAAACTGACTGTAAATGCTTCCATTCTTTGCACAAATCAAGATATTTGTACCAACCTGTGAAAATGTCAGCTCATTTCACCGTTTCATTTGCGAGAAAAAATGCATTCAGCATTTTTGTAAGCATTCCTTTAGGCTGAGACGAAAACTAATTCTGGATCTAATTTAATTGATTATTTTAAAACTATAACCCTTCAGGCAGAAATATTTCCAAGGAAAGTTTTCTGTTTTTCTTCATACCAATGTTGAGCTGGGGCTTTAAACAGAAGGGGATTTTTTTAAACTTAGTGTTTGGACCTTGCACTTCCTATAAAAAAATGGACAAATCTTTTAAAAAACAAATCACGAATATGTTTGTTTGTTTTCTTGAAAACAAAAATGATTGAATTACCCGCTTCCCCGCTTGCGGTAAATAAAGTTATCGGACGTCTTAAAGACTGAGGGCGCCAACCATGGTTGTGGTGGTTGGGGGGGGGGGGGGGGCGGGGGTTGGAGGGTGGGGGTCTCGAAAGCGCATGCGCCCGGCGCAAAATTTTTTTTAAACATGGCAGACTTCGAGTTTCAAGAAAAGCTCAACAACCACCGATTGACGTCAGGAATATCACATTTCGGAGGCATCTTTTAGATGTTTATTCACGCCAGTTGGTAAGTTAAGAAGTTATAGAAGCAGGATGGTTGAATTCTGGGATAGAAAATACTACAGAATTGTGAAAAAAATTACATACATTTCGTGGTCAAATCTACACGTGTTTTGGTGGAGTTCACATACGAATTCACATACGACATGTACGTTTGAAAATGGAAATACACTCAATGGTTTTGATGTCGACGAACGTTTGTGTCTCTTTTATCACACTGTCTTTTATAATATCCAAATTCAATGATGTTCTTTCCCATAAACAAAATCAGCTAATTTGTTGTGGGTAGGTATACTCCTAGAACTATAATGAGGTTCGTTCCGCTATCGTCTCCACGAACCTCATAGAGTGACATGTACAAAATCCTATTCGAAACTTTCTGCCCTTCACGTTTACATGGCTACAGTTCTTTTTTGAAATCATATCCCGCCAAAACTAGGCTCTATGTGTTCTTTCAACTCTCATCGAGCGTTGCATGGGTCCAGAAAATCCACTCCGCAAACTAAAAGTTGTTAAAAAGTGATAAATTCTCACCGTAATTCAGATCCCATTCAAACAGTATTGCAACAAATATGGCTGGTTATTAACTGGTATGCTGCTATGCGGTGCGCTGGTCCTATGGGCTAGTTCTGCGGACCAGTTAATTTTGCAACTCCGGTTGCCATATTGAATTGCACTATGAATTGCAGAACCTTGAACAGGTGCCACAGCCAACAATTGGTCCTACATCCGGAACCAAGGCTGGATCCCCAGTACTCTGACTGACTTAACTGCCATTGAGCTGAAATACAATGAATACACAGTGGTGGAAGCCTCTCGGTGCAATGTAATCCTCTTCCTGAAAGAAAAAGACAAAGGTCTGGAATCGGGGATAATATATTAACTTTGTGTGGGTGAAACGATAGAGTATCACTGTGAGCTCTGTGCACGCTCCAAAACAAATGTCTTGGCAACCTTGTTCTGGTATTCCGATTTTACACAACGGCATGTTTGCTGGCTCAGAAATAATTTTTGTGTGCAGACACTACATCTGGGGCCAACTGGTTAGACATGAATCAAAATCCACTTATAAAACACAGGCAAAAGCCAAACACTTGACTGAAAAAGATTGGAAGACTCTGGGAGAGGGATATCATTAGCACTGTCAAATTGTCAGGTTGATGATCTCTAGGCTGTTCTCTATCTATAGATCACATTTTGCTTGGCTTAGTCTACGTCTTTGTGGTCTTGACACCCTTGGGTCTTGGAATTTTTCTGATCGCTGACATTTTTTTTAAACTCATGTTGTATTTGTATTTTAAAGGGAAAAGTATGTTGCATTATTTATAGCATGATGTCTTTCTTTTGTTAGATGAGCAACAAGATGTGACTGTTATCTCCATCGACCTGTCAGCTGTGAGCGGCAAGAGCAAGGTCACTGCAAAAGAGAAAATCACAAGGTGAGCAATACCTTTGTTGCCAACAGAAAGAGGTTCATAACCCCTTGATTTGTTTCACCAACAGTTTAGAAAATTTGTGAAATTATCATTGACAATGTGTACTGTACTGCCTACAGTAATTGAAAAGTCATGGAATTTCGTTATTTGAAATGGAGTCAGAATTGTCAATTTGTATTCCATGGAAAAAGTAATGGAAAGATGTTGTTGAACAGAGATGTCAGAAACCTTGAGAATTGTGACCTCTGTAGGCCTTGTAAGGAACATAGCACAAAAGAGGATGATTGTGTATCGAAGTACATGATAGTCAGTGATGTAGGACCAGATACCATGTTTGTGTATTGATCTTGGTTCCTATACCTAGTGGGTTGTGACTTGGGGTTGGCCTTGGTTGTAGTCTTAGTCTAAATCATGGAAACAGTTTAGGTCTAACAGTTTTTGCTAAACCTAAATCAAGACCAACAGTGTTTTATTTACATGTACTGTCTTATTTTGATCATGGTCTTGATATGTTGGCTTCACAAATTGCCTCAGATGCGGCTGTTGAGGTACAGTGCCACACATGTATCGCAAAAGTTTGCACGTTTCCAGCATGATCTTAAAAGCTTGAACATCTGGTGTCATTTTTAAGTGTGTAATGATTGTATACTGAGTACATGATGGTCAGTGATGTAGGCCCAGATACCATGTTTTGCGTATTGGTCTTGCTGTCTGGTTTGTATGATTGTGTGCGGGAATAAGATTGTATGTAGCAGTCCCTGTTAGTTTGTGGAATTTGGAAATATTATATGAGCCTGTGTTGGGTTTGGGTTGGTCAACTTGCAGATGATGGATGTTATTTGGAATAAGACCATGCACATCTTTGTAGATAGTAATTGGTTATGCCTTGTTTCTGTGAACAGCCAGGTCATTCCATTTTAGTTGATTCCGAATATGTGTCACCTCACTTGTCCGGATATAGTCATTCTTGACAAATCTACACTATTAGAAAAAAACTGTAAAATTACAGCTATAATATTGGCAGTTTGGACGCCAGTTGACAACCGTAATGTAAAACAACGGGTACCGTAATTAGTAAAAATACGGTTACATACTGTAATGTGGATAACAGTTGTCAACCGTAATGTAAAACAATGGTTACTGTAAATACTATAACTCCGTAAAAATACGGTTGTTAACCGTGAACATGGACGCCAGTTGACAACCGTAATGTAAAACAACAGGTACCATAACTAGGAAAATACAGTTGCATACTGTAATGCGAATAACAGTTGTCAACCGTAGTGTAAAACAATGGGTACCGTAAATGATATAATTTCGTAAAAATACGGCTGTACTGTGAATCTTGATGCTAGTTACCAACTGTGATGTAATTTTACAGGTACCGTAAACAAAAACTAATTCCGTAAAAGTATGATTGTGTACTGTTAAATGTGGACACCGATTGTAATTTTACAGGTGCCATAACAAATACTGTATAATTCCGTACAAGTACGGTTGTATACTGTATAATGTTGATGCTGATTGTAACTTTACAGGTACCGTAAAAAAATAAAATTCTGTAAAAATAGTTGTAATCCTGTTGTTTTAGACACCAGGTACCGTGAATAATATAGCCCCGTAAAAAGACGGTTATTTGTGGATTTGAACGTCAGATACTGTGAACTATAGTTTGGATGTCGGTTACCAACCATAAAAAAAACAAGGAACCTAATATTTAAAGTTCGTTTGTATAGAGAAAATGTGCACATCAATTAGCTTTGTTTTAATGATCGAGAACATTTCTAAATAAGCACTTTTGTTGACAAATATGAATTACGAAATAATGGTTTTTGTTCATTTACGGTTGAATGGCCGGGTCGGGTGGTCAACGTAAATAAAAGACTCTCCAATATTAGACACTCCAGTTTAAATTTATAACAAAACAATTAACCCGTTAATGATTATTTCAGGAACAATTTACAAAAGAATCACAATGCCATTTTACTCTCTGAGTGACCATCTATACGATCTTCCATTCCGCCACCTGATTCATTAATTCACAAGTGAACATAAAGTAAACATAACACAGTTCCAACATCTGTGTTTGTACCAAAATAGACTCTGGGATAGATACAGATTTTTCAATTACAGAAGTAACAAGAAAGAACAGGTATACAATATGCTTTTGTGAGACCTTAAAGGTGTAACATCTTTAATCATGTTAACAAACTTAACATCATTAATTATGTTAACAAACATAACATCTTTAATCATGTTAATAAACTATATCTTTAATCATGTTAATACACTTAACATGTAACTGTGATGTTCATTCCAAAGTTTTCTTTTCAAAGAACACTAAATACAAAATATGGGTTTCAAAATATGCTTCCCCAACTTTCAACTTTTCATATCACATAATTATGCAAATCTCATGCTGATAAACCTAACATAACCATTATGTTTATTTCAAAGTTTTCCTTTCGAGGGACTCTAAATGTAATTATGTGATTTTTCAAAATATGTAACCCAGCTTTCAACTTTGTGCATCACATATGCAAATCACATGTTGTTAAACCTTTTCATAGTTTTCTTTTCAAGGAACAATAAATCTTATCTCAAATTGGCAAATCTCATGTTGACAAAACATAGCTTTTATATTTTTTCTTTTTTCCCCCAGGATCACAAAGTATAATTTAACATAATTACACTAGCTTCCAGCTTTGTGCATCACATAAGCACATCTCATGTTGATAAACTAACATGTCAGTGGTGTTTATTCCAAAGTTTTTTTGTAAAGAACACTTATGCACTAATATGATTTTCTAACTGAATCCAACAAACCTTTATCATGGAGTAGCCATCTTGTTTCTCTCCCAACTAAAATGTAGTTGATTTTTATGATTAAGATATTTAGATTAAATAGAGGGTCTAAGGTAAAATTCATTTTTTGCATTACTCATTTTCAAATAGTCAGTCTTTAAAACGGTGTAAAATGTCATTTTAGCTGACACTTTTGTCAATATGGCACCTGGAACATGAACGTCACTGGACAATAAATGGGTCTGTACATTCCATACATGACTTTCTCGGGAGTCGAAAAGCCACACGCTTCACCATTTTAATTGATTATTGTTGAGATATGAATTAAATTAAAATTCCCTGTAAAAAAAACAAAAAAAAACAACAAAAAACACACAGACCTACATTTTTTTTTATTATGCCTTCATTAGAAGTGTTTAGATTTTCACAGATTATCACAGGGTATCAACTTAAATGTAATTTTATACCTTGTTAACCAGAGTTTAGAGACTTTTGTTTTTTCCGCTTACATAAGGACTCTGACTATGAGAATATGAGTGCAGCAATAACAAACAAACAAACAAGAACTTGACCTAAGAGTCCCTCCCACCCTTTAAGTATCTTCCCCAAAATTTTTACTGTGTATATTGTTTCGGGAAAGTTTGGGGTAAGACGGTTTTGAAGATAATATTAAAGGTCACCTGTCTACAACACCCACGCGCATTGGTGAGTGCAAGCAGCTTCGCACTGATCCTTGGTTGCTTTCCTTTTGGTCTTTTCCTCTTAGACCCACATTCTGGGTTGATCTCCAGCATAACTCTATGAAAAAGTAAACAGAATGTTCTGTCTTATCTTTGACACTTTTAAACAATAATATTAGGCTTTATAGCCATAGCATACATCAAAATTTGTGATACAGATTTGTTGAAACAGATTTGTTATCAGAAATAAACATTGTTTGATACTATTATGAAACCCTTCTGTGTATAAAGTTGGGATGATACTATTCATGAGAAACATAAATAAATGCAACCTTCATGAAAACAATTCTCAGAACACCTTAATAGAAACTGCATCAATCCACCAGAAGTTGCTCAAGGTGCTTAGTTACTATCAAACCCAGTTCATCAGCCTCAAGTCAATTGTAAACACACACGTAATCCTCCATAGGAAAGGGTGGTACGGTACACGATGATTAATGCATTTAGTTATTTTGATCGAGGCTTTTTTTGCTCGAAATCTGTAAAACATATTCCAGAGTTTGTACCAAAGACCTTCAAGTGGCTGAATAAAGCCAGTAAGGACAGTTCCAGCAAGTCTTGAAAATTGTAAAAGTACCGTATAAATGTGCACGATGTGTACAGCACACGATGGAACGTTAGGCCAGACGACCGCGATCACCACACACTTTTCAACACAAAAATTTCAAAGTTTTGAAGCTGAAATCTTCCAAAGAAATTGCTTTCCAAAACTGTGTGATTCCTTTGCCTATTTGAAATTCTGCAAGGCTAGGTATTAATACTCACTTTTCCAGCGTTGTTTATCCTTTTTTTACAGTGATTTAGGCCAAAATTACAAACAAAATAACAGACGGGTGGCTACATAATAGTCGTCCGACGCCGGTAGTGTATGGCTTAAAAACCTCTTTTCAGAAGAATTCTGTTAAATTATAAAACAATGATGTGATTTAAATTAATGCCACACCATACTACTTTAAATAAAGGGGCTGATTAATTAATTCATCGCTTAACGAAAGTATAATCGACTGTTTTCGAACTCACTCTGTGTCACGGCCTATCTCTTTACACGTATTTTTTCACCAGCTGTATGACGTCATACCCGATAGGGGGTCACGTGACCGCATGTAAACATTGTCGCGCAATCGGTCTTATTTTTTCTGGAGTACTAGGACTGACCTACACATGCACACTTGGTGTAGGCTTTATCTAATACATTTTAAAGACTTTTTTAAAATCACTTTTTTATTTTTATTTCTCCAAGGTCAAAACAATGAAACGTCAGACTTAAGTAGGAAGAATATCATACCTACATCAGATGTATCCATTTACTTGTGGGTACTGAGCAGAAATTACAGTTAATTTTCTTACTTAAGGACACAAGCATCATGACTGGCCAGGCTGGGATTTGACCCTACATTCTCATGACTCAGCTGACAAAACTTTAATCTGAAGCGCTACACCGCTCAGCCATAACACTCCATGGTAGTCATGTCAATGTCATCTTGAGGATGATTTTCATTGGGCCATCATGCTTGCAGTGTAATGATGCATTTGTTTGTGCGAGTAGCTTGGCACTGATCCTTTTGTTGATCTTTTCTTCCTTGACACTGAGTTGATCACAAGCATTGCTCTACAACAGCATTGCCTTCAAGCGCCTCCTATATTACCCCATCCCACAAATCTCACAAATTGGAAGCATGCATTTTACGCCAATACCAACATTTCTATATTTACCAATGTCAGTTTTATTGTGACCTTCTTTGTGGGCCCTTCCAATGTGTGATACTAAAGCTTTGTATGTATAGAATGCCCTGATACATGTACGAAAACTAAACTGAACGCTTCTAACATGTCTGTGAGATCTATAGTGTTTAACGTAGTGTGCTACATTTCTAAACCGCTGGTTGCATGTGTCACACATGGGTCTCATTGTTAATTTTATTTCAAGACAACCGTGCTACTTTAAAAAGTTCTAACCAAACTCATGCTTATAGGCCTAGTGCTAGACATAAATAGCTCCTACCTTTTGTTTCAACAACTGCTATTTACAACTCGAATCAACAATAAGAAAAGTCAAATATGATGTGATGGAAGTGGCAAGGTGGCTGGGTGGCACAAACAGTGGAATCTTGATCATGTGTGTGACGCTTCAGATCGGAGTGTGTATTTCGGTGTTGTTGTAGGGCCTAGACGTTGCACAAGTCACAGCGGCCGTATAGCGCTAGCTTTATTTATGTTATGCATAGTCTAGTCTGGTCTTCACGTCACTCGTCTTGTGAAGTGACTACAGTCAGTGTCGTTTTGGCGTGCTGGCTGGGTCGCGTGATCTTAAACCCGCGAAATAAACGGGTATTAACCGTCATTTCAGGGAAACAGCCCGAGTTCCCTCCCATGGTTCTCAATGCTGACAACCCTCCGTTTCAAAGTGACTGTTGGAGAATACCCTTATTTTCAGGGAACAATTTGTCGAATTCTGCGGCGTAACTATAGTAATAATAGGCCTAAACAATTAGTTTACAGACTGTAATTAGGGAAACAGGTAAGAAATCATTAGTTTGTGTGTTATTACGATCACAATGTAAAATATTGGTCATTTTCTACCTTGTAAACTCATTGTAATCATCCCGTATTTTTATTACAACCTGTAGTTAACGTCTTTATACGTTACAATACATACAACGATATTGACAGTTATTTTTTTACGGCGAAGTTGTATCAGGCCCAAGTAAATTTACAGACAAACGACTCAGGTGACACGTAAAGAAACAATATAATCTGTGTGACGTTACGATAACTAACGTAAGTTAATGTAAAAATGATTTTTTCCTGTAAATTCACCGTAACCATCCCGTATTTTTATTACAATCTATAGTTATATGTCATTCTATTGTACTTTTATACCAAAAGTACTGTTATAATAAAAACAAACGATGTCGGCCGTTATTTTACGGCGGACTGTATTACGATCCACGTAAATTTACACTATCCGACTAAAGGGACATTTAGATAAACAGTAATTTATGTGCCATTACGATCACCAACATAAAATAACGTAAAGTTGATTTTCCTTATACATTCACCCTCCGTATTTTTATTGCAACCTGTAGCAATACCAAAAGTACCGTTACCATGCAAAAAACAATAATGACTGTTATTTTAAACGTTGAATTGTATAACGGTCCACGTAAATTTACAGACAAATGACTCAGGTGACACGTGAAGAAACAGTAATTTGTGTGACGTTACGATAACCAACTTAAATTAAGATAACAATGATTTTTCCTTGTAAATTCACCGTAACCATCCCGTTGTTTTATTACAATTTGTAGTTATGCGTCTTTCTATTGTTTGTTTAGGCCTATACCAAAAGTACCATTATAATAAGAACAAACAATATCGACCGTTATTTGACGGCGAATTGTATTACGATTCACATAAATTTACGGACATAGGACTAAGGGGACACATTTAAATACAGTAATTTTGTGATGTCACGATCAATAACGCAAAAATATGTCAAGTTGTATTTTTCCATTGTAAATTCACAGTTGTCTTTTCGTATTGTTCGTATTTTGATTACGACCTGTAGTTGTACGTCTTTCTATTGTTCTTTTATACCAAAAGTACCGTTATAATAAAAAGTAATGATGTCGACCGTTATTTTACGGCGACGATTCACGTAAATTTACAGACATAGGACTAAGGGGACATGTTTAAATACAGTTATTTTGTAATATCACGGTCAACAACGTAAAAAAACGTCAAGTTGTTTTATCCTTGTAAATCCACAGTTGTTTTCACGTATTTTTATTACGACCTGTAATTGTACTTCTATCTAATATTGTACTTTTATACCAAAAGTAACATTTTAATACAAAAACATGATTTCGACCATTATTTTTACGGTAAATTTTATTACGGTCACCGTAAATTTACAGACATTTCTTACAGTGCAGCAGCACATATCTGCATTTTTTTAAAAGCCATAAAACTGCTGATAATAATAGTAATAATACATGCAATAACAGGCCCTGATCTTAAGGGATTTTCTAAAAAGTCAAGCATGTTCAAGGCGCAAAGAATCATTCCTCTATAGGCGTACAGAATGCCTGAAACCCAGTGTGAACCACCAAAACGCTCTGCTCGACAACGACATTGCGCCTAAATATGGGAACAATCCTACATGAAGGAATATGTACATTATTAGCATTTTGAAGTTCTGAAATAATGTATATGGTGGTCCAATGGAACGGTCCATGTACGCCGCTGGAATACTTAACCAATCCATTTAGAATGTTCCTACCTTTCAGAGGCGCTCCCTACTTGGGGCGACCACAGCCATTGGTTGTGACTGATGCCCTGCTGAGTTGGCTGCGTGTCATGGCCAATTTGGCCAGCACGCCCCGGAGAAATACTTTGCCATGTCACATGTATATCAACTAATTGATTGGTCCATTTCTTAAATATGAGTGAACAACATAGGTTAATATGATTTTAGTTTTACCCTAAAAGTGATCTGTACTTAGCACCGTTACTCAATGCTTTTCAAACCCACTCCCTATTCTATGCTAGAGAAGATTGATTAACCACTAGACCACTGAATAAAATCATGATGCAATTATTACATCAAGTAAAATGTTTGTGGTACCAGGGGTTCATTTTCTTAACTTGATGTTTTACTCACTGGCTGGACTGAAAACTAACTTTTTAGTAGTTTGCAAGATGTTTCACAAGTCTGCATAGGCCCTATACATGTATGTATGTTTAAGGTGTAACCAACTGCAGCACCACTTTCCTATTACCGTAATTTTCGGCCTATAAGCCGCGGCTTGCTGGTTGTTTTTCGCCCGCAAAAAGTTTCACGCGGCTTATGGGCCGGGCGGTTTGTGGGACAACGTATCAGTAATGTAAGCTGAAAATTACTGCACTCGCACAAACAAATTCAAGACGACAATGAAAATGGCAATTTGACAAAGAAAACAAAATCATTTAGTTCAGCTGTGACAAATGTTGATATCCAATTCCAATCAAAACACGTTAAGCCGATCTAGCTAGCGCTGCTGAAAACACATTGGCGTTCAATCAGATAAATTGGTATCCGCACGCTGACCTGTGCATTGCTGATTATGCAATTGTAAATCAGTGCGTCAATACACTGCATGCATGTATACAGGAAGTTGCAAAATGTCAAATGTTATCGACATTTTCCATTCATTGACGGACTTTACCGGTCTTTGCCGCAGTCTTTGCCGTAAGCTGCCACTGGAGGGCGCTATAAAAATGTAGCGCGCCCTCTGCCGGTAGCGGAGGAAACTTCTGGAAAAGTTATGCTGCTGTAAATTCTTGCTTATGATGGTCGCTGCAACGTGCACGATCGGAAGACCGCAACGTAAGGTACGCACACTGGCTGGGCTTGTAAATTGCTTGTAAATGACATTACATACAAGCTCAAAAGTATTTAATGGAAAACACAGATCTGGATTTGGCCACTGTTTCTGTGTTGACTACAGTAAATGCGGTCACGCTTTTGTTCACCTGAAATTAAACGTGCTCAATGGCCTTTATTTTCGGTCTTTTTCTGAAAAAATACTGCGGCTTATGGGGTATAGCAGCTTATGTGCCGACAACTGAATCTTGCTTTGTAAATTCTTGGGCGCAGTGGCTAATGGGCCGAGCGGCTTTTGGGCCAAAAATTACGGTAGTTAAAAAAATTGTTGATTCTTGTTTTTCCATTGGTACCATGGTGTTAATTTAGTTTTGTGAACAACTCAGTAATGTGCATGGAATAAGAGGGTATAGCTTGGTGGAAAAAGTAAAAGTAAAGCTCAGGCCTCGATCTTAAGAAAAATGGGGGCAGGCCTTTGCTGGCCAAGTCAGAGAAATCGAACAATTTCATGCTTGCCAAGTTGGTAGTAACAGTGCAATTTTTCTGAAGGGCATGCTGGTCAACTCAAGGCATGAGGCCAATGGCTTTATGGCCTCGGTTGAGATCAAGGCCTGAAAGCTTTTTGTGACTTATTAATTTTGCAAAGATATTAAACACCCAAAAGTAGTATCCAGTAGTTAGTATGTGGAAATAAACGTATCATAAATAAATATCCATCGTTGTTCACTTTGAATTTTTTTTAAAGACGTCAGTAATAAGACGTCATTTAACGTTAATTGGTTAAGCCAAAGTGTGGTTTAGTCAAAGTGTGGTTTAGTCTGCCTTCTGGTCTGTATTTTTAGCTTCTTCCCAATGGATGATTTATGTAGCTAGCCATGACATGCTCAGTTAACCAGTTGCTGCCAGGATTCTTTTATGTTTTTCCTGTCCCACTGGCGGGATTATTTTTTTCGGAATTGGCTGAATCATTTTTCTTTGAGAGTACCGCTGGTACAAAAAAAAACCTTTTAACCATGTCAATGTAATGCTCTTGATTTTATAGAAATAGCTCCTCCTTTTTCGTTTGGGTTCACATGCCCAAATTTTTTATTGGTTGTTTTTTTAAAGGTCTGTCCAGTTTTTGCTTTTTTTTTCCTTAGTGCCTCCAGTTTTGCTCATAGTTTTGTCTGTGCCCCTTATGTTTTAGAGGACCACAACAGAAATAAGTCTTCTACTTTGTTTGTGTTATCTTCGGTAAGCGCTTTGTTTCTTGCTGTTTTTAGCTGTTCCGACTATCAGTCAGAACAGCTCTTGTTACTGTCAAGATTTTTATTTGTTTTCGTTAGTATTTAGGGAATAACAGTGCGAGGACCCGGTCTTCACTGCTTGGTAATGACCGGGGTGGTGGCTGGCCGCTGTTAACGACCAAGCCGGAGGCGCGGTCGTTAACAGCGGCCAGCCACCACCCAAGGTCATTACCAAGCAGTGAAGACCGGGTCCTCGCACTGTTATTCCCATTAATAAATACCTTTTTAACGAAATAAACGGCTAAAATCGTCCATTTTGTAACTTTTCTTTCTCGGCGATACTTTCTTGTTTTGTTAGCCGGTCTTTATATCGCCGTTAATACACCCCCACGTGATCACGTTTTGACCAATCAGAATCCACAAACTGTCCTAGGTATTTATTAATATTCTTTATTTCTCATGAAACCCCATTGACTTAACACATGACTTTTCTGCGCACAATAACTCATTTTTGGAAGAACACAACACCAGTCAAATTTTATACCATGCTAAAGCTTGGGCGATGACTTAGTTTAACGATATCAAACAAATTATAATTATCAATTAATTAACCATAAGACAGCAGTGTGAATAATTAGTAACGCATTCTTGTCTCCATCTTATCTCAGGAAGCCTACAACCCATCTTAGTTTTCTTTTCAGTTATAGACTTGTTGGATATTGTAGATATGTGCAATTTGGATTGTTTGTGTCTGTCATATCATCATGACGTCATTTATGGCGCTTTTTGTGTCCATGTACAAAAGACATGGCTGAAAAGTGTAACTATTTGGTAGGTCAAAAACCCTAAATTTTCAACATAAATTAAATTTTGGTTTCATTTATTACAAAGGTCATTTAGAAAACATGAATGCTTTTACCTAGAGTTATCCCAGACCATTGAAACTAATCAAAGCACAATGTAGTTCCACTATAATTAACCGTTAATTGTTCAGTCTGAGCACCATTGCTAAAATGCTATGGGGGACTGCGCCGTATTTCACGGCTCAGAATGCATACAGATTTGTACACAAGTACGCATATGCTTTTTTTCCAACGTTAATGCAATGGTGTTTGCCGGTGAACCTATACAGGTTCTCTTGGAGAAAACTTCAAACATAAATGTGGTGGGGAAGTGCTATTTTTTTTAGCGTTTTAAACTTCATATTGTGTTCTCAGATGTTAGTTTGGCTTTCAATAACTAATTATTATGACATCTCATATGCTATAGCGCTCTCTATCGGTAAATGTTCATCTACATGACAGGGGCAGAATCTTTGTATCTTTAGGGTTTTCGTTCGAAGGCATCGCATAGGAATAAAAGTTATACTACCTTCTAAGTTCTAGGTAACAAAAAACTTAGTACGGCAAGCATATTTTCGCCATCGTAACGTCATCAGGTATCAGGTTACATTAATTCAAAGTTTAATAGTAAAAAAAAATCATATCTCCCGAAGCATATATTGTAGAATCGTAATCTTTGTGCCATTTTGAAGCTTATAGCACGTGCAACATTTTATTTACACATAAAACTTCCAAACAGGAAGTTAAAAATTTTTTAAAAGTCATATCTCCCAAACTAAATTCCGTAAAGTCGTAATCTTTGTGTTGTTTTGTAGCTTATAGCCCATGTGACATTTGGTTTTAAGGCATGACCCCACTTTGACCTTCACGTCTAAACAGGAATCTATAAATTTCAGAAAGCATTATCCTGTGCACAAATATTTATCCTGTGCATAAATATATTTACAAATATCCCACTTTGACCTTTACTTCCGGTCCAAACAGGAAGCTCTAAATTTCAAAAAATTATATCTCCTGAGCCAATTGTCATAGAGTCACTTTCGGCATCTGGCACGAATTAATTTGATTGTTGCGGACAATAAAAACAGCTTTAGACTGTGGCGTTTTATCACAAGAATTTTGTCAAGTTGTGTCATAATTTGAATCTGTGTATAAACAGTGGTGCATTGACTAATAATCCACACTAGGTTTATGGCATACATTGTATCAAATTGTAACAATAATGGCGACCATAAGAGACAGCGGTCCAGAAGCCAAATTTTTTAAGAGAAGACGGAGAAGTTTCTTACCGAGTGGTACAAGATGGACTAATTACTGCGTCCAAGTTTTTTCCCCAACGATAACTTCACAAGCAAAGCCTAACGCATGACGCCACTTGCATAACAAAACTGCAGTGCAATGAATTTGGCCTACCTTGATTTCAGCAGTAGAGCCACTTCGTTCAGTCAGTGAGTCAATTTTTTCTCTAATTAGATCACTTATAAATATAAAACACCGTTTTATCGAATGTATACCAAGTATAAATTTCTCTGAAAACAATTCTGCAAGTGGATTAAACCTTTTTAGGAAAAAGTACTTTCATTCAGAAAGCTTTTTGTTAATTTCTCTGTGGTGCAAGACACGTAAAAAAAAAGCCGCCATGACACCCTAGTGCCCCACTTAACTTGAGTCAAGACTGGTTGGACCACACTTAGATTTAAGGCGTGAAAGTGAGCGGGGCACTTAGCGCAAATGCTTTGTGAATACCGCTTAGTCAGTGAGATTCGTCTAAGTTGGGTATTTGAGCGGGGTGCTTATAATTTTGTGACTTAAGTAGTTTCGTGTTTAATCAAAGAAAAACAACCTCGGAACAGCCATATGTCAGTTCTGTTTTGTTTTTCTTGCATTTGAATTTCCTTGCTTTTTTCTGTCTGTTTTTGTATGCATTTCTTTGTTGTTTGCCAAATCAAATAAAATGAAATCAAATTAAATCAGACTTGACAAAGTCAAGAGAACAAAGATTTTCTTACTGCATCATGCGTTTTGACTGAGGAAATGTCAAATTCTTTACTTCTGGTTTAAGTGAATGTATCTTTTCCTTAACTTTGTTGACATTTCAGTTTAAAGAGGATGTATCTCCTTTTCATTCAACAATTTTTATTTCTGCCTTCGGGAAAGCATGACGATCACAAAATGTGTGTCCATTTTTTTAAAGTGTTTATGTGTTAGTAGTGCATTACCTGATAACACATGAAAACAATTAATGGCTTGAAAACTAAGACTACATATCTGTACATACGCAGTGAAAAAGAAATTCCCCAAAATTTTAAGCAATGTCATCGTTGGTGCTAAGGTTGGGACGTTTAAATGGAAAACTAACGTTTAAACATTCCCGAATTTCCTAAACGTTTAAACAGAACCAACAAGAAAAAAAAAATTGGGCCTTCCTTTTCGGAGTGCCTGTGATTGTGAAGAATTATTTCCCTGCTTTGTTTTGTACCCATGGCACCATAAACACAAAACAATAGTGTATAGGAATACAATTACATGTAATACATTGTTGAATTCCAATATTTTTTTGAGGAAATACTTTGCTTCTGCCAATGTTGTTTTCTTGTGGGCGAGTGGGCACTGCCAAAAAACATGGAAAAGTTTACCTGTCTAATTGGACGGATCTAATCTCAATCTCCCGTCCACAAAATTGCCTTCGCTGATATCCATCGTTTAATGCTACTTCTGTGTCACTTATTCAATATAATGTCCAATAAACAACAATCGATTGGGATTAAAAACTTGCTAAACGTGAACGCGGTGTCGGCAAAAAAAACCTCAACGAACTGGGACACATTGACCAACTTGTTTGCGACAACTCAACATTAATCTACACCGGGTGTTCCGTTGTTGCACCATGCACATTACATACCAAAAACAGACACAGTGATATGATGGACTGTACACATGGTCTGTAGCTGTGCATTCAGCAAGCGTGCAACGTCTGCCACTTGATCGTGCAAACAATGCAGGGGTTGCGCTCTACTTCTTTGCTAATAAATTCAAATGCATTGCACATGACAAAGGTGCAAATTTTGCAATGTCTGCGCGATCAAGTTGCACTGCAGACAAAAACACGTGCGAGATCGGACCAGAGGGAAAAAGTAGACCCATTTCATGACTGCCAATCTTTTGAAAGGTTTTACATTTCAGACTTCAAATTCTGAATCCAAATCCAATAGGTTTCTTTTCCCATTTGAAGAAGGGTCAGTCAGTACAATTATTTCCTGACAGTTAAAAGTGTGTTGACATCTGCTCTTCCTTTACAGGTTGGCTCAAAATATATAGAGAATATATATATCAGGCATCAACGATCGCGGGTACCCAGCACCTGCACCGTTGTCCCCATTCTCAATTTAAAGTCATTACTAGAAACATTTAAACGTTTAAACGGAAGTCACAAACTCTGTTTAAACGTTTAGGAAAATAAACGTAGATGCACAAGCCTAGTTGGTGCACGCTAAAGCCCTGTACAGCACGGGTCATCGCTGGTTCGTGCGCTACTGAGGCCTTAACAGCATGGTCAGCAATTCACAGTTTGTCAGAAACTTGAGCTTGTTTGCTAAGAACTACACAACGTGTAATTATTAATAAAGTGTGGGATACCCTTAAAGAATGAAAGGATTATTGTACAGTTTTGTATAATTCTTTTCTCCTTCATTTTTTGGTATTTTTCTTTTTTGGCGGGGCAATTTCATCGCACATGTGTTAGTGTATGTCTCTCTCTATTCCGATTGAATGCTGTCAGTTTTTAGAACAACTAGACATCTAGAGTTTGTGAACAAACTCACGGTGTTCGGCTTGAAGGTAATGAAGTGATTGCCTAATTGAAAATAATACTACAGTTGCATATGTCAGATATATGGATCCAGCTGTGGGAGAGCATGTATAGACATGTATGTTTAAATGTCAACCTAAAAAGCCATTAAATAGAGCGTTTCACTAAACATTTCACTGGAAATTCCGGTTTGCGCTTGAAGAGGGGTCAAACAAGGTCACCAATAAATCAACTTTTAAACAGTTCGAAAAGCCTTTTCACATGAAGTATTGACTGTGAAAATAGCTTGTGTAGCTGAGGGAATGTGAATTTTTGAAATATTTAACTTAGGAAGCGCGCATTTCACTTCACAAGGCTTTTGTAAAACGGTAATAAAGACTGTCAAAGCATTGTGGATTTTGTGTTGCGTGCACCTTTAAAGGATTATTATACAGCCCGCACGTACAGAGCACATGTTATCAGAGCATGGGTCCCTTTTATATGGTACAATGTACATGATCTACTGTACACTGCAGCGTGGTATTCAGTGCACATAACGCCTGGTTTTTACACTCTATGAATGGAGGTGAACACAAACGTGCGCTTTTACGACCAGAAGACAAGGTCAAACTGGTATAATGTCTGTACAAAAGTTGAAGCAGGGTTAACGACCTTCAAACTGATATTAATAATAAACTGATATCATAAGTAGTTTCCGAGATATGAATTTTTGACATTTTGAGCTTCCGGTTTCAACCGGAAGAAAAGATCAAAATGAGGTCACGTTGTGCACGACATTTGTAGAACTTGACAAGAGCTTTTATGTAATGTAAGTATCTCGTACATAGCATTTGTACTTCTCAAGATATGGATTTTCAGATTATTTAACGTTCATTTAACTTAATGACGTCATCAGTGACGTCATCATTCCCAAAACCTTATTGTGCCATCTACTCATTAAGGTCTATGTACATGATAAGTTTCAAGTTTATACAAGCTTTACTTTTGTTCAAAATTGTGAGAGAAGGTTCAGAGGGAAAGAAGAAGACGGCAGAAAAAAAAACACAAAAAAAAAACAGAACAGTAACAATAGGTTTTCGGCTCAAAGCCGAACACCTAACTATCAATGAATAGCCTAGTAGTTATGTTTTATCCAAATAGATGTGCTTGAGCACTGTGTACTCAGTACTTTCCCGGGTTCTGTGGAAAAAATCCAAAGACGTATTACTTGCGTGGGATTCGAACCACAACCTTTGCCATTCTAGAGCAGATGTCTAATCAGCTTGTGTCTAGTTGGTAAGACATCTGCTGTAGAATGGCAAAAGGAAAGCTGCACTTGGTTAGACAGGAAACTTGTTGTCCTTGACAGTGTATCTCGATTCTCGAAGTAGGTTTGGGATGAGTTGCTGAAATATGGATCAGTTCTGTAGAAATGGTGAATGGACCATTAACAATGTAACCCCATTTGACCTTTAGTTCCTGTCAAAACCGGACATATGACAAACCTAAATGCATAAAGATCAACAAAAGGTACAAATAATTTTTTTGCCTGTCAGCATAGCACAAGAGAAAAACAACTTGCACACAATATTGACCTTAACATTTTCAATTATGCAATCACTTTTTTACGTTTAAGCCGAACACTGTGAGTTTGTTCACAAGCTCTAAATTTCTAGTTTTTTCATTATTATTTGAAAGGTTTTATTGATAGTTAATCGTTAGTAAAAATGTCATTATAACTCATTCCAGACTCATCGAGTCTCGGCCCTTTAGGCCCTTCGGGCAGCGCCCGGTATCCTCCCATAGCTTCTTAATACACAATAATTGCATAACTGTCAACCGAAAATTGACTGTAATTGAGATAATTAATTACAACATGATTTATCGTCATTCTCAATAACAAGACTCATTGAACATTGTCCAATATCCTTGCATATCTTCTAATTACAATATTGCATTACATTCAACTATATGTATACATACAATATATACATACAATATATATTTCACCATTTATCACTGTCTGGAATCATCGAACCTCGGCTCAAGCTTTATACATAAAAACGTTAACTTCAATCCATTTTTGATGGAGGTGTACTCCAAATTTTAAACATTATACATGTGCGTTTACAAATTATTAAACTTTATATTATATTATTTATAGACAATATCAGTTACACGATATTTGGACAAATGTATTCCTTTTTTAACTCTATAAGAGTACCTATACCGTGAATAAACTAAGGCATTATTGGGTTTCTCTATTTTTAGACAACATTTGAAATAGTTTGATTTATTTCGATTTGTGTTTCGAATTTTAAACATAACAAAATTTACAAAATTTTATGATTAATCTTAACATCCTCCTTGTATACCACAATTCGTCCTCTTTCTGAACTAAATATGGAATATTCATATACCGTTTGCAATGTAATGCATTATTTTTGTTTCTCCAATTAACAAAACAGTGTTATTAGTTTGTTATGTTTTATTTGATGTGATTCTTTTTCAAGAAGATACCTCTAACTAATCGAATATGCAAACAAGATTAACCGGTACCATTATTCATTAGAAAGTATTGAGGATACAAGCAGTCTCTGATCAATCTCTCTCTTCACATATCTGTTTATTGCTACTGTTGTCTTCCGTCTACCGTGTTGCATAATTAGTTCTTCGTTCACTCCTTTATTTGCCAAGTGAGAAGCTCCCCCCCCCCCCCCCGATCTCAGACTATGCAAACCGTATAACTTTAGGTTTTGAATTCCTATTAATTTAAAATAATTCCCGATACCTAGTGTAACTTAAAGGCTTATTTACAAGTCGTTTATACGCTTTAATCCTGGGATGGTATGATAGGGCTGTGAATAGATGTACATCTTGACCAATTTCAATACAAGATCTTGACATAAAATTCCTTAGTACCGCAACAGGGGAATAGGAGTTCTGAATATTGGATAGATAAGCTTTATTCGCTTCTCTGAAAATGTCCGTCTTAGATCGGGGTATGAAAATGCTAACTCCTTTATTATTCAGAAGTTCTTCTATATGAGAGGCTTTTATCTGAACCATTTCATCATGCCTGAAAAGTGAGGCAAATTTTAAGGAAACATAGCACGCTGTTCTCAGTTCCATTAATGTGTTATAGTGCAGTCACTTTCGCGTGATCTGATTGGCTATTGCGCAAAATACTGACACCCTCTGTTGCCCTGTTGTGCTTAGGATTTGAGACTTTCAACTCCAAATGCGTACAACTGACTCTTTGTGGTAGTTATTAATAAGTGACACCCACAACACTTTGTTCAGCCCATTCTGGGTAACCACATTGAGAGAGAGAGCTTCATGGATCAGTAGAAACATTAAGAACATTGATGAAAAGGCCTTGAGCAATGAGAAAAATCTTCGCTGATTTACATGTAGATGTCTCCGATAAGTCGATGAGGTGATTTTTTTTAATTCAAATGCAAAGACCCCCCCCCCCAAAAAAAAAAAAAAAAAAAAAAAATGTAAATTGGAGACACACTTTAGAATAACATTGAAGTTTCATACAACTTGCATACCTGTCAAAGGCCCCGACATGTCAAACTATTTTATTACTAATTTGAATTTTGGAATGTTACCAGCTATGCTACTGTGATCTTAGTCTTAGTCAAGTCAGTCTCATTGTATTAATTAAGGTCTTGGAAATTATCCATGCCTCAGATCATGACTTGATAATTTCTTCTTTTTCTTGTAGGCCACTACAATTGATTTTTTATGTTAATTTCCATCTTCTAGTTTTCAACCAACACACCATACAACACACTTGCGAATACTTCCTCAAATTCTGTGGTCTTGGTCTATGTTTTTGTTAGAGAATTTGTGATTGTTCATTAAAGGTCTTTTTCAATTGCAGCTAATTCCAAAATCTCCAAACTATTTGTGACTGCAAATTACGAAGAACCTAAATTCACTCAGATGTAACAATGAAAATAGTCGATCTGATTACACAGATAATAAACTTAACGAAATGAATAAAACTTTGTTCATTTTGTTTAGTTCATGATATATTTTTAAATATTCAACACCATGAAAGGAATAATGCTTTAATTTCACAGTGTAAAGTGTTAAGCAATTATATAATTATTAAATATGTCAAAAGGTCTAATGAGCAAGGATTTGAAACAGGTGCTGCTGGCGCTGCACCTGATACTTGAATAAGATTCATCAGGATTGTTCATGAAAGTCAATATGAAAGAAGATTCTGGTATACAAATCAAAGAAAAACTTCACTCAATTATATTTCAATCTAGTGAAGTTTGCAGAGACACCATGTTGTGGTGGTTCTACTCATAGAGAGAGTTTTTGTGTACATGGTGTCTCCGCAAACCTCACTAGATTGTATTCTCAAATCGCAAAGTTTCAAATAATATCAATATATTTCAGTTCCTATCAGGAACCTTGTTCACTGGGTTGTGATTGTGTGGAGTTAGAATCTTGCAATCTGTGGTGGCTGAGATGACGTCACCTCTTTTGAACGTTGCCAATTTGAAATGATTTGGTCATAAATTCTGTCTAGCTTACCCCCTCGTCCTTGATCTATAAATTGTTTTTTTCCCCTTACCTATCAATGATATGATTGGGAGCAGTGACATGCTCAGTTTACCATTTTATGTGTTTCTGACACTGATGTTTTTGTGATCTGGTAAAAGTTTTGACAATTAATTTTTCTGCTTCTGGTGTTTTGAGTTTTTGAGGTTTCAGGGCAGCTTTTACACACATCTTTGTATTATGCATTCGAATGTTTGGAGGGGGTCCTGCTTGTCTTTAGGTAGACTTGGCATTTTTTGAAGGGTGCAATGTGGTTTCATGGCAGTTGAAAAGCCATGTTTCATGCTCCTTCGCTAGCTCATACAGTTTCGATTTCTATGGACGACAAGAAACAACAACACATTTTATAAAACAAGAGTTTGTTTCAGATAATTTATTATAGCATGGGAATAGGCCATTGCACAATGTGAAGTGTTAACTGATTGTTTATAAGAACAGTATTATTGTTATTATTTTTCTTATTATTATTGGAAAGGTTTTATTGATAGTTAGTCTTAATAAAAATGTCATTATAACTCATTCCAGACTCATCAAGTCTCGATCGGCCCTTTAGGCCCTTCGGGCATCACCCGGTATCCTCCCATCACTTTTTAATACACAATAATTGCATAACTGTCAACTGAAAATTGACTGTAATTGAGATAATTAATTACAACATGATTTATCGTCATTCTCAATAACAAGACTCATTGAACATTGTCTGTTATCCTCGCATATCTTCTAATTACAATATTGCATTACATTCAACTATATGTACACATACAATACATATTTCACCATTCATCATGAATATTGATAAATCACTGTCTGGAATCATCGAACCTCGGCTCAAGCTTTATACATAAAAACGTTAACTTCAATCCATTTTGATGGAGGTGTACTCCAAATTTTAAACATTATACATGTGCGTTTACAAATTATTAAACTTTATATAGTTATTATATTATTTATAGACAATATCAGTTACACGATATTTGGACAAATGTATTCCTTTTTTAACTCTATAAGAGTACCTATACCGTTAATAAACAAAGGCATTATTGGGTTTCTCTATTTTTAGACAACATTTGCAATAGTTTGATTTATTTCTATTTGTGTTTCGAATTTTAAACATAACAAAATTTACAAAATTAATCTTAACATCCTCCTTGTATACAACAATTCGTCTTCTTTCTGAACTAAATATGGAATATTCATATATCGTTTGCAATGTAATGCATTATTTTTATTTCTCCAATTAACAAAACAGTGTTATTAGTTTGTTATGTTTTATTTTATGTGATTTTTTTTCAAGAAGATACCTCTAACTAATCGAATATGCAAACAAGATTAACTGTTACCATTACTCATTAGAAAGTATTGAGGATACAAGCAGTCTCTGATCAATCTCTCTCCTCACATATCTGTTTATTGCTACTGTTGTCTTCCGTCTACCGTGTTGCATAATTAATTCTTCGTTCACTCCTTTATTTGCCAAGTGAGAAGCTCCCCCCGATCTCAGACTATGCAAACCGTATAACTTTGGGTTTTGAATTCCTGTCAATTTAAGAGCATCTTAAAATAATTCCAGATACCTAGTGTAACTTAAAGGCTTATTTACAAGACGTTTATACGCTTTAATCCTGGGATGGTATGATAGGGCTGTGAATAGATGTACATCTTGACCAATTTCAATACAAGATCTTGACAAAAAATTCCTTAGTACCGCAACAGGGGAATAGGAGTTCTAAATATCCTGTCTGAAAAGTGAGGCAAATTTTAAGGAAACATAGCATGCGGTTCTCAGTTCCATTAATGTGATATCGGCTCCTCCTAATTGGTCAACTATGCGTTTAACTTGATCTAATGTCAGTGGTTCTTTTTGAATTGGTGGTTTGGGAAGTTGTCGTCTAGCACTAAGTAAAATCTGTTGAACTATTGGTAAGTCCGCTGGGTTTGGTTTTGCATTAACTAAAGTATGTAACCATTTGATAGCTGCTGAAGCTGATGTGTATTTTTCAATTGAACTAAATATGTATACAACTCCTTAATCCAAAAAATTGCCTGCATTTGTATAAATAGCAATGTGCCGTGTGCCTTAGATAACACAGCATCATTGAAGATTTGTCTTCTTGTACTTTCCAGTTGGATTGGAAACTCTGTCCAAAACGGTTGTGAGTATACTATCTAATGCAAGCAAAAATGAGTGATTGAACAAAGAAGAATTCAATTGAGAATCAGAGTCAGTTAATTTGCAGTACAATCGATAAAGATAGCACAAATAAAACCTTGAAATCTTTGCGAACCGAGTAAATGAATTGTTATTCCTTCCAAGTTTTAGAGCATTTTGCCCCTCAACTGAAATAAATCCCCTTATTCATATTCTGTAGTGTAACCACAAAATTGCCCAAAAAACTGAAGAAGGCCACCATGGGAAAGGAGTTTCTGTAAAACACTCGGTATCAAAACCACAGGAGGTACTAACAGACAATTTTCTCCTGACCAATCTTGGGCAAAGGTATCTACTCCAGAAGTGCCAGGGTTCCAAAATCTCGAGAAGAAGCATGTAAATTTGGCATTATAATGGCAGGCAAAACATGGAAAATGGACCCCACATTTTTGTTAAAATATTGAAAAATTCTGTTGAAACCATCCAATCATCAGTGTCAACCAATTTACTTACAAAATCTGCTTGTTCGTTTTTATTCCAAGGGATCCAATCAACTTCCAATGTAATGTTATGATACATGCAGTGTTGAAATAATATGTCAATTGCAATTCTTTGTAATTCTGTGTTCATGCTGCCCACTTCGACAATCCTTGCTGCAGGTTGACTATCTGTATATATCTTTAATTGAGAACTAGAGATTATAGGTAAGAAAGAAGTGATAGCGAACGAAATGGTATTTAGTTCTCTCCATGTTGAACTTTGAGATGCTTGCTCTTCTGACCAATGTTTGTGAGCTGTATGTACATTATTACAAATAATTGCGCCTGAACCTGTTGCACTTGCATTACAACATAGAATCTTATTAACTTTCTTATATACTCGCAAATATATTCTGCACACTTAATATAGACACATTTCGGGACCAGAACTGAACTTCAGCATTTGTTTGATGAGTTAAAGTTATAGCATCATCTTCATCATTGGCTTGAGCAATCTGAACTTGGCAATGCCTAGTCGTAAGCCTGGAAATATTGCTACATACTGGACCAAGTGAAATGATCTGTCCAACAAAGGAATGTAATTTTTGAACAGTTAAGTTGGACGTTTCTCGAATTTCACAATTTTTTTAAATTTTTTATTTTGTCTATGCGCCTATCAAGTACTTTAAGTGTTCCTTCTCCGGTATCCCAAGCATTCCTAACCATTCAATCGATTCTGTTGGCTCCCATACACTCTTGGCAATATTATCCCCAACTCCCCTGAGTGATTTACTAGGATCCTTCCCCACTCTAACAAATTCCAACACCATATGGGTACCTCAACACCCAAACTGTGGTTCTCTGATTATGGTGGTATGCCTGAACCCATGTAAAGCATGATCAGTTTACTCATGCAGTTCCCAGTCCAACAAAATCCAACAAAACCTGCTGTTAGAGTTTGATGGAATAGGCACTGTTAGGGTTAAAGATGAATCCAGCTCTTATCAAATCAATGCTCACATGTTTAGATATTTTCTTAGCTTCAAATTTGTCTAAATCATTATACTTCGTTGAATTTGGAATTACAATAAAACCATCATCTAGTATAATGCTATAAGAATACTGGAAACTCTCCAATGTGTGACTAACGGTTTCAGAACGTTTGTGAAAATTAGTGGAGCAGAAGATAAGCCAAAGGGAAGGACAGTGAACTCGAAATATCTTTGAACTCCATCAATTGGCCTTGAAAACCCAAGACACTTCTGGTAATTTGTAGCTATGTCTATGTGATGAAAACCTGACTTGATATCAAATGTTATGAGCTGTGCACTTTCGGATAAAAATTGCGAGACGATCTTCCAATTATCGATTTTGAAATGATTCTTTTGTACAAATTTTTTATTCTGCTCAAGTCAAGTATTAACCGTTTCTTCCCTGAAGCCTGGTAAGCCACAGATAACGGACTAACTGTGTAAGAAGGGATGGGTTTCTTTGATATTCTGTTTGAAGTTGACAATAGACCGATTGCGCGACCCGCGTCACGTGACCTGTATGGGGTATAGAATGTAAACTTACACAACATCCTCCATAGGAAAGTGCGGTACGGTACACAATGATTGTTTCATTTAGTTTATTCAATCGAGGCTTTTCTTGCTTGAAATCTCTGAAAAATATTCCAGAGTTTGTACCAGAGACCTTCAAATGGCTGAATAAAGCCAGATCACCACACACTTTTCAACACAATAATGTCAAAGTTTTGAAGCTGAAATCATCCAAAGAAATTGCTTTCCAAAACTGTGTGATTCCTTTGCCTATTTGAAATTTTGCAAGGCTAGGTATAAAAGCTCACTTTTCCACCGTTCTTTATCCTTTTTACAGTGATTTAGGCCTACATTACAAACAAAATAACAGCCTGGTGGCTACATAATACTTTAATAGTCATCCGACGCCAGTAGTGCATGGCTAAAAAACCTCTTTTTAGTAGAATTCTGTTAAATTATGAAACAGATGTGATTTGAATTAATGCCACAACATACTACTTTAAATAAAGGGGCTGATTAACTAGTTTATCTCTGAACAAAAGTAAAATTGACTGTTTTTGTACTCACTCCATATCACAGCATATCTCTTTACATGTATTTTGCCTTCAGCTGTATGGCGTTATACCCATAATAGGTCACGTGACTGCACATAACGGAACAAAGCGCCTTTGCATTGAGCATTTTTGTCCGGCCCCAAATATGCACAAAATTTACTTTTCAAATGCAGAATTTCTTACAAAATCTGCAATATCTTGAGATCGCAACAAGCAAATTTTAACGATCGTTCAGTACTTTGAAGAAGAATTTACTCTCTTTCGATTCATGTAGGTTGTTTAATTCTATATAATGGGGAACTTGTTGCCCTTTTTATTTAAACGAATTGACTTTCTTTCTCGCGCCTATGGCGGGGCGTGGAAAACTATCGAAATTGACACTACTCCTTTATCATAACTTGCCGTAACTCACGCACTGCGCAGCGCAGTTGCCTGGATCAAACGGCTTATTGAAGCTGAATAGTTTATCTGTCCATTCATGTAACAATGTAGATGACTGGTTAACTAACCTGTTGCCCTAGAATGAAACATACATGTTAAAACACTTCACTTTGAAACATTTTTCCGTGTGATGTGTTTGTGTGTGCGAGTGCGCGTGTTAACGTTAAACATATGGCCATTGACTTAGTACAGGGACAGCTCATTTTGGGAGTGTGGAGGTTGTCATTTTTCTCTGGGTCTTGTCTATACGGGAAAATACCGTGTTTAGTCACTGAATTATATTTGTATGATTGTTCAAATGTTATAAAGACGTTACATTAATGTTGGTTGCTAAAACTTGCAATCATGGTTTTTTTTGTGCAGTAAATGTTTTTCAAATTATTGTGCTCACGTTTTCCTTAGTGATTTTCTGTGTGTTGTGTGTTTTTACATTAATTCGGTATTCCATTAATATGGAGCCATGCTTTATCTGAAAGCATTGGCAATCTTCATAAGCTTTATCTCACGTTTTGATGTCTTAAACCACAATCATACAGTTGGTCACAGGTGCATTTTGACTGAGTATTGAACTTCAAGTATCTAATACGCAACGTCCCTCTCATGATTCTCATACTCCTGAATCCCCGTATCAAAGTGGTACAGCCCGTAATATGACCTACATCGTGCACGCGCTCCTGACGCACACAAACGGTGAATTTTTATTTTTTGATTGCTCCGTGTGTACTATGTTCCGTTATGGTCAACATTGGTCGCGCAATCAGTCTATTCAAGAATGGAATCAGTGACAAAGGAAAACTCATTTGAGCCTGTATTGTTATTCCGATAAAACATAGCTGGTGGAAATTTTAGAAATGGTATTTTGTATCCTTCTGTATAATTACCGACATGATCATTTTGGATGCTCCTATACCTTGCCAAAATCGGACACACTGTTTTAATCTTCCTTTTACATTCGTTTTATCGGTCATTTTATCACAGTCACATCGTACCTCTAATATGTCCCCAAATTTTTGCTCAAGATGAGTGACTTTAAGCTGTACCACTTGATCCTGTGCTACTGGCTCCATTAGAGATGGCTGCCGAAAAGGGAGCTGGGACATTGGGATTTGCAAAGGTGCTGGCAGTAAGGGCTGGGCTTGGTCGCTGACAAACTGGAACTTGCCAGGGTGAGGCTCTACTGAACTGGTTGTACCCGGCCATTGAAATTGGCCTATCTCTTGGTTTGGCTTTGGAAGTGAAAGAGTTTGGGTAGAATGGGCACTCTCTTGCCCAATGCCCTGGCCTTCTACATCTGAAACACATGTCAGCATTTGGCAAGCCTATCAGAGAAATAAAAATCGGAATAGTGATATATACAATAAACGTAAATTACACGACAGGAAGCGGCTTGGTTGTGAAAGATAACCAGTAACATCACAATTGTGCTAAAAACTAAGATAACACTTAACGTGTGCGGTGTTTCAGCCTGAACTGACTAACCCAATCTATTGTCCACTTATATACGCAAACACTTCACTGATTCCGAATTTTCCAGCACGCAAAAACATGTGACCATACCAAAAGGATTAAACGTGCTTTCGGGTCGTCCCATTCATACAAAACTATATTTCTTAATTCTTCCGCATTACTCCAGTGATTTACAACTTTGGGAGGCTAACCAACAGACATAGGAGGCTAACCGACAGACATACCGGTTGCTAACCCTTTTATTTCTTCTTTCTCTTTCAATAATATAACATTTCTTACAATATCTGCTACGAATTATATTCAGTCAGAGATCATGCTCCTTTATAGTCAATTTCATAACCCTCCCCTAACCCTGCGGGATGAAAAACCAGAGATAAAAAACTGTTAACGAGAAAGTACTCTGGAAAACCCTGCTAAGCATGTAATAATCAAAAGCTTATTACTCTCGTGAAATAAAAGCTTCCAGAATTGCCTGGTCTAGAAATTTGTATGTAGCTTACAATGTTTGTGCCATATTTCTGAAAAAAATCTTGCAATTATACTGATAATAAACTATCTCTCCCTTATATATATGTCATAAGCTTCTTTTGCTTTGAATATAAGTGATGTGAAGCCTGCCGGTAATGCAGATGACTTTTACTACCGCGCTTTACCTTTTATACCCAAGTGCCTCTGCACTTCCAAGTGACTCCACGGAGCGCGTAGTGATTTTCAACAATAAGAACTTAATTTCATTCTAATTTGCCACTCAACCGAACGAAATTACATTTCTTTATTCTTCTGCATCACTCCAGTGATTTACAACTTTGGGAGGCTAACCGACAGACATACAGGTTTAAAGAGCGGAATTATATTAGTTTAGTACTTTTACGTCGTATTAATACTTTCTATTTAAATATTAAAGTGAACATAGCCACCTTAGACAGGGCATATTTAGGCATTCTACAAGGAAGACTGCCCGCACCTAATTATTTTGTATTATTAATTTAAAGAATATATCTAGACGTATTTATTTACCTATTTAGGTTATTTACTTTGTCTCTAATCCATTATAAACCAAGGGATTGTGAAACGTATAGTTTTTCGTTTAACCCTCGGAGCATCCACATCAACAACTTCCCTGGATCCAGGAGGTTAAAAAATCGTCCACCCTGTCTTTAAGGTCAATAACCCAACCTGCAAGCCCAAAGCCATTATAAATCACTGTGGGGGGTGAATTGGAGTGCCAGTCAAGACTTAGACTTGTGTTATTTACGACCAGTATGCGGCGCAAGTTGTTTTCACAAAGTGCATACCATCCTGTCCCAAGGGAATACTTGACACAGGGTCAATCAATTACTACACTGAGACAGGTGGCTGCTGTCTTTCAACAGTCCTTACTCCGCACTGGTTTGGGTCTGTCCAATGGGAGTCTACAGGCTTGTGGGGTGTACCAGGGGTGAGGATTACATGGAATCTTGGCCTTATTGGCCCATTGAAAAAAAAATTATGACCATATTTGGTAACCATTGGATTATTTTTTAACCTCCCGGCTGCTATAAAATTAATGTTTCCCTGATGTACATATCTTAGGTTGTTTCTGAAACCCAGCGCCCATGTTTTTTTGATCAATCTATCAGGAATCCCTCCTTTAGCAGCTTGTGTAGCGCCCCCAGAACGCAAACTATGAAGACCATACTTTTCAACATTTTCCACTGTGTCTTGCAATATGTCTTTGAACACCTCTCTCATTCTGGAATAAGAGATCGGTTTGTTTTCCGTTCTTAGGTTGAAACCAGATTTAATTTTGGAAACTGGTCGAAATATGAATTCCTCTGAGTTTGGGGGTAGCTCACACAGATTTAGGTATTTTTCTAAGATCTTGACTGGGCATGTGATTCCACCCGTTCTACTTATAACAGCCCAAGCTCCTTCTCTGTGCTTGTCTGTTTTGCTCTTCTCTATAAATATTGTAGTGTGGGTATTGGACATTAGAATGTCAGAGTTCTTAATATTTTGCAGCTCGCTGAATCTTAGGAAACCTGCATATCCTATTGCAATAAATACTAGGGTTCTAAGATCATATAGGTTCGCCGTTTCTGGTGGGTACTTGCTACAGAGTTCTTTTATAATGTCCGGTGTAATGGTTTCCTTTCTTTTATATGCCTTGCTGGTGGTTCGTTTGGCTGCTTCTAGAATTGACTTGGGGAGTGGGTTGTCGGTTGGAGATGGTATTGATGCGATGCGGTGAGCCCAAGCTATGCTGTAAAAGGCTGTAGTAACAGGGGCTCCGGTGTTGGATGTTTGCATGACGCTCGTCAAGTACAATGCGACATGAAGTGGTGAGGCTGGCAGACTGTCGATCGGTTATTTTCTTGACTGTGCCCACTTTTTCCATCTTTGAAATCCATTCATGTACTTCATGGTTGTTGTCCCTGCTCTATCTTGAAAGATTACTCCCGGTAACTTGTCGTACAGCTCTTTCATCACTGGGTCTTTTATGTTACCCATGTCATGCCATGGCCCCTGGGAAAAAATATGTAATCCATTTGGTTTTTAAAATAATAGCATTTCTTACACATGTTGAATAAATTGAACGTGCCATTCTCTGAAGATCTGGTTTACCACTGCCATTTTCAATAATTTGTGCTACATTTTGACTATCTGTGAACCACTTTACGTTGTTCCCGGTAAGGATAGGCACAAAACTTTCTAGAACAATTTGAACTGCCTTCAGTTCTTTCCAAGTGCTACTATTGAGCTTTTCATGGCAATCCCAAGCTCCATGTGCAATAGCTTCTACTCCAACTACATATCCTGCCCCAGCAAGTTTGCTAGCAGATTGTAGGTCGCATTGCAAAGCTCTGGTCATTAGACATGTAATACTGCCCAGTGCGGGTGTCATGGCTATAATTTGGCCAACTACACTAGCTATAAGTTTAACTTGAACTTTATTGCTTTGTGCATACATGACAGAATTTGCAACAATACGTTGTATTTTGTTCTGCAACAGGCGTAATAGGCCCATTTCTGTATCTAATTGAAATCCTAACCATTGGCAATGAAGAGTTGGTTCCCACTGTGATTTTTCTTTGTTGACGATAAAATCCTCATCCAAATCTTTTCGTATTGCGTCCGATTGATGCTTTGCTTCTGCAAGGGATGAGGCCATGCCTAGACCGTCGTCTAGATACACTATTATTTCTTTGCCCTCATTTCTCCACTTTTTGACTAAGGCTCTCAAGATCTTAGTAAAGATGTAAGGGGCTGAAGTTAATCCAAATGGTATCACCAAAAATTTGTAGTATTTGTTGTACCACGCAAAATCAAGGTATTGGGTATGGTCTGATAGCATGTCAATGTGATGGTAACCACTTTTAAGATCGAATGAGAACATATATTTGCCTTGCCTTAGATAGTTGCTAGCCGTTTTAAGATTTTCGTATTTAACGGACTGTTTCCACACATGGCAATTAACTTGACGCAAATCTAAAATGAGCCTCTTTTTGCCACTTGATTACACTGTAACTGAGAGGGGATTCACTACCGTTGGTGGTTCAATACATTGTTCAATACTGCCTACACTGAGTAGTTGGGAGATTGCCTCTGTTACAAAAGCAGAGTGATTTATAGCTGATCGATTATTGTTTGCAAACATAGGTTGTGGGAGAGTGTGGAACGGGATTGGGTAGCCACGTTGTATAGTTTACAAATATTGACTGCTTCGAGTGGCGTAGTAAAACTAGTCACTCGAGGTGATCCCAGGAGCAGCCTATCTTCCCGAGGCAGAGCCGAGGGAAGATAGGCGGCTCCGGGGATCACCGAGAGTGACTAGTTTTACTACGCCACGAGATAAAGCAGTCAATATTTGTTTTATAACACCTCAATTTCATCTATTTTGTGGTAATATTCGTTAAACAACTGTGCGTATCAATCTTCAAACAACTGTAAAAAATCTGACAGGAAATCTTGACAAAAAGAAAGACGGGGTACCACACTGCCTTTGTTCTCATATCGTATTTCAAATGCATGTATTATTTGATCGTTTCACCGGGTTCGAGGTTGTCGTTGGATAGTACCATTTAATAGTTCTTTTGGTCGGTGTGCAGTGTGATAGTAAAAATACACAACACCACGTGACGCACGTTCGGCCAATCAACAGATAGAATCAAAGGAAGAGGTGTTATAATATCATTGGTAAGCTGGTTACTACAGTTGACTTGCCAGAATTGGGAATGTTTCTTTAGTCTCCCTTTTAAACGCATTCTACTGTCATTTTG
Organism: Marthasterias glacialis; assembly: GCA_911728455.2. Taxonomy (NCBI): domain Eukaryota; kingdom Metazoa; phylum Echinodermata; class Asteroidea; order Forcipulatida; family Asteriidae; genus Marthasterias; species Marthasterias glacialis. Next base: position 26,984,388 of record OU452219.1, on the reverse strand, counting down.
TTCCCAATCAAACCTATATGGTGGTTTACAGCCTGTAAACGGGTACTTATCTTGGAATGTTTCCAATTTATGTGTTTCGGCGTCTCTGGCAGATGTGATGAATGTTGAGGTTGCCGGTGCGTTGTGTCAGCCTGGTTGTGATAAAGGACATTCCCTTCTCCAGTGTCCTTGGCTGCTGCATGAGAAGCATGTACCTGGCCTTGAGCGCACTTGGAATCTTGTGTTAACGGCCATGTTTGGTCTGGTAAGGTGAGGAGAGGGACTGTTGTAGGGGCGAAAACGACTACTTCCCCTGGTTGTTTTAACTCGTTTAAGCTTTCTGACTGCTCTTGCCTCTGCTCTGTTGATTCTTTTCTCGTCCTCTGAGTCTGAGGCGAGATCGTTAGTTTCATATTCTCGTAGTGTTTGCCAGCCACCTTCGCTAGAGTCTGCCAGGCGGATGAGTTTTTGCCTGGTTGACATTTTTTGTATTGCCATGTCAATGTTTGTATTGACGGCTGAAGCAACGTCTCCTGACTTGCATGCCTCTGATGAGGCCTTGACCATCAACTCGAGGACATCACGATTAAAGTTGAATAGACTGATTGCGTGACCCGCATCACGTGACCCCTCTTTGGTATAAAATGTAAACACACACGTAATCCTCCATAGGAAAGGGTGGTACGGTACACGATGATTAATGCATTTAGTTTATTCGATCGAGGCTTTTCTTGCTCGAAATCTGTGAAATATAATCAAGAGTTTGTACCAGAGACCTTCAAGTGGTTGAATAAGGCCAGTAAGGACAGTTCCAGCAAGTCTTGAAAATTGTAAAAGTACCGTATAAATGTGCACGATGTGTACAGCACACGACGGAACGTTAGGCCAGACGACAGCGATCACCACACACTTTTCAACACAAAAATTTCAAAGTTTTGAAGCTGAAATCCTGCAAAGAAATTGCTTTCCAAAACTGTGTGATTCCTTTGCCTATTTGAAATTCTGCAAGGCTAGGTATTAATGCTCACTTTTTCAACGTTTTTTATCCCTTTTTTACAGTGATTTAGGCCTACATTACAAACGAAATAACAGACGGGTGGCTACTTAATAGTCGTCCGGCGCCGGTAGTGTATGGCTAAAAAAAAACCCCTCTTTTTAGTAGAATTCTGTTAAATTATGAAACAGAGATGTGATTTAAATTAATGTCACAACATACTACTTTAAATAAAGGGGCTGATTAAGTAATTCATCGCTTAACGAAAGTAAAATCGACTGTTTTCGCACTCACTCTGTGTCACGGCCTATCTCTTTACATGTATTCTTTCATCAGCTGTATGACGTCATACCCGATAGGGGGTCACATGACCGCATGTAAACATTGTCGCGTAATCGGTCTATTGTTTCTGATTTCCCTCCCTTTTCTATTTGGTTGATGTTGAGGTCTTTTTTTTGTCGTTTATGGCTTGAATCGACTCCCTTTGGTTGCTGAGCATCTCTCCCTTGAGCATGGCGCATGAGTCTTTGAATGTCCGTTGTATCTCATTAGTTGTGGTCTGGAATGCATGCAGTATGCGATCAGTAGATTCATTGGCGTCTATGGCTGGGTAGGTATCGGAAGATAATTTGTAGTACTCAATATAAGTGATGTGATGCCTGTCGGTACGCAGATATCTTTTACTACCACGCTTTACCTTTTATACCCAAGTGCCTCTGCACTTCCAAGTGACTCCGCGGAGCGCATAGTGATTTCCAACAATAAGAACTTAATTTTGTTCTAATTCGCCACTCAACTGAACGAAATTACATTTTCATGCTCCTTCGCTACGCTCATATGTATGAAAAGCAGTTTCCATTTCTATGGACGACAAGAAACAACAACACATTTCATAAAACAAGAGTTTGTTTCAGATAATTTATTATAGCATGGGAATAGGCCGTTGCACAACGAGATGAACTATGACAAAGTATTTCCTGAAGTGGAATGAAATAAATACATATACCTTGAAAAAGATAACGATCACTAGGATTGTAATATTTCTTGGTGTCAACATGATCACTCGAGTTAAGAGTTTTTTTTGGGTTGCTTCCTTCCTTCTAGCTCTTTTAACGCCGATTTCTCTGCAATCTGGACCTGCTTTCTCTCTTGAGCAGACTGTTTGTCTCCTGACTTCTCTAGGTGTTGGACTGTTATCCAACCTGCCTTGCTACCATCAGCAATCTTGATCTTCTTGTATTCTGAAACTAGTTCCTCAGCTTCTTGAATCCATTCGATGGCTTCCTGGATGTTTCCCTTCTTCAGTAGAGATATTTTGATCTTGTCTAGGGTGATCTCTAGCTGGCAGCAAAATTCATATTGTGCTGCATTGCCAGGTTTCAATTCTTTTGTCTCTAGCTTGTTCCAAAGCTCCTTTAAACTACTTTCATCTCTGTTTTGGTTACCGTTAGTGTGATTCAAAGACTCAAATTTATGATTGAAGTAATCCTTAAACTTATCAAAAAGTGCTTCTGGGTTAAAACCTGTTGGTTGATTAGTATCAGTAGAAGTCATGTCGAAGATAACCAGTAACATCAGAATTGTGCTAAACACTAAAGATAACACTTAACGTGCGCGATGTTTCGACCTGAACTGACTAACCCAATCTATTGTCCAATTATATGCGCAAACACTTCACTGATTCCAAATTTTCCCACACGCAAAAACATGTGACCATACCAAAAGGATTAAACACGCTTTCGGGTCGTCCAATTCAAACAAAACTATATTCTGTACATACTTTCAGATAAACCTTCAATATCCCATTAGCAAGTCAGTACATCACACATGCATGCATCCACTGTTTGCACAAGGTTTGGGCTACTTCCGCCTCCAAGGTGAACATACGTCTGTGTGTAATTTTACAAAAAATCACTCATTACATTGCTCGAAGGCATTTCTTATGACAGAAACTTATAATTCTGACAAGTTCCTATGACCTAAAGTGGTCATGGCTCCAGTGAAACTGCGTTACACTTATAACAAACAGAATGGGGATGACAACTAGGTCTTTGCTTTTGTTTTTATTGGCCTGAGTAGTCTGTCTTGATCTGGTTTAGGTAGTGTTGTGAAATTACACATAGACTAACAGTGATTGATTATCAGAAATTTGTACTTAACTCATTGCAGCAATGTGCTTGCTCTTGCAATGCGCCACAACTGCGATGCGATAATTAATCTGCTGTGTGCGATGTAAGAATGTTGTGTATTTACATTGTGCACCTAAAATTCCCGTGATAGCACTGTCTGTTGGCAAATAGTGTGCCATAATATTGTTACTAACCTTATACAGTGAATGTAATATCACTTGGCATCGTCTAAGACAGACAAATCTTGTACAAAGTAATAAAGTGATTGTTCATCATTCATATTTAGTTGGAATGTCTCATTAGAGCGCCACCTGTCGGAAGGATTAGAAAAGTCATGTACAATTGAATGGGCACAATCCCCATCGTGACATTGTCAGTTAAAATGTGAAGAGCGGGAATAGTCTGCACAATTTGTTCACTTAGTATATGATTCTATATCTATTTAAATTGATCTCTTCCAAACATTACATCATTTCACGACAAATCTATGAAGGTACTTACATCAATTTAGTAAGTGACTTGCGTTTTTCCCACACACTTTACCAATGGTCTTGAAATAGCCCATTCAATCAACTTGTTTTTTAATCGCCCTCTGTGGTCAAAATATAGTGTTTGTGGGCAACTTGTTCACTTGGTTTATGAATATTTATGTATTACATTATGTAGGTACTTGTACCTCTAAAGTTTGTCTTGCACATGCCTTCTTTCCGGTTTTATTTGCGGCGTGCAGTCACTTTCATCATGTGATCTGTATTGCGCAAAATACTGGCACCCTCTGTTGCCCTGTTGTGCTTAGGATTTGAGACTTTCAACTCCAAATGTGTACAACTTACTCTTTGTGGTAGTTATTAATAAGTGACACCCACAACACTTTGTTCAGCCCATTCTGGGTAACCACATTGAGAGACAGCTTCATGGATGGTGTTTTCTTCCTTCTTTATATTTGCCTCAGTGATGTCTTTTCTATCAGGGAGAGTCCAAACCACCCCAAGCTTTTGGCTGATTGGAAATGTAAGTATTGATTTATGTGCATGGCTTTTTTGTAGATTGCAACTTCGTGGAGTCATCAGGTTTCCTTGTAACTTGGGTGTCCTAGAAAGGAATACTGCCATCTTTTTTTCTTCTTCATAACTTGATGGATCCCGTTGGATGGGATCTGTTTGGTTGAGGTCGCAAGTCAAGTTCTCAGACTCTCTCTCCTTTTTATTTCAAGGACATCATCCACATGCTTCCAAAGTTTTCCACAATTTGGTGGTGCTGTGGCTAAAGCCTGGTCTTCTTTAACCATGCCATGAAGAGGTCAACTGCTAACTGGCTAAGTGGGATACCCATTGCTGCGCCCTTCATTTATTTGCTGGTGGATTATGCCTTTGGACAAGCTGGACTTGGTTAGAAAGGAAACTTGTTGTCTCTGACAGTGTATCTCAAATCTGGGATGAAGTGCTGAAATAGCCTATGGATCTGTAGAAATGGTGAATGCACCATAAACAAAGTCTGGAATATGAGAGAAGAATCAGGACAGTCTGATGGATGTCCCCAATGAAATATGGGTACAAGTAAACCCCTAAACACCAAACTAGAGTCAGCTAAAAAAGTATCTTGCCTCGTGCTTTAAACACAGCTCACAAGTCACTCCGTCCCGATGAATTCCTGCACAAAACCAGCAGTGAAATCCTGTAACTTCAATCCTTTGGAAACTTCAATCTGTCAGAAACTTTAAGCTCTCCAAAACTTTTGAGTCCTCAAAAAGTCATCCCAAACTCTGGTTTAAGGCTTGAATTCTCTGTTGAGATATTTTTTAATAGTAATATGTCTTGTAGAATCATCTAATTAAATCTAATATAATCTTCATACTACAAATAATCTAGAAGCTACTTCGTTACATGTATAACAATCTAAAAACTCCTTTAAAAACGTTTCAAGAAACTTGACCTTCCAGAAAGATGTATTCATGAAATTGTATGCAATACACGTCAAAGGTTAAATACAATTTACTTAGAGTGTACAATATTTACTCATAACGAATGCTGTTTTCTTTACTTACTGGATTTAAGATAAGAATAGTTCTCTTGAGTATTGGTACTGATATAAACTTATTAATCAGCGAGCTTTCAGATAAAACTAATCATTTCCCCCAGATATTTACAAATTTTTTACTTTGTCTTTAAAACTACAGTAATTTACTTAAAGAGTGCTTGTGTTTTTGAGAAAACTATGTGTATTTTAACAGTTCCTTGCATTGTTGCGATATGTTTGATGCTTACAAGACACAACAAACAAGATATTTGTAATTCAAACATGGTTTTCTGGATGCATGACTGCATTAAAAAGTGAGGGAAAAAATAGTCTTTTTATTAGAAAACGCTCTTAACCAACAACATCAACAACAACAAAAGTGATTTTTTCCCCCCAATTACTACCAAAAGTTTGACCAGGTATTGACCCAATTGACCTGACATTGTCATCACAGTAATCTTGGTTGCGCCATTTTGGGAGTCAATGTCCCTGTGTGTCCCCCAGTGTAGTGCAAATTTTAGGTGAAGTGGTGTTATTACATGCTTAGGGCGTTGACTACCAAAATGGTGAATGTGCCACAGTTGCCTCAGGGGGTGCGACATGCAAGGGGTCAAGTAAAAAGAGTTAATTTATATGTTTAGAACTAACATACAAGCAATTATTGTTATATTTTACAGACAATGCAACTTGATGTATAGTTTGAACCTTCAGTAAACCTGCAAGCTGACATCACAACTACAATCACCGAAAACAATTCATGGAATCTTTGTGTAGCTTGCTTAGTGTTACAAGCTGGACAGTCCTCATCATCAGTTCTACAGGGAGTCCATCATGAGAACACTTCTTGGGGGAGTGATGTAAACTGATGCAAGGCTCAAAACAGGTTAGTTAAACTCCTTTATTAAGACATTTGTTGGATGAAGAATGGGATGTTCTCATTTCATGAGGAGGTGTACATGTAGATTATACAAAGCAACAAAAACCCAAAAGATACTCGTGAGTGGAGTAGAAGAACGCAGAATATTGAAAGTAAATAGTTTCACCTCAATTTCTTTGAGTTGGTTGAAGTGGTCCTTGTTGTCAATTTCAAACATCAAAGGCAATCATAATACAGTTTTTGCCCTAAAGAAGGAAAGACAAAGAAGCTGAACAATCTTGAGATAGGCAAACTTGTTTCTCTCTGTTTAACTTATGTGGAAGGGTTTTTTAGATGATCATATTTTTGCCATATTGTGTAGAATGAAATAAAAAGAGGTATGTGCTTACATGTATATAAGATACAACAGCCAGAACTCACTTGTGTTATTTTGGATTTGGATTAGAGGCATACAGATTGTTATTTCTTTTACCTTGAAAGGCAAGATGATAAGAATGGATGCAAACATAAATGTCTGGAAGCATCACTACACTTCAAACATTTAAAAAGTCTTAGATTTAAAAAGTCACCAGTGTATATCAATTATAATTGTACATTGTGTTTAAGGATTGAAAGTATTTATGTACAAACAATCACATCTTTGCTATAGAAACAACTGATGCAAGAATTTTTTTTATTCTACAGACGGTTACAGATGATATTTTCAACCTGCAGCGGAATTGTCATCTCTACAGCAAGAGAGACTGAAACATTCATCTCAAGAGAGTGAAGCGACTGGATGCAGACAAGGTAAATGTAGTTCTTTTGTAAAAGACCTTGGTAGAATGTAGTTATGATCAGTTCTAATGTATTTCATTATTTAAAAGGATCGCTGTGTACATTGTAATTTGTTTACTGTGATTTGAATACCTTGAAGACTTGAGTAGATTATAGGTGGAAGTTGAGTCAATTTTTTACCTTTCGTTTTATGTTTATGCTTTTAGTCTTTTGCCTACTTTTATGAATTTAAAACGCCATAATTTTGACAAACACTGGAAATAAATGAATAGCCTGTGTGAGGTCTTACATGCACAGTTTTTATTGAAATCAGTGACTGCTTATAGAGCTGAAACATCCTTGAATGCATAGTATATCTCTTCATCATGCGTTGAAGTATAGGACATCCTAAGCAACCTGTAGCATCAGCCGTAGCCATAGCCGCTAATTTGGATACGGCTTAGTTTAAGAACTCTAGAAGAAAACAAACGATCCCATTATGTGTCTAGAGTCAATTTGATTCTCCATCAACATGCCTATATCTTTATCCTTTGTCTTTTCAGCAGCTGCTCCTGGACAGAATCGTTAGACATGAAACCTTGATCTAGCTTGGAGAGAAAGCAAGCATTAATAGAGTCTGTATACAGGTAACTTTACAGAGTTTATTACAGACTTTTGGAGGATGAAGTTATGATCACTTCTTATGTGTTTTAGTGTTAACAAGATTCTCTGTAAACATTGTATTTACTTTGACTGTTTCCAACAAAAATCCCACACCGGAAGTTTTTTTTAAATGCCCAGTCAAAGTACAACAGTTTTGTGTCCTGCAAACTTTCATCAATAGAGCATACAGACGTCGGGACAAAATTTAGATAAATGTCTTAAATTAGATGACTTACACATGCAATCTTTTTTTAAAATTAATAACTGTTTACAGTGCTGATTAAGTCTCATATTTGATATCATAGAAACCTACAACTCTCATAATTGTTACATGTGTTGTAATTTTTTTTAGATAAAAATGCTTAGTTCTCTTACTTTGGAAGTTTCAGATGTGAAAGATTTGTATGGGTGTAAAAAACTTGAAGCAATACGTTGTACTCTAAGAAGGAATAATTTTCTTTAGTTTGTTCAATCAAAACCATTTGCAAACATTGCTGTTTATTGTAACAAAATACTTATTCAAGAATCGATTGCTTTACTTTACAGACAATGCAACTGCAGGATGACATTACACCTTCATCTCCTTAAGGATCCATGTCATTCACTTGGTCTCATGAGTGTTTTCTAGTGAGGCAGCGCTTCATTTACCAGTGTCAATTCGTCAGCAAGACCTGAATGAACATAGAGGAGTACTGCTAGACTGGATGGAGGGCTAACGTGTATTGACTGAAAACAAGGTAGCTTCAACTTTTATTTCAAAAATAAAAGGAAACATCTACTAGACGATTTCATCTAATCCTTGAAATTAAAAGTGTTGACAGATCATATTTTTTTTGTATTTTTTAAATAATAGGTTTCATTCCATTGGCTTTAATGTTTACTAGCTATAATTTTGAACAAACACCAGTACTATGAGTTTTGAATGTGGAGGACTTGTTACGCAAAAACGTTATTAAAACGAGTTTAATTTTTTTTGGTGAAAATAAAGGATACTGAAAGAAATTGGTTAGAAAAACAAGGAACAAAACAATGATGTCTTAAAGTGATCCATCCATAGACACTGTTAAGAAACAATGATACCATCCAGCATTTGGGGAGGGGGTCTTCCCCTGTTTTTAATAACCCGTGCAAGAGAGTTCTCTTGCTTTGGAAGTTTCAGATGTGAAAGATTTGTATAGGTGTAAAAAACTTAAAGCAACACGTTGTACTCTGTTAGTTTGTGTTAAAAAAACATGTATGCCAGTGCAGTGCAAGCACTGCTGTCAATGCATTGTGTATATACAGCCGTCTCTGTCTTCACGGGCACCAGTCCACCTTTGCCACATGAGTACCTGGTACGTCAGGTCCTATGGAAGATGGTGGGAACTTTTGTTGTTGTTTTTATTAAACTAATACACTCGCTACTCAAAGAATAAGTATAGGTACTATATGCAGATTGTGGTATTGCTTTGTGTTCCTGACGTATTTAAATCTTTCTTTGGATATGCTTGTCTTAGTGTGAATCTCAAAACGCTAGATCTTGATGTTAGGCCGTGTATGATTGGCAGGTACAGCTACAGCTATGGCCAGATTGCCGCATCATCATGCCTGGAAGTATAAGACATCCTAAGCAACCCATAGCAATAGCCGCAGCCATAGCCAAAGCCGCTAATTTGGAAACGGCTTAGTTTAAGAACTCTACATCTTAAATAGGACAGATAAGAAAACCAACTATCCCATTATGTGTCTGGAGTCAATTTAATTCTCTTTTAACACGCCTATATCTTAATCCCTTGTCTTTTCAGCAGCTGCTCCTGGACAGAATAGTTAGACATGAAACCTTGATCTAGCTGGGAAAGATACCAAGCATTATTGGAGTCCATATACAGGTAACTTTACTACAGAGTTTATTGCAGACTTTTGTAAGATGAAGTTATGATCATTTCTTATGTGTTTTAGTGTGAACAAGATTCTCTGTAAACATTGTATATTATGACTTTGACTGTTTCCGACAAAAAATCCCAAACCGGAAGCTTTTTTTTAAATGTCCAGTCAAAGTACAACAGTTTTGTGTCCTGCAAACTTTCATCCAAAGAGCACAAAGAACAAAATTGAGATAAATGTCATTAATTAGATGTCTTACACTTTCAGATTTTCTTTTTTAGAATCAATGACTGTTTACAGAGCTGATTAAGCCTCACATTTTATATCATATTAACCTACAACTCCGATAATGCTACATGGGTTGTAATATTTTAGATACAAATGCTCAGTACTCTTGCTTTGGAAGTTTCAGATATGAAAGATTTGTATGGGTGTAAAAAACTTGTAGCAATATGTTGTACTCTTAAGGAAGAAGGAAAAATTGACAAATAAAAGGAAACATATATGATCCTTTAAAATTAAAAGTGTTGACAGATCAACTTTTCAAGAATTGAGTACATGGAGAATAAACCTTGTAATTGGAGCAGAACTATTTTTCAAATAATAGACTTCATTCCAGTGGCTTAAATGTTTTACTATAATTTTGAACCAGCACTAATTGAGTTTGAATGTCAAGGACTTGTTAGGCAAAAACTTTATTAAAATGAGTTGAATTGATTTTATGAAATTAAAGGATATTGAAAACAATTTATAAAAACCAAGAAACAAAACAATGATGTCTTAAAACATTCCATCCATAGACAATGTTACGAAACAATGATACCATCCAGCACTTTGGGAGGGGGTCCTCCCCAGTTTTTAATAACCTAATACAAGAGAATTTGCACATTGAAATTGTTGGCTTTCTTACAATTTGTAAATTTCAACCTTTCACATCCAGAGATGGAGCCAGAGATGTAGATGTTTCCTGAAATCAAGTGCAGGAGAGGGAATCTTCTCTAGTGACATCTTCAAGGCTACAGGGTATAAAGGAGAGCACTGCACTGACATCTCAAATAAACAACTGCAATTTGTTATCTTTAATTCTGTAAGATAATGTAGATGTGTAAGTTTGATGTTTTCTGTTATTGTATTATATCTAGATGTATTAGTTTGATGTTTTCTGTAATCGTCGTATAGTGGGCTGTTTTTGCAGCACTATACAGTTAATATCTTGTAAATAAGTACACCATTGCAAGCAAGCACATACACGTTTTTTGAACAATGAAATTGGAGATTTTATTAGAGCTGCGGTAGTGCGGAGACTCGATTGGTTGTGCGGAGATTCGATTGGTTGTGCCGAGACTCGATTGGTTGTGTTGAGATTCGATTGGTTGTGCGGAGATTCGATTGGTTGTGCGGAGATTCGATTGGAAGGGCGGAGATTCGTTTAGTTCGGAATGATGGGCGGCGAAACACGGAAATTCCGACTTGCCAAAGGGACCTGGACACTTGCACGTGGCATGTGGGGTTCCACTTCCGGCCAGGGTAACAGCTGGTGGTTGATCTTAAAGGTGCGTCATGCTTCCTCTTACCCCATGAGATGGTATTGGGGTTATCACAATCATGGTTGACCGAACGGGAGTAGTTCCTGGTCTAGGCCGTGGGGCCAGGGACCGCGTTAGTACGTTGAGGGGACTGCCCTGGTTCTCGGGGTGGCGGACCGGACGCTTCGAAAGGAGTACGATGGCCCCAAAGATACGGAAAGCGTCGTGGGGCTGGTATCCTGGGACCTGCACGTGGTGGCCCTGCTTTAGACTAACCTAACCAGGATAATATTGGCAAAATTTAAAACAGATTAAATTAAACTGCTTGCAATGGTGTACTTATACAGTATACAATATTTGACATTTTATTTTTAAGATGATGCTAATATTCTTTTTAGAACCCATTTGTAGGCCCACATAATTGTGGCAGGAAACTTTTATAGTGTCTTTGTTAAGTTTCCTTAAAATGCCAGCAAGATAAGGTATTTACATATTATAAAACTGTATTTCATTTCACATGTACTCCAAAAAGGAATTTAAAACAGTTATTGGCAAAATTTAAACCGATTAAATTAAACTGCTTGCATTGGTGTACTTATACAGTATACAATATTTGACATTTTATTTTTAAGATGATGCTAATATTCTTTTTAGAACCCATTTGTAGGCCCACATAAACATGGCAGGAAACTTTTATAGTGTCTTTGTTAAGTTTCCCCAAAATGCCAGCAAGATAAGGTATTGACAAATTATAAGTATTCCATTTTACATGTACTCCAAAAAGGAATTTAAAACAGTTATAAAACATTTCGGTGTACATACCTTTTTGGCTTTCTATGGTTAATTCAGCAAACCAGAAATACATTTCAAAATACTGGAAATGATGATAAGGTTTTTGCAGCAAAACCTTATTGCGAAACATCTATTCAGCATTGTTGCAGAATATAATCAAGAGGTGAAATCTGGACTATTTGATTGCATGAACAAAATGCATTCATTGTTTGTTTTCTAACAACTCACACATAGATCCTTGTCATTTGAAATTTTGTCACAATAAATACATAGTACACATGAAAACCCGTCCACCCTACACAATGAAAATTCTAATTGCAGTAATTACCCTTCAAATAATGGATGAAACACAATGCATGTTCCATCAAGATTACAAGGATGTATGTGTGGTATGTAATATGTAACATTAACTGGTTTAACAAAATGGATAAAGCGTACCGGTAATGTATTTTGCCGTTTAAAAATCTTTGTGAATGAAAAAAATGGTACATACTTTACTTTTGACATTTCAAAGGAGCATCTCAATTCAAATATTAAAAAGAGAACATGTCCCTGGCCGTTGGGAATACCCCAAGTTCCCAGCGGATAGCAGTTACATCCTGTTTGGATGTTCTGCTCTTCTGAGCCTTTACTACTTCCATCTTTGCACGTTCTAACCCACTTGACTGTGATCATGTTTGGACTTTTATTAATCTCAGTTGTGTTCGTTATCTCAGTTTTGTGCTAGCTATATCAAGCAAAAACTATCAAGTTGTGGCAAAACTATAAAGATTGTTCATATAACAAAATAGGGCCCATTAGGCGTATATGTAAGTTATCCACAATCACTAAGTCACTATATTTTCTAGAACAAAACTAAAGCTAAAAACAAAATTTGAAGTTATCTTAGATTTTTACACACTGATATGAGAAGCCTGGCCCCACTGCAAGCACGAATGCTCCCATTTAGATGTTTGTGAACATTCCCATAAGAATGGTTCTAAAGGAATGCGGGTGTGTTCCATGGCATGTGTTTTCTGTTGAGAATTGGAATGCTTCTGACATGCTTCTTTAGATACATGTTAAGTACTACTACTAATAGTTTCAGTAAATGAAATTTTCAAATGGTAGTGTTAGAAATACCTTAATTTATCTTTTCAAAAAGTGTTAAGCCTATGTGGTAAAATAGTGCTCTCTTTTTAAACGCTTCACAATTTCACACCCTCCTTTTTTCATTCATTTATCATTGAATCTATATCCCCACTCATTTATCATTCCCTCCTCCAAGACATTTATCACAACCCTCCTAGCAATTTTACCACTTCTATCTTTGCGTTTATTTTCCAGTTACCTCCTTGCAAGTATGTACCACCTCCAACCTTGCACTAACTTGTCACTTGCATCCTTGCATAATTTGACCACTTCCATCTTTGCGTTTATTTTCCATTTCCCTCCTTGAACATGTGTACCACCTCCATCCTCGCATTTATAAAATTTATCACTTCCCTCATTACACCAATTGACCACTTCCATCTTTGCGTTAATTTTCCATTTCCCTCCTTGCACGAATTGACCACTTCCATCTTTGCAATTATTTTCCATTTACCTCTTTGAACGTTAGTAACACTTCCAGCCTTGCACTTATTTATCACGCCCTCCTTGCACGAATTGACTACTTCCATCTTTTGAATTATTTTCCATTTTCCTCCTTGCACGCTTGCGTTACCTCCAGCCTTACACTTATTTATCAGTTCCCTCCTTGCACGATTTTACCACCTCCACCTTAGAGTTTATTCTCCATTTCCCTCCTTGCATGATGCACCACCACCTGCCTTGCATCTATTTATCAGTTCCCTCCTTGCACGCTTGCGCCACCATGAGCCATGCATCTATTTATCAGTTCCTTGCTTGCACGAATTTACCACCTCCATCTTAGCAATTATTCTCCATTTCCCTCCTTGCACGTTTGCACCACCACCAGCCTTGCACCTATTTATCAGTTCCCTCCTTACACGAATTGACCACTTCCATCTTTGCGTTTATTTTCCATTTACATCTTTGCACGTTAGTAACACTTCCAGCCTTGCACTTATTTATCAGTTCCCTCCTTGCACGAATTTACCACCTCCATCTTAGCGTTTACTCTCCATTTCCCTCCTTGCATGATGCACTACCACCTGCCTCGCATCTATTTATCAGTTCCCTCCTTGCACGTTTGCACCACCATGAGCCATGCACCTATTTATCAGTTCCTTCCTTGCACAAATTGACCACTTCCATCTTTGCGTTTATTTTCCATTTTCCTCCTTGCACGTTAGTAACACTTCCAGCCTTGAACTTATTTATCACGTCCCTCCTTGCACAAATTGACCACTTCCATCTTTGTGTCTATTTTCCATTTTCCTCCTTGCACGCTTGCGCTACCTCCAGCCTGACACTTATTTATCAGTTCCCTTTTTGCACGAATTTACCACCTCCATCTTAGCGTTTATTCTCCATTTCCCTCCTTGCACGTTTGCACCACCGCCAGCCTTGCACCTTTTTATCAGTTCCCTCCTTACACGAATTGACCACTTCCATCTTTGCGTTTATTTTCCAGTTACATCTTTGCACGTTAGTAACACTTCCAGCCTTGCACTTATTTATCAGTTCCCTTTTTGCACGACTTTACCACCTCCATCTTAGCGTTTATTCTCCATTTCCCTCCTTGCACGTTTGCACCACCACCAGCCTTGCACCTATTTATCAGTTCCCTCCTTGCACGAATTGACCACTTCCATCTTTGCAATTATTTTCCATTTACCTCTTTACAATAGTAACACTTCCAGCCTTGCACCTATTTATCAGTTCCCTCCTTGCACGAATTGACCACTTCCATCTTTGGAATTATTTTCCATTTACCTCTTTGCACGTTAGTAACACTTCCAGCCTTGCACTTATTTATCATGTCCCTCCTTGCACGAATTGACCACTTCCATCTTTTGAATTATTTTCCATTTTCCTCCTTGCACGCTTGCGCTACCTCCAGCCTTACACTTATTTATCAGTTCCCTCCTTGCACGATTTTACCATCTCCACCTTAGCGTTTATACTCCATTTCCCTCCTTGCATGATGCACCACCACCTGCCTTGCAACTATTTATCAGTTCCCTCCTTGCACGTTTGCACCACCATGAGCCATGCACCCATTTATCAGTTCCTTCCTTGCACAAATTGACCACTTCCATCTTTGCGTTTATTTTCCATTTCCCTCCTTGCACGTTAGTAACACTTCAAGCCTTGCACTTATTTATCACTTCCCTTCTTGCAAAAATTGACCAGTTCCATCTTTGTGTCTATTTTCCATTTTCCTCCTTGCACGCTTGCGCTACCTCCAGCCTTACACTTATTTATCAGTTCCCTCCTTGCACGAATTTACCACCTCCATCTTTACGTTTATTCTTCAATTCCCTCCTTGCATGATGCACCACCACCTGCCTCACATCTATTTATCAGTTCCCTCCTTGCACGTTTGCACCACCATGAGCCATGCACCTATTTATCAGTTCCTTCCTTGCACAAATTGACCACTTCCATCTTTGCGTTTATTTTCCATTTCCCTCCTAGCACGTTAGTAACACTTCCAGCCTTGCACTTATTTATCACGTCCCTCCTTGCACAAATTGACCACTTCCATCTTTGTGTCTATTTTCCATTTTCCTCCTTGCACGCTTGCGCTACCTCCAGCCTTACACTTATTTATCAGTTCCCTCCTTGCACGAATTTACCACCTCCATCTTTACGTTTATTCTTCAATTCCCTCCTTGCATGATGCACCACCACCTGCCTCTCATCTATTTATCAGTTCCCTCCTTGCACGATGGACCACTTCCATCTTTGCGTTTATTTTCCATTTACGTCTTTGCACGTTAGTAACACTTCCAGCCTTGCACTTATTTATCAGTTCCTTCCTTGCACGAATTGACCACTTCCATCTTTGCAATTATTTTCCATTTACCTCTTTGCACGTTAGTAACACTTCCAGCCTTGCACTAACACTTCCAGCCTTGCACCTATTTATCAGTTCCCTCCTTGCACGAATTGACCACTTCCAGCTTTGCAATTATTTTCCATTTACCTCTTTGCTCGTTAGTAACACTTCCAGCCTTGCGCTTATTTATCACGTCCCTCCTTGCACGATTTTACCACCACCTTAGAGTTTATTCTCAATTTCCCTCCTTGCATGATGCACCACCACCTGCCTTGCATCTATTTATCAGTTCCCTCCTTGCACGTTTGCACCACCATGAGCCATGCACCTATTTATCAGTTCCTTCCTTGCACAAATTGACCACTTCCATCTTTGCGTTTACTTTCCATTTCCCTCCTTGCACGTTAGTAACACTTCCAGCCTTGCACCTATTTATCACGTCCCTCCTTGCACGAATCGACCACTTCCATCTTTGTGTCTATTTTCCATTTTCCTCCTTGCACGCTTGCGCTACCTCCAGCCTTACACTTATTTATCAGTTCCCTTTTTGCACGAATTTACCACCTCCATCTTAGCATTTATTCTCCGTTTCCCTCCTTGCACGTTTGCACCACCGCCAGCCTTGCACATTTTTATCAGTTCCCTCCTTGCACGAATTGACCACTTCCATCTTTGCGTTTATTTTCCATTTACATCTTTCCACGTTAGTAACACTTCCAGCCTTGCACTTATTTATCAGTTCCCTTTTTGCACGAATTTACCACCTCCATCTTAGCGTTTATTCTCCATTTCCCTCCTTGCACGTTTGCACCACCACCAGCCTTGCACCTATTTATCACGTCCCTCCTTGCACAAATTGACTACTTCCATTTTTGTGTCTATTTTCCATTTTCCTCCTTGCACGCTTGCGCTACCTCAAGCCTTACACTTATTTATCAGTTCCCTCCTTGCACGATTTTACCATCTCCACCTTAGCGTTTATTCTCCATTTCCCTCCTTGCATGATGCACCACCACCTGCCTTGCATCTATTTATCAGTTCCCTCCTTGCACGTTTGCACCACCATGAGCCACGCACCTATTTATCAGTTCCTTCCTTGCACAAATTGACCACTTCCATCTTTGCGTTTATTTTTCCATTTCCCTCCTTGCACGTTAGTAACACTTCCAGCCTTGCACTTATTTATCACTTCCCTTCTTGCACGAATTGACCACTTCCATCTTTGGAATTATTTTCCATTTACCTCTTTGCACGTTAGTAACACTTCCAGCCTTGCACATTTTTATCAGTTCCCTCCTTGCACGAATTGACCACTTCCATCTTTGCGTTTATTTTCCATTTACATCTTTGCACGTTAGTAACACTTCCAGCCTTGCACCTATTTATCACGTCCCTTCTTGCAAAAGTTGTACCACCTCAACCCCTGCACCTATTTATCACTTCCCTCCTTGCACGAATTTACCACTTCCATATTTGCTATTATTTTCGATTTCCCTCCTTGCACGACTTAATCTTTGCTTTTACTTTCCATTTACCTCCTTACATGTATGCACCACATCCAGCCTGGCACTTATCACTTCCCTCTGTGCACAAACGTTCCACTTCCATCTGTTTTTTCTTCACTTCAATCCTTGCATTTATTTTTCAATTTCCCTTCTTGCAATCATTCACCCCCTCCTCCCTTGTGTTAAATTTTTAATATAAAAAAAACTTTTCCAGGTAAATTTTTGTAGTAAAACTAAGTTTGTTTAAAAATAATTGTTCATGTATTTTACATGCATTTCAACAGTTAAATTAAAATATGTTTTGTTGTGCTTTGTTTCCTTATTGAGAGTCGTTAAAATAAAGAAAAAGATAGAAATAAACCAATGGTGTTAGAGACTTATTTATTTGAGTCGATAGTTTAAATAGAATGATAAACCCATACAAACTGTGCAAAACGTGAGATAAACGTTTTTTGAGGGGTCAAAGGTCAAAGGTTAAGGTCAGGTGTCAAAGGTCAGAATTTGCAAAGGTAAATTCTTGTTATAAAAATATCTTGCAATATAGTAGTAATAGTAATAACAGTAGTAGTAGCTGAAAACTCCTTGAAAACTCCTTGAAAACTCCTTGAAAACTCCTTGAAAACTCCTTGAAAACTCCTTGAAAACTCCTTGAAAACTCCTTGAAAACTCCTTGAAAACTCCTTGAAAA